>JAZDUA010000143.1:2272500-2872500 GCA_038098605.1 Gryllus longicercus | reverse complement strand
GCAAGGGGTACCGAAAAAATTCCTTTTTTTATTTTTAAAATTTTACATGTCTATGTTACACTCAAGCGGGGAGCCCCCATTTTGTCTGGGCGAGGCATCGGCTGTTATTTACTTTTTTATTCAGAATCAGACGCTTTTTGTTGTTTTCATTTTAAAGTATGAATGTTGTATAATACATATTGATTATTCTTTACCTTTAATTGTGGTTACATGCGTGGAAATGTTTCATACATTTATTTTTGTGCTCTTCAAAGCCTTTAAGTCGTAAAAAAATACGATCGCTTTTAGGTGCAGAGGGGGGTCCCCCAAACTGTGACAAAAACGAATGACGGAAGTGATGATTAATAAATTAGAATTTACTACCTTTGTGTAATGCCTATTATATTATTAATATCAAACGGTACGTGAAACTGTTTATCTAAATGCATCTTCAATTTTTCAATTTGAAAAAAAAAATAGAAATTGTGTATTTAAAATTTCATTAAATATGCGAGGGGTGTTGAAATGTACTAAAATACGGTATTAATAGTTAATCTGAAGTGTGAATGTGTGTGAGCAAATGTCGCGGGTTGTTGCAAGGAGGAAGAAGAGAAAGAAAAAAAGATGAAGAAGAACAACAACAATAACAACAACAACAACAAGCAAACAAACTACGAAGATGTGTTCTTGTCGCAGGATCTCCATCTACAATTTGATTTGCGTTCCGAGCCATTTAACTGAAATAGTCCCTACCATAGTTATAGCTTCTGGTCATTTCGTATGCATACTTGTTTTCTGGCATTAATAAATTGTTAACATTAAATTAATAAAGAAGGAAGATTTTGTTGCGTTGTCGGCACAACTACTTTGACGAATTCTCAAGAGCACTGGGGGTGATGTGAAAATGAAAATGGGAACTATGTTGAAAATTAATATTTAAAAGTATTGTCTTCCTGGAGCATAGTCAAAATCTGCGCATTCGAGTGGGTGAAAACCTGAACGGTTTAAGTGAATTCTGAGAAAAACGTGTTTATTTTACGCTATATTTCAGTGGCAATGCATTTTCGTATTATTAATGAACAACTGAAATGCCGTCGGTTCAATGATAAAACAGGCACCACTTTAAAGTAATGACATGTTAATTGCACTTGTGTTTCTTTCAAAACCATCTTTGACTGAGGGTATATTCCTCGCACGATATGCTCTGCGGCTATCACAATCCCTTGGGAATGAAAGGAGCTACGAAGTACTCGTAGTACCTATTTATAGTCAGATTATGACTTAAATGATATCGCAATGCTTGCATCTATTTAATGCAATTCGCAATTTTAAGCATTCGCTAAATTGTTCGATGCATATCAAGTATTTTTTATTTCAGACTGAGAATTCATGGGGTTAAAATAATTCCAATATCATCCCGGAACTTACTGCAAACGCAATTACTTTGCTATCCTTGTGTGTGATGGATGATTCACGCTTCACTCCGAATCGTTGATAAGAGTACATATCCTGGCCAACAGAGATTGCCTCTGAGGGGAAAAAATGCTTGCATTTGACGTCGTTTTATTTCTTGAAATAAAACGAATAGAGTGTAGGACGATGCATACGTATGCATGTGCAATCTTTTTCACTCTTGACACTGAAATTGAAATAACATGATAAAATAACTATACAAATAAGTAAGAAAATTATTAAATTACAAAAGAAATTGTCATCTTTGTACCTGGAATAAAGAGAAACAATTACTGTATTTGTGCCTTTGCTGCGGAATTTTGAATATGCATTTACTTTTTAATGGAAATAATACGTAATACCTACTGCATGTTTGTTTTGATTCTGAATTGTCAAGCAAATTATGCGCATTCTAGGCACAATCACAAGACAGTTTAGCCAATTCTACACCTGCTCTACACTTGAAAAACACACACATTGTTTGTCATCAAGCAATCGAGAAAGTTGGTGTTTCTGCAGGTGTTCGTGGCCTAACACTCTCTATCTAGTTCGTGGTCCGTCATTGTTCGTTGTGTTCTTCGGCCCTGGTGTTCTTCTCGAGCAGCTGGTGTACTGTCATTTGTCAATTATCTCCTCGTTGTGTTTTCCAGTGTTTGCCCCATTGTGAGATATGAAGTAAAATTGTGGTGGTTCCAGCGTTTTTCCTATCACTTAATACACAATGGGAACTAGTATTGTATTCGGAATTCGACTGTCTCCACATTCTTTTCAGCGCGTAAAAATTGATGGCGTTAACCTAGATAGTAAGGTAGATCAGCTAAAATTACAAGCCTCTAAAACTACTAACCTTCCGAAAAATTTCCTGGGTAAGGTACAATTAATTTTTGTGATAATAGTTATGAAAAGTAACAGTACTGGTCATTGAATATTTTATTACAGAACTGGTGTATTGTGGAAATGTGTTAGATGACACTGCAACTTTAAGGTCATGTGGTCTTCGACATGGAGTAATGGTCCATGTAATTAAAAAGAAAGAGAAAGGTAATGTTTTGAGAATTTCATACATAATGAGAAACAGGCAGAATTTTTGTTTTCTTGCATTTCTAGAACCTGCCGTTCCTGCCAAGACAATGTCAGAAACAGACATTCAAGACCTTGTACTGGCTTTTCGTACATTTACCCGACATCCCAGTTATCGGAGTGCACTACATGTATGTAACATTTTTTTGAAAACGTTCATGCTAAAAATCACTTTGGGGAAGGAAATTCTAAATAAAGGACTTTACTTTTGAAGCGGTTGAGTCGACCTGAAGTTTTGGAATACATAATTACTGCTACCCCTGGCTTAAGAGAAGATCCAGTTGCTATTTCAATACTTCAGGACCCAGAATTACTTGTTCATATGGAGAATGCAGACACAGTTAAGAGGTATAACAATTCTTGAATAGCTATTACTAAGAAACCATGATTCAAAAAAATTTAGTGAACTTGCTTCAAAAGTGTTCTTAAATTGTTTGTATGAATGTGTATTGAGGGTATCCCCCCCCCCCCCCCCCCCCAGGATTGCAGATCTTCATCCATCATTAGCTGAAGCAGCTAATCACATTGCTGCTGCAGTGCATGAAGAGGCAAGTACTGGAAATTCAACTAATCAACCATCAAGTTCTGGTTATTCTTATTCTTTAGATGCTCTTAGTGACGAGGAAGAAATGGATTCATCTCAGGTAGGGTAGTTAAATTTCATATATTTTATATCTAATCACACAGAATATTCAATTAAATGCATCTCGTTATATCATTACCCCAAATGCAAACTATCTCATTGTTTGTTGCCATCAGTCTTCAGATTCACAGCCACGCCCAGGTGATAATATGGGAGAGTCTGCATTCTCAACTATCACAGCAGCGCAATTAGCTGCGGCTCTTGCTTCAGCCACAGGTAGTATGTGAAGTTTCGTAAGCTATTGCCATTAAGAAAACCACATGAAGAATAGTAGCAAACAATTTAATTCTATTGAAAAGTTAGGGACGTTCTTTCAAGTTCGTCAAAATTAAATAATTTAATTTGTTTTAACAGTATATTTATAGTACAATTCTTTTGGTTATTTGGGGTCTACTTAAATTTGTTGTACTGTATAAATTTGTTAACATATAGTTAGCTTATACTGCAATATTTGATCAGTAACACTTGCCACATATTTTACATTTAACTTTTAAACAGTAAAATCAATCTTGCTTGCACATGTGCATTGTACTTAAATGCCCCTGTAATTATTGACTTTATTGAGAATTGTATTGACTTCAA
This sequence comes from Gryllus longicercus, assembly GCA_038098605.1. Classification (NCBI taxonomy): domain Eukaryota; kingdom Metazoa; phylum Arthropoda; class Insecta; order Orthoptera; family Gryllidae; genus Gryllus; species Gryllus longicercus. The sequence continues at coordinate 2,868,764 of JAZDUA010000143.1, read as the reverse complement.
ATTAGCGAACTTTTGCATTACAGCTCTGCATGTTACATCTTTTGAAATATGGGGTACATAATGCTCAATACTAATTTATGTACACTTTTTCAGAAAAATGTATTTTATGCAAATGTGTTATTTCAGCTTCACCGCAACCATCAAGTTCTGGGGCATCAGGTGCTGGCAGTATTCATGGAAGCAGTGGCATCATTACATCTGAAATGTTCAGCCAGGCTATGCAGCAAGCCATTGCAAATGTAGGATCTTCTGGTTCAGTCTCAACAGGTGCAGATGCAAATGCTGTGAGTGAACTTGATACAATTTAGTATTGTTTAAAGGAGTGAGGGTGTGCATAAGTCCTAGTGCTGTAAATATCAACCAACCTTTGTCAGTCATATATAATTGAAAGAATGTATCTAATTTTAATCAATAGTGAATTCTACAAATGGAATCGGTTCTTGTACCGAGTTGGTTTAGAATATACGGACAATGCTGATGTTGATTTGCAGTTAATGTTCTTATCCAAATTAAAAAAAACAACCAAACTTTTTGATTTCACTTTTTATATTTCTTCAGGTCATAACCATACCACGTTTCTGACAAACCCACACCATACATTTTAAATAGATATTCATGATGGCGTTTAGGAAGCTTTTATTTAGAAACATTCATTATGAACAATTTGCTGCATATATGATGCAATTCTCAGCAGATATTCCTTTTCAATTCAGTTTGGTCAATTTGTTTAGGCTCTCTTTGATAGCTGTTACTAAAGTAATGCAATGAAATGGAAAACTCAACTAACACTTTTTACCCTTCTATTTTGGACACCAGTGGCTGCTCATGCCCTCAAAAGCGCATAGTTTACCGAATAATGGTGTTAAGTGGAGGGACTCTGATGCTGAGACCGGTGTACAATGAATTTATATTGTACATTTAGAAATACACTGTATTTAAAACTTCACGTTTTTCTTCAAGACATTCCCATTTTCACAACATTGAGGTATCACTATTTAAACTTATAAATAGAAACGTGTGTACTTGCCTATTTGTGAAAGAAGTCGGCTCGCCTTTCCTTGCCCATAGTATATTTTATGATAACTCTTTCATTTAAGTCTATTTGGGTAAGAAAGTCACGCTTGATGAAAACCATGGAAAGAGCTCTTCTGTCATTGTGTTGCTCAGGTATGTAACTACTGTGCCAAATGAAAGTAGAATCTATCTGTCTTGTTGGTCACAACATTAGATGTAGTACTTCCAACTTCCATGGGCAACAAACACAAGTTCCATTTGTGGTGAAGCATTTTGATTACGTGCTTTTGTGTGTTTGTTTGTACAAAATTACAAATGTTACATAGAAATTTGGTTTGTGGAAATTTACAAGTAAGCTAAAATATAATTCTCATCAGATATACTATCGTCACAGTTTTGTAGTCTGTAGGAGAGATTCAGACACACCGGGTGACATTGGAACTACTAACATGCTATCTGCCAGGCGCGTTGAGAACCTCGTCGCTGCAAGTCTTCTGTTAACGTTGACTAACAATATTGAGACGTCCACCCCCCGCAAAGCCCCATCTCCTCGTCCCTGACGGTCACACATTATCTTTGCCTATAATCCTACCGTAAGTCAAAGGTAACACAGGTAAAGGAAGGAAGCACAGTGAACTTGTGTCAACAATATTGATGCACCATAATTATATTTTGTTGAAGTTCAGATATAATTCCTTTTGCATATCTATTTATTTCTGCCTTTATGTTTTGAAATATTCTGTGGTTTAAAAAAAAAATAATAATAATAATAATAATAATAATAATAATAGTAGTAGTAGTAGTAGTGGTAGTGGTAGTGGTAGTGGTAGTCTAATTCATCTGTTTTCATTTACAGGAAATTTGATTTCAGTGGTTTTCTAGAACACTAGTAATTCAGATTGTTTAAAAAGTTCACAGCATTCTAAAGGAACTGAAAACTCTTGAATTTATGACGTCTCACCAATAGAATCATGCATATCATTATTACTCTCTTTGATATAATTTTCATTGCTCGAACTAGACAACAGTCCAGGAATAAAATGACAAACTCTTGAACTTCTATGTTGAGAGTCACTGTGAATGTTACTACTATACCTTCTAAATATCTGTATATGTCACTAATAGCACAAACCCTTCTTACAAAGAAAGACCTGAACGTAATCGTCAGTGCCTGCAAGTATGAATATTCAATTGCTTCCTGGAAAAATTCCAAATACTTGCACAAAATAGTGGCACACATTGGCGTTTGTCCTGCAACCACCTTAATGATATTAAAAGGCATATTCTAGGTGCCTACAATAGTCCGGCGTGTCAAAGACTATAGGGAGGAACGTCCATAGCAACAGACACAGCAGTCTGATGATAACACATCAGATACGTCCATGGAATCGAAAGTGATAAGACTTCCAATCTTGGAAGTCACTATCTGTTCTACTTCAGTTTCCAATAAACATTCCTTTGTGAACAAAATTTTTCAGCATGGTCTTCCTTTAAAAACCTGGGTGAAATTCTTCTGCAAAATAAGAATTACAGATGTTTATTTGCAATTCCTTCTTGTATTAATCTATTGTGCAAAAGTAACAAGCCCTTATTTCCCATTAAATTACAAAAATATTATAATTTCTCGTTGGACCTGTGCAAACCTTGTACACAATTTATATCATTGCTTTAAAAACGAAAATTACTTCAATCTGGAACAACTTCGAATATTTCTGCCTAACCTTGTTAACAAGAGAATGGGATACCTTCTAAAAAACTGGATTTAGCTTTAAGGACCTAAATCTGGCACTTTTTCAAGTTATGCTCCATGGTAACACAAGTAGCAATGTATGTTGCAGGTTAAGCGTGCTCCTATTGTTTTCCTTATATCATTAATTGTAAAATTCTGCTTTCCCTATCCAGCAGTAATCCATTACTGTGTGTTGTTTTGATGGTATCTTAAAAATCATGCAAAACCTTCATCTACCTTCAGCATATATAGGGAGGAAGGGGATTGTTAGAACATTACCTTTTAGTCAGCTAATAATAACTGTAATAATGTATTATGTAGTCTTAAAGAGTGTCAGAGTTAAATGTCAAGTTAATCATATTTTCCTTATTAAATTATTTTTATAGCTATATTATATTTTGTGGCACTTTTTCTGAACCACAGGTTATTTGCATTAGGCTTATTCTTTCTTGGCTGAAATATTCTAAAATGAAGGAGGTTTTAATGTATCTGCAGACAATTCTAGAAAGGAGAAAAGAAATCTCTCTATCCTCTTTCAACTTTGGCCATAGAAGTCTATTCTTTCATAGATTTTAATATCCTTCATTTTGAAAAAAAAATTACTAACGTATAAAGCCCGGAAGTTTGGCAAAATACCTTTTTGTAATAGTTACTATTTTATGACTTAACAATAGGTATTACTTAATTGTATGTACTTCTATGGTTGTTTTAGAAGATATTATTTTTGCCTTTTCACTCGTTAATACTTATTTTCATTTTGCATTTTTTTCCTATTTTAGCTCCTGCTTCCTATTTTTGTCTTTTTCCCCCCTAGCACCTATCGTGATCAAGTTGAACATACACCTGCAAGCCTGAAGAACACTTCGTGCAAGATTGTTTTGTTTTTCTCCGGAAGCAGAAGCTGTGATAAAAATCTAAATGGAAAAGAAATACGAAACCAGTTGAGATTTTGCTCTCTCACAAGGAATCCCAATCTACTTTTGAGTACGGCCAACGATCCCTTTTGAGAACATCTCTATTTATAATGATATAAGCTTCTCAGTGTCGGCTTCCTCGATGCGAGGAACGAAAAAAAAAAAAAATAATAATAATTTTCACTGATGGCATATGAAGATCCAAAAGGAAGTTCACAATATTTCTAAGAAATAGCGCCGCGAGTAAAAGAAATACTTAGCCATCATACCACATGGTCATGTAGAATCACCATTAAAAAGAAAATATTTTGTAACATGTTAAGTGCTAATGTAAATTTTATAGTTTGAGCAAAAATGTGAATAATTTTAATTATTAATTTTTTACAATATTCCATTTTAAATATGAATTTCATCATCTTCATGCCTTTTTGCCTGCCTATTTTAGGTAAAATGTCTGAACTTCCAGGCTCTACTGATGTACAATAAAATGACAATTGTGATCTAGCTTCAATATTAATATAAAAATCAGTGTGATATGTAATTAGAGAATTCACTTTTTTAAAATATATTTGTTTAATGAAAATAGTATTATGCATTTTCTGTAAATTATTTGTATTATACATTAATATTAATTTTTTTCTCCTTGCATTTTCAGTCTCCTGGGGGTTCTGGAGAAAATCCAGATGTTGAAGCATTGACTCAGCGTTTATCAAGGCAGCTTCAGCAGATGAGAGAAATGGGATTACACAACAATGCTGTGAATATTCAAGCTCTTCAAGCTACTGGAGGTGATGTGCAAGCAGCCATTGAATTAGTCTTTAGTGGAGCTATCACTCCTGATTCCCATTAGTACTTAAAAATGTAATTTTGATCTTGACAACTAAATCGGATAGTAATTTTATGTGAGGTGAGAAAATTATAATATGCATTTCAGAAATATATTTATATTTTAATTGTGTATTTGACAAGTTAATAGAGGTTTTGATAACTAATACTAGATCTGAAGCAAAGAAACTTCAGAAATTCGACAAGTGTTTCATCAATTATAATTATTGAAACACTTGAGCTAACATGCTTTCTTAGATAAATATACTCCTGGACTCTGCATGGAATTCAGAATTTTCAATGTTTACCCAATATAATGTATGATAAAAAACAAAACAAGATAAAAAGCAACTTTCCTCATTAAATTTTTTGTAAAAATTAGCCCTAGACTTAAATCATAAAATACTTGAAGAGTGATGGCATAAGAGAGAACTACTTGTTAAAATATATCTGAATTAATTCCAAGATAATTTTTTGGATGTAAGCGTTAATGTAGGGTTAATGATTACTACTGTAATTGTTAATCAATCACATTGATTCATAAGCAGTACAATTTTTTGTCTCTGTTGTTGGTTATGCATTCACCTTGCCTGTATTATGTATTTGACTTGGCAATGTAATTTTCTACAAATAATTGTAATAATGGAAAGTATTAAAGATTAAATCTTTGTGAAAAATAAAATCAATTCTGAAACACTCTTTTAAGACTTACCAGCTTTGGAACCAATGCAAGGATACCAATGAGAAAAAAAAAAATCTTTATATAATCGCCATTTCAATTACTACCGTTTCCAGATTTTACTTTTCCTTTAAAAACAAAAATGAATGTTGCCACTAGAATACAAATTAATATTTGTTCAAAGATTTAATCTGATCGTAATTGATAAAAGGATTTTAGTAAAATTTGTGATAGTTGATTAATCACAACACATTTGCCTCCTGCAAATTCAGTTAATTAAAATTTTAATTTAAGACAAACGGCTAAGAAACTATTGAAGGTTATATATATTTTGCAATAAAATTGTATTGGTCCTATAAAATTTCTTTCTTTCCATGACTGAAATTAGTGTACTATCTGGCCTTGAACTTCTAATGGAGCTACAAAACATTTTTTTATGGAAGATTCAATTGAATTAAGACCAATATTGGTATGGGAGACTTTATCAAGTTCATTACAAGAGTATCTCTGGGGTATGAAAGATGAATAGTATTTGTAAACCAATTATTGCTTTTTCAGTAGGTTAAGGTTCCAAGGCATCTTTACCTTGGTAGGGCTGCATCTATTCCTCAGGAACATGTAGGGGGCATAAAGCTTTAGCCACCTTTACCCTGAGGAAAAATCCTGGAGCTCACTTGGACAAGAGGCCGAGTCGTCCTGAACGGAAATCAGATAAAAATCCCAACCAAAGCCAGTGCAATATCACTGAGCCACCATGTCTCCTTTAAATTTAACTAGAAATTTATTCATTTTTTTTTAAATAAATATACCATGGTGTATGTATACATATGTACCTTAATATACGTTGTGTATGTTTTACATTGATTTATGTATTACGTGGGCTACATTTTCTCACTTATGTTAATTGCATTCACCCGATTTTAATAAGGTGATTCTACCTATGGAATTTCAATCTTTCTTAAAAATGTTAAGAAAAATCATTGAATGCAATCATTTGGCAAGTTAACACCAAGTTATTAACACTATAAAACCAGTTAATAGCTAGCAATAAAATATTTCAGGCAAAAATTATAAAAATTTGGTTGAGTCGAATACTCAAATTTTTTTTCAACTCCTGTCTTAAATTGGATTTTTGCAAAATTCAGGTTAAATGAAAATGGTCTCATAGCATTTATAAAGGCACTATTTTTCTATTTGAGCAGAAAATTGAAGGAAAAAATATTCCGCCATTTTCCAGAAAATGTTCAAAAAGTCACTGGGGCTTTATGGAAAATGCCTTCAAAATTTAAAATATCTTAATGATTTTCGGAAAAGCACAAAACTTACTGTATTAACAAAGTTTCAGCTCAAAAGCTTCTAATCTGACAGTTGGGTGACATCTCCATGGGTACAAAATTGCATGCATTTCTTCACTTTTGCCCTTTTTGTGAATACTAATAGGTCCTGTACGTGCAGAGTTACGGATAGAACTTTAAAACTGCGATAAAATCAGTGGTTAATGAAAATCATTGCTTGATTTAGCCACTAGCATTGTTCCCAGAGAGATTGGACCCACATTTTGTTGTAAACTAAATATTTAGGTATCAAGAACCCACTAGAGCATCTAAAATCTTGGACATCACATAGCAGAACCAAATGGAGCACTTGTCCAATTATTAGTCTACTTCACAGCTTGTATAGCGGGACAGAGCAAGGTTACCCTCTACTCAGCCCAACAAGTCAATGCTCTTGGCCACTCTGCGATCTTCAATTATCGGTTGCTTCATACGGCAAAACTTAATTTTTCTTAATAAGCATTGGCAACTCTGCAGTGACATAATTTGAAGCCTCTTGATTGGATAGCAGAACTCAGTGTCATGTCAGCCACTTTCTGTCAAGCACACACTGTTATTCAGACAACAGCAATTGCCAAATGTGAAACGGAATTTTGAATGTGTATGGCAATGCAATGTATTATAAATTAATATAATCATTTAACCACCAAAGACATTCTCCAATAATTTTAACATTCTTGTTCCTAAACAGAGTTATGGAATGGACAACAGTACTGTATCGTGTAAACTCACAGCACATACACTCTCGCAAACCACTACATTCATTTACCCACACCCCTAACTAGTGATTTTGTGATCCTGTTCTCCCAGGGTGGTGTAGTTGTAATATAAAGGTTGAGGAAATAAAATCAAAATGAAGACAAGCAAGTCAATTTAATATTGTCAAATACATTACAAATTTACTTCAATGGGATGAATCTTGAACTGTGAGTGGCACCAATACCAGGTCGGCCATGTTTCACAGGCTTGTAAGTAACACTAAACTCTCCAAGGTATCTGCCAATCATCTCAGGCTGAAATCAAAATTTAAACATTAGTCTTGTGAGACATTTATCAGGTATTAGAAGCCTTAAAGGAAAATACATTAATATTGTTTACACAATTGTGTCCAGTGAGGGAACTAACCCACAAGAGCATTTTCTTTTATCTTCAAGATACACTTGATAAGGAAAATATGATTTAGCAATTTGAGAAATTCACCTTAAAAGCAAGATTTTTTTCATTGAGATATTGACTGATTACTTTAAGTAATTACTATTCAATTCTGCAAGTATGACTGCACTCTTTTCTTTAAGCAAAGCCACTAAGTCATGTTTTATATGTTTTAGTCCTTGAGTTCGTATAACTGAAAATCTCTTTTTTTATTGTGCGTGGTGATGTTTGTATTCGAGGACGTATCGAGATGTGAAAGCATTCAGAACCAGGTGTGTTCTTGGGTACCATTTTCCCAGACGCCCATCGGATTACAATGTTTCCACCTCCACATACAAGTAGAGCACTGCTACAACCAGAACAGCACCAAGCTACTGACAGACACGAGTAGTAGTGTAGCACGTGCGTGCGAGAGAGAGGAGAGAGGGAGGGAGAGGGAGTGCTTGGTTTATGCAGATTGTTCAGGCAGCATCGCAGCATTTGACTATTGACTGGAGACAAGTAAAGCTGCTGATCAGAGAAGCTGGCAGCTAGTTCCCCACCTGACCACAAGTTGACAATCCACCACCACCCTAGGACCTTCCAGTTCGATACTGCAGTGGCAACAGTTTTTGCCTCTGCTGATCACAGTGCCTGTGCTTACGAATACAAGTTTTCACTCTATTTACTGTTATCAATTGCTACTCCTACAATACAAAACAGGAAGTTCATGGAACTGTTGTCAAATTATTTGGTGACTAATAAAGCTATATTTATATTCCTAAGTCAATTTCCAATGTTGGTGATACAATACTAGTAAGAATAAACATGGATGTGATTAAAACTACTGAAGTGTTTGTATTACACACTTGTTTAGTTTCCTCTCTCACTGGACACTCAATGAACCGAGTGTGGGGATTATCAAAATTATAAAATAAAATGTTTGTCTACACTTTATGGATTGTTTCGTCAAAAATGGAAAATGTGGGAAAACATATTATATTCTGGATAAGTCATTTTTCATCCTGTAAGTTACTGATTTTGGGATAGCTGCTGAACTCCCTTGCCACAACATCAAAAAGTTGTTTTCGTCAAATATTTGAGTTCAGATATTGGGCTGTGGAAATCACACCTTACAACAAATTGCATGAGGTACACAAATGTCCAATTCAATAGCAAAAAAGTTATTAGTTTGCATTCATGACCAGTGTGTAACTACTCAAAAAGAAGAATTTGAGGTGATCAAAACATACACATGCTCCATGGAATCTTTACAGGTAAAATACTGCTGAACCAGCACCAGCCACCTCAAATGAGGCACTGTACAAAGTCTCTCTCAAAAGGAAATTCAGAATTCAGCAGTCTCAGGAGCATCAGGGGTCTCTAAGGACTCCCTCTACCATTACAAAAAGTTCTCTCAAATAAATGAATTAAACTTAACAATCAACTATTTCTTCATGTTTCATATCAGTTGGAGATGCTGCCAGGGAAAGACAAGAACCTTTCATACTTATTTTGTTCCTCTCAAACCACATCCCCTTTCACACAGAGCACTTCAGCATATGAATGACCTTTCTTATTGTCCTTCATTAGAAGCTATCATACAACTCAGAGGGCACTTCCACATTGTACACCTAAACCTTGACACAATCAATCCACAATTTTGAATCCAATAATCAAGGCCAAAAACTCCTTTCAGCACCACATGTTAAGACCCACATATATTCTCACCATTGCAACGAACACTCAATCAAAAAACAAATAATCAGAAGAGCATAAGAAATGCAACTGTTTGCCAAACTAACCACTTAGTTATACAACCTACACAAAGAATAATGAAATAGTTATGGTGCTCCAACAAGGAATTAGGATGTGAAATGATAGAAGAGAGTAACCAATCACAAAGCATTAAAATTATTTTAATTTTTTGAACGTACACAAAGGCATGGGCAGTTCGTTAGCAAAATCTCCCATGCCTTGCTTCTTATAATTATCAATCACGTTATGTACATGAATCACTACGGCTGATCCTCAGAAGATTCCACTCAAAACCCATTAACTAACCCTCGCACTTGAACTGTCGATTTCCCTCTCACTTGAGAGGTGCCAAGTGCCAGTTAAAATGACTCCCTTAAGTTGTACCACGTTCTCTACTTCAGTCCTAACTTCTATTTAATAGCGTCAACAATATTTAGTGGTTAGATGCAATCCAAAAGGGATAATTATTTACATGGCCTTGATCAACTATATAACCAAGGGGGGTCAACTAGACAAGCAAGCCACAATTCTCTCAACATTTGATTCTTACACCATGTTCACACCTAAATTAGATTCTACACAAATTTTGCAACACCAGACTGGATAAAAATAGTATCCAAAGGAGAACACCCTTCTCAGGTACTTGAAGCAACATGTTGTGGGTATTTCAGGCACTGTTGTGAAAAAAGGAATTTTTAAATTCTAATTGGCAGTTTCTCTCAAACGCATGTCAACTATACTAGGATTTATTTAACTGCAATTAATGTAAACCCGCTGTTCACGGTTTCATCCTATCTGGCAGTTGAACTTTCCCATACTGACGTCACTATAGCGACATATAAGCTCCCAATTGGATGAATCAGCAACAGCTGTTTTACATCAAGTGCAAGACTAAAATCCTACAAGAGAGGCTATGAAGTCAATTTACAAATTTACATAGACATTTTTCACATCTTGATAAATACAGACGCTTACAACATTTGAATAGAGGTTTTAGAAAAGACAAAAGGAAGAAAATATTCTTATTCTCAAGGTATTTGTAATAAGGTAATAACAATGTAATTGTTCATAGTAAGACTACAAATAGTGAAAGAAATTTGGGTTAAAATTTAGTATACAGTACACCCTTAGAGAAGCGTGGCGGCAGGGCTTAAACCCTAATTACTGTACATGCTCTAATAGAAATGAATAAAACTTACGGATAGGAGATTTTCCCTTCATATGCTTTGTCCCCGCATTGTAACGCCAATTTCTTTCAAAGGCAAGTTTTCTCGCTTCGCTCGCCCAGATCAAAGTCACAGGGAGGCTTGGGCCTTCAGCCCTCGTGTTCACTATAAACATCCTTGAGTATCCAACGCAATATTACCAATTCACTTTTATACAACCTCACTTTTCAAGAAAGCCTCCTGAATTCTAACTGCCTAGTTAACACCAGAATGGCGCGATCCGCCGGTTTGAATGACTTCCTTAGGTTGTACCGTATACTACATTTCAGCCGAAATTTGTAGAAATTGTAAATGGAAGAGGAACATTTTTTCCAGGTTTAAAGTTTGTCAGCGCGATGGTGTAATGGTTAGCTTATCGGACTTACATCCAAGTTTGCGGGTTCAAACCCAATTGACATCCTGGTATTTTAAGGGCGAAAAAATCCTTCGTACACCTTCCCTTGGAGGGGAAGTAAAGCCAGCTGTCCCATGTTAGTAGATTTACTTGCATGTAAAAGATCCTCAAGCCTAAATGACGCCTCTGAACTAAATTCAAATCGCCTGTTCATCACCCACGAAATACCTCCTTTCTCCGCTAGTTGGAGAAAGGAGGGTAGAAAAATGTGTGGTCAGACGGAAGAGCAGGCCTGATGGCCCGAGTCTCACCACGTACAATAAGGCACCAATTCAATTGAATTCAAAAAAGCAAACAAGCGTTTTCAATCCTGCCCACTTCATGAACCTTGATGTACTGATCCTTAACAAGAAAACACTTCAACTTCATAAATGTAGGAAGCAAACTTAATTGATATGGAAAACTTTACCTTGACTTCAACTTGGCCAAAAGTTTTGCCATTATAAACACCAACAATACTGCCAACCATTTCAGGAACAATTATCATATTGCGAAGATGAGTCTTGACAATTTCAGGCTTCTCATTAGGTGGGGCTTGCTTCTTAGCATTTCGGAGTTTCTTAACCAATGCCATTGGTTTCCTCTTTAACCCACGAGAAAAACGTCTACGAGCACGTGAATGCATAAGCTCCATCAACGGCTCACTGCAAAGAATCATAGATATTACAAAGATTGTATGTATAAGAAACAATGAGCAAATATTCCCGAGGGAGTTGTTTTAAAAGGAATTGAAAAAATATTAACAGTAGCAAGTTTGCCATTTCCTAAGCTGCACTAGACAGATTCCAAGCAAGACCAAGAGGCCCCATAATGCAAGAGATTATGTATCCATAATTGTCATTAAAATTCCTTTACATTGATTATTTCAATAGAATCAAACGGTCCGGCAAAATCCTGACAACTCATTGGATCCAAAATCAACTCACTGGAACATTTGCAATGGTATGAGGCTTTTCCATAAAAATTAGTGGTTCTTCACTTACGCAGGCATATCTAGAAGTTGATCCAAATCCACCCCACGGTAGGTGAATTTCCTCAACGTCCTCTTCTTCTTCTGGGTTTCTTCTTGCTGTGAAAATATGTTTACATCTCATGAGGCACTCATTTAGAGGTTACTCTGTTAAGAAAAATTAATTCTCCAGAACCAATTTTAAATGGATGGATAAAACACCATCCGAATTATGTCTAAGTAATAATGAGTTGTATTTAAAACTCGAGATGACAAGGATAAACTACGATGAAAATTCTCAAACTTACCTCAGCCATTTTACAGCCACGCGCTACAGTGAAGGAAAAGTCAACGACAGAGACAACGCGAACAGGAAACACGATTCTCAAAATGGCGACTGGCAGGAGGTCCAACAGAGGGCGTGAAGTTCGTCTGTGCAATAAACTCCATGCTTTTCCGGTCGATTCATTTATTTTTTTTCATAAAACGCATAGAAGTTCTATGATAGAACACAAAATGGTAAAAAAGCAAATATATAGCGTCACAGTTAGAAAATACGATGAATGTCTTACTAATTACCATCGAACAAATGATTTATAAATTGCAAAAACATCAAAATACATCACGATGACAATCTGTTAAAAAATATGATGGTGTTATCGATTTATCCGCGCGCCAAGAAACTTAATATTTTTGTAAATACTAGTACTTTAAAAATAATTAAGAATAAAATAATAATTTTAATAGAAATTCTACTTTCCTCTAATCCGTGCGTAAACATTCTAATGATTGAAATGTTCTTGAAAAGACCGCCAAATGTTGAAGGTTGTAATTCTTCATTCCCGTTTTATAGTAGACCTTGGTGTGGTTTGATCCATATCCAAGTAATCGTGATCAAACGACATCATTTTTGGTGTTTCCGCAACTGTCATTATAATTCAACGCTGATTTTTTTCTTTCTTTTTTCTTTTCTTCAAAGAACAGTAGAGACTAAGTGACGGTCTGGGGAACCTCACTTGCTTATTTCTGTTAATGTGCAAAAACCATACTTCTTATCTTCCATTATTTCTTCTGTTACATTCTTTGTTTTACGACATTTCTAATATCTTTACTTTGCTGATCTCTTAATGACTCAATGACTTAATGACTCTAATGACATAATGACTGTAGAAGTAGAAATCTCACCTGTATGGTCTCCAATTTTTGGCGACCCCTACTTTTTATTGACCTAACTCGTGATCCTTCCAAGAGTATTGTTTTTGAAATAATATGTATTCTTAATGTGGTCTCATGTGTCATACCTCTTTCAAAAGGTAGTTTGATTGATCAATATGTTTTACTGAATTTTGTTAGTGCCCTAGTATTCTTCACTAAGTCCAATGATATTGCCAACATAACTAAATTTGGATACTTCCTTTATTATTCACCCATTAATGATTTTTACCCCCTCTTTTCATTCCTTTTTCTTGGTATGCTGTATACTTTGTCTTGCTTCTCGAAATTTTCATGTTATCCTATGCTTTTTTATACAATTCATTTGTCACAATTTGTAACTCATCTCCTGATCCCATTATTATATTATTAACGTCCACTTTTGAAATCTAAATGCAGAACCGAGGATTGAATTTTAGATTGTCAGGAAGAACCAGAGGTGTTACTAAGTTCAGATAAGCGCTTGTCTGAAGTACAGAATGTACCATCCTCTACTATTTATCAGCTAGCTCCCTGAGGAGTTGTGTAGAAAATGACATTGAGTCAAGCGGGATGTTCTGACATCCCATTAATAATTTTTAGAATTTGGAAGCTTTTATATCCTACAATAAATTTGTCACTTGTAACAAATGTTCAAAGTTGATTTTAATATATTTAAAAACCCATTGTGTTAATGAAATATGAAACAAAAGGGCCTGATGGATTCAATAATAAATTAGAGATGCAAAACACTTGTAATAAGTGACTATTTTCATTGAAACCACTCTAACAACAATGCCTAACTATATTTCTCATTGAAAAAAAAAAAAGATAATATGCAATATAAAATACCAAGAAGGTTATTTCAACCACTTGGCTAGTGATTTCTGATTATTAAAAGAAAATTTGAGACTGAGATTATCTTTGGAATGTGGAAAATAGCTTACCTGGTCCACAGGATTACATCATATTTACAAACAATAAATATTAATTTATGATATCTTCCCATCAAGTATTGAAATATTTCTGTCTTTACCCTCAAATTACCATTCAGAGATTTAGGAATTTTAGACAAATTTTAAAACTTATCAATTTCAAGGAACCATATTACACAGCCTAAAATGTCTATTTATTGTGTAAAAGCCTAAAAATGCCTCTTTAGAGTAACTGAAGAGACATTATTAATCCAGTAACGAGATAAAATTGTGAGAGAATCACAGTACCTATAAGATCATCAATTGCCTCAATTGATTCTATATTCTTTCAAGATTTCAGAAAAAACAAGAAATTCATTGTTGTCTCAATCTAATGTAACTTTCATGAAATGATTAATCAGTGTATCACTATTTTGGATATTATACTATTAGGGATATTATATACTAATTTCATTACATAATGGAATAAGAAGTTGACAATTCAATACTTACATCAATTGTATGCATGACTGGCATAGTATCTTAAAAACTACGAAATTCATGTGATTCTTTCCAAATCCTAAGGGGTAGATGTTGGGCTCTGTCCATTCACATCTGATATAATATTCTGGTTCACACACAGTCCATCTCCCATGAAGTAGAATACAGCAGTATTGCAAGAATGCAGAAATTGGCCAAATTCCAAACTTGGTTGTAATACAAACAGATATATTGTCAAGAAATGTTTTAATAATCTTATTTATTTAACATCAAAAACTGTTAAAAACTAAGTGTGACATGCTACATGTGCATTTAACGACAGCCTTTTTAATGAACCACCCAGTACATTAGCTTTTGTTGCCATATGCCACTAGTACAGAACAAGTTCAAAAATCAGCATAGAACACAAAATGTCTGACTAAAGCTGAAATTTGTATTACATAAAATCCAGACAATTCCCTCTGTGTTTAGAGAAAGGTACGCATTTAAAAAAAGATAAGTTTCTAAAATGATCCATAGAGAAGAAAGTTGTAGCTAATTAGTATTTACATTCCCTTTCATATTTTATACTCATGAGTGTAATAAAATGGTTTTAAGTAAAATAAAATCCCTGTAGAAAAAGTTATTAAGTGGCAAATTTATTGCCTTTTAAGTCCAATTAAAAAAATTATTCATCGTATTTTCGTCTTTCTAGTAACCTAAAATAAATTTGAGAGACCAAGTAATGCCCTCGGATGAAACCTTGAAGGTGTAGCAATAGAAATTAGACTCTCAGTAGAATACTGAATGAGTATAATGAGTAATTACTAGGGCTCTGATTTATAATCACAGCCCTAGTTATTACAATATTAGAAAAAATGGGAATGATATTGTAACTGCTTTCAGGTTACTGTAAATAACTCTTTATGTTTATTACACAAGATGTTAATATGTTTGTATGGCAATGTTATAAATTTCAGATAAAAAAAATGTTGAGTTAAGAACCACAAATAAAGAAACAGAAGTAGATATTATCCAAAAAGAGGAAAGATCAGACTACACATGTCCTTACTCAACCTAATTTATACATCAAAACAGTACACAATATTCATAAATGAATTACTTCTAAAGAGGCCAACTTGTAGTGAATATTATCTTCTTACATTAACTTAATGACACTAGTTGTGCTACAACAGCTCATAATTTCTTGCATTAGTTCCAACTGCTACTCAATATTATACTATTACATGGATCTGCAAAAGTGTTTTTAACCATGAAATTTTTTTATGCTTCAAGACTCGAATTCCTTCAAGTTAATTCACTATGCATCTTATCTCAACACCAAGGAACCAGTGTGACTTTCAAACATGGGTCGACGCTTAAAAATCTAATTGTCTCGCATAATATTTCCAAAAACCATTTTTCTAAAATTCAGAGAGAGCAATGAAAATCAGACCTACACCATTTTTTTTAAAGCTTCCTTTGTTTTATACAAAGAAAAAATTCAATCAAGTTTTGAGAAAGTGTTGTTTTATATAATTTGCAATTAATTTCAACCAGAAATTACCTGAAAATATACTTGTTTCTTTAAAAAAGTGTACATGACCTTTTTAAAGAGATGATTTTTTAGATCGATTTTGTCGAAGTCAATCTACAATTTCGTAGTTTTGAAATGTAACATTTTTGCAATTTTCCAAAATTCACAGGGTTTGCCGAGAAAGGGACCAGAACCATATTTTTTGTCAGCATTTGACACACACAAGGAGTAAATTTTAAGAAAAAATTTGGAGCCTTTTTTTGATAAAATAAATTGATTTGAAATTTCATAAATATCAAGCACAAATGTCATGAAAACTAGTATTTTCCAAAAACTACCATTTTTAGAGAGTGTTTTTTTAAGTACATAGAAGGCAAAGGCAAAGGTTTAGTTGAAGACAAAAATCTCTATTTTTAATTTCGTTGTTTTGAAATGTTACCTTTTTGCAATTTTTGAAATATGGAGTGTTGCCAAAAATGGCAACCCTCTTTTTTTTCTTCCATTGATACATTAGAGGAGAAAAGTTAAGGAAAAAAATTGGGGCAGTTTTGTACAAAATAATTTTTTTTAAAATTTCATTAATTTCAAGCACAAATTTTGCAAAAATTACTTGTTTAAAAAATTGCTAATGACCTTTATAAAAGAGCTGAAGAGATTTATCTTGATATCTAGTAGAAGTACATTTTTACTGTTTTAAACATGTTATGTCAATTAACTTTCCCAAACAGAAAATATTAGTGTAGCAACCTCGATTACAATGAAGTCACAGATGCCTATTAAGGGTCTGGAAAATGTAAATAAATCGTAATACGTTCACGAATATAATGAGTTAACCAAATGGTATCCCTTTTAAATTTAAAAGCTCTCATAAAACACAGTGGCTTGCTGGGCAGTGTATATGTCAAAAAAGAAATGACGAATTATACTTGTCTGTAGAATAATTGCAAGAGCGCAGTGGTGTGCAGAGTGAATAACTTATTGCAGCTCTTAAGGCTAAATTGTAGTAGATGAATGATAATAGGCATGTGCTGAACTTAACTTGACTTTCCATAAATGGGGCTGAGGAATCATTTTAACTGTATATTTGGGAGGAAAAAAAAAAAAGAAAAAAAAGTTATAATACAATGCATCTAACATATTCTTAACACATAAAATAATTGTTTATATCAATATTAACTAATAAATAAGTTTACCACATTATTTAAAATTCAATTTATATAATTTCCAATAAAAGGTGTGTGACATAAATAAAACATAATACAAGGTCATTTTATTGTTTATTAGCTTAACACTATTCCTTCTTGTAAAACACAGCAATTATCTTCCATTTCAGTTTTCAATGGAATATCCTCAACAGAAATTAATTCAGATGGACATTCCGTTTCTTCTTGTTTTATCTTTTTCTCTTCTTCTTCTTGTGCTAAATTGTCGGAATCAGCTTTAATTTTTCTCTTCTTTGGCTTACAACACTTCTTTTCATATAGATTTCTCAATCTTTTGACATCACTGTTTGGGATAGTCCACTCTAGTTGAATAGTATGAGATCTTTTAGTAGGATCCTTTGTTACGTCATATTCAGGAATAGTTAAATTCAAAATTCCCATTAACTCTTCCATTACTTCATCCACATATGAATGAATTAGTAAATCTGCTTTACGATCCTAAATGGAAATGAAAATAAAATTAACTGCAGAAAAAGAATGTATATATTTAAATGTCTAATACTAAAAATAATCCCTGATGAAGTACAGAAGTAGAAGTAACAAGTATATTAGAATAAAAAGCGAGCTAACATATTGACTAGTGAGAAGAACAAAATAACAACTTTAGCTAAATTAAAGTGTACCTACTTCATAAGTTGTTACAGACATTTTACTGTACTACCTCTTTTATCATTATAGTAATGCGAAGTAATAACCTGGCAACAACCAAAATTGTTTTTTCTTAAACCTCCAAAATTAAACTTGGTTTGAAACAAATTTTACACATCTATTCCAAATAATCTGCCTTCCTCGAAATGTTTATTAAACAATGATAGACATTTCAAACAATGTTATTTAATTTCAAAATGTTTTAGAAGATAATTAGATGTCTTCATTTTGCAGAATCTTTAGTGTGTGTATAATTAAGTTCTTAATGTCAAGAAGGACGCATATCAATAAGGTCTTCCAAGAATTCATTTCTAACACACTGAACTTAAGAAAACCTAAAACTATAAATAAATAATGGTTTTCATTCGAAAACTCAAAACGAATAATTTAGAAATTATATAAGAACATTTACTGAGATATTTTTCAAAACCAAGGAGCAGGACAAATGTTAAAAGCAATTCAATGTCTATAATTTTTGGTTCTGGAATTCTTTACTGTTCAAGCATTTTAGTTTTACTCTTAAAATCATATTTTGTGTGTTTTCTTTACTTCATATAAAATGCAAATAATAATAGAAATATATTTTTGTTTTCATCACCAGATGAACAGTGATTAAATAACCTTTAAAGAGTGGGATTCCCTCATTTAACGGGGAAGTGTTGTACAGTCACAGAAGAGTTTATTATGTCATCGTGGGAAAAGTTTAGAAAGCACTAGAGAGTGATAAAAAAAATAAAATATTTTGATTAATTATGTTCAGTAGTTTTCTTGAATATTTGATACAAGCAATTTTATATATACAAATAAACTACATGCATGAAATACTATAAAACTTACATGTTTTGTGGGTTGCAGATTACAAATAACAAGTTTACCTCCATATTTTTTGGTACTTAATGGTAAATTTCCACTTGGAACAATCTGCATTGTTGTTCCCAAACATATACTTAGGTCAGCCACACTAGAGAAAAAAATGTTATTATTTATACTACCGCAGGTTTATTCATAAATCATAGTCTCTTATATGTTGACAAATCAATCTAATCTAATACAGAACATGGATAACATAATAAAGAAAATTACCATGAATGGTAATCTGACATTTCAAGATCGTTTGCAGGCAAATTGTGCTCCCAATCAAGAATAGTATCATGAAGACGACCACGACATGGACGACCATTCTTTTGGGTTGCAGAACATGGTTTATTCAGGCTCCGCTGTCCCACCGTGCTGACAGAACCATTTCTCACAAATTGTCTATCGCACTGTTTGCACTGTTCGGTAAACATGTTACCATGCAGTTCTGCTAAATGACTTCGAGGAAGGCCAGAACGAAGATGTAATCCATCTATATTCTGACTAACAACATACTGTACCTTTCCTGCAAGTATATAATATTTCATTACTTACATATTATTATAAATGAATTAGAAGAAATTTAAAACCTTCGATTGCAAAGTAGTGCACAAACCTAGTTCAGCAAGTTTTAATATAGCCATGTGAGTTTTTGTTGGAATAGCATCATCGAATGATATGTTTTTTTGAGGTTTTAAACCCTTGGCTTCTAGAGTCCACACACCATTTGGGCCTCTGAAAATAGAAAAGCCAAGTGAATTCAATGGTATGTATGTACCTACGAACATAATTTGTAAAGGTTATTTTATCTTAAATGGAACGGAAATTCGAGTAGCTTCATGAATACATACAAACTTTTTATTGAACTGAAATATTTTCACATCCACAACACGAAACAAACAGATCATTAACATTACAAATAAGTAGTTAATAACAAATATTTAATTCACGACCTCTTCATCCATAATTCGCAAAATCTTGTAAATTAATTATTGAGATAATTAAGAACAGTATTTGTAAATACCTGAAATCTGGAATTCCTGCTGAGGTACTTATTCCTGCCCCGGTATGCACAACAACATGTCTCGAGTTTTTTATCCATTCGGCCAATATTGACACTTTTCTTGACACTTCTAATTTGGCATCGAATTTCTGGAAAACACAATGAAATATTCTGCATGAACGCTTATCACTATGGTATACTATAATAATTGAAAATTAAGTGATCTCACCTCTTCCAAACCTAGTTTTCCTTTATTTTCATAAGGTGATAGTCCATCTGCGTAATTGCACGACATTTTATAACCGATTTCTGCAGATTGAGTATTTTTAATGAAGGTCCGCGTTACCTAACCCGGTCTTTACTCTTCAAAGCTTCACAGCAACTGACATGATTTGACACTTGTTTGACACATTAACGACGTACGAGTATTGCTCTCCTACACTACATCAACATCGCGTCGCGTCGCAAGCTTCAACAAGCACCTGTCCAGCACCGGCCAACGCCAACCAGCACGCTCGAGTACTCTTGATCTTGACCTGAGTTGGATTTATACCTTTTCCGTATCACGTCAGAATATGCTATCTCATAGCTCTCGTGTGAAAATTACGTCTCGCATAATACACTCATCTTCCGCCAGGTTACTGTGCACTTTTGGAAACCCATCCACACTTTGCCCCCATTATATTTACTGTTCATTTAACACTATACTAAGAATTTGTAGCGATAAAAGAAATGAAAGCAAGCTGTAAAGACGATTCATAGAAGAATAAGAGGAGGAGGAAGAAGAAGATGAGGAAGAAGAAGAAGAAGAAGAAGAAGAAGAAGAAGAAGAAGAAGAAGAAGAAGAAGAAGAAGAAGAAGAAGAAGAAGAAGAAGAAGAATAAGGAGAAAAAGAAGGAGAAAGAGAAGAAGAAGAAGTGTAGTCCATGTTTTTTCTCGGGAGTTGGTGATCTTTCCCCGCTTGATGGCGAAATCCAGCGCCGACCTAACGTCATTTAGCGGGATTTTTCATAACCAGGTATCTCCCACTAGAGGGGCATGGCCTCAGCCGGGACAAGCTCTGAGCTCCCGACCGGTCTTCCGGCGTGTGTAATAGTGTAGTGCATGTAAAGGGTGAGATAGGTCAAGAAAGAGGAAGGAATGATCGCGCACGGTCCGTGGCCCGTCTGTTAGGATACTGCTTCGGCATTCGCCTTGTATTGATCGGAGAAACCATAAAAAAAATACCGATCAGAGCAGCCCGCCCCTAGAATTCTCCTTCAAACAGCGACTGAATTCGACCTAGCTGACAAGCGACTGAATTCGAGTCACGACAAAGGCAAGGTCAAAAATCATGCCTTTGTCGTGACTCGAATCTAGGGCGTCCCGATCAGAGGCACTGCATCAAGAAAATACAGCTTGAAATAAATACGTGCATTTGGAAGTGGAATAGAACGCAAGCTTTGGATTTTACCCCGTCTTCCCAGTTGCCATCTATTTGCACATAGGAGACTTTTTTCCCATATTTTCATTGTCTAAAATAAATGCCTTTTCTTTACGCCATGATAGAACCGAAACATGATTATAAGAATGTTATAGAAGAGTTAAACAAGTACATATATGCAAATTTTCATTGAAAATTTTGTAACCAATTTTCAGTAAAAAGGTCGTTTGAGCATTTCTGAAAATGCGCAATTTTTTTTGATTTTTTTTCACAGAAAACTGTTGAGTATTCGAGCAATTTCATTATAAATCATATGAAGCACCTATAAAAATCTAATAACGTATAAAAACATCCGTAATGAAAAAATTAACGACGTGAGAGATACTTAAAAAAACAAAAAACAAATGTGAAAATTTTGAAATTCTAAAGAAAACCTCAAAATGTCATTATATTAGGTTCATTTCAGACTATCGATAGGAAAAAATAAAGAAAAATATTGGAGCCGTTTTTGAGAACTTTTTACGAATTTTGTAAAAATACTTTTCTATTTAATTTAAACTACACCGAAACGACTATCTAATATTTTAAAAAATGTACATGACATTAATTAAAACACTTTTTGTGGGTAAGTAATTTCATTTGAAGAAAAAATCTCTACAATGATATACTCGTAGGAGGGGTCCACAAACTGTCAAATTTTGTAATTTTCAAAATTTTAAAGATAACATCGGGCTTATGCCATCTTTTTCACTCTATTCTTTCAAGAAATTTAAAGAATAATTTGAGTCATTTTTGAGAAAAAATTTGAAAATGTCCTAAGGGTTTCATGTGAAGTAAGGTGTTCCAAAATTCAAGGAAGTCATTTCAAAATCGCAGTGCTTGGAGGCAGGCCAGATCGATCGGGTGATATAAATTTTGGAAATAATTCTGTGAATAGCTTATGCACAAATGTTCACCGACGGAAATCAGGCGGTCTGACGGACGGATAGAGCAACAGATATTTTGGAGAAGAAACATCTTTTTCGGTATCAGGGGACCGAAAAACGTGTGTTTTCCTTGAAATCTCAAAATCAATTTTCTGCAGCATTACAAAACTTTCTCTTCACTACGTTTATTTCTCCGCGTTTATACCAATACGTACGTACAGTGGCGGCTAGTGCCTCAACAAACTATGGGGTTGCAGCTTTATCAAATGACGGAAATATAATTTCCGAAATTCATATTATACATATTTACACAAAAATTTCCAAAATTTTTATTATACAAATATAATTCATACAAAACAAAAACGAACTAGGTTTCGAAAATACGGTAATCGCACTTCACCACTTTGCAACAAGCACTATTGTTTGGACACGTTCTACACTAGTTCATTTCATGATCTGAATTGTTATTGTTGCTTCTAGAGGTGATAACGAAATAAAATTATTTTATTTGGAAAATTCTACTACCCTGAAATGTGTTGCAATATTGAAAAATCTTCCACATGCACTCATATTCACTACGATGTTCCCAGAATAACTGCATGTGCTGCCAGGAAGAACATTGCATCTCAATATTCAAAAAGGTGAGCGTAATTTGATAGAAAATTATTACCTTATTTCTCTCTTATGCATTTTTCAAAAATCCTTCAAAATCATTCGTGTGATATTTTATACTTTCCTTTTGCCTCAACTGATGTGCATCATAGATTTTTAAAAAGATATTCTACAGCAGTTTTACAGACGCAAAGTTAATGACATTTTCGCAATCTATTTCTAATTTTCTTCGCGATTATGGGCAAATTGATGTGGTAAACATAGACTTTTCAAAGGCGTTCGATGCGACCATGATGTTCTGCTAGATAAATTAGAAAGTCTTGATATTTCGGACAATTAAAGGTTCTGTTTTTCTTATATTTCATTCCGTTCATTTATAGTGCTGTACGAAGTTTATTATTCTGACTTACTTTCCTTTATCAGGTGTACTGCAAGGTTCTAATTTGAATCCTCTACTTTTTGCCTTTGTTATTAATTATTTAACGGTTACGTCACATATTTTGACTTATGCTGATGATATTAAGTTATACTAGCGAATTCCCTCCCTCGGGATTGTATTGTTCTTCAGGATGATATAAATATTTTTTATGAGAATTGTTATAGACTTAAAACTTGCTCTAAATCACAGCAAATATAATGTTATGACATGTTACAGATTGACACCAATAAAGTGGGCATATTCAATTAATAGCATTACTTTAAAATCGGTTGACTTGGCAAGGGATCTAGGGGTATTCTTTTTTTTACCGCCAATTGACATTTACAGTCCTTGAGTCCCTCGTATTGAGCATCTGTAAAACTCTTGGGTTTCTAATGAGATAGGGGAAGAAAATCAAATCCATCTATGTTTAAAATGTTTTTTGCAATTGTGAGATCTAAATTGGAATACGCCTCAGTAATCCTTATAGTCTGATCTTAACGAACTTCAAAAAGCTCCAGACAATTATCAGAGAAGGTTCATGAAATATTTTGAATTTCGAGATACCGGCAGTTATTTGCCACGTGGTATCGCTAATGATGACTTATTACCAAAGTTTACTCTCGTAAGTTAAGCCAATAGAAGTCAATTATAATCGATTGTTTTCTTCATTAAAGAATTGAGAAATATTACTTTTTGTCCACTGATACATGGAGTGCGCAGTCCGCAGTACGCGCATCGTTCGGGGAAACCATTTTGTAATATTGTATCAAATGATAGGTTTTCAAGTAATAGTATTTTTCATAAAATTGTCTCAAAAATCAAGAAATTTGTAACCAGTGCTAAAAGGGAAATTGATATCTTTGCTGACTTGGTAGTGACTTTATGCAGTGCGACAATAAACTTCACTTCAATTAAACTTCACGTAGATACCATTAATTTTAACTTTAGTTGAGTCAATTTTATTTTTTTGGTGGTCGAGCTGGGCAATTCGCTATCGCCAGTCATAAAACCATTCCCTCCCGATGTCACGGTCAGCCAAACTCCCAATACTTCTGCTGTTCTCGTGCAGAGGTATTCCCGGCGCGGCGGCGGCAGGACGTCCCGTCTCGAGGATGAACAAGATTGCGGACACCGCAGGCGGCGGGTTTGCGCAGAGGGCTGGACGTCCGCAGGATCCACTACAAGGCGGCAGGGGAAGATGCACTACGTTTAGAAAGTGCGTTTCGAAAGGTTTAAAAGAGGTTTCCTGGCGCCGCCGGAAGGCCGGGCGTTGGCACGGCGCAGCGCGGCGAGGCGCGGCGCGGCGAGGAGAGCGGAGGGGCGTCGTAACATCGCTCCTGCGAGGAGAACCGACCCGAGATGCTTCTCCGTGCTGCAGCCTCCCTCTTCTCCGCCGCGAGTTCAACGGGAGAGGTGGCTCGGGGCTTCAACTGATGTGACAGCGGTGCCTCTGACCGAGAGGTCCTGTAGGTCCGACACTTGCTAGATAGCTAGGTCGAGTTCAGTCGCTGTAATGAGGAAAATTCTAGCAGCCGGCTGCTCTGATGGATAGTTTTTCGTGGTTTCTTCAATCAATATAAAGCGAATGCCGGAGTAGTACCCTAACAAACGGGCCACGGACCTCGCTCAATCTTTCCTTCCTCTCCCTTGAACTATTCTCAACCCTTACACCACTTACACTTACAAGCACTACGCTACCACACATACCGAGGGGACCGGCCGGAAACTTGGAGCTTGGCCCGACTGGGGCGGTACCCCGATGGTGGGAGATACCCGGTTGGGGAAAACCCCACTAGCCAACGGTAGGTCGGCGCCGGATTTCACCATCCAGAGGGGGAAGATCACCGCCACCGCCCGAGGAAAACATACACTACATTTACGGGACCAACGTTGACAGCACGTTTGACGCGACGGAAATCACTAATCAATCAATCAAATCTGTCGCGGGTTCAGATCAACTCTGGATTTTCCAGTGCTAGGCGCCGTGGACTGATCGAAAATCTTTGTCCGCTTGAATTGCAATGTCACATGTAAGTACCGTAGGCTGTGACACCTAGATCACAGAGCCGGTTTAATATAAGGGATGAGGATCCCTTAAGGTGCATAGGATTATAAATGACCACATCCCTACCTAAGGCGCCCCTTATTCATATTAATTTGTGGGGTTTTTGATAAACGGTCGACAGAAACAGACTTAAACAACATAGCTGTATCTCTTTTCATCCGAAAAAATCCTAAAGATAATCAATGTTTTGAGGGAAGTTGTGTTTAGTAGGTAGAGTTCAGTCACTTCTAAACGCCTAAATCTCGGTAGTCTGAGGACACCTACCACCCAGAAACAAGTCGACATTCACTCTGCAATCACGTTAAAAAGTACCTACTCAATCATTTTTTAATTGTATCCCTCGTGTCTCATTTGTACCATCACTTTGTTAGATTATTGTTCTATCTGAAAATGATATTTTATATTTATCCGTGCGTACATATCTGAGGAATGATGTGTCAAAAAACCCCTCCGAGACAGACAATATATTACAGTTAAAAAATTTCTCTCTATAGCTATTGTGATGAGACACTGCCATATAAACCGCCAAAAAACTTTCATGACACTAAATTAATCTAACGATAAATTAATCGTTTAATGAAAATAAATTTGTAATGTGTCGTTGAAAATATGTACCAGGTTACATGCATTACTTTATAATATCAGGCATTAATTTGAGACAAATTTACCATGATTGTGATAGCCAAGATTGCTTCGGACTCTCTCATTCTGTATTTATGGTCTGTTCCGGAACCTTTCTAAGATTACGAAGGCGGGGATATGTTGACATATCCTTAAACAACTGCGATGACACAATGGATAACGAGCTTTATTGTGTTGACCTTGCCGTCCGCTTGCCTTATTACTTTTCACCATTAAATGACAAAATATTTATATTTATTTTTCCTGCTCGTAAACAAAACAAAATGTTTTAACAACCGAACATTAAACTGATTTTCTGCAGATATGTCTGCAGAAATTTCGTCTTGGATATATTCATGTTAAAGTGGAGTAATATTGGAAGAAGATATAATAAATTGTTGTGTACTAATACATCAATTTTTTTTACTTTCTCGTCTACTCCTTAAGTACGGAGAAGGTATTACAATGTTGCAGCGAAAAGCTGTAAAACAGAAGGAAAGCCAGATACCTGTATTGTGTTTAAATTTCTTATTATTTTTTATTATTACTATTAGTATTAATTTACTATATTCGATAAATAAAAGCTTTCAACGTGAAGGAATCTGCCGGAGGCGCGGAGATAAGATAATTATTAAATAATTTGTCATAAATATACTTTTAAATACTCCTTATTAATTAATTCAGACTACACGCTTTGCAACATCCCCAAGTGTCTGTGTAGAACCTATTTTATCACTGACAATTCTCTGGCCTGCAATCGGTCCGCGTCGTTCTTCCTGCAGACGCTGGTTAGGCATTTGCCGGTTCTTTATGTTTCTATGGTTTTTGTATTCACTGTCATCGGTATCGGGTCTCTCTGATTTGGCCTTGATTGGCCATGGAACTTTAGTGCCTTCTCGTATGCTGTTAAGACCAGGCCACAGTCCATGTCAAACACTGTCTGCTTGCAATGCCATCAAGTTCGGCAGTCCTTCTGTTCCATCAATCTTCATTACGCGTGTGTTTCCGCTATTAGGGAATCCCTCCTCTTGTTCTTTGGCGAGCCATGACTCCTTACAATTATATATTATTTCTCTGGCCTAAGACTGATTGCTAGGTCTCCGTACACTCAGAGAAAGGAATTCTAGGTATATCGTCTTCTTCTTCGTTCTTTCACTTGTTTTGTTTATGGAAAAATGGACGACAAACCCTGGTGGTCTCTGACTGTAGCGTCACGCCGTCACGCGCAGGCGTGACCGCACTCTCTGGGCGTGACAAGCTCCTGCACCGCATCTCGTCGCTGTCGCTGTCTTTCACACTCGGCCTCCCCGCTCCTCCACGACACATCTCGGAACCTTGGGGACCGCTGCCTCGGGGCTACGCTTCCCGTTGCGGCAGCCCCGCCTTTGCCATCCGACTAGACACGGACGCGGTGGCGCGGATGGAGGCGCGGGCGGGGGCGGACGAGGGGACGTGTGTAGTGGCGGGGGCGCGGGCGGTGGCGCGGGCGGGGGCGCGGGCGGGGGCGGGCGGGGCGGGCGGGGGCGGGCAGGGGCGGGCGGGGGCGGGCGGGGGCGGGCGGGTGCGAGCGGGGGGCGGGCGGGAGCGGGCGGGGGCAGGCGCGGAGACGGGAGCGGTGGCGGGGACAGGGGCGGGAACGGGCCCGCGGCAGCAGACATTCGCGTTTCGCACCGCCTTGAACACTCCTTGCGCAGACGATTCATTGTTTTCCCGACTTGGGTTGGATGTACTGCAGGAAATTCTGAAAAAAGTTGCCTGTAACCAATTTCTACATATGCGTTAAAGTTACAACAAGCGTTTCTCAGCAACCGTTTCAAGCGAATGAAGGTATCTTTTTCGGTCTTCTCCAACAGCGAAGTTTTGAAGAACTACTTTTCGAACTGCATACGAAATAGAACCTTGTAAAATGTATTTTGACACAACAGACACTTTTGGTATTTATGTTGAAAATCCAAAAGAACTCTTCGATGTTGGACTCGTCTTTTCTCGATTTAGGAATAAGTGTCATATGATAAGTCCCGCTGGTGGGAGATACCTGGTCGGGGAAAACCCGCTAGCCAATGGTAGGTCTGCACCAGTCTCGCCATCCAGCGGGGGAAGATCACCGCCACCACTCGAGGAAAAACGTGCACTCCATTTACAGTACGACTCCAATAGTTGACGCGCCCGGAATCAACCCAGCGACAAAGAATGGGAAGGAAAGATCGCGCGCGGTCCGTGGCCCATTTGATAGGATACTGCTCCGGCATTCGCCTGGTATTGTTGAGACAAACCACGAAAAACTACTTAACAGAGCAGCGGGCGGCTAGAATTCTCCTCCAGACAGCGACTGAACTCGACCCTGCGATCTAGCTAGTGTCGACAATGCAGCCATAGTCGGGACTCGAACCTAGGACCTCCCGGACAGAGACACTGCAGTGACATCAGTAGATGCCCTGGATCATCTCTCCTGGTGAATTCCATAGAGATACAAACAGTTTTAGACCAGTAACGGAATTAAATATGACGTCAGAATGAATATTTGCATTTTTATAATATTAGTGGAAATATCCTAATTTCTAATTTTAAAATATAACACTGAAATAATCTTGTTTTATTTTCTCGCCATTTCATTGACATTTGAAATCAGTAAGTTAACAAAAATATTACGTTATATTGACGGGGGAACACACGAATTAAATGAACGATAGGAAATTATCGCAAAATAAATTTTGTAAATGGGATGTTATTGTCATTTCTGTACGAAATATTCTAATTTCTAATTTTAAAATATACAACTGAAATAATCTGGTTTTATTTTCTCGCCATTTCATTGACATTTGAAATCAGTAAGTTAACAAAAATATTACGTTATATTGAAGGGGGAACACACGAATTAAATGAACGAGAGGAAATAAACGCAAAATAAATATTGTAAATGGGATGTTATTGTCATTTCTGTACGAAATAATGAATATCAGTCATCTGAATGCCGATGGTCTACCTCAGTGCAATTTTTGGTTCTGTTTTCCCCAACTGATACTAAGCGAATTCAAAGAAGTTAATGGATACTTGACATTTGAGTTTCTATTCGGTACTGATTAGAATCATATTTATCCTGAATCATTTCTTACATTTTCGTGTCAGTCTTAAAGTGTCAGATGACTCCTCGAGTTTTCTGTAACTTTATCGTTTGAAGTTCAAGTGTGAATTATGTCTGCATTTCCGCATTTGTGTATATTTGTAGTTGTGAAAACTTTCTTCCTTGGTCAGCGGTATTACGAGGATTTGACATTAAAATATGAGGAGTGCTCTAATACACACTGGTTTATTTTAATTACATCATTTTTACGTTTTTCGGACGAGATTGACCTACGAAAAAAATCATTGTTCAAAACTTCGAACTAAATTACAGTAAAATGTTTGTAAGGAACAGAAGGGGACATAAATGTATGCCTCTGCCTATAGGCAAGAATTCTAATAAGTGGGAAATGCCCAAGTAGGTTCGTCTTATGTTTTCCTCTTCTCGGTTTGCCAGGCGTAATGTTTTCCCGATATTTTTATTTTCTTCCTTTTCGGAGCCATTGAATTGAAATTCTATCAATTTATCTGTATTCAGAAGTCGCCTTCCGAGCTAAAGGATCAATTTTCACCAGACGATCAATTATAATATCACTACGATAGTGAAACATTAAATGCAATGTATGTTGGAATCAACATTTGGTCTTCTACAAGCTCAAAATTCTAATTATTGGATCTTTAACGTACATGTATGAAGAAAAAGCTCGTAATGTGTACATTTGTATTCGGGGCATACCATACTATCCCTAAAAAATAGGATTCTCTGATAAGTAATATCCTACGCTCTATTTAATAATTTAATTGTAATCTCCGTATTAATGCTTCTAATTGATTTTAATTGTACTAATTGGATTTAATATTTCCGTACTAATCGCATGCATTTTTGTAAATAACTGATAATAATTTTTAATTTATTCAGTGTAATTTATTCAAGTCAGTGTAAAATTTCTGACACTACATGTACCCATCATCGTTATCATTATGATTATAATTATTTTGTAATTTCTTACCCCCATAAGAATGCCATGCCACAGAATTATTCTACTGAGAATGTAAAGCTATTGTACAAATACGCATAGACGTCCTGAAGAAACCGAATGCGTAAAGGATATTTCACTACTGTTTTAAGAAGATAATATAGTTGTAGTAAATCGCATGATGAATGCTTTGTTCTAGTTCTTAATATCTATTTTTACAAAGTTAATTATGTAATTGAACTTTAAGGGGAATTATAAAAAAATCAAATTATCTAAAATTCGAATTAACTTTCAATGATGAAAACTTAAAAATATAATAATTTTTATATTTAGGACTACACCTTCACTTTTATTTTCATAAACGCCATTAGAGCATTTTCCAATTTAAGAACATGAAGGAATGGAGAAATGAATATTAATAAACGAAATGAAATATTGCTGCGTCTTCAGGAATTCGTAAAACAAATTTTGCTGTCGTCACGAAGCTCTACGTGCGTTGTTTAGAAAATTTAGAATTAACTATAAGACTTTGACACAAAATAACCTTCTGAATATTACATTTTGTCCCAAAAAGATATGCTCGTATTTAACGTGAATGTATGAGAAAGAGAAAGAAAAGTTTTACAAATCTTTGGTTTCATTTACATTTAAATAACTTGTATAAACCCATATCAGTAGGCTACTTATTGTAAATGTTATAATTCTGAAGCACTGTTTAGTAACAAAATTGAGGAGTTCCTTGATAATACTGATAACTAAGCGAGGGTCACTGATAGCTGTCGTAAACGTTCAGCAATCCGGAGGTTGAAAGTCCATCACTCCATTTGGTAACATTTACCAAAACTTGATATAATTTTCAGGGGCAGTAGAATCCAATGATTCACGTTGTGATCGAAATATAATATGGGATACAAAATACGTTTATAAGTGCACATTTGAAGCACAAATCTGCGTATGTCAGATTCTAGAGAATTTGAAATGTATTAATAATTAATTTGTTAAGATTTCATTGGTACGTATATAATGTTTATTGGTTTGAAAAGTCAGAAATAATTTCGTTAACATATACTTACTACATAATATTATTACTATGCATTGTTCCTATGCCATGAGTCATCAGAAAACAACTTAATGCCTGTAATAATTCTACGCAAAAAGGTAATGTAAACCTTGAGATATTAAAAGAAAAAAGAATTACTTCTCATAACACAAAAACATTCCTATAAAATCTTCCATAGTAAATAATAAAATTAAATGGTTCATTTTGTATGCTCCCAAGATAATTAGATGTTATCTATCAAACATTTACAAATGTTTATTTAACGTCAAAAACAGTTAAAACCTGTGTGACGATTAGGAGAGAATTTGAATTTGTGCGTTTCCTTGAGCTCCGGAATCCCTATCCGCGCTTTTGTACTACTCGTACATCATGTTGAGTAAATGAATGTATCACCGAACGTTTTGCCAATTTTTTCTACCTAGAAGTATTCTCTGCCTTGTAATAAACCAATTTCCTTTAAAAATTGAACTTCAGATTTAGGATCTTATCCCTGATTCCTGAATTTATTATTACGAAACCGATTTGAAAATCTGAAATAATACTATTTATTGTTTCTTTTTACTTTCTCGCTACTACTTACGCAGTATAGAGACAGTAAAAAATGACAGAAAAACTCTTATTACAGGGCCCTGGTAACGAAAAGGTGGATAACTCTTGTCCCCACATATGGAAAATTACTTCCTCTAACACGTTGTGTCATCAGAATTCATGCTTTGTGGATCCTTGATACCGAAAAATTGATTGACGCCAAAAACACGCAATTTGTAAATTCTAAACGAATATTTTCTCAGAAAAGGCTCCAATTTTTTTTTTTTATTCCTCGTATGTAGCAAGGTACTGTAAAGATAGTGGTGATTGTTTCATTTCGGAGCACTGTTTGTATTTTCAAAAATTGCAAAAACAATTGGAATTGTAAATTCGAATTACTTGCTCTATTATTATGTTGAACGAAAACTGCACTCCGATATCCCGAACCGTTTTGAAGTTATGGGCGTGAGAGTAACTTCGTCTTTGCGAAGAATACGTTTCCTCTCAAATTAATACCGTTCTCCTGCAAAATGAGAATTTTCAAGATGTGTGACGTCATGTGCTCCGACGATGAGTGGAATACATCTTTCCTTCAGACTTTTTAATGGGAGAGTGAATATTATTAGGGTATTTTAATGAAGAATAAGACTTTTTCTTTAAATCAAATTTTTGTTTTTAATGTAATGTGTATTTAATATTTATTAATAAATATTAAATTAATATAACTTTATTAATACTTCATTAATAAAGTGCTTTTTGGATACATTTGTATACTTTCAAATTTGATCGAACATAAAAGCAGTACTATGGTTTTATAGCATCAAAACTACATTTCAATAACATCTTTAAATTAGTAAACGACAATCTACCATCATTTGTCATTATGTTTACAAGACCAGCTACATCGTGTTGGAATGTAATTAGTCTTCGACATTTTGTTGTGAGAGTTTGTAACTCATCGATCAAAAGCATGCGTCGTTTCGTGAGATTATTGTTAACTAAGAGAAAACAGAACTTTTTGAGTTCGAAGATTGAATGTTTTTGAATGCAAAGATAAGTGAGTGTATATAAACATAGTGATCAGCAATTTTACACATGTCCCTTACACAAAAATGTCAAGGTTTATAATTATATGCAGCGCATTACGTTTTTAAATCCACCCGCATAGCAAAATTCCCTTCTTTAGTTTACTATTAGTACAGATTTGGTTAGAGTAAACATTTCATTTACATTTTCTGAAACTTGTAACCATATGTTCACAGAAAATCGCAATTATATTTTTTCAGAATTTGTCTAATTCCTTCATTTTATTAATCTTGGATAATAAGTACTGAACCACATAAAACAAATGTTGGGGATGGGACGGAAGAATTTTCTTATATATTGTACTTTGTATGTTGTACCTGTGTTAATGTGGTACTTTTCTGTTGTAGTTTTTATACAGTGCTTCTATTGTGCGCATTTCAGCTAATTAACTTTTAATATACCGATATCTAAATAACATGAATAAAGTTAGAAGTCGTTATGTCATGAAATAATAAGTTATCTTTGTTTAATTTTAATATAATCCTTTAATTTGGAAAATTAAAAAAAATATTGAAAAAAATGAATAGTATGTAATATAAATGTAAAAATCTAGTATTTGACTTAATGCATTTTTTGACGTTATCGTAATGCTATGCATAAAAGTTGTATGGATTATTTTTCTTTGAAAAGAAGAAAATAAGCAATTCTTACCTGACAATTAATGATTACTTTACTGCGTTCACTCATTATGAATCTTCGAACCTTCATATTTTACTATGCCAGAAAAACGAATACGAAAACAGGTCTTTTAATGAAGAGGGATGTGTGTGAATTCTGCTTTATACATTTTTATTTATTGATTCCAAATTATGTAGTACTCTGTAATTTAATTTCTGATGAAATTTTGAAATGTGTATTGAGCTGTTAGCATTGAATATTCTGACAAAATTTTCGATTCACAGAACACGATTGGCATTCAGGTAACTCCTGCTGGTTTAGGTTGAAAATAAACAATGGCATTTCCAAATATTTTCGTACTTGGAAATGTATTTTTAATTTATTTATGAATGGTCAGAATATGTGTCGGCAGATATCTATGAACATTTAAAGTTAATTGTTTCGATTTCACTACGAGTGTTTCTTTTCCCTGGAGCTCTAACTCTAAAAGACATTTCAATCTCTCTCTGAATAAAGAGAACGATTAGATTTGCAAAATTATAAGCAAACAAATGACGAGGTGAGAATGATGTAAATCAAAGCCATATAAGTCTCGTTGGTTCAGGATAAAAACAAAATAATATTTATAAAACAAGAAATTGTACCAAGGTCCCTTCATTTATAAATCATATCCTACCTTTATCATAATACCTTACTTGATGGAAAAAGTTAATTTCAAGACTCCATAAAGAACGTAATTTCTGACTTTTATCTTTTCGGTTAAGTTCAATGTCACTCTCGTCGCTTCGCTTGCAGAAATAATCCGCAAGGGTCGTCTCCTGCCGTTCAAACGGCCGCCGGTGCCAGGACAGCCAGCCTCAGACATCGCCTCGCGCTGGCTTCAAAGGTCGATCGCGTGGTTACCCGGAAGGTTGGTAATAGCCGGCCGCCCGATAAATGGGTTTGCGCAGGCACCTTGATATCAGTCAGGGCGGTCTCCCGGGGGCCCGCGAACCAAGCCAGCGGTCCGCGGTGAATCGTCTTTTAAACCCGACCTGATCTCCTCCGTACTCTCCGAAATGCACAAGTTCGACACCAACTGCATGACGCTGACGCGTTTCGTGCTGCAAGAGCAGCGCAAAGTGCCGGAGGCGACCGGGGATCTGACGCAGCTGCTCAACAGTATTCAGACCGCCGTAAAAGCCGTGAGCTCGGCCGTGAGGAAGGCCGGCATAGCCAAGTTGTAAGTGC
The DNA here is from genome assembly GCA_038098605.1 of Gryllus longicercus. Lineage (NCBI taxonomy): Eukaryota > Metazoa > Arthropoda > Insecta > Orthoptera > Gryllidae > Gryllus > Gryllus longicercus. The sequence goes on along the minus strand of JAZDUA010000143.1, from coordinate 2,834,333 downwards.
AACGTGTACGCGGCGCACGCCGCTGCGGCTGAGTTTGGTGGATACTTGGGGGGAGAGGGGGGAAGGAAACGGCCTTTAAAAGCAAACATCCACCACACAGATAGGTGCCAGATTTTTAATTTGGAGAATAGACAAAGAGTGATCTTTTGATTAGAAAATATTGTTTATTAAACTAGTGGAGATCTTTTTTCGTGTAGGTTAGATTTGTGGGATTGTTTTGCGAAATTTGCCACGGTTTCCTCTGAAAAGAATATGATCTGCTTTAAGTAGATAATACGGGACGAAGTTAAGCCCCTAACTCTCAACTTAGCTACATATGCTCCTCACCGCGCACTCTGACATAGATAAGAAATTGTAAATACCTATCGGGGCTTTAAAACTCTTACTTTCTCGCATCATTCATAACGGCTTCACAATGTTGTAAATACTATATTAACATCAAAAAGTGTATCAAACCTGCAATTTTATTCCTTCTTCCTTTAGAGATTTGAATTCAGGCTGTTAAAAAGTTAACACGCCAGGCACATCACCCCTACATGACCAACCGTACGGTTGAACTCAACCTTCCCCACGCTTAAAAAAGTTGATAATTCGCATATGCAGTTTTCAAAAATAAGAATTTTTTTCACATTAATTCAAGATCAAGATTTAAAGAACAGATATCATCAAATAAAAATAAATATCTATCATTAATATTGTAGTTTTGCAATGTTTATTTCTTGTTCTCATTTTTCGAAAATACAGACTTCGCACCTGCGTCATTTTGAAGAGTTATTGGCTCTATAAAAAAAAGAACCCTGTTGGAGATGTTTTTACATATTGCATTGACTTCAAGTAAAAATTACGCAAAACATATTTTTTCAAAAAAAGTACGTCAATTTCTTTAAAGATCCAATGTTTTAGAACATTTCTTTTAAGAAAAAATATTTTAGATCAGAATTGGACTCTTGCAATTTTCGAAAAGCAGAGTGTTTGCGGAAAATGGAACCACCACTATTTTTGTCTACTGTGCCTCTTTCTACATACCAGAAGAAAAAATGGAGTCGTTCTTGAGAAAATAATTATTTAAAAATGGTCTATTTCAAGTAAAATAATGTGAAAACTACTAATATGTTCAAAAAATTGTCATTGACCTTTGAAGAACCTCTGTTTTTTTATGAAATAATTTCATTAAGGAAAAACATTTCTACCTTCAATATTGTAGTTGTAAAAATGAGCAAGGAAAATTTGGAACTTCTACAATTTTCGATAATTTTCACGAAAATGCGATCTGCGCCATTTTTTAAGCCTCCTTCATGCTATCCAAAGAAAACGTTTAATAAAAAATGTGCCTTTTTTGAAGAAATTTTGAAAGTGTGTTGAAAGCTTCTTGCGAAGTATCCATAAAAATCAAAATATCCGTTTCAATCTCTCAGGGACTTGCGGTCGTTCAGATTCGTGAAGGAATATACACGGACGGATGGGCCACACGGTCGTTGGATTTTTCGGTATCAACGACCTACAAAACTGCTACGCGTGCTGCAGGATATGCAGGATGTAATTTACAACATAAAGGAACAAGATACCAGGACCCTACAATACGAGTTTTTCTATCGAAAATCGTCGATTTCTGCAGCAGTATTACAAAACTTTCTCTTTTGTAATACTGCTGTCGTAAGTACGTAGTAAGGGAAAAGAGAGAAAAAATGTTTCGAGGACAATCAAGCTAAAAATACATATGCTCTACCGATTTGAATAACTTCGAAAATTGCGATATTCTTCTTCCAGCACACTATTTTGATAATTCAGAAACTCTGTTATCACTTTCGAGTTTCGACCACGAAATGTCTGAATCATAAGATCAGGGCTCTAGTAATAATCCTCTGAAATGGTAAAAAAAGAGCAAGAAACAAAATACAAAGACAACATACAACCCAGAATACAGAATTGTGAATTAATTTAACTGACAGTCAATAGTACAGGTAAAAATAATTACTTAACATTTCTTAACAATTCTTTTAGAATAAATTAACGGATCATAACTCTGAAACTGAATATTTTTTTAACTAAAACCACACAAACCGTATGTATAATGCAGTAAATCTTAGGTACATTGTAAATGTGCTCTAATGCCAAAATATCCTTCTTGACGTCATTGGAGAGTGCGGTGTACAATGTTAGACGTTGAGCTCAGCGACATTTTATGACAGCTGCATACCATGTTTTCTCTTTCCGCATTTCTCGACTGCCTCCACAACACATTACCGCTTAACGTCACTTCCATGATATAAGAAATTTTGTGATATACTTTCTGCCACTGTGTCTGTCCCAAAAATGTTGCACTTCACAGAAAATGTGCCTAAGACAGTTTAGAACAACTGATGTCTGATGTGTCAACTGTCAATAAAATAAAAAAAAGGGATACATCTTTTATGTCTAATTATTTACCTCTTTTATTATTATTATCATTATTATTATAGCACGTTCTAATAAACGTACTTTTGTCACGGCCATCATGGGGCCAAGCGATACGTGCATCCCATCGGGGATCAGTCATGATTATCGGGATAGGTGCACGTTACTTTTCAATCGGAGGGGGGGGGGGGATCAGCATTTAATGCTGATTCCATTTCTACACTCCAAGGTTGTAAGCCCTGAGGATGGGGTCAAATGATGATGATGATGATGATGAAGAAATCATGAAATACACAAGTCACACACATTATTATTATTATTATTATTATTATTATTATTATTATTATTATTATTGTCTCTCAACTTCTTAATTTATTTTTTTATGGTCAAATCAATTCGTAGTAGTCGGCATGTAATAAATATAATGTTTCATTGCAATTTACAATATAATCGACACTATTATGTTATTGCCATTTTCCATAGGAAAAGTTACGTTCACCGATAGTAAATCAGTTGCTGTTAAAAATATTGATTGCCAAAGGTCTGAAAATTGTACTGAATTTTCATCAAACAATACTCGGCGAATTGCAATCGAACATATTTTTAACACTAGTTGTCCCTAATTTATAATTCATGAGACATTTGGACGGGTTCACGCTGCTCAAATTTCTGATATCTAATTACAAGGGGGTGGTTTTGGATGACCTAAAACATTATCAAAAATGATTAATAAAATGCTCTTAAAATGCTTTTAAAATGCCCTAAAAACAAAGAAAAATGACATAAAAAATTGATAAAAAAACTTCAGATGACCAACTCAAGTTGTTGGGTATGTTACTGATGTAATCGAGGCTTCTTACTTTTGTAAAAGGGAACTCAGCTTACAAACTTTTCGTTTGGACTGATCTTTAAAAGAAATTCTCTTACCTTTATTAATCGCAAAATCGGCCGAACAGACATTGGCGCCGATAGGCGTCACAGGAACCTTAGATTACATAGTACTCACGGCGGATGATGTTGTAATTATATGAGCAAAGAAATCGAAGAGGCTACTCAGTAATTCTATGATGAACATTTGTTGCACCTCGAAAATATTGTTTGAGGTAAGTACCATTAAAATGATGTTAAAATAGATGAAATCAGCGAAAAATGCATTAAAATTATGCAAAAAGGAAAAAATGACTTATTAGACGAAATCGACGAAAAATGGAAGAAAAGGACACATAAAAATGGGTCGTATCGTTTTTTCATAACATTTTATTATTATTATTATTATTATTATTATTATTATTATTATTATTATTATTATTATTATTATTATTATTATTATTATTATTATTATTATTCTGTTTATTTACAATCTGTTTTCATAACATAAAATCAATTTCTAAACTATACGGCATTGTTTTAAAGTGGAAAAAAGAACAACAGACATTTCATTCAAATCCGCCCACCGAGTAATTACGTAACAAAACTCACGTTCTCCCTCACCGAAGCTTCTACGTGACTTCGTGCGTGTCAAAGCTCGGGGGGACTTTTCAGTTTCGGACACGCGCAGTCAAAGGAATGTTGCCGAGGGGGGTGAGTTGTTCACAGAAAGTAGGTCACCGAGGAGGCTCTCCCTCTGCAGGCTTCTAGGCAAACGGTTCCGATCGCGAATGTGGCAAGAATCTGCCTCACACAGGGGAAATGTGGAGTTAATATTATTTGTAAAATAAGTAGCCAAAGAAATCTAGAATTGGTTTGTGCAATCAGAGAATATTTCATGTATTGCTCTCATTAATTCTATATGAGTGCAATTAGTTTTAGTGTATTTCTTGGTTATTTTATAGCACTTAATATATCTGAATTAGCGAGTACAATTTTTCTGCAAATTTGATGCAATATAATTGTTGTCTCTATTAAAAGTGATTTTTTGGAATTGTTTTTGGGCTAGATGGTTTTCATGTTCTGTTTGTCCTCTGCTACACATAATAAGCCTACCTGGATTGTTAATGACAAAGAATCGGTGTATATTTGTTTTAGATGTGCCGTGCCGTTCCGTGTTATAACGGAAGTAAACTCTAGAGTTGTTGGTAATTTTTGTGTTATCCTCTTTGGTGTTGGGGAAATAATTGAGAGCTTTTGATTTCTGTTGTATTATTCCAACTGTTCTGCTAGATTTGGAGTGCCTCATCATGAAGTGTTGCTAACGTGGTTTTCGAAATTTTGTGGTATACAGTTGGTAATTGTTTATCGTCTGCAGCCTATTGGGCCGGTTTGTCTGCTATTTCGTAGCCTCTAATTCCGGTTTGGGCTTTAACCTGTCTACAATAAATGCAATCACACTCTACCAGGATTTTTATTTAATGTAGGATTGATTCTATAATTGGTTAATGCTTAGGGTTATTGTTCAACCAATATTACCTTGGTATCTATTTACTGAGACTGTTATGTTATTATCCAGTAGGTTTTGTACTTTCTTAAGCATTCGTCTTTGAACGGCGTTTCTATCTGTCTTGGATATACTCTCTGTCCTGGACTGAGCAATGCGGTACTATAGGCCCGGTACTGTACCAGGAAAACCATTGTGATTAAATTTTCTTCTTAAATCTCTTGGATGCAGCATTGAGGTATAATCCATCAGTAGCGTAACAGGTTTTGTGTCGATGTTGTTTTTCATTCATGGCCCAGAATTTCGCAGTAATGTCTGCAGTCTCACCGGGATGTTGTAGTTTGTAATCCCGATGGTTACAGGATATTCGACACTAGCTAGATAGCTCGGTCGAATTCATTGGCTGTCTGGAGGAGAATTCTAGCAGCTGGATTTTTTGATCGGTAGTTTTCTGTTGTTGTTTTTTTCGATCAATTCCAGGCGAATTCGGGAGCGGTATCCTAACAAACGGGCCACGTTCCGCGCGCGGTCTTTCCTTCCTGTTACTTGTTATATCTTCACTCTTTACTTACACACACACACACGCACACACACACGCACGCACGCGCACTACACTACCACACGTGCCGGTAGACCGGTCGGAAGCCTGTCCCGGCTGAGCGGTGCCCTATTGATGGGAGATACCTGGTTGGGGAAAACCCCGCTAGCCATTGGGCAGGTCGGCACCGGATCTCATTATCTAGCAGGGGAAGATCACCGCCACCTCCCGAGAAAAAGACGCTAAACGTACGGGACAAATACCTTACGCTTCGACTCGCCAGGAATCATTAATCAATCAATCAATCCAGTAAGACGTTGATCAATAATAATAGATTCTGCGAGTTCAGAAAACATTTTAAACGTTATTCATTAAGATGGTGGGAAACATAAATAAAGGAATATAGTGATGTTAATGAGCTATTATTTTGGTTTGGCTTATTTGCCTCGCTACTGAAATTCCCAAATGTTCTTTTAATGAAAACTGCATTAATGACTCATTTGTCGCCTCCGTATCTGACAGGAATGAATTTGTCTCACCCATCAGTACTTTTCCTTATCTGCTGGTTCAGGTATTCCTTCGTTTTCTCTTAACTTCAAGCCTCTATTAAAATTTACAACTTTCTAATCTTTATGTAGAAATCAAAACAATGCTGATGTTGCGGATGGACGTAGAGTACGTACAGTGAATGGCAACGATGCAAAGATAAAATTAAATTAAATTACATTAAAAAAAAACTTTTTGTCTGAAAGTTTCGCAGGAATGATATTTTCCCTGTATTGGGATATGACTTGACGAGCATGTTGTTACAGCAACTATGTGATCTCCTTCATTCAGAATTCCATTAGTGCCAACATGCAAAGCAGTTCTGTGTTTGGTCGTTCGACCGTTCTCGTCGTCGTCCGAAGGTAAACAAGTGACAGGCTTCTCCCTCTCCAAGCGACTGCTTACAATTTGAACGTGTCATTCGCCACTTACGTAACTATTACGTAGGGGACACCGACACACGCCAATGCAAGTATCACAGTTGGCAGGGCAAGATGATTCCAATCGGCTGACTAGCATACCATTGACAGTTCGGTTGCAGGGATAGATTAATGCATAATGAGATCAAGCATGTATAGTCATCGCTAGAAAGCCTCCCCCCCAATAATTTTTATACATTTTGTATTAATTAAGAATATAAATATATTTCAATATTCATTTTTAAGTTTCAAAGGTTGCAAAGTTTGTTTTCATATTGATTTTCATTTCATAATATTAAAAATTTCGATGTTATCAGGCGATTATCAGATAATTTGGTCACGCTTAAGACCTCTTCAGATTTTAATCTGATCCTGCTGTTAGGTAATTCCCAGACAAAGAATGTTGGCTATTGAGTGAGAATTTTTTGTAGACACACGGCTTCAGAACAGGAATAATGGGTTATGGAATTGAAAATGAAACTTTCTTTACAATTTCCTTTCAATAGATAATTTCGTCCAAAATTTTGCTCTAGTGTCTTTAAACTCTCTTCGTATCAATCGGTTTTTCCATCTTATTTTAAATGGATGCTAATGATCGCCTCGTGTATTTCATATTTCTTAGTTAAGATATTCTCGAAAGGGCTCATAAGATAAGTATGGGAGAGATCAGATACGTCAACATTTCAGCATAGATGTACGCACAAGAGAGGCCAGGGAGCCGTGCCCCTGAAAATTTTGAAAGGGGCCCCATAACCCTATATAATGAAATATTTTATATTGAATCTTATAAATATGATCACCTCCTTAATTTCCTGTCTTTGAAACTGACGATTTGGGAAATTTATTTACGACTTTCGGGCAAAAGGCAATCCAAACCTTGTGGCAACAATATAAATGGATCAACGAAAAATACAAAATTAACTGTATCCTTAAAGTTATTTCATTTCCCAGCAAAATATACACGTTTAAATAAAAATGATTAAAAAGGGGCCCCAAAGGGTCCCAAAAATGTAGTTGCCCTCCCTTGTTTCAGGCTTCTCACGCATATAATTGTATACGCCATTGGGCAAGAGAATAAAACAAGTTGATTCTGAATTCAGTTCTCTTGCATCAAGTATATTTTTAGTCTCATCTAGGTGCTTGTTTCGTTGGGAGAAAGCCAAAGAACGCTTGACCTTAACCCTGACCTTACTGATATCGAGTATAATGACGCCTCTGACTACACTGAGGTCCTCGAACATTACAATGCGTCGGTTTAAGATTTTTTAGTTCGTACCTGCCGCAGATTGAATAGGAAAACACATAGTATTTTACTAATTAAAAGTTCGAATTGAGGTGAAATGTATTAACTGCAAATAATAATAAATTTAAGATGCAATTACCGTCGATAACTTGGTTTGTGAAATTTGATTTTAATATTCGTATGTCGGCCGAATGGTCAAATTTTTAATATCTATTTTTCTAATATCCATCTCCAACGACTTCCAAACATGAAGACCCGTCAAACCCAAAAAATTAAATTTTTATTCATTACAAATATGTGTATGTAGAATATATTTAAAAATAAGAAATTGCCTGGTTGTAGAAATGAAAACTATGCAATGTGGAAAGAAATTCGATCATATAAATATCAGTGTATGTATCGGTTCAAATAAAAATTGCATTTTTCATCTTGACTTAGGAAGTGAAACACACACGTTTTCACTCTCCTTTCCTTTTCCATCTTTTCCGTTTCTACACTGAATGATAATAAACTGAATAATGAATAATGCTGGTAAACACGAGTGTCTAAGTTGGAAATCTTTGGAAAACAAGCAAGGGTGTTATGATTTGCAGAAATTGTCTTCAGACGAATTTGACCTGTTATGATTTGCAGAAATTGAATTGAGACGAATGTAACCTAGCAAAGATCATGAATTCAATTTTTGTAACTTTTAAAATGGTTCCACGTAATCCGTACAAAGTGAAATATTTATGATAATAAATCGACATGAAGTAATAAATCTACAAACACGTCGTAGACAATCATCTATTCGTCGTAAAACCGAATCATTTCGAATGTAAATAGGATGATTAAAAGTGCAATTTGAATGCCGACGAAAGTGATGGTAAAATAGTCGGCCAGGTTAGCGGAGATCGCCAAGGCTGAAGTGTCGCTGTTTCGAATCCCTTATGGGATGTGGATATTTGTGTGTGTCTGCATACAGAATATTCTAGTTCGTATATTCTAGTTTGTCTACCGTTATCCCCAAAGTTCAACACTAATGGCAATTATAATGGTCGCTGAATGACCTTGCAGTTGAAATGTGACTTGGAAAAAAGAAATAAATTAGGTAAAAAAAAATTGCAAGTCAATACTTAAAGCTAATTGGATGTTTACAAAACAATTCGAAAGCGTCGATACGCGAATTCGCATTGTGGAAACTCCGAAGTTCTTTGAGGCAGGCGAACTCATAAGCATGTTGCTATCTTATTTTGGTACTTCTCAATGAAGAAAGCAGTTGCGAAATCCAAGCAACATAGTGGTAAGCTGAAGTTGTTCTTCAAAGAAAGTACACGGCTTCTGTGCCCCCGCGTAAAGGACCGCAAGTACAGGAAATGTTCAAAATATATTTGACATTTCCATAACTCAAAAATCGAAAATATTTTAACACAGATTTACAGAAAATTATTGCTATAAGCCCTACATTGCTAAATATACGTAGCATTGTTTAGTTAATAAAAATGTATAAAATTTTCCTTCCAAAACTATCCAATTTATTCTGGGGTCCACTTTTGACACACTGACACAATTTTGACACCTTGCTTATTTTAAGGTAACAGATTAGTACTGCAATTCTACTGTTAAAAATAAATCGGCTTTTATATTGGTGATTTTATTTTAATTTTTTTAAACGAGCACATAAATTTACAAAATTTGATTACAGTGTGTCACGACTGCTTCAATTATTAAGAAAAAACAACCAAAACTGGTGGTGCCACAACAGTACACACTTTCTAAAAAATTTTTCTAAGTTTTCAAAAATTCAGAAGTTTAATGTAAATGGAACCTGCACAGATTCTATAACTCTACTTTACTTTATTCAGTAAAAAAGTAAAGAAAAAATTTGGAGCCGTTTCTGGGAAAATATTCTTTAAACTTGCCTTCACATCAAGCAAAAATAAGTGAAAATTACTCACGTGTTTAAAAAATTGTACATTGCCTTCATTAATCATTTTATTTTCTGAACAGATTCCATTAAGGAAAACGTCTCTCATTTATAATTTTGCAATTTTTTGCAAGTTTCGAAAATACAGTGTGTTTACGGAAAATGGGATCTGCGCCATTTTGATAAGAGTATTTTGTTCTATTGGAGAGAAAAAACTAGCCCGTTTTAAAAAAAAATTAATTGTCTATTTTTCAAGCAAAATTACGTAAAAACTTCTCCCATTTTCGAAAAATTGTACATGTTTTTCTAAAATGATCTGCCTTTGAAGAACAGATTTTATTGAGAAAACCATCCAACTTTCAATATTATAGTTGAAAGAAGAAGCCAAAATGTTTTGAAAATACGAACAGTTCAGCCAAAAAGAGTCCTGCGACATTTTTAAGAAAAAATTGCTCTATCCGAAAAAATCCAAAGTTTTGGAGCCATTTTTGAGAAAATTTTAAAAATGTTGAGACCATGTAAAATACCCCCAAACATCAAAATAGTCTGAGACAGACGGACAGGTTCCAGTTTTCTTAAAAAGGCTCCAGTTTTCTTAAAAAGGCTCCAGTTTTTTAAACAAAAATTTCCATGTAGGACTAGGTTTTGCTCTTCTATAATATTATTAAAGTAACACTTCGGTTCTACCATTAAGAAACAAATCTTGAGAGAATTTAAAAAAGTCATTTTGGCGTCGATAGATGGCACATGGGATAAGGATGGGGCAAGATCGAAAAGCTAGCCCGGGCCAAAGAAATTAGAAAGATAAATAATACCAGAAAGTTTATGTCGTGCTCCACCAGTATTTTAGTTGTGTACTTGTTAGTAAAATAACAAATATTTTAGACTTTCTTAACTAAACTTGCAATTTTGGCTCCAAGTATGATTCTGTATCTCTTCGCATTCTTGTTTAATTTTCTTCGAGTCAGTACTTACTTCTGTTACAATTCTAGTACATTCGAAACAGTGGGCATTACAAACTTGTTAAATGTTAACAATCTTGTGAGCGAAGTGGTGCGTAAGTGCACTTGTGATGAAATAAATACTCCGTGCTCGTTCGTTAACATTCCAATTGGGCTTCTCCGAAAGTGATTTTTGTGTAAGGTCGCTGTAAGTCTTTCTCGCGTACTCTTCTACTAGAAAAGTGTGAAATGTGTTATTGTAAAATTTCATAAATAATAACTCTCTAATTAACAACAAATATATTTTAAAATGATTTCCTTTATATAACCACAATGCTACCTTTAGGATCGGAACCCTTGGCACCTTAGACCAAACTCGCAATAAATTGTCCCTTATGTGATAAATGATAAGGTTACTAGTGGCTTCAACTGTCGGTACTATTTCAGAACATGTAACAAAACAAAATATTTTTCTTTTTTCAGGCACGGTATTGCAGGAACTGTAAACGTTCAAGGAGAAGATGTTAAAAAGTTGGATGTTCTCTCCAACGAACTGTTCATCAATATGTTGAAATCATCCTTTACTACATGCCTCCTAGTGAGCGAAGAAAATGACACCTACATAGAGGTACCGCAACTATTGTATTTTCGTATACTTCGCCAAATGAAGTATTGTACATTTTTTGTGATTCTCTTAAGATAATGTTAGGGTATAATTAATAGGCAATAATTTTATCTAGTGAAAATTTTAAAGATCCAAGATTAATTTTGTTAACTCGTCAAGCGATCTTTGGATTATTGTACTACTCATTATTTGTTGCAAATTTCGCTATCCTGGTACGTCCATCGATGTTATCTAATTAATTTTTGCAGGTGGAAACAGAAAGGAGAGGCAAATACATAGTATGTTTCGATCCTCTTGATGGCTCATCCAACATAGATGTTCTTGTGACGATTGGATCAATTTTCTCTATTCTGAGGTAAGTAGGTAGTGGTCTAACTTATTGTCAGAAGAAAAGAAATTAAGTTAAAAAACAAACAAAAAATTTGATCGAAATGTTTTGTTACGAAAGGTGGTTATTTATTTTTTTACATCTTTGACCTCTTAGAAAGTAAATTTCGGGGCCCACTTATGTCCTCAAGAGACCGATTCATTTATTCACGTTCCAATAAGAAGTTCATTTTTACCTCGCAGATAGCTTTTCTTCACATTGCGTATCGGAGACCACTTTCTGAGCATAGCTGAGGGATCAGACTTTCTCCCTTTCTCGGGCAGTTAATCGAAGTGGTATTGCAGGTAATTAAGTAAGGAAGAAAGGAGGTTGGGTGATCATGAAGGGTAAGAGACGCTGATATGAAAATGATGGAATAGTGTTTAGATGGGGGTACATAGAGATGTGAGAAACTAACTACACCCCTTACTTCATGGTAAAATCACCTGCACCACTTCATGGTAAAATCACCTCACGCGGAGCACAACCGAGAAGCCTTCATTTCCGCGCACTGGGACGCTGCCGATTTTCCTCACAATGCGCCGCAGAATTTTCTTTAAAATTTATTTATTTCAGCAATACAAGACTAATTCCTAAGAGTTTTCAAGAGATAAAACTTAATTAGAAACTCGGCAGATTTATAAAAGTTGTCTGGATAAATTTGTTCTAGTGGATCGGCGAACTGAGAAAGTCTTACAGATTCTGAGGTGGCATATCCGGTTCTGTTTGAGAAGGTGCATACGAGTCGAGAGTAATGTCTGCCGCGAAGCACGGGATACCTTCCCCGCGTAGGAATTCCAAACCGCATTCAGGTCAATAGCCACTTTTACGTGTGCAAATACCGAAATGAATGTGACTTAAGTTTTAAGGAAATCCGGGGAAGTGTCAAATGTAATTCTGGAAGATGTTGCTATTGAATTTTCGGAACTGATTGGGAATGATTTGCATTTTTGCAATTATTATTTGTGCTAATGTAAATATGCTATCTGCATTTTTGTTCATATTAACAAAAACGCGTAAGAATGTAGATATACCAAATATAACTATTAGCATCAAAATATGTAAGTATTTGTTACGGCGATTATAATTTTGAAATTGCAATAAGACCAGTTCATATCCCGTATGGAGGTAACGCACACATGGTCATTGGGGGTTGGGAACTTTTGAACGGGAGTATAACATTACTACTATGGTTCATTGATAAGTCCAATACCAGATACTGAAATAACATATTTCAACAATGTTGGACATGAAAAAAATAAAGTATGAATGAAATTTTCAACACATGAAACTATTTTAAAACGGTTTAAAGCGTCGGCGACGCCACATTTTGCTAACATAATGGAAGTATACAGTACGTAAAATAACGAAACACCAGTCTGCTATTGTGATGAAATAAAATGATTCAATGGATTCGGTCAATCCGTGAAGCAGTGAAAATTGACTATTTTCTTCAGCAGGTATAAAATAAATAGAAAGTAAACAATCGACTAAAACAACGCCAGAGGCTTCTGCAATTGATGAACCGTTCTAAGAAACGAAAACATTCACTTACGCAAAACAAATTAGGGGAGGGGACACAACCTTAGGCAGCGAAAAAGCCAAACATTTTAATAACATTGCATGGAAGGGAGGAGGGACTATTAACGATTTCTCATATTTCTGGAATCAAAAAGGGAAATGTTTAACAACATTTTGAACATTGAAATTCGTTTTTTTAAAAACTTTTTTCGTGAGAATTGTGGAAAAGCTTAATGAGAGCTTTGCCGTCATTTTTACTAGAAACAAAGTCCCGTCTATTTCCACTGGGGAAAAAAAAATCTACCTCTCATACTTTCTCGCATTGTCGGAAATAGGTACGTAATATTGAATATTGTAATTTCTGCCATTCTAAAAACTCTGTTATAACTTGAATAATAATTATTAACCAGATTATAACCAGAAAAATTCAACCATTTCAAAAGAAGCGCCTTCGTGCATACCTGCGTTTATTTCGATAGCCAGGTACAGTAGTAATTTCTAACATTTACTGTCTGTAGACAGTGAACAACTAGCGACTAAACCGTAAGCAGGGTTTCCATCAAAAATATTCCTAAATCAATCTGGCTTGATGTTGCGGCCCTTTGAGTTTGAAACGAATATTTTATTTCAGGAAGTACTTTTCATGAAGCCCCTGAGACATTCCCAAAACATTTGTACCTAATTTATTGATTACATTTTGACTACGGATAGCGTAAAGGGCGCTTTAGAGAATGATGACCTTATTTTCGTTTAAATCCCCGTTTTTTTGAAAATTGCAAAGAATCCATTTTTACGGGTCTTCCTACGTCTACAGTTATGAAGATATTTTTTTTAAACAGAATTTATTAATCAGAAACAGATCTTCAAATGAAGCCATGGACAGGTTTTCGAAAACGGGATTTTTTTCCTAATTTGGCGTCAAACATGAGTAATTTTTAAATTTTAAACAATTATTTTATCAGAAACGGCTCCAAACGTTTTCCTCGTATGTAGCAAATAACTGTTAAGATAGCCAAAAATGGGACCATCACCACTAACTCTCTGTATTTTCAAAATATGAATAAATAAATAAAATCGGAATTGTAAGTTCGAATTTCGCGCGTTTCGATTGACGCGTTGTCGGTTCGCAAAATGGCAAGTGTTTTCAAAATTCTTCGAATTCATCCTATTGTTGCAGGTCGTGATGATTGTATGTTGTAGATATTATTCTTATGAAAGAAAATAAATTGAAGGAAGGTAATATGTTTAACTAAGAAACAATGCAAGCTCTCTTCAGTGTAATCAAACACGTAAAAGAAAGAAATGAAGATATTTGCAACAGAGGCGCTTCGTTTGAATTTGTTGAATTGGACTACTTCAAGTTATAGCTGAGCTGATAGAATAGAAATTGCAATACTTCAATTTTACATAACTAATTTCTTCAGTGCGAGAAAGTATGTGCTGTTTTAGCACCGCTAGTTGCTATGCTCAACCACTGCACTGTCACGAACACAAATGGGGGACTATACCACGCTTGCTAAACACCGCATACTTCACACAAGCTACATCCATTAGAGCAATCATCTGCTATCGGACATAAAGAATAAATTGTTTACTAGTCGCTTTCGCTAGCACGGTTGAGCATCATACAAAACAGCCTCCCGCGCGTCAACGAATTCTCATTGACACATTATTGAGCCTATTCTCCCTTGAATCAGGTTTCTATCACAGCGTAGACATCAGACGTTCCCTGAAGATTGATTGATTAGTGCTGGTCTCCCGGCCTGTGTGGTGGTGAAGTTCATGTACGTGTATAAGGAAGAAGAATATGACAAGAAGAGGAAGGAAAGATCGCGCAGGGTCCGTTTGTTGGGGTGTTGCTCCGGCATTCGCCTGACGGTGATCGGAACGCCACGGAAAACTACCTATCAAACTATCTGACTGGATGTTAGAATGATGCCCTGAGCCACTAAAGTCTTTTGGTTTCTGAAGAAATGTAGTAAAAAAAATCGGCTGTAATTTTTGAAGTCTGTGTAATTATTATTTTGTGTTCGACTCCCACGGTCCGCGTGTTGTACACGGTTGTGGTCTAAACGGATCCTGTTGGGCAAGTTTTCTTTTCCTGTTTCCTTGTTTGGAACATTTTAATAATATATTTAATATTTAATATAAATCCTAAATGAGGCACCTAGAAATGAACTAAATGTCCCTGGAAAAGACAAATTAATACTTTTCCAGCATGACGAATAATTTAGGAGGGATGGCGGAGATCTCAGCGACCCCTTTTCAATTAGCATTCTGGCATGAGGTAACAAGAGTACTGTTTCACAAGAGCAAAGCTTGTCAACGACGCGTCAAGTACTTCATCTTTTAATACTATTGGGCCGGGGGTGTTGATACACGTCTGGCAAAGAGGCACCTTTTACATCTGTCGTTGCAATGGAGAGGCGCAAAGTTCACAGGGTGCATTAGCCTAGCTGTCTAAATCAGGGCCTGAGCTGCCTCAGGCTCCTGCATCGTTGTCAAAATTATATGGGTACAGGAAAAGGAAATCTGATATTTTGGCTATATTACCATAATAACGAACTTGAATTGTTAAAAACATCGAAATGCAGTAGACAAACTTGTACATTACGGAGTATACATATCATAGAATTGGTAACCAATAATTGTGAAATTTTAATATGAAAGTTCCCACGTCTAATCTAATCATGTCCTCTTTCTCAAAAAAGTTGTACATACGTTATCATAGGTAAGACGAGTGCTTTGGAAATTGTCGATAAATTCCGGACTCGCGAAGCGAGGATGGGCTTTGTCTGAAACTTTCCAAAGCACCAGTGGCATTTAATAGGACTACTCTACGAGTGAAATTATGTCCAACAGAGTTCCAAAATGCGCCATATATTGAAACTAACTGAAAGCGTACTATGTTAAAATCAGAGATAGTGTTACAGTACATACGCTGTTTATTGGTCATCGACATAGGGACCAATGTAAACCGCCTCCTAAGATAGATGAGTCACAGTTGATGATGGTCCAGTAGGTAGAAGCGGTAAAAAATCTGATAGAAAAAGCGACAAACGTCAAATACACCGCCCTGATTGGGGCATAGTTAAACACTATTGGTTTTAATTTCACGAGGGGAATAGTCATTTATAGTAGATTTATAGTTTTTATAGATTTATTAGAACTGCAAATGGGTATGACCCGGTGGCAGTTAAGTGACAATAATTTCAAAAATTACAACACTTACATTAATAATAATAATAATATAATAATAATAATAATAATAATAATATAATAATAATAATAATAATAATAATAATAATAATAATAATAATAATAATAATAATAATAATAATAATAATACCGTACAATACAGTACAAGACGAAAAGCAGCATTGAAAAGAGCATTGATCGCGTTCACCGCACTTCACTTCACTACACTACACTTTTTTGCTTTGAATTACACTGACCATCACTTCACAGCACTACACCGCACTACACAACACTTACTCATTTAATATCAGTTACTGTTATCTTGTTGTAACTTATTTCTAAAACTTCGGACACTGAGAGGAAAACCTTTGAAAACTGCCGCAGGTAAACTGTTCCAATCTCTAATTGTTCTGTTACAAAAGGAAAACTTCCCAAGATCTGAATTTTGTTTCCTTGCTCGAATTTTGTGGGTGTGATCGCTTCGGCCGAAATAATTTGGTTTTTCTAGTCTAATTTCCTTCCAAGCTGGTTGACCTACGTACGATTTATAAAAAGCGCAAAGCCTCGCCTTTGTTCTTCTCGTTTCTAGAGGTTCCCATGACTTTTTTGTTACGTTACGTCTATAGGTAAACTTATTCGCTTTTCTCTGTATTCTATCTAGATTTTTCCGGTGCGCCTTTCTGTATGGATCCCAACACGCAACTCCGTATTCCATGAGAGGGCGAACCAGCGTAAGATATGCTAATTCTTTGGCGTTTGCAGAACTTTTCTTTAGTATTCGCATTACAAAATGCAAAGACTTCCACGCTTTTCTTACTGTCTGATTTATATGCACCTCCCACCCTAATTTACTATCTAGATGAATGCCTAAATACTTGCATGATGAGACTCTTGGGATGATTACCTCACCTAAACGATAGTCTGGTTCCTCATAATTTCGTCCCCGCCCGAACGTTATTGTTTTGCTTTTAGATCCATTAATTCCCATGTCATTTTTTTCAGCCCAATCACGTAAATGCTCTAAATCCTGCTGTAATATTTGTTCGTCACTGCTATCTTTGATTTTTCGGTATATAACACAATCGTCTGCAAATAAACGCACCTTTGATTGTATGTTCACATGGAGATCGTTCACGTACGCTAAGAAGAGTAATGGCCCTAACACACTTCCCTGTGGAACCCCTGAAGTAACATTTCCCGTAGTCGAAAACTGATTGCCAATTCGAACTTTTTGTTTCCTGTCCCTAAGAAATTCGCTTATCCACCTTACAACTCTAGCGTCAACTCCTGAGGTTAATACTTTCCTAATAAGTAAATTATGCGGTACCACGTCGAATGCTTTCGCGAAGTCGATTACTACTGCATCCACCCTCCCACCCGCGTCAACTACGTCAGCTAGATCTTGAAAAAGAGAAACAATTTGACTTTCGCACGAATGTTCACTTCTAAACCCATGCTGTCCGTGGAAAATCCAGTTCACTTTCTCCCATTCGCGACGAATGTACCCGGCTATTAAATGCTCCATTATTTTGCATACTACTGAAGTGAGGGATACAGGTCTATAATTACATACTTTTGATTTATCACCATTTTTGAAAATTGGAACCACTATAGCTGCCTTCCAATCGTCTGGTAAACTTGCATTATTAATGGAAATATTGAATAATCTTAACAAATAGGGCAATATCGCCTCACCACCGAGTTTAATAAAATCTGTCGAGATACCGTCTGGCCCGCGTGATTTACCGTTTTCCAGTGATTTTATACGATTGCGGAGTTCCCATGCGTGGAGTTTGAATTGGTTTTCTGATGGAAAATAATGAACTTGCTCCTGCGCCCGTTCTGGTTTGAATATCGATACGAAATACTCGTTGAACGCATTTGCTTTTGCTTGGTCGTCGTGCAGTGGCTCGTTATCTGCGACTCGAATTTCCTGAATTTCTTCCTTATTCCCCCGGCGTCTGCGGACATATTTGTAAAAGCTTGACCAATTATTTCGTCCCGTCTCCAACATGTTTCTTAAAAATAATTCATGAGCAATTTTCTTTTCTTTTTCTAATTCCTTGTAGTATTTTTTGAACGTTATCATGTCAGCAATGCTGCGATGTCTCCTATTAAATGCTAGTCTAGCTAGTAGTTACAAAGTAGTGTAATATGTAGTAACTTGTGTCCTAGTAATTCTTCAGACATTACCTAAAAAATTCATCGGCCCAGATGACTCAACGACAGCAGTCGTCGCTGCAGGGTCTTTGACAGGAAATCCAAGGTTTCAATTCTCAACGATGGTGGATTGACTCAAGTTATACAGAGATCGAAATTAGCCACTCTCTGGAAGGTAATTCTAGCGGTCAGCTGCTATGATCGAAAATGTTCCAGTTTTCTGTGGTTCAGGGGCGGATTCAGAAAGTATTTAAGGAGGATGGGGTGGGGGCAATTTAAGTTCGGACCCCATAAATATTTTCGAAATAATAATAAAAAAAAATATTAGTTCGAAGAAAAACTAGTAGAAATGCGCGGGATACCGAAACTTTTCCACTTTAAGAGTTTTTACTCAATAATTACTCAGACTTTAAAAAGTACAAGACATCTTAAACTGATTTACAATTGAATGAATTTTTGCAGTCTCAAGAATCAATGTTTGAAAATTGGTTTGTGGAGTTGGGACGTACTATCTTCAAATTTCGAGCAGCAAAGATTCAAGTCGAAAATTAATGAGGGATATGACTGCTGAAACGTTCTACATATTCATTACGAAAATAGAAAATTCAAAAGACATTTCAAAAACAAGTTCATAAGAAATATGAAAATTAAACATAATGAATGGAGTAAATCAAACTCCACACGACGCAGAGATAAACGAAATATTAAACATTGTGTTTCATCTGCAATCTCAAACAGTATCATTTACAATTATTTCTTCCCTAAAATCAAAGCTTAGAAATAAAACACGCTCAATTTACTATTCGTAGCACGTATCTGGAATTCAAAGGTGGAACGAAATCATCCATCGCGATTTCTTCACTCAGTTGGTTCAAAAAACTAAATAGTGTTATAGAAACAAATCTAGGTTTATTTAACACGATGAAAATTCTGAAAAAACCTTTGAATGATTTAGGCGCCCATGTTGACTGATGGACATAAAAAAAATAAAATAAAAAATTTCGGTATCAAGGGACCCAGAAAACATTTTAGTTAAAATTTCCAAGTCAATTTTCCGCAGCATTCACAGCTCTATACAGCGTATATTACTCAGTACATACGCTCGTACACGAAAAAGTAAAAACGTACAATGTAAGAGGAGGTTGCTGTGGACGCACAGTGCAGAGGGGCGCATGGATGACTCAGATCTTAAACACAAAATCTCGTGTTTTGTCACAGGAAGACGACCGATGAGCCTTTGAGTGAGAAGGATGCTCTCCAGCCAGGAAATAAACTGGTTGCTGCCGGGTACGCAGTCTACGGCAGTGCCACCATGATGGTCCTGACTTGTGGCCGCGGTCAGGGAGTGAACGGCTTCATGCTTGACCCGGTAGGATATGTTAATGTAAACAATGACAAACGTGATTCCAAACGTTTCGAGCACTTCATACTGTACTACTGTTAGCGACACACGAGTAGAAAGTACGTTATTTTGTATCAATGACCCAATGGTATTTTAGTAGTAATACCCCAATGATAGTTTAATAATAACGTTCATCAAAAAATTCTGCCTACAAAAATATTAATTCTGATTACCTAATCATTACATCATCTTCACATCTTTAATCATTAAGGATGTGAAGATAATATCTGGGGTGGACTATAATTCTAAAGTGTTTTCATTTGCAATTAACTGAAAACCGGAATGCACAGCCTATTAAAAAAAAAACAACACATTTCTGGGCCGATTTCCATTACTTTATTTTCATATAATATTTTACTAGTGAACAAGTAAATCATACACAGAGAATGAAATTAACTTTAATGAAATAATTAAAAATAAAAAGTCAAAGTTAAACTATTGACAGGCTTGCTAGATGTCTTAGAGAGCCTCTTCCCAAAATGCTCCCAAATTGCCAGGTAAAAAAAAAAGAGGGAAATTAGGGATTGAACACTTTACAAAAATAATATTAGTAGTTTTAGAATACAAGGCCACAGGGCTCCTTTGAGAGTTTTCCAGGGAAGAGAAGCAGGTGGCCAGCTCCTCTGTGCATGCCTATGAGTGATGCAGCCTGATGAATACATCACTTTATTTTTTTCATAGGCCATTGGTGAGTTCGTACTGACGGATGTCAACATTCAGATCCCCAATCGTGGCAAGATATTTAGTATAAATGAGGGCTATTCACATTTATGGGATGAAGCAGTAACAGAATACGTGAAAAACAAGAAAGATCCCAAGGTAATATTCAAACTAAAATTAGAAAAATTAGAAATCTTAGTAAAGAATATGCTGGATCAAACTCGCTAAATTATTCTTGTTTCAGCAAGGGAAGCCGTATGGAGCTCGTTATGTAGGTTCCATGGTTGCAGATGTGCATCGAACATTGAAATATGGAGGTATATTCATGTACCCAGCAACTAAAGATGCTCCTAATGGAAAAGTATGTATTTTACTGGTGTAAAATAGATTTAAGTTTTACTACATTTTGTAATCACTTTCTCTTATATTGCTTTTTTTTCTAGCTGCGACTACTTTACGAGTGCAATCCTCTTGCATTCATTGTTAAAGAAGCTGGTGGACTTGCAACTACAGGCAAGATTCCTATTTTGGATGTGCAGCCGACAGCAATTCATGAAAGATCACCTATATTTTTGGGTTCCAAAGATGACGTGCAAGACCTTATTGATCTGTATAAAAAATATTCAAATTAAAAAAGAAAATTAATAATCCAGTATTTTTTAGGATTTTTGTCAATATGAGACTGATTAAAAAAAGTACAATAAAAATATGACTTCCATAAATTTATTTACAAATCTTTCCACTGCCATGTCATACACAATATTTATCCAATAATTATAAAGTACATCTTATATAATTAGGATGAATAAAGAATGGTCTCAGTTGAGACCTATGATTGTACTCAATATAACACACACGTGACAAAAGTACAAAGAAAACAGCACTAATACTGAGAGAAGTGCATGTACCATACATAAATCATTAAGCAAATTTTGGAAGTTACACAATTAATTCATATATTATGAATTCACACACTACAACATTATGAAAATATCCTTTGTCATTGAAATAAAGAAATTAAATATGAAAGATACTGATAAAGACTTTTGGTAGGGAGAAAAAAAAATCCTCAACAAATACTCTATATTTCACATTAGCCTTTTCTGTCACAACATAAAACTTTAGCAAACTCTCAATGGATCTCTAAGGTAAAATATACTGTCTTCTTAAGCCCGTAATGATGTGAACTGATGAAACACATCTAATATATGAGGGTCAAGATCCTGAGTGAAAAGAAGTGTTTCAAGGGTAGAACTGTACTTCTGAACCTGTTCATGATGCTGGAAAACAATTGAACAATTAGCAAGTTGCAATATGAAACCAAAAGAAAAAAAAATAATATGAATGATTATACATACAGCTAAAAAGACTTGTTGCAATCTGCCAATTGTCCATTTATACCAATGCGTATTAAAGTCTTTTCCGTCTGTGTCACTTCGAACTAAATGCTCAGACAGTATCATAATAAATCTCTGAAAATGAAATTAAATTAAAATATAATACATATTTTGAGTTAATATTTTTCCTAAATTCTTCACATTACTTTTTGGTAATTAAAATTAAAAAAGCAATTTACTAAAGTATTCATTCAGTAATCAAATACACTCTTGCCTGGAATATAATGAGAAAAAGAGTTTTCTGATCTGCCTGGGCAGTTTCAAGTCGTTCTTCCATGCGGACTACCATTTCTTCAGATGGCTTCTCACGGTCATCACCTTTTCGCGAGTTGTTATTACTGCCATCTGCATCATCATCTGATTCATCACTATCGCTTTCTGCTCGTCTTATTCTTTCACTGGCATCTGCCAGCTCACGGGTGAGTCTACTAACATGCTTGTTCATTTTCCTGATTGTCAAATGTAAAATCTCCCAAAGGTACAACCTGCAAAGAATAACAAAATAACAAAAAAGTTTCCAAAAAATTAAACATGCCAAATAACATACAGATAATTTGACCTAGTTGTTTCCTTTTGCCCTCACTTTGTAAATTCTCCAGTCATCTCCTTAGAAAAGATCCAATTTGCTACAGCAGAGCATTCCACAATCTGTGTTTTTAACATTTTATCCACCAGCACACACATCATTTGCTGATGGGTCTGCCATAACTCAAACATGTTTCTCAAAATGCATATTTGAGCTTCTTCCGATTCAGCCAATATCTACAGAATTTGTCAAAAGATCACAATGTAAGACGTAAACTAACAATTAATGTCTAGTCTTCATTACAGAACATAAGAGACAAACTTACTTTAAAAACATAATGAAACTTTGAAATTGCAGCAAAGGAATGAGAAAAGCTCTTTGCTCCAAGATTTAAAAGGGTTTGAACAAAAACATCAATTTTTAGGGGATTACATCGGGAATCTGCATCATCATCATCAGTACTAGGATTTGGGAGATCTTTCAGTACATTGAGAACTTCTTCAGGTGTACATTTCTGCCTTATAGACACAACCAACTGATGAGCAGCAGCAGTTCCTGGCAATGATCCTGAAAGTAAATGTTAAACAAATTGTTTATTTTAAAAACTACTAATTTATAATTCATTTGATATATTCTAAACAAAATCCAAAAATAACGGAGTAAATTACTATACGACTAGTCCTTTATTAGAAAACTATATTTTTATATGCCAAAAGAATTCTTCAGATTCTTCATAGCTTGGCATTTTGATACAACATCAAAGGAATTTTTAAAGTACTACTGATGAATGAAATAAACAAGATACATTCTATTTTTAAAGTAATTATTTAAGTACTGTATGTAATAAAAGATATTTCTGTGCTACTTGCTGATCTTGCCCTGATTCACGACTAACATAAGAAGTAATTCACTTGACTTCCAATGGCAAAAAAGTAAGTGAATGAATGAATTTGCCAAATGCTTTAGTGTAGAATTTGAAACAATTACTTTGAAATCATTATTTGGTAATTGTTTGGTAGGATTTTCAACACTGGAAGGATAGTGAAATCAATGAGACAAGAGTTTCTAATGTTGAGATTACAAAATTTGAAAATTATTTGGGGAGGGAAAAAACCAACACCTTTCAAGAGTTTAATATTAAAAAGAATAAGTATATAAACAATATTAGCCAACAAAAAAAGAATTTCTTTCAAAACATGATGACTCAGACCTGAACATTTTTAGGACCCTTCAATAAATATGTTGGAATCTGTAGGGGGGATGAATTCAGGATGAGAGAAGTTTTACATTCAGTATTTCATTTAGTCCTGAAGGACACTTGTTACAGCTACCTCTGATTGGCTGGAAGTACAAAAGGAAGGAGGAGTGGGAGAATCACATCTTGGAGAGGGGAGAAAAGGTGAGAAGATAACAAGGGTGGTAGCCTCAGCAGTTGCAAGCAGTTTCAGCAGAACGAGTGAAGTGCCAGTGTCTTCATCTCTGAGGAGTTTTAAGTGATGTTCAATCAGTTTTCTGTTCTCAGTTTTAAGTGAAAATGCTGCTTCAAGAGAGAACATTTTTTGCAGTGGTAAGATCAAATAATCAAATTATGATAATACTTCATTAAATTTAGTGCATGGGCATTTACTTAACAGTATATGTGTGTTCGTAATACAAATAAATATCATTAATTCAATGGAAAATTATGTTTTGCTTTGTTATGTTCCAAATATAGTTAATACTGATCACTTATTCTGAATACCTAAAAAAAAACTGATTTTATGTAGAATAAAAATCTTACACAATATCTTTCTTTTTTAAACTTGCTATATCTCTGTTTACATCATTCATATCTCAAGTTTATACATGTGTTTTCAAGTATGTGATTAATTAATAAACATGGGGCATTTTGTAGCAAAACACAAAATAACTTTTAAATAAAACATAATTGTAATTACCTAAGTGCAATTTACACAACATTCCAAAACAACTATAAACTAACATTAGGATTCTTAGACTACATATGTGAGAGTCAAACTCATTCAAAATTATCTCCTGCACAAATTTGGTCTTTGTGGATTATGCAAAGAATTATCTCCATACTATAAGTTTGGTAATTATTTAAATCCAAAGACAAAAACAAGATATTCTATAACTATCATAATAATTCAAAGCTTCTTGGGGTATTACAGTAACTTTCTCTGAAAATTTATCAGAAGTCAGCCCCTAAGATTGGAGAGTGTGTCATTTGAAAAAACAAACAAACTTCAGTAATGAATTATCTTTATGGTTACCAATGATCTCACTTTGTACAGGATAAATCTCACTTTACTGTATTTTATGCGTCTTGCACGAAGCCTCTCTAATGAAAATTTCCTTATTTCTTATTTCCCTGAAATTTCTCATCTACAGTGTCACTTATTTTTGCATAACTAAATAAAACTAAAATTTGAAATATAAAACTCAATGCATAGGTTACCAATCAATTATATTTTAATTTCAATGTTGGCAAAAACATATGTAAGGTGTTTGAACTTTTACACAATTCTGAAGTCACAAAATGGATTAAAAACATTAATTAAAAACAATTGAATTTATGTAATAAAAGTATGAATTGTCGGGTATTTTGTTAGAAAGTTCTGATTTTTTCAAAACTATGACCATCATTTGAATATTTTCAGTAACTAATCCTAATTATCTTCTATAAAAAACAAATTTTGTATGCCTTTCCTAAAAACCTGATTTTATAGTGCATTGGTGAAGCTGTTACACCATGACTAACATTGTTTACAGTATTTCAACAATTATTTTTGCAAATTGAAGCTGAGATATTATTCTAAGGCATGAACCATTTTAAAAGCTGTTAAATACTTCTTTTAACTGAACCAAAACACAAAGTTTAAAGAAAGGAGCATTGAGAAAGCAACAACCTTCATTATCAACTAAATATTAATGGGATTATACTATTCTGATTTACAGACTGACTAGCAACTAATGTGTTATTACGAAGAAAGAATTATTAAACTATATGAACTAGTTTTAAAGATATGAGTGTCACTAGGAAATAATTGTTTGATGATATAAACAATACAAAAGCATCAAAAATTAGGTGTCAAATTTAATTTTTTTTCATTATGTGTTTTCCTCAATAACTAGATCCACAATCCAAAAAATATTAAATAGCGGGAAATGAAAAAAGTACTCCGGATTGTCTGCCACATTCTATAAAATGCTCTAGTGATTGACTTCACTGAAACATCACACTTAAGACAAATTACTGGATAGTCTTGCAATTGACGTATGCATAGTGGTCGGACCGCAACGGACCGTACCGGAAACTAGTGACGACAGCTGAATGTTTGACGGTTTTATGGTATATCAATTTTGTTTTATTATACTTAGAATGTAATGCACGGCAGGCGGGTCGCTCCTAACCGAGGGGCATATATGAGCAAAATGGGCGGGTCGAGACACACGTTATTTTTCGAGATCAAAATTAGATTTTTGCGACGGAAAAACTGCTTTGGTTTGCTACAGAACCATCTAGATAGGTTAATGCCATTTTAGGAGTAGCGTGCCTTAGCGAATTCCACTCGGCACAATCACTTTCGTATTTTCGTCTGTTTTATCTAAGTAATAGCGATTTCTCGAATAATGTTATTTTCGGAGGAGTAGGTATCACGAATGCACTTCCCTCCCCATTTCAAACACTGCCCCAAGGAAATGTTGGATCGTTCACGACACACAGCAACAGGAAAGCTAGAAGCTTAGGCCCCTCACGCAATATAATAATAATAATAATAATAATAATAATAATAATAATAATAATAATAATAATAATAATAATAATAATAATAATAATAATGTTCTAGGACTAGTAGTTCCTACTTGTCTCCTGGTTAATAGTTGCTCATCTTAAGTATTGCTGAACAAATCCACATAAATCCGTCCCCCCCCATCAAAGTAGAACACACGCTCCCCAAGAATAAATAAAACATTTAGTACAGCACTGTAATAAATCATATATTTTAACAAAAACAGCACTCGCAAATACTGCAATAACATTGTATAAACGGATACACAGTAAAACAGTGTTTCACATATCAAAAGTGTAAACAAGTGCCAATTTCGTAACCAGGTTTCGCGACGTGAACCAAAGGAGCAACATCAGCACATTCTTTCGCGCATTATTCATAACGGTTACCTACTAATACATTTTACCTCCTATTTTACGAAAACTTCACTCATCACTTGAAAAACGTAAAAGAAAACTGTACAAACTGTACTATGTAAAATTATTTACAGATCTAATAATGGAGAATGAAAAAAATCTATCATTAATAATGTAGTTTGTTGGAACATATATATATATATATATATATATATATATATATATATATATATATATATATATATATATATATATATATATATATTTTGCAACTTTCGAAGTTCCAAAGGTTTAAAATGGTCAAATATCGAACCCACGCCATAATTTAGGGCGAATTTTTCTTAATTTTTTTTTTTAAAAAGAGCCGTATTTGAAAAAAATATGTTACATTTTTTTCATAAGGCCATAATTTTATTCAAAATTAGGCAAAAACTACTCGTCTTTTCAAAAGTGTATATGACATTAAAAATATAATTTTGAAGAAAATAACATACTACGAAAAATTCTAACAGCAATAATTTGGTAGTAGGATGGGGTGCAAAAGTTGAACTTTTGCAATTTTGGACACTTCATACATTTTACTAAACATCAGCCATGCGCCATTTGCTTATGCTTATGCATAAGCAAACTTTCTTCTATTACTGATTAAAAAAATTGAGCCATTTTTTTAGAATATTTTGAAAATGTCTTGAGGCCTCATGCAAAGTAATGTACTCCCCCCAATTTTAACATTTCTTTCAAATTCGATGGGATCCCAGAACGATCACGATCCATTTTGGCAAAAAGCATGGGCACATTTAGAGGCAAAACGTGTATTATCTGCGCAAGTTCTCTTGAGCCCTCATTTCGCTAGATGTGAAAGGAGTGGGAAGGTTGGTTATTTTGATGACAGGTCTATTATATCAATCGGTTGATCGTTTGTCGAAACAAAATAGTTTTCGTTACACGAGAGCGAACATTTCTGATTATCAGATTTTGTAAACAACCCTCATTGGTATAATTTATGCGTCATTCCACTTCAGTTCAAGGAGTGCGGGAAGGTACTCCGGAGCTCAAGAAAACTTGCGGGTATAATATTTCCGTCAAAATCTTGACATTGATTTTAGCACAATTACAAAACTCTAAACTATCTATACGACTGAGTAAAAATAAATGGGTTAGTTTAATCTCGGATGTCTTTATGGCGCAAGTTCACTATTCGAGTTTTCCCGAAATAAAGGTCTGGTTCAAAACTGATGTGTTGGCTACCTGCGCGAGGCACCGAAAGTTCATTCCCCTCCAAATCGCGAATACCAGACGTTCGGCCTTGGGCCTTCCTGCCATTCCGTTTCTACGGCGGCAGAACCCGGGAAGTTCCAACGGTTCTTGCTCTTCCCGCTCGCGTTTCATAATAGACGTCGCCGCTACTCCCGAAAGACACTTCAGAAAAACAGATTCAGAAGCGATTTTACGCACGAAATATGAGTGAATTACTTCCGTGAAATGCTTCGATTTTTTTGCAGAATTTATCGTAGAAATTTTTGATTGTGTTAGGAAAACAATACGTTAAAAACCAATAACAAGAGCCACTAAAATGTAGCTAGTGAGTATAAACGATTATCATTTTCCGCATACGTCAATCTGTTTTATTCTGAAAGCATTTAACTCGTAGGAGTGGATGGTAAGAATTGTTCAACTTGGCTACTCACTGGAACCGAATCCAAACAATCACATGTCTCCCTGAGAGCAACCTGGACAATGCAACTAGTGTAATATAAAAGATATTCTCGAAGGTTTTTCCATTGAATGACGTTCACACAAAAGAGCTTTGTTCATTGTAACTTCCTCAGAGAAGTCACAAGTGAGCTTCACAAACTTTGATCTTTGCTTTCTCCTCTGAGTGAAAGTGGTCTTTGTCCTACCTGTACACATTTTTAATGCAGTTATTTCATCCCATGTAACAACTGAAAACAAACTTATCTTTTACAATAACAAATTTTCTGATTCCAGGTGTCAATATTACAATTTCTACCATATGCAGCAAATGCTAATCAAGGATACAAGGATTTCACGTCTCAAAACTACAGGAAAAATGATAGACAAGGTCGAGTTATTCTGTACAGACCTATCAGACACAATCGTCATTTTCAGGATGAGCAAAAACATTACTACAATAGACATTCACAAAACAGTGGAAGAATACCTTACCAAAATCAGCAAAACGTAAACCGATTTACATCCCAATATGAACACAACAAATGGAACAGAATTCCATTCAATGCTGGTCCAGACTCGAATCGACAGTTTGACAGAAGACATGGCTATAGCTATCCCAGCAACTACAATACCCAAAGGAAGCAAACTTTTCATGATAGAGAAGAGAGTATTGCTGATTATGTTAAACGCTATAATTTTGAAAATAACCCTCAGGCTACATTTTATAACGATCCCAATGATTCGAATTTCAACCAACCTATTGAAGAAGAAATTATAATAGAGGAAGAGCCGGATGATTACAAGCATCTAACACCTGATTTTCCAACAGATTTAGGGCACAAAGATTTGACCAAAGCAACTTTCCCAGGGAATAGACCATCTCCTGGAATTTCAAATATTCCAAACAAACATCATTTCTCTACAGAAAATGGTCCAATACATGAAGATCATAGCCATTTTTACTACCAAAAACCTGACTATGATTTGAGTGATGATAGTTCTGATAAGGGTATTGATCCAGAACTAATTGAAATCTACAAAAAAGTAATTGAAGTATATAAAAAGAAACAAAGTCAGATAAAAAGGCAAGGAAAGAAACCCTTTTATTTTGGCAATCCGGAGAAAAACAATGCAAATTCGTATTTTCTGCAAGATAACAAACATCTTGGTCACATTGCTGGAAAGAATTTCTTGTATGTACCAGACGATGGAAGCAAATCAAATATTCCCACCTCATATCATCCAAATAAAAAGGGATTTGTATTTCCAGGACCTGTTCAAACACATAATAAGCCATCACCCACATACCCACCTTTTCAAGCCTCGCCACAATTTCATAAATATTCAGAACCAGATCCATTATACCATCCCAATGGAAATTCATTCCAATTGCATGACAAAACGCACATTTCTCCTGCTCCTACACCATTACCTCAAGTAGCCACTACTTCAATTATCCCACCAAGTGTCTCGGATATGCAATCAACAACAGAAAATAATAAAAACTTTCCAGACTCAATCAATGCACAGTTGCCTCCTCCAGAAAAAGATGCAGACACCAACGTACCATATGTCGCGGCAACTATTGTTACACCAAAAACATCCTCCGAAACAACCTTATCAACCCATCTTCAAACATCATCACTCCCAGAATCTGCATCAGAGAGCCCTACCACAGCAAATTTATCTCCAACATTTTATAGAAATGAAACTTTCCATGAAGAGGGTAAAATAAAAGAACATGATGATAACATGACATCAAGTACCATGACACACTTTGAATCATACAATGAAAATTTTACATCAGTTAACGAAACATCATTAACAATCGTTCCAGCTACTGGGCAACCTGAACTGTTTTTTCTTCCAACAGCAGCAGAGGAAATTTCTGGAAGTTCCTCAAAAGAATCACCAATTTTTCAAGAAATTGTTCCAAACTTTGATGATTTAAACAAACCTACAACATACAGGCGGAACTTCACTCCATCTTCAACAACTTTCGCAATTTCTACATCCTCAGAATCAACAATCCGGAATGAAATTGACCCTACTGCTCGTACCATCTCTACTTCAAATGCAAACCACAAACAAGAACAGAATGAATCAACACATACAATAAATATAGATAATGAAATGAAAAATCATGAAAAGGACCTACAAGTTTCACATGGACAGTTTATGGAAAACCAAAAATTCAGTAATAATAATGTTCCTTATATTGATTCTCTTTCAACTGATATTCATAACACTAGTAATACACTTCCGACATCAGAATCTACTACAATTGCACACCCTAACATAACTGACATAAATATCTCATTTGCAAATCAGGAACAAGAATATTTTCCTTCACACTTCACTTCTAAAAACGAAGTGTCAGAATCAACACCTACAAGTAATATCCAAAAATCAACTGAAAATAATTATTCTACTAATTCACTTCATTTAGGGAAAGCTTACGAAACTACACCCAATAACATTCTAAAGGCACTTGAATCGGACAACAATTTCCATTATTTAATGTCGATAATTAATCAAGCTCGAACACATGTAATATTAAGTCAAAACCATACACATACAAATGTGTAAATTATCATGAATCATACAACAAACATTAATAATTTAAAAATGGCAGAATAATGTTAATTTGGTAAATGAGGAGTGGTATTTTACTAAAACATTATACCATGTATACATTTTTATACAAATATTATTTGAGATAATGAATTCCTACATAAAAACAAACACTTGCTTCTTCTAAGTGAATTCTAAGAATCCTTCATTATTTATTATTGAAAAGGAGTGAATATGTAAATAGTTATAATTTCTGTACATAAATATATTTATGATGGTAATGTATTTAAATAAATTCTTTGTTAACTAGTGCACTTTTTAAATATATAAATGCATTGTCCAGTGGGAAGGTAAATTTTCAATGGAAAGCCAAGAAGTATCTTACTTTCAAATGGTGAACAAACTAGCATGTTGATTTTGTAGCTTGGTTTGTAAATTTGATTTCAATTTGGGAAACATGCTTGTAATGAAAGTGAAATGAACCTGAAAGAATCACCCCATAAAATAATATTAATTATTTTTGCTTCATGGCATGATTGAAATTTGCTTTCTCACATATTCCAATTGTAAATGATTGAAAAAGAGACATTTTATTCTAATGAACTGAAAGATGAAATGTTGCTTTGAATGATGTATGTGATCCGGGAAAACTTCAACTAGTGAGTTGGCAGAAGAGTTTTTGATTACCATACTATGAGACATTACAGTTACTTCCATTCCCATGTCAATGCCTCAATTGATGCAGTGTGAGTTTGTGTATTAGCCATGTTTTTAAAACAATAAATACATACTAAAAACTTACCTGCTCCTTCAGCTGTGTATTTATACTGAGGTTCAGGCTTCACTGGAATGAGAGGCTCATATGATTCTGGCATCATATCTTTCACTCTCTGATGATAAGACAACCTACAATCAAAGTGTGATCGGTTTGTTTGTTTATTAATTTATCATGAATATAAATTCCAAATAATATATACTTAAGATAACCTGAGACACTTCAGCAACACTTCACGAACAAATTTTGGTTTTGGATGCTCTGGATCCAGTTGCAAGCAGCTTTCCCAATCATCCCAACTCCAACGGAACTGGAAGTTGCTCAAGTGGTATGAAAACCAATTGACAAACCTAGTAACAATAAAACTTTATTAAAATTATTTATCTATTAGAAAATTACACTGTTCACAAAATAGAATAATTATGTCACTTGCCTGTCAAAGCATGTTGTATTCATTGTATCAATTCGAAGAAATAATATTTCTGTAGCTTGAGCTAGTACCTGCAAACACAAAAACACATTAATACACGCTTCTAAACCCAATTTTTATATTATTATTATTTTCTTAAAAAATCTTAAGTATGATATACCTGAGGCATTGTGCTAGGCTGAAGCCTACACAACTCAATCAAAATAGATCCATACACAATTTCCAAAAGCCTTGGATTTGGCATGTGAAATAACTCAGCAAAAATAATTTCAACAATGGAATAGTCAAGAGGAATTTTCTCTTTGTAAGGGAAGTTTAGTAAATGTGCAGCACTGTAAAATAAAAGTATTGAACAATAATTATTAAGACTAACACACAAGTCACAGAGGATAAATAACACAGAAAGTGATTTGAACTTTATATAAGAATTACATCACATTTAACATATGCTCTGAATGTGAAGGAAAACTGCAATATAGACAAAGAAGAACTTGGTAATTTTTGTTGGAGAAGTAAATTATGATTCTTGCAATGTAACAAAGGAGTCTTCTGAAAATAGCTTTGGAGAATCTTATGAAAACAAAGGGACAAACATTCCTCATTACCATAATCTTTGCAGCTTAACAATCATCCACAAAGAAGTAACAAAGGCAAATGAAGTGTATCAAAAATTATGCAAGTCATTTAAAAATGCTAACATTATCAACAATGCAACATAGCTTTTCATACTAGTTACACACAACTTTTCTCTCAGGAAGAGATAGAAGCTATGTGTCCTACAATTTATATCTGCATCAAAGAAAAATTAAAGGGTATAAACAACAGTCATTGCTTTAGATAAAGGAAATGAGCAAGGAAATTGACAGTAGATTACAAGTGCAATTCTATTAAAACTTGGCCCCCTCATGTCAATGACAAGATATTGCTGTATCCAATCCTCTACTTTAATATTCAGGGATTAAAAGAGAAGTACAATTTATTGGATTTTGTACAGATTCAACATATAATAGGTATTTGTATAGCAGAACAAATGTTGCAATCTTATGAGCTTGTCATAGCATACTCTGAAGTCCGTAAGTATGTTCTCTGTAATTTAGAGAAAATAAAACAAGAAATCTAGAGAAAAAAAAAGACATGGTGGCTCAGCAATAGTTCAGAAAAAAGCCTTGGCACAAAACTATTTTTGCCATCACTAGACTGGCTTTGCACATCTCTGAAGTATTGGCATTCTTTATTAAATATTTTCAAACAGCTATCATTTAGAAACTCCATTTGATGGATAAATTTTGGATTTTTTGAAAATGTGCAGCTTCTGGAGCAGCAGGACTATTGTGCGCATATAAAGGTTTGCTAAAATTCCCAAAATCATTTGTCACAAGGAAGCATGTAAATAGATCTAAGAAGTCAAATAATGATAAATTTCTTGTAAGATCTGTAATCAAATACACTTGCATTAACGAACACTTAACATTGTTATTGCATTGACTTCAGGCCACGATGCAAAAGATCTATTGAGTAATGCAATGTAATGAGTAATTGAGTGTGTAGTAACAAGAGTGATCCTTCTAGATAAGTGATGTAATGAATACAGGTTTCCCTAATCACAATGCAACAACAAATTGAATATAAAAGCTAAAAACAAATGAACTCAATATAGAAAACCTACCTGCACAATCACAGAATATAATACTGCTATATTGGTAAACATGTTAGGATGCCTAAATTGGTTGTATGATTATTGAGAGAATTTTCATTGCATTTTCAGAATTTTTATACACAATTATTTGGACTGAATTTAGCATATCCAGGACAAATGGTAAAATCCCAAATCACTCAAAAGAATTTCAATAAAAAATGGTAAAACCCTGAGTTGTGCAAGATTAAGAAGCAAGGGAAAAGCTTTATCTTCTGACAAAAAATATGCCATTTCTGGGTTTGAAGAAGCTTATAAATGAATAAATTACAATTTTAGAAGAGAAATACACAAAATTAAATTAAAATTTAATAATAAGTTGCGAAAACCGTGGAAATCCCTAAACGAATCTGGAAGATTATCATTTTATTACAACTTAATTTAAAAAAAAACACGCACACACACCACAACAACAACCAACACCCCTGCCCGCAAAGAAGTAGAAAGTATACTACTGTCAAATAACTATAAAAATTTCTTTACTGATTGTGTTTAAGAAGAAATTGTAAATGTTCCAGACAGGCTGGTTCATGCTATCTAAACAATGTAAATAACTCCAATATTGTGGGATTTCATTTTCCAGCATGTAACTTTTTAAGAATGTACAATTAACTGTCTCAGCAATAGCAATTCAATTTGTGCATACATTTGGAAGCAAAATTCATTCACAAATAAATTTAAGCAATATTTTACTAATATAATTTATTTATTAATATCATACAAGTTATTTGTGAGTTAACTTTTTCCCCAAACTTTCACAAAACATTTTATTTTACACCATTTAACATTCACCTTTACACAATATCTTTGGTGAATAGCAAGATAAAATCTTCCCAAAGAAATCTGTTTAGAAACAAAATTTTCAATTTCTGTTTAAACATTTTAGATTTTCCTTCAGCTTCCGCTATAATCATTAATTTTTAGATCTAAAATTGTTCATTCTCAAATACCAATAGTATTGGTTGGAAGCATGGAGCCTACTAATAAATGTCTTTTTGACTTTGAACCCAGATCTGGTCTTAGCTGCAAGGTGAATCCAAGTATCAGTGGGTCACAAAATTGTCCCAAGGTATTCATACCATGGATAACGAAGACAATATTTCTGGAATTCCCCCTCAACGAAGGCTATGCCAACAAAGTGTAATCAGTAGTAGGAGTTCATAATCTTTTACATTACACATACTCTATAACAACTAAGTGACATGAAGTGATATGATTTGTCACTTGGTTGACACAAATTAAATGCTGCTTCCATTGCCTTGGAAATAGCTTAAGGCCTAAGAGAAAAAAATACCAGAAAAGCTAACAAAGCAAAATAAAGTAAGCTGACAGGGCTGGCAAAAAAGAGAGATGAAGAAAGACTGTCATACACTCACAGAACCTGGCCATATTAATGTGACCACACTATATATTCTACATATTGCCATTTCTGGTAATATTTGCTACTGATGTATTAGAAATTAACTTTTTGAAAAACTTGATGTTGTGATGGGGGTTCAAGTTCTATTAATGTCTTTATTTCTCCTTTTTCTTTGGAGACATGTTCTTTGGCCTTCTTATCACAAAACACACACCAAATTTAGGTGAAGATTAAATTGCACAGAAAGTTATTAAAAATACAAATTTATGAAACAAAAACAATAAAATCAAGAAAATATCAGATGAAAAAATAAATGTATCAAAACAACTTGCACTTATTCCAATAAAACAATTATTCCAAAAGAAAATTATGTAGGATTCCTTCCATAAACCAATGTGGCTTCCCAATGGACCAATGTTGGAAATAGAAGGAAAAAAAAAAAAGAAAAGAAAAAAGTTGCCACATATCGACGACGACGACGACGACGACGACGACGACGACGACGAAGAAGAAGAAGAAGAAGAAGAAGAAGAAGAAGAAGAAGAAGAAGAAGAAGAAGAAGAAAAAGAAGAAAAAGAAGAAAAAGAAGAAAAAGAAGAAAAAGAAGAAGAAGAAGAAGAAGAAGAAGAAGAAGAAGAAGAAGAAGAAGAAGAAGAAGAAGAAGAAGGGAAAAAACAAACAAACAAACAACAACAACAAAAAACTAGCTATTAAATATTGTGGGTGGTTGCAATAATATGGCCAAGGACTGAAGATGGCAAATGTCATGACAAGAATTCAGAAATCAAATGATAAGACAATGAAATGTTGCATACATATAAATTATAAATTTTTCTAATAACAAATTCTAAAGAAAGACAGAAAGAAGATATTGAAATTAAGAAACTGATTTAGTTTTCTTGTAAAATTTTATTTATTTAATTACAGGTAACAGGATCAAACTGGTAGTTGCTATTACAAGTTACAGAGTAGTGTATAGACCTGGATGGGCAAAATACTTTAAATTTAGTATTTAAATACTATGCACATTTGGACTTGATGTGCTAAATACAAATGTATTTAAAATACCTCAAATATTGTAAACATATAATAATTCATCAGACAATAACTCCTAGTTGGCGAATGTCTATAACTAACAAAGGAAAACAGTCATTGAACCTGCGTGGATGTTAAACTAGTGTCATAACAAGAAAAACACTTTTTTTTATTGTTGGATAGCATATAGTTGGATAGTTATAGCATTTTTAATGATTTAGATTTTTCATTTGAAAATGAAGGGAATCCAAATTCAACAGGCAAAAGGAGCTTTTATGTTTGTATGAATGAGATGCATTCACTAGCGGAATCAAACAAAAAGAATCCTTGTTTTAAATTATCTGTCTGTATTTAAAGAATTTTAAATATTTCTTTTTTTAAATAGACCAACCTTTTGTTTTTAAATACATCTTTCAAGAACATGCCCAAAACCTCAAAAATAGTTTTACAAATACAAAATGAATTTAAAATACGTATTTCAAAAATAAGTATTTAAATATTTCCCAACCCTGTGTCTAGAAGAGAAAGTATTGTTGGCTGCAATGTTACATAGGGGACTCATGCAGCGTGATGCTTGTAAAGTAATGCGCATGTAAGTTGAATGAGTTGTGGCATTTACCATGTTTTCATACTCGGAAAGAAAGTGCAAAAGGAGAATTTTCTGTCAACATACATAATTAATTTACCATTAACCAATCCAAAAAGAACATATGAAATTCTATCTTGACAATCTAGGACAACCTTCGGTCTGTGGATTACTTTATACTTCGAAAGAAATTGACCATATTTGACAATAATTACCATGAATCAATAGGAAAGCAGCATTACCAATATTATGTTCAATTATTATTAGTTCAAAATTTTAAGTATTACAGGGTTATTAGCTACTATACACCGCAACCATACATTTTATACATCCATTGAAATATAATCAGCAGAGGGCCGATTTTAATGAAATATCTTTTTTTACACTTTAGAACAATGTTGTTTAGTATAGAAATTCATTTTATGTCACGACAAAACAATACAACTTATTTTTAAGTCATTATCTTGGATTTTTCGCTGATTTCAACTAATAAGACATTTTTTTACCATTTTATGTCGAGGAGAGAGAGAGGAGAGAGAGAGAGGAGAGGAGAGGAGAGAGAGGAGAGGAGAGAGAGGGGAGAGAGAGGGGAGAGAGAGAGAGGGGAGGGGGAGAGAGAGGGGAGAGAGAGGAGAGGGGAGAGAGAGGAGAGGGGAGAGAGAGGAGAGGGGAGAGAGAGAGGAGAGAGAGAGGAGAGAGAGAGGAGAGAGAGAGGAGAGAGAGGAGAGGAGAGAGAGGAGAGGAGAGGAGAGAGAGGAGAGGAGAGAGAGAGGGGAGAGAGAGGAGAGAGAGAGGGGAGAGAGAGGAGAGAGAGAGGGGAGAGAGGAGAGAGAGAGGGGAGAGAGGAGAGAGAGAGGAGAGAGAGAGGAGAGGAGAGAGAGAGAGGAGAGAGAGAGGAGAGGAGAGAGAGGAGAGGAGAGAGAGAGGAGAGAGAGAGAGAGGAGAGGAGAGAGAGAGGAGAGAGAGGAGAGAGAGAGGAGAGAGAGAGGAGAGAGAGGAGAGAGAGAGGAGAGAGAGAGGAGAGAGAGGAGAGAGAGGAGAGAGAGGAGAGAGAGAGGAGAGAGAGAGTAGAGAGAGAGACAGAGTGAGAGAGACAGTGAGTGAGAGAGACAGAGAGTGAGAGAGACAGAGAGTGAGAGAGACAGAGAGTGAGAGAGACAGAAAGAAACAATATTCATTGGGGATAGTCATTCTGGAAAAAAAGTCCTACAAATAGTTTAGTTATTAGTTTTGTTCACAGTTGGACGTTTTGAAAAGAACGACTTCTTTGGTCACAGTTACATCTCAAAATATGCATTCCCGCTGAAATGTAGAAATGATTTTCCGCAGCATTGAGTAACATTATACTGCATATACTATTTCATATTTACATACTTATACGAGAAAAAAAGGAGACCAAGTATAGCTAATTACTGAAAAAAATATCTCACCAATCCTTCCTTTCTAGTTGATGCATCTCCACAATTTGATGTAAATGTTCCTCAATCAAAAACCTCTCAATGGAATGTGCTCCAGGAAGAATGGGACCCTTGAAAATAAAAATAATAAATTCTTAGAAACATGAAATGTCTACCAGCCTTTAAAAAATATTTTCTTAAGTTACTAACCTCTGGACAATCAGTATAGTCAAACATGCGAAATACAACAGATGGCATAGGATACTGATAGCTAGCATGATGAGGTGGTGGCAAAATAGTGGGCAAATTATGTTGTAGAGCTTCACAAAGAATGCTGTCAAATGCTAAATATGGTCTTGGAATGTGTTTCTCAGCCCAATTATCTTGTCGCAATTTGCGAATTTGGGCCCACAAACAGTCCAAGTACTATAAATAAAAATTATGCAACAATTCATTAACATAAAAATAATAATTTAAGAACACAAAGATAATCAAATGTCCAAGGTATTCAATAATAATAATAATAATAATAATAATAATAATAATAATAACAATGATATCATTAATAGAAATACTCAGTGTATTTCAAATGTATTGGAAATAACTACCTCTTCTTGTGGGTGAGGAGTATCTGAAGTCCAAACTCTCAAAGCAGCATGATGTTTCTTATGGCGTTTGCCAAGAAACACCTCAATGGACACTAACAAGTGCTCCAACGCTTGTTCTTTTTTCTCATACAACTCTCGTCCAACCCATGGAAGAGTCGAAAGAACAGCATATACATACCAATCTTTTCTCACCTAAACAGATAATTGTAATTCATTTTTAACACAAAGATATCACACTGAAATATAAACTTTGCAGAAAATATAAACTTGGAAAGAAATATATTTTAGGAGAAAATGATGTGGAGACAATGTAATTTAAAAAAATGAACGAGGAAGAGAGGAGAAGAGAAGGAGGAGAAGAAAGGGTGGAGGACGAGGAGAAAGCAGGGGGAGGAGGATGAGGATGAAGAAAGATTCCGTATTTTTCTGTTCTACAATTTTGATCGCATATTCATATTTTATAAATCTAAATATGAACAGAAGTTTAATTAATAGAGTTTGGATTTGTGACCAGGATGGGGATTTTTTGAAACTATCCTGAAAACTGTCATTTCATCATTAAAGTTAACCTGACTATTTCAACATGATCTTAATCTTTAAGATTGATTTCTTTAGACATTCTTGAAAAGTCATATTAAATGAGTTTGCTAGCATTGCTAATAGAAATTATTTAATACAGTTAAACCTATCTTAAGTGGTTGCTAATGGTTCCCACAAACACATGGTGTTAATAGAGGTGGTCGTTTGAGATGAGCACAAATTTCAACAAGTATCAATCTGTGATAAGTTTCTTTTCATTTTCTTTTCTTATTTTTGTTTCCTATTCAGAATGTTGTATTTTTTCCTAATGTCAGGTTCAATTGGTCTCTCTGTTGACGAGTTGTACCATATGCTTGAAAATTCGGATTTCGAGCCAGGAAGTAATATAGCTGATTCAGACGATTTTGTGCCAAGGAGTAGTGTGAAGATGAAGCCAGTAGTTCAAGTGATGAACTGTCAGCGGAAGTTGATGCAATAGTTGATATAGTCCAATCTTCTCAACAGGAGTAGCCAAATACCATAACAGTGAAAATAGTAGCCAGAGACAGAAATGAGCAAGATATCATCAGCACTAACTCTTTGTCATCTGGAAGAAGCGCTGTGAATGTCTTGAAAGAACCAGGTGGTCCCACGTCGTGGGTGTGACAGCAAACGAATGGATCTGTGATAAATTCCTTCTGTTTGTTATTTGATGAACCAATGCTTTGCCTCGTGAAGACACACACCGAATCAGAAGCATAAAAAGTACTGAAAAACAACTGGACCAGGTCTCTCGAAGAGTTGGAGGCAATAATAGGCATCATGTACGTACAAGGAGCCTTTTGTACAAAGACTATCTCAGTGGATGTTTTTTGGTCTCATTTACGGAGACCAAAATTCATAAAGGACACAACGCATTGGTGCACACAGATTTTGTGAGCTTCTCGATTCCTCCAATTTGACAACAAATCAACCAGAGCAGAACTCCTTCATGCTGATAAATTTGTTCTAGTGTCAGAAATGTGGGAGAGGTTTGTAGAAAACTGCATTTGTTGCTATCACCTAGGTGCAAATGTAATAATCAATGAACAATTCTTCTGAGCTTCCGAGCAAAAATAGGTGTAAATATATCTTTATGCCAAACAAACCTGACAAATAAAGACTGAAATTTCAGTCAGAAATTAAAAAAAAACTGTCGAATTGTGTAAATTAGGTGCTCTTATACTTCTGTATTAATTTTTCTTTCTGAACAAATATATTTATTAATATAAATTAATTTCTTTTGTAAATTATAAACATGTTTCTGGAGTGTTTCTCTGCTTCTGCAATGCAAATTTTTGCCTAGAAAGCTATTTTTCAACCCAAAGTTTGAGTGTTTATTGCAGCTTACCCATTTGCAATATTACAGTAGTTTATTAGACAAAATATGCTTAAAATTGTCGGAAGAGCTTATTTTTGAAGTTTTGACATTTCCTCCCCAGACCCCTTGTATTCTTTGTTTTTCTATTTATGGTCCTCAAAATTCTAATCTTGGAGAATTGTCACCATTGTATCACAATATCCAAATTGTTCATTACATATTTAGTAGTATAATACTTATTTTATATATTTTGCAACTATTATCACATATTTTTTTATTCTATGAATTTTCTTGACTTTTATTACATTTTTTAATGAAAATAAGTATTTTTTTTTTTAAAAATCAGCATTTTCCCCTTCATTATTGATAAAATCTACATGTGAAAAGTATCACTGTCCCTGCATTACATGACTTGTTAAACCTTAATTTCCGAGAAAATTTGGCAATCGTCGACATATAATATTTCAATGAAAATGATGCACGCTGTAGTGATTGTTTGCTGGTTGTAGATATCACCATTGCTTCAATTGCATCTAGTGTAGATCAAGGTGCATATAACCTTGCTTATATGCACCTTGATCTGTCTGCTACCCTGTAGTCTTGCAATAGATTACTTTTACTACTGACGTGAAAGTTTTAAGGTAACAAGTGTGCATCAACTTGTGCACTCCAAATGATTTTTAAATGTTTGAATGATTTTTTAAATTTGTTTAGCAAATTTTTTATAAATGTAATTTCATATTATGTAAATGTGTTTTATAATTAGTGTATTTTAATATTACACTTTATATCCGAATTTACATATTTATTACATATTCTTACTGTTTTCATTGCATATTTTGACATTTCATATTACAAATTTTTCCGGTCTCTAATCATGTACAACTGTACACAAGTTAAATACAATGTTTCTGAAAAACTTCTCCACCTGTTTATATTCCTAAAATTACAAAAAGTATACAGTCTTTGGATGACTTTGAAGATATTACATAAGATAAAATAAACAGCAATGAAATGACACTTCATTATATTAACATTGGTACCAAAATGCAGTCAGAGCAGACCTTGTTAGATTTGATTTATAATACAAATCAAAATTAAAGCAAAAATATGTAACATGTGCCAAAGTATAACTAGGCAGACGTCCCAGTCTACTAATGTTGGCAGAAGTGAGCACTGATAACGATGAAGGCAACTGGAGAAGATAGCAATGAAGGAACAGTTAGAGGACGAGAGTGTGGGGACAATGGGAAGGGAAACTATTGAAGTGAGGTAGAGAAATTAGAGACATAAAATAGCATGAATTCTCTTTCATTAGGAACATTAATGATTGTATGTATTAGTGAACTGCTTATTTTTCAAATTTATGTTCACTGTTGGAGATTTCAGATACTATTCTAGGAACATATCTCTGTTCAATATCTAAGATTTTCACATACCTTAAATGTTAAGTTGTATCAGATGTTTTGAGTTAGATAAGAATAAAATA
Source organism: Gryllus longicercus (assembly GCA_038098605.1). NCBI lineage: Eukaryota > Metazoa > Arthropoda > Insecta > Orthoptera > Gryllidae > Gryllus > Gryllus longicercus. The sequence goes on along the minus strand of JAZDUA010000143.1, from coordinate 2,792,445 downwards.
ACAAATAGGTTTCAGATTACTTAAAAAACAGCAATTCTCAAATGTTGAAATCAACGCCAAAACTGATTTTGATAAAAAGAGAAATTCATACCTTCCAGAAGACCCAGTGCTCCTGATATTAATAGATGTCACACTATCAATTAATCCAGATAGTAAACATCTACAGTACTTTATGAAATCATAATATTTCGACATAAAATTTCAAAATTTGAATTGTTTATAACAATTTTTTATGATCCCCAAAGTGTTTTACCCAAATGAAAATGCTTGACCACTATTTTTGAAGAATTAAAAAAATGAACAAGAAGTTGTAACAACTTTTAACTTAAATAATTCATTCAGTTTTCTTTGCAAAACTTTAAATGTTCCTGTCCTGGCAGGGAAAGATTTTTTTTTAAGCAACTCATTAATTTTACTTGCATTTAAAGTTAATTATTAGAAATTGCTATAAATATTAAAGTTATAATTAGAAATGAACGCAGAAAAGAAAGTAAAATTTAGTTTCAAGAAAATAGAAACATATTTGTCCTTTTCTGGACATAAAACTAAATACTTCAATAACATGATACAGAATGTGTTTTAAAGAATCCCTTCAAGGATGGAAATTGTATGCAAATAAAACCAGTACTTACCACTAAGAATGTGTAAAAATATTGAAAACATTTACTATTTTCAGGTCTATGCAACATTGAACTCAAAGGTAAATAAAAATTTTAGGAAATTTATTTACCAATCAAGATATGCATTTGATATATAGACACACACACACATACATTTTCTCTTATTATTTTAACTGATAAGACAGACATTGTCAACATACTTGTGGAACCCCATCTTCTTTAGCTGCATCTACCATGTTATCCAGTAACTGAAGGAGTGAAGCAGCAGATATGACATGACAGTTGACTAAATCTGCGAGAAATCGTAGAGAATAACGAGCAGCATTCCACTTGCAACCTTTCAGGGCTTCTTTAAAATTTCTTACCATATACTCCACAAACTGAAAAAGAAAACTTTCTGAAGTGATTCTTACATTTACACAATTACACAAGACACTTCATTATTTTGAACGCATTTGCAACTTCAAATAAATATTCCGGAACTACTGCATTTCCTTACACTAGTGATTACACTAGTCAGCAACCAAAAGAATGTATAGGATTCACAGACTAATTCTGATATCTCTTAACAAAAATGATTTTAGTTTTTGTCATGTACAATTATTTTGTAAATAAATTGGCTGTAGTTTATCAGTACTCTGGGAAATGAACTGATGCCGTTTCGGATCACGTAAGGGCGTGAGTTTACACCGCCAATTTAAACAGATTCTAGAATATACTTCATAACAGTTTTGAATATTATCTTCGTAATCTTACAGATAAACAAAACGGAAATTTACATTTATTGTAACCATTTACAACTAATAACTTCAGTTTATTAATGTTTTTAAAACTTAAATTTGGCAAGGGGAGAGATTCCACTAGAATTTAAGGGGAGCAAGGGGAGGGATTCCACTAGAATTTAAAAATATTGAGATAAGATAACAAGAAAAATGGAATGAATCTGCACTGGTGGACTTCTCATAGATGAAAATGGGTGAAACTCATAAGCAAGTCTAGTAGATAAAAATGCTACAAATGTATTATTTGAACTTAATGGCACAATAAAAAAAATTCATTCATTCATCAAAATTGGCTCCAAATTTTTTCTTTAAAAATGTTCCTCGTTTATATTACAACAGGATATAAAGAGTGGTGATAGCTCACTTCTGGCAAACACACTGTATTTTCAAAAATTGAGAAAAGTTAACATTTCAAAACTACAAAATTGATGACAGATCTTTGTCTTAGACTAAATGAGTTTTAAAAAATCAACTCTTTAAAAAACTCATATACATTGTTTTAAAAAAACAAATAGTTTCTGAGTAATTTATGCAATTTCTAAAACATTTTTTTACATCTCTCCTTGTATATACCATGGGGCAGTAAAAAATATGGCGCTAGTCCCATTTTTGGTGAACTCTCTGTATTTTGGAAACATTGGGTAAAGACAATAACATTTTTAAGCGTTTGCCTGAGTTAAAAAGTCAGACTGTTTCCGTGACCTAGAAGTAAGAAGCATGGCAAGTTAACGAGAAAGATCTGAGTTTGAGTCATATTGCAGAAAAAAACCTTTGGTGGTTGAAAACACTTTTACAGCTTCATGTAGTAGCGAAAGAGTCAGAAATAATGCAAGAATGTATGTGCATCACTAGCTTAAATTTGTTATAATTTGACTCAAAATTATAAAATTTGAATACAAAATGATTATAAGACCTAATGCTGAAGATTCAATACCGAAGATCCAAGACAGAAACAAACTCTTGCATTTTCAAAAATCCAGAGGTTTCAATAAAAAAATAAAATAAAATGAGGCATATATCATATTTATAAACATACTATGCTCTACTTGAGCATAAAACTTGAAGAAAAAATGTTTGATAAAATTTTGAAAATGTCCTCATGGTACCCGCAGGAATTAAATTATCTCTTTAAATTCACAAGTCCACAAGTTCACCCAGACTGATAAGGTAACATTCACTATTGGAAAAATGTCAAATATGGTTTAGGTGCAAGAGTTGTTCACAGGCAGGCAAACAGACGTTTTTTTTGGGAGGGGGGGGGGGAAGAAGGGGGGGGGGATATGATAGGACCCTGAAGCACTTATTTCCATAAAACATTTTATCTTGATTATTTGCATCCATCTATATTACAAATACAAGAAATAAGAAAAGAAGAGAGAGAAAGAAAGCAAATTCTTGTTATCAAAGACTTGTATCATCCATCTGTCCTTGAATATAAATTGTCATAAAAGTTGAACAAAAGTACCAGAAAATTACCTCTCCACCAAAATTATAATTTTTGGCATTTAGTAGTCCGACAAGAGTGGTGTATATGGTACACTTTTCAGGCATTTTCATTGCACAATCCGTTAGTATTCTGAGGATTTTCCCTCTAAATGATCCGAGGTCAGCTTCCAAAACACTTGACAAACCCTCCAAATTGCTCTCCAAAGATGATGTACTCTATAAACAATAAATAATGTAATCAATGTCAATTAGAAGTTGAAATATGTTTGGGTAAAATTCTACAATCAAATGAAAACTATAAATATTTACTTTTTCTCCCACTCTGAGAATCAATGATTCCAAGCGATCTTCAATTTCCTGATTTTCTGACACACGTCGTCTCTTCTTGTAGGCTCGTTCTAAAGTACACACATTATTCTCAATTATAGCATACATTCAGAAATAATTCATGTTTAACTGTTTGTTTATTATCGGATAACCTCATAAACACAGTATTTTCTCACATTTTGGGGGCAAAACATATGGGTTTGTAGGTCTATATCCATATTCTACCTACGGTTCTAAATTAATACATGTTAAATCTTCTCATCCCAACAAAAAGCATTGCCCTGTCAACATTATAAACTTACCATAACCATCTTCCTCTTCATGAGGTCTTCGGCGGCTCATTTTTACGTATTAGTTGTAGGTCCACGTCTCGCAGCAAAATTACATCAAACAGAAACCAACTGTCGACAAATGTCAAGTTCACATCCACGCTACAAAAGCCGATTAAACGGAAAAGCAGAGTTCAACTGTAGCTCCGCCTACGCCTGAGCATCTACACCATCTACACAACACGAAGGGTGGAAGGCAGAGGAGGAAGGATAAGGTTCATATTCCTCCCAGTCTTCATGGTTCCTCCCCGGTCCTCCTCTCGCTCTTGTCGCTCGTTCGTCGTCTTTCGCCCCGCTTGCCATGTCGTCGTCAATGTTTGCTGCTTTGCCAAACTTCACCGATGTAAGCTTTCGCAACCATTTTCTCAACCTCTTGTGGACCACTCTAAGAAATTACAGGATATTCTCCGGATCCTCAGGGTATATTTTAACATTCCTTGGAAGCAGAGATGTTGAAATAAAGATGTGAATAATTATTATCATCATTGATCATTGAGACATTTTCTTGGAATTACTATATTTTGATTTGGTATGTGTGAAACGAAACAAGGTCGACAGTTATGAGAAATGTTTATTTCTCTTGTTCAAAATCTACAGGGAGGGTGATGATTATGACTCATGTAATGTTTGTACGTAAATATGGAGAATCAGTGTTCTTCGTAGAAAATTTATTTTCCGTACAGTGATCTTTGACCGTAGTATCAGTATGGCAGCTAGTGCTGAATCGAAAGTAGAAACCGAAAATGTAAAAACGACAGACAAGTTCCTCTTGCGTATGCAAGAATGTTACGAAAACTACATTGTAATCGACTCAGGAGCAAATCTTACAAATAAAAAGTATGGTCGTGATCTAGAGTCTGTGATACAACGAGCGAAAGATGCAGGTTGGTATGATGCCAACGATCTAAAATTATTAACACAGCATGGAAAATAATTTTCATCAATAAATTGAATTGTAATTTTTAATGTAGGTGTTATGAAGATTGTGGTAACTGGTGCGTCATTACGTTCAAGTAAAGAAGCGTTGAGATTAACTAGATTGTATCCTGGGGTTATATATTCCACAGCAGGTATGTATTATCTCCTATTGGATGTTGATGAAGCATGATAAAAAAAATATAATTATCTACATGTCAATTTTAGTTCATAAGAAAACATATTACTGGGTTTAATTTAAAATTAATTATTTTTCTAAGTGACTCGTCTCATGTTTCTGATTAGGTTCGAAGTTTAAAAAGTATCATTGGATATTGAGATAGAGAAGCTTTTGTGATTTTCACCATATCTAATTGAGTGCATTTTGTATCCTATTTGTAAATTGTTAATAATTCAAAACGAAGAGATTAACTGGCACACAAGTGCTTTTTCGTGTTTTAATTGTTGACATTTTGTTGAATCACTTTTACTTAATCTAATTCTTTAATTAAATTCCTTTTGAAATTGTGATAAGGGTAATAACTTCTCAAAGAGTTTAGGGGCTGAAAATATTGGCATAAACATTGGGTAAAATACAGTGTGTTCTGAATGAGTTTCCAAGGAATGAAAATGTTTCTTAATTGTGTAATTGGAAACAGAATTTCTGGAAAATATGCATAAATCTTATTACAATCCACAATTCAGCAAGACATTTAGAGGTATTCTCTAACAGTTATGTGCATTGGATGTAGTGTGAATAGATATATACATACACACACACAAACCTCCAAACATTTTTGAAAAAATCAATGAAAATAACTTCAAATAAAACTACTGGCAATGTGAAAAGTAATGGAACTGTATTGCAGAGTGTTAATGACATCTGATGTTAGGGAGGAGTGTATTATAAAAGTAATATGAAACAGGATGGTTCAAAGTGCTACATAAGCTCATTTCTGGAACCAATGCGTATGTAGTTTTGAAAGAGCAAAGTTTATTTTCTGATTGGGATTAACTATCAAAGGAGCTCTAATTTAAAGATAATTTATTATTCAGTGTTCATTAATATTCAAAATATATTATATACCTTAACTTCTCTGTGCTACATTTCATTTCACTTCCTCTATTTTATTTCTCTCCTCATATCCAAGTTAAAACACTTCTGCATTTTATTTCCAAACACTTCTGTATTTTTACTCCCTGTTTATGTTTCATTGTGCCATTTACTTTTCATTTTCATTATTGATAATTATATACTGAATATCATTGATAACATGACTATAATAGGTCTAACTTACTTCTAAAATTTAAAGTTGTAGAGAACATGGTATGGTGCAATGAAAGGCTTTGGAAGCCAAAACTGCTGTTCCAAAATTTATGGTTCAGTTCAGAAAATGTTTTTGAATATCTGTTGTTTGTTTCTTCCCATTGATTTTGTTAAGTTATGCACCCTGTCTTAATTGCAAGCTTTCTCAATTCAATTCGGAATTTTTCATCACTCTGATGTAGTGTATATAATTGTCTTATTATGTTTTAGGGATTCATCCTCATGATGCAAAATCTTGGACAGAAGGCTATTTAGATGATTTGCGAGAAATTGCTTTGAATCCAGAATGTGTGGCTATTGGTGAATGTGGACTTGACTACAATAGAGATTTTTCTCCTGCTGAAATTCAACGAGAAGTATTGCAAAAACAGGTAATTACTCAAAACATGAGTTTTTGAGAAGATGATATTTTGTTAGCTGTTTCTTTCTTTCTTTTTTTTTTTTTTTTTTTTTGAGTGCATTTCTGCTAAGCAGTGAGAACCAAAGAAACAGACTTAAGGAAACCTTAAAGTGCAGTTATCCAAAGCGAATTGAACATTTGAAATGTAAAACAGACCAGAGAATTTTTAATAATTGTTTGCAAAGGTGTAAAGTGGTTATACAGTAAACTCTTGTTAGCACAAACCTGCTTTTTCTCATGCTCTGCTTAAATATAAACCCTTGGAAAACACAAATGCCAAATTTTTTAGCCCCTTGGAATTCGTGTTAACGAGGGTTTACTGTAACAAGATACGCGTCAATATGGACATACAACCATCAAACACAAGCAAAAGCCATATTTTGTTTTTGACATTTTGATATGTTTTTATGTCAGTCTGATAATTGATAACATAAAATACACTCGACTTCAGATATAGTGAACCCTTGGTTGAACTTAGTCACTGGTCCCATGTCACGTACATTACAAATAAGCATACGATTTGCTTATAGTGAACCTGAACCTCGGCTATAGTGAACTTAGGAAATGGATGGTCGATTCTTCTGCCAGGATGTTGAAAAGTTATTGCGCTGTTACTCTTTGATGTTGGTTCTCTTTCATTCACTCGTATGCCAAATCAATGTACGTCACTTTCATCATGGCTTAAAACATTATCTTCAATAAAAAATAATTATTCCACTTCTGAGTTCACTTCATCGCTTACATGCATTTTCCGTTTTTTATTAATATTTTATAATTTGTTGCGTCTTTTTCGCAACATACCCCTTAGCCCTTCTTTGACATTGAGTTTTTATAAATCCTGAGTAATCCTCCGTTAAATATTTGTGTTGTCACGTTGCATTCAGTGCCTCGTATGTCTTCAACCAGGACACTGTGCTGTTAGTAACAGAGGTTCCCAGACAGTTCTCTGGTTGGGAATCTATGGTGTCTTCCGTTGCTTATACCGTCTTTGGGCATCAAGTGGTCACTGCTGTGCCTCTGACCAAGATGTCTTATGGTCTGAGTCCCAATGGTGACAGGGTTTTCAATACTAGCTACGGCGAATTCAGCAGTTTTCTGGAGAAGAATTGTTGCAGCCGACTGCTCTGATTGGTAGTTTTCTTTAGTTCCTCTGATTTACTCCAGGTGAATGTCAGAGCAATACCCTAACCAACAGGCAAGGGGCAACACCAATATTGTTGTCCTGTTCCTTGCTCTACCCTTGTGCCTTACTGATAAACACTTACACTTACATTCAGTACACTACCGCATATGACACAAGACCATTTAGGAACTTAGAACTTCTCTGGGCTGGTGCGATGTCCTGCCGGTGGGAGAAACACCTGGTTTTGGAAGATGGGAATTGGTGGGAGATTCCTGGTTCTCTCAAGACGGCAGGTTGGTCAATGCCGGATATCGACATCCACAGGAGGAGCATTACCACCACCTCATGTGATAAAAACATGCAATGTACATACGGATCTAGTGACCTTGGCAGATACAATCCCGGAATCACTAAGGGGCAGACAAATTACGTAATGCAAATTTGGTGTATTATGAATATCCCTCCTCTGTAATGTGACCTTGAACTCCCCTAAATAATTATGAAAGCCTATGACTCCCCTCCCCTCATTTACATTAAGTAAAAATACATTATTTGACGTGATAAATAAATAAAGATATTGTCTGGTATCAATACTTTTTATTCAGCTTAAGATCGTTTCGATCGCATAGCGATCATCCTCAGAGCTTGCAGCTTCTGGGCCGAAAACAAAGTTCTGCTTTGAAGCAGTTCAAAGCAGAACTTTGTTTTCGGCCCAGAAGCTGCAAGCTCTGAGGATGATCGCTAAGCGATCGAAACGATCTTAAGCTGAATAAAAAGTATTGATACCAGACAATATCTTTATTTATTTATCATAATAAAAAGGTATCTACCTCACCAGCGATCCAATTAATAACATTATTTAACAGTAAAACAATTTGTATTTATTTTATTTGCGTTGTATAATTTATGCTAATTAAAGTTAGAATTAATTGATGCACACTGCATCTAACAATAAGATTGGAAACTATTTTTTGAGTGAAGGATGGATGCATAGGAGAGAGAATTTCTGGCAAGAAGCCGTACATCTGCTGTTGTGGATGATGGAAAAAATAAATGTATGTGAATTGAGCGAAATCATTTCAGAGACTGGAAATGCCATGAATTCTTCGTTTGCATTTCTCTTGTTTCCTTCACTGTTTAAATAAAGCATTGTGATTTAAATAATTTAATGATATAATCAGTAATACATTGGTGTTGATCTTGGGTTTGAATAAAAAATACAGATTATTTAGTTTCCTAACATTATTGTTATAAAGCCCATTGTTTCATAACTGAAAATGTTTCAATGTGGTTTGCAACAAAATAAAATTCTCAATGAGTCATTCCAAGTCAAATGGTACGAACCCAACGAAAAATTCACCTGTATGTTTTTGATTTTTTGAAAACTGTGTACCTATCTATACTAATAGCAAAAACAACTAACACCTTTTCTCTTTTTTTTTTCCCTCTCTGTTAAAGTCATATACCTTCAGATTTATTCGGAATTAAAATTTACCAAATAGCACGTGTGTTGCGTATATAAATGCTCATGTTTCCTTACTAAAAAAATAACTAAAAAATCAAACCAGCTTCATTTTACAGATTATAACAAGACATTTTATATTTACATTAAAATTATATAAAAATTGTGTATTTTCCCTCACTTTTTAACTTATAATTTTTTTTAAGTTTGCAAAAAAATTTAAAATATAAAAAAATCACTAAAATTTCTATTTTTTATTATACAATTGTGCAATATTTCACAATGAGATTTGTATAAATACAAATGCAGTAAACAAACTTACTCAATATCTTGTGGAGGACAGCGTCATTCATGTTTGTGCCATAAGTCAAATGCATGCTGAGTATTTATCGTTCAAATGAGAACATTGGAAATGAGTGGACATGACCATTGAAGTTCATTAATTACATTTTACAAAAGTTTATAAAATTATAGATACATGAAAATTTATTTTTTGTATAACTAATGTGACTCATAGATATACTTCTTTCTCATCGAGAGAGAGAGAGAGACAGAATAGTTCTTCCATAGTGGAAGGGTTTTTGGTACTGGTACGAAAGCATGTAATGTCCTTGTACAACGTATTGGTTTCACTTTTTCATATTGGTATTTCCATAAGACATAGTCTTTCTTGTCATCATTTGTGAAAAACATAAAATGAATGCAACTAACATTTTTTTAACCCGTTCGAATTATTTGTGTGGTGTTGTAATTGGAACCTGGAGTGGCTGCAGACTAGCTCATGTAGTCAATCTTTTTGTGGTGCCACCAATTCCATCACTAGGCCCTTTTCCATGGGAAGTAGCAAAGAAAATGCCATTCAGCATTCACACCAAAATCTTCGGGGAAACATAAATTAACAAAATTTTCCTGGTTTGGTATTGGGCACTTGCTATATCTGAAAAAAAAATAATTATTTTTTGACATTACCTACTTCAACTTTTAGAAATTCAATCAAATGTTTTTGGAAAAGGTGAACTACTTCAGGCATTCAGATATTGGTATTAAACTTTTGTGCCTTGGCTGACCATTATGTTTGAAATATGTAACAAAGGGGTGAAGTGTGACCTGGTTGTTATTCCAATGCACTCCTTTAACTGAATCCTGAATGATGAAGGAATAATTTTCGGAGAAGTAACAAATTACTAGACTGTCAACTTGTATGTATTCATTCTTCTGTGCCAAAATGTAGATTGCTATTGAGCAATAAATGTCTGAGGTGCTAGAACTTCTAACTTCTTTGACAATTTATTTAAAATTTCTTCAATGGTGGACTCCAATGTTTCTAAATTGATTCCGTCTATAGTTAGCCACTGTTTGTAATGGACATCTATCATTTCGGTTTCAAATGTCTCTTGTAACTGGTTTTTCAAATTGCTGCCCTTGGACACTCGATATTTTCTAAAATGACAATCAGGGGATAGAGGATTGCATATAATCTGAGGAAGAATATCTTTGTAATTTCTCAGCTGCTTTTGCAGTTTACATGTTAATTTTACGAAATTTCCACCACTAGTCCTTAATTTTACATTTTCATTGTAAACACATACACAAACTGAATGAGTTCCACTTGGACCACAATGTTTTGTTCTGCTAATTTTGAAAAAATTATTTTAATTACCAGATTTTTATTCTTAAATGATCAAGATGTCTTAAATAACATAGTAAAAAACATTCTCATCTTTTGAACTCGGTGACCATCCTCTTTCACAGAATCAAAATTATTCTTTGTTGTCATTATGCAGTTCATGGTCTTACAAGTGAAGTAATCCTGCACCTTCTTTATTATATGTCCAAAGGTGCTTGATATTACTCATTGTGAAAAGTCCAACACAAATTATGTAGAACCTGTAGGAAACACGATTTACACTTGCTGAACATAGTGTGGCGTTGTGATAGCTAAATGATGTCTTAGACACAAGCTGTATGTACAATTTATTTGCAGTATTCAACCTCCTCCTCCTCCTCCCCCTTCCCCCGTTACTCCTACGCACACCGCTCCCCCATTGCGCGCGGCGATGGTGTAACGGTTAGCGTACCGGACTGTTGTACCCAAGTTGGCGGGTTCAAACCCGATCGAAGCCGTGGAGCGAAAAAATCCTTCGTGCGCCTTCCTTCGGAGGGGACGTAAATATGTTAGTAAATTTACTTGCATGTAAAAGATCCTCGAGCCTAAATGACGCCTCTGAGCTAAATTCAAAATCGCCTGTTTCTCGCCCAAGAAATACCTCCTTTCTCTGCTAGTTGGTGAAAGGAGCGTAGCAAAATTTGCGTGGTCAGACGGAAGAGCAGGCCCCATAGCCGGAGGCTCGCCACGTAAAATAAGGCATTAATTCAATTCATTACCCTGGCCCGGCTAGTGCATATCATCCTCCACGCACTCGCAGCGTCCCGAGGAGCGCTCATCCGCCTCCCGGGCAAGCAGTTGCGACCACCGCGAGGCGTCCAGAAAGCTGCGCATTTGCTGCTCGCATATTTTTGGCGGTCACGTGGTCGCTCAGTCTCCTCCGTGCGAGGTTCGCCGCTTGGCCCTCGTATACACGCCGTTACGTCTTGGGGGGCCACTACGAGCTCCTCCCCAGCTGGCCAATTTGTTCTCGCCGCCCTCGATTCCTCCCGTGGCGGCCTGCATTCCGACGCCCGCTGGCGCGTTCGGAAGCCTGATGATGTTACAATAGACACAGCGCACTCAAACTAAACTGGACCTGCCGGGCAGCGTAGAATGTGTCTCGTCTTGACGAAAAGTGAAACAAATTCTGGCAGAAACTTTGGACGTAACGAAGCTCGTGATTGGATGCGTGTCCCCGTCTGCTTCCTGCTCGCGATCTTGAAGGGCCATTACTCGCGGCATAATATGCTATGGAAACACGTTTTGTAGCTCTCAGACTTTTAGATTCCGAAAATAATTGTGCGCATAATATGCAAATCCCACCCACGTGATTCTTTATTAAGCTAGGAATTTTACCATTACTTTTCCCCTTGATTTACGAATCAGTGATTTTGTCAAAAATGACTTTCTGAAGAGTGAGAACATATTTTCTGCCAATATCTATAACACTTGACGTAGTAATCATATTCTTCGGCGTCGGTATGAACGGCTCAATAAAAAAATCACATACAAAACGTGTACATTATTTTACAACACATTGCCAGATGACAAATGAATGAAATACACAAGTTTATGTGCCAAGTGTAATATTTTCTGCTGCAATACTGTTTCTATACAATTATAAATCATACCAAGCATCAGAGAGAAATGTAATATCAATTTCAATATTGATATTTAATGTGTTGCCGTTCAGACTGAAAATTTCTAAAAGATTGCCTGTTACAACTATTGCACTCATCTTATGGGTCAATAACCCCCCATCTCGATCAGGTTTTTCGTCCAGTTTCCCTGATCCATTTAGCAAATATTGAAATGGCCTCTAGTTTTGGTTAAGGACATTAATATTTCACTCTCTATGCATGTGGTCTTGAGCTCAGCGTTGACTGTTGTTATTAGAGATTTTTTTACAGTGAGAGATAATTGCCATAATTTCCCATCACTAATATAAACATGTTTTAGTAAAATTGCGGGGTTACATAGTAAGACTCTAGCAGTGTCGGCTTGTGATTAGGTTTGCACGGTTGCACAACACCCAGATAATCAAATAAGATCTCACAATATCTTAAGAATGTACATTTTCTTTTAATGACATTCAATAAACAAGATATTGCAGCAATATCGATGCATATGAAATCATTTTAAAACCAAGCGGCAACTGACGCTCTGTCCGGTGCCTTGCCAGGTATTGCACCTTGCTCTTGGCTGTATTACTGGATTTACTGCATTTACTTTTTGGCCTTTCGACTTCACACGACAAACAGGTCTTTTTCGTTGGGCAACCAGGCGGATGGCGCTGCCTAGCACTGCGCTGCGACCGAGGGAGTCTCCGGGGATTCCCAGTATTCTGTTTTCCTTCCACTCGCTACAACGTAATTTTATGATTATCGCTTGTTATTGAAAATATACTAGTTCAGTGAATCATTGACGACATTTAATGCATTATTTATGATGTTTAGAGAAATTGTTTTCATTTGATATTAGATTAACTGATTTAAAGTGTACCCTTGAATTCTTTGTGTAACGTTGGCCGTTCTGGAAGGAAGTTCCTTCCTCCTAGGTAATATTTCCGCTTGCAGTAGCCTGCATTGGCCTGCGTGGAGAACGCTGGTAGGAATTCGTGTGTGTAAGGATCTTTACTAAAAAATATACCTGGGTAGTGAAAGTTTCGAAATTAAATAATTTTGTGTCGTGCAATGTGCTGGAGTCGAACTTAAGTGCCCAGTGAAAATCAGAGGCCACTTGCGTGGGAGGTGTAGATACCTAAACGGACACAATTATGTAAATAATATTTCTATATTGACTCTGTTTTAATTTTTAATTAATTTGAATTGCTTACATTTTTATTATATATTCGTATTTTGAATTTTGGAAACTACATTTCCGTCATTCGATGGAGGTGCAACCTCCAGTCTGTTGGGTCACCAGCCGTCACTATTTAGGAAGCTATACTTTACTTTGGAGATAAAGACATGTATTTTACATATTCGTATGATACAATCAGATTTCATATATTGTACATATTTCAATCTGCTAATCCTTATAATAGCAAACATAGAAGATTCACTGATGTTTAATAAAAGCTTTTAGGTACTGAGATTTTCAGTGCCAACTAGTTCTTAGATTTACGCCTGTTTGCGATCGACTTGCAAAAACGCATTTTTCCGGACATACGTTATTTCCTACTGTCGACAATGATTACGTACTACGACGTTGTATAACCCGTCTTGCAAAAATTCTCTATTCAAATAATCGTTTTCCGTGTTCCCGCAGCAGTAAGTCGATTCCATCACGAAGCACACGATAAGGGATAATCGATTTCTGTAGCAAATTGCATTTGCAAATAGTTTCTATTACAGGAGAGCGAGTATTTTACTTATCAATTCTTGCCAAAACGATCGTTGCTCCCTGTGGCCATAATTCCTGCACCTCAGCTGAGTCAATGGCCCCCATCTCGATCAGGTTTTTCGTCCAGCTTCCCTGATCTTTTGAACGAATGCTGTCCATTTCGTGAGAAATACTCAAACTGAATGCGTTCCACTCGCTCCGCGATGTTTTGGCCTTGGTTCCGCAAATATTGAAAACCTAGTTTTAATGTCCAGATATTTCTTAAATCATCGAAATGTGTTTTTTAAATTGCTTTGAGTCTGGGCATAATTGTAACTTCACTATCTGTGCACGTTTTCTAGAGTTCGGCGTGAAATATGATTATTCAATTTATCGTTCGCAATGTTCTGGCGGCAGTTGGTAGATTTCTTCTCAAAGGACCTGATGAGGGATGACAACTCAAATCTATAGCAGATTTGCCTTTGCTTATATTTCTCTAGAAGGATTTTTTCTTAACAATTCCAGCTAATTTCCATCTGAATTCAGAATGCAATTAGTATATGGGTTAGGTTAGGGAGCCCAAAATTTAAGAAAACGTGCACACTTCGCCCCACAGTATGACCTACACAGTTTTTAACGGTTTAGTGGAGTTCGTGTTCAGAAGATGTGCTCTCATCTGACGTCGAAGAGGGAGACGGCTACACTGAATGCCATCTTCAAACGACCTCCATGCTCGACCGATAGCCTCGGGAAAGGAAGACAATAACAGTTTGTATGAGAAAGTGCACACGAAAACCAATGGAACAAATTACTAACGCAGTCAACATTTCTGGGCGATAACAATCCCTAGCTTCTCAAATTAGCTACACTATATTTTCTCTAGAGTGAAAGTATGCGGAGATGGCTCTCTTATCCAATTTGAATGTATCTCAAGGTGAAGCAGGAAGGAGAGGGGGGGCCTGTCTTCATATCAACAGCTTCGTTACGACTTCCATTTGTGGCATTGAAGGCCATTAATGGCCATTGCCCTTCCTCGCCTTCCAGCTCCTGACCTTGAGCGGACACTTTAATTCGGACAATAGTGCACATGCACCTTTCTCGTGTCTCTCGCTAACATCACTTATAAATCCTCTGTGTCTGTAGGTATAGATGTGACATATCCTCTGTGATATTGGTATATCCCGTGTGTCTATTGGGTTTAGGTTTTGGTCAGCGAGTGCACAGATTACATGTGTGAAGTACAGTAGCAGATTCCTTCTTTATTCCAAAGATAATATAACGGAATTATACTTCGATTTATTTACAGCTTCTCTTCTCGTAAATCAGCTGTTACGATATCATCCAATAGGGAGCTTACGCGTCACTACGTTGACGTTCAACCCCCCGATTGGTGACACTGTAACAGCTGATTTACGTCAAGTGCAATTGTTTGTCCAACCGAATGCAATACTAGGTATCTCGGTATTGAAGTTGAAAATGTTCCTGACCAGAATCACAGTGTCCCGACCGAAGCAAATACTCAAGAAGAATTGGAGGCATTCTGTGACATATGAGATGACACATTTAACAACCATCATTCACTCTTGAACTTCGTTATCGGAGACTTTAATGCTAAAGTGAGGAGAAATCTTCATCCAGACGAAGCAACGAGTAGCTTCGATTGGGGAAAAAGAAATGACAGAGGCCAGTCCACTTTGCAGAAGGCCAAAAACTCAAAATTGTAAATACTTTTTTTCAAAACAAGACAAGAGAAGCGGGCGTGGTTCTCTCCAGCCGGCAAGACTCGAAAGAGATACTTTATAATTACTGATCAAATACACAACGTACAGGAAATGGCTACTATCTCTAACTTCAGATTCTACTCTGACCATAGAATGGTTGCAGCAAAAATAGGAATTTCCAGAAAACAAGCATTGCAGTGTAAAACGAAATTTACTAAAGAATTGGAAAGACGCAGCGATGAACTACACATACGTAAACTCCAAGAAGTACAGCAGGAAGACTTTGGAAACTGGGAGTAACACAAAAAGACGGAAGTAATCGTGAATTTCGAAAGGAGATTGTTAAATACGCAATTGTTTTGTAGAGAACTGTATACTTCTTCATCCGACAAGTGCAGCATAGCCGTACAGGAAGATACTGCTAAAGAAGAAATCACCCCACTAATCCTTATAAGCGAAGTCCGATCAGCAATAATGGAATTAAAGCCAAGAAAAACATCCGGTGTTGACGGTATCTTCACTGAGCATCTGAAAATTGGTTTACCAGCGCCTGTTTACCTGAAAATTGTTCTACAAATGATTTAAATATTTATAGACCTATTTCCTTAATGTCGCACGCACAGACGCCCGCGCGCGCGCGCGCACACACACACACACACACACACATATATATACACACACACATATGTGTGTGGGTGGGTGTGGGTGGGTGCGGGTGTGCGCGTGTGCGCGCGCGTGTGTGTGTGTGTGTGTGTGAAGACTATCCAGTTTGACTTAAAACAATCCCTTCAGAAAGCAGGCTTCAGGATTGGGGTTTCCTCAGATCACCTCCAGGTATTAAAACAAATCGTAGAAAATACAAAGAACACAACCCTAAACTTTATATAGACTTTAAAAAGGCGTTCGACTGTGAAGAGCACCGAGTACTATTCCAGGTTTTACATAAACAATGTATACACGGGAAATATATAATACTAGCCAAAATATACTCAATCTCGAATATCAATGCTCGAATACGTACAGAAACAGGAGAGGCTTTCCTGTTGCAAGATCATCCCCATATCTTCTAAACTTTTCACATGTATTCTGGAAGACTAATTTACGAAAATGAACTGGAAAGACCGATTTGGAATTTTAATCAATGGAAGAAAATTAACAAACCTGAGATTTGCAGACGATGTTGTTCTCTTTGCAAACACGGCAAAAGACCTGGGACAAATGATGAGTTACACGTGCTAAAATGTGGGTTTAATTGTGAACATATTCAAGACAAAAATAATGACAAATCACCAAGAGTTACCAATTGTATTTAATCAAAAACACGTGGACTTTGTGCAAGAATACATTTACGTAGTGCAACTTATCTCTTTTATGAAAAGTGGCGAAGAAGAAATAATTCGCAGAATCTCCGTGGCATGGAACAAGTTGTGGAGTTTATCGTTTATCTTACTGGATATGCTGAAGCTAAACATAAAAAGAGAAGTAATGGATATGTGCGTCCTTCAGGTCTTGATTTACGGAGCCCTGACGTGGTCGCTGACTGAGAAGCAGAATATGCTGAGGTTAAACCAAAGACAAATTTTACGCATATCCCAAAAGGACAAGATTCGTAACTCCGAAATCCGAAAACGAACCGGCATCCAGGATGTGGTGATGGGGCAACGGACACCAAATGGAAATGGGGAGGCCATCCCAAGAGAATGAAGTAACAACGTTGGGCGCGAGAGGCGACGGTGTGGGATACACCAAGGCCGACAAGAAACAAGATGGCAAGATTGCTTCGGGAAGACAGCGGGTGGCCCAGAGTGGCAAAAGACGGAGAAGAGAGAAAGTGCATTCAGTCGTGTAATATAGAAAATGAGATCATGGATTGTGTAATTTTAACTAATGGATTGACTTTGTGTAATGTTGATTAGTGTAATTTAGAAAATCAGAGACTAATGATGTATAATTGTACAACTCGGACTACAACTACCTCTTGCCACCTGGAATTTTAATCTAGGTGGCGTGGGTAACTTGCCTGCGTTTCGCAGAAGACCTTTGCCTTACCAGGGATCATGCAGGCTCTAAGAGTAAAGAAAAGCTCTAAAAATGAAAGTCCTAAACGATGAAACGGTATTTCCTTACATATACAAAGATATAAGAAAATACTTCGCTGCGATCCATCATTGTTGACTTCCACCTTCCCCCCATCCCAATTGTATGTTATGATTTTAGATAGATGCATTTGATCTACTTAGGCTTTAAAACCCGGTGGTAGATTTCTAAGAAATATTACAACGCAGTAATTACTACGAATATTGCTAAGACTAGCCACCTTTCGGCGAGTTGAAAGCGGTATTAATTCATTTCGAGCGAGTCTTATACCAGAGAATTTAGCGGCTCTCTTCTGAATTTTCTGTAGCTCTTGAATTTGGCCGAGTGTGAAGGGATCCCAGTATATTCTGGGTGCTCAGGCGAAGCGTGTGCCAAGCGTAGCATTTTAACATTGCGAGCGGCTTTCTTCAAAGTACGCGTACGAGATTCCTAAATGTAGGACTCTATTTGCAAGTTACCTTTACACTTCGCCAAGACCAAGGAAAGTTGTACTTTGCGACTTCGCTTCTCTCAAGACAGATATATGAAGTTTGGTTGGTGCATTAATTGCGTTGTTTCTTTGCTTTTTTTTCTTTTCGCAGCAACTGCTGGTACTTTTGAAGTATGTGTTATTATCATTACGTAAATTAGTATAATAAATTTAGCTGAATCATCACTCCTACTAGACGGTGATGCTTCATGTTGCAGTGACCCCTGCAACGTGATGTTTCAACACTTTAATCGTACTTGAGTCGCCGAGAAAAGGAAAAAGAAATAAATCGAAAATAACGGGCAAAAAGAAACGGAAGAAAGAAGAATTAGAAGACATAATGAGAAGAGTAAAAGGGAGCAGAGGGGAAAACAGAAAAAGAACAACAATAATGTGAAGTAGAAAAGAAAAATATGCTGAAGAAAGAGAAAGGGCTGTGGAAAATAATTACGATAGAACTGTTGACTTCGCCAAGCTTTTCATCATACAAAGACCGCCATAAAGAATTTCAACAAAACCACGCAGTTAAAAAGTTATTACAAATAAAACCAAATGAAATAAATATATAAAATGTAAGTTCTACCAACATTTAGTTGCTTGAATCAGGCTGAATACAAATAAGGGGATTGAAATGGGGTGGATACTAAACCTCGTAATATACAATCTGTCGTACAGCGAGCACGAACGTGTTGTGCCGTCATTGTATGCAACAGCTTCAATACAGTTGCATTGTGTACATAACAGTAGGATAAATTCTAGTGTATTATCCGTGCGTTTTCATGAGTCCTAGATGCGAGAGGAGTGGTAAGTTTGATTACTTCGCCGACAGGACTAGTATTAATATCAAATCTGTAGCTTGTTTTTCGATGCAAAATAGTTCCTAAAGTACACAGGAGGGAATTTTTCTGTAAAATAAGAATTTGTGTTTTTTCAGATTTTGTCAGAACGCTCGTTGCTATCATTTATTCTTAATTCAACTGACGTTTGTAAAGAAGTGGGGGTAAATATTTGGGGGCTCAATAAAAACTTGCGTGTAGTATCAAGTCATTTGTAATCGGACTATAACTCCGCATGTCTGAGAGGCCACCGTGCTCACCTGGATCTGGAGGCCACATTCGTCCTGGCCTCCGAGCTATTTTGTACGGCACGCGATATTCGTGGATGTTAGTTAACTGTAATTAACAGTGGTTAGTAAGACTACGTCAAAAGATCAATTGGACTCATTGAAGTATTAGAAGAAAGGTGCCTGGACGCGTTTGCGTAGTATATCGTGATTTTTGAATACTTTATTCACTGATATGGAAGAGTCCAGTTCGAGTGAAAAAAAGTAATGACATAATCTGTAATTTGTTGGAAGTTCCCTTTTCAGCAAGAACACATTGTGATAGACAAGAAATTTTAAGATCGGAGTGACCAACTTCCAGATAATCCATGTTAAAAAAGGATAAAAATAAAAGTCATTCATTCCATTGTTCATTGTATGTTAATCATAAATGGTTGTGTGGAAGTAATGTAATGGGAAAATTATTTTGCTGGCCATGTTTGCTATTGAGTAAAAATGTATGGACCTCAGAAGGATAGGAGGAATTGAAAAACTTTACTAGAGCTGTAACTAGACATCAATCTAGTAAAGACCATACAAATGCATATGTGTCATTTAAAACCTTATTAAGGGAAATGCTAGTAATCTGGAACTTGGTGAATGAACAGGACCAATTTTTAAAATTGCAATATAACGAAGAAGTGAGAAAAAATAGGCAGATTTTGAAAATTTTAATTGATATTACATGCATGTTTTGCAAACTGGAGCTTCCCTTTAATGGGCATTTAGAAAAAGATGACCCAAAAAATCCTGGAAATTTAAGAGCTATATTTCATCTTTTGCTCAAAAGAAATGTAGATCTAAAAGAACCCTGGATTAAAATGGGATATTCTAGAGAACTCTTTGAAATTATTCATAATGAGCTATTTGAATGTATGCAAGTTTCCACAGAAATAATGGGTTGCCCAAATTCAAATGGTATAACAGTCAGAGAAGCACAAAGTTACAAAAATAGTCTTCTTGATTTAAAATTTGTATTCTCTCTGTTTTTGACATCCACAAAACTGAATTACTTTTTAATTTGGTGCTGGAGAAAATTAACAGCAATCAGATCAGTATTGTCGCTGACTCTGACGGTGTTTCATTTCTGAAAAGTGTAAGGAATGAAGAAAAGTGGTTTGAATCTTTTCAAATTGCTGAGAAGGCAAAGGTTATATATCTCCTGCACCGAAAGAAGATTTTAGTGAAGAGAATCAAGGTATTTCTGAGTGCAAGCAATTGTACTATGAAATTCTGGATAACATAATAACTCAGATAGAAGTAAAGTTTTCAAGATTAGAAAAACATATGTTCCTTAAGCTAGGCGATACCACTCAATTTTCAAAATTTTGTGAAGAATTTCCAATGGATGCTTTAGTTTCTTTGTTGCAAAGCTTCGGTGAATTTTTTAACAAATTGAATTTGAAACCATATTTTCGTCCCTGCAAAAAGAAAAATTCTAAAGTTCAAATCTGACTACCCTAATAAAACAAATGATTCAAAATGAGTTTAATGAAATTCTTCCAGAGGCTTTCAGAGTATTTAGTTTGATTGCAACAATTCCAGCAACTAGTTCTTTTGCAGATAGTTATTCCTGTGTGAAGCAAGTGAATATGTACTTAAGCAACTCTAGGACCCAAGATAATCTTTCTGCTCTAGCGTGTGTGAGAAGGGAATACTCTACAAACTTCAGCAAAGGGATACATGGTATGATGACATTATTTCCTGATTTGCTAAGAAAAAAAACATGTTAAATTTCTGTTTAAAGAATAAATTGCATCAAGTTGCACGTCCTTAGCTGTTTCTCATCAGAATGTAGTGTGTACAATTTTACTTACAGTCAAAGAGAATCTCTGAAGGCCAGTGATGTCATGGGTGTGTACAATCTGAAGGGAATATGATATATCAATAAAACTATTAACTAATAAATAGTTTTGACTAAGAGAATGTTTGGTCTGTGGTACCATTGTTAGCATAATGTAACAATAATAAAATCAAGGAAGCCAAGACTCTTTCCAACATTTATCCATTTGTTACAAACCTTTCTAAATTCAGTTTGTAGGCTAAGGTCTGTTGCATCATGAAGTGTGACCAAAGAATCTTGGTAGATAGTAAATAAAAAATATATACATCCTTGTGGTGTCTTTTATTAACCAATGATCTTCAAGATTTCAAGTGAACATGATGGGGACCAAAAAGAATCAGATATCAAAATTGAAGTAATCGTGTTCTATTTGTTATTAAAAATTCAGTTATTCAACATATTAATCAGACATACCTTGCTCCTGTTTTCATTGGAGTACAGATTTCTTTTGTAACAAAGTGTATATTTTCAAGTACTACTTTTCTAAGCTCAGTTTTCATTTTAACTTTTTTATTTACAAAGAACACATTTTACTAGTAAATAAATAAAATAATTTACAGAAAATGAAATTATAATTTTAATGAAGAAAAAAAATGGAGTTGATTTTACATTAAACCACTTATATAGTTACCAAATAACTTGGAGAGCATCTTCTCCGTATGCGGCATAACAATTTTTCAAATTACTGGGTAGGAAAATCAGGAATTGCACATAATTAAGGAAATAAAATGTTTGTATTGCATAAGGCTTCAGGGCCTCTTTCAAAATTTTCAGGTGAGCCATCCCCCCCACCTTCTGTGTACACACTTATGCCTATATGTTATATACATATTGATTTGATTAATTGATAAATTGATAAATTTGATAAATTGATTAATACCATTTAAATTGTTACTTTTGATTTATTGTTTACACCTTTAATGTATCATATATGAATAACTACAGTAAACAAATTAGTCAAGTGTGTTAAATAATAGTAGTAGTAGTATTGTGGACAGTAAAATATTTTGCTGAACGACTGAGAGATTAAGGCAGAAATATGAAAAAAATGTTCTTAATCTATGATTCTCAAAATATCTTAAAATTCAAACAATGATAAATGCTATAGTAATAATCAAATGTACAGTTATTGGATAAATCGTACTGCTTCAAAGAAAACATTGACATTGTTAGGTAATTAAAAATGATTTACATATTTGCAACTATTATTGTCATTTTAACTCCGTTCAGTATAAAAAGGACAAATTTTTTTCAGATTTGTATATTAACACAAGATTCATTTCTTCTTACACTGTTGTCTTTTGTGGTGTGGGGAATGAGGTAAGTGGAAGTTCCATCAAAATGGAGGATGTTCTGGTTGTAGAAGAAATGGATTTATTTAATTTTTATTAATTTACTTTTTCTGAATGTATTTTTTATTATATGCTTAGAACATTTTGTAAGTTCGATGCAAAATGTACACTTATTTCTGAATATTTTGTCTTGTCTGAATATTTTGTATTTATACTTGTCAAATGCATTGTGAATTGTTTATTGCTAATTATTTCTTTCTGTAATCACTTATTTTTTATGTTCATTTTTTAATAAAGTGTTTCTGTTTGAAAGTATAATTTTGATTGTTTTATTGTAAATGTGTTTCATTACTTATGTCTTTGACATTTTTCTATGCATGATGTAAAGTACATTTTCCTTTTATTAGAAGTAGACTTTTTCCTGTACACATTAAAATACATGATTACATTTAATTATTAAATACAATTAATGTTCAATTAAATCTTATTGATCCCTTATGTTTTTTGCATGTATGTAAGTGTAAAATCATTGTTTTTCATGTTGCAGGTAGCTTTGGCATGTGAACTCCAAAAGCCACTTTTCATTCATGAGCGTGAAGCTCATAAAGATTTACTTGATATTTTGGAAAAATTCAGAGAAAATTTACCTACTGTCGTTATGCATTGCTTCACTGGTTCCCTAGAGCAGGCTGAAAAGTATATAAACATGGGAATATACATAGGAATAACAGGTAATTCAAATTACATTGTAAGGACTGGCTTGAACAAACACAATATTGAGCAATACTGATTTCAGGATACCTATGTAAAGATAAATCTGACACTGGTGTTCGCAAGATTCTTGAAAGTGGATTGATTCCTCTGGAACAATTGTTGGTCGAAACTGATTCTCCATTTATGTATCCAAACACAAGGGCATCCAAGCTTCCTACACATGTTAAAGAGGCTCTCACAGATAGGTAATTATTGCATCATGAGTGGAAGAAAACCTTGAGAATATAGTATTATGAAATGCCTTATGCTTTTGTTGCAGGTCTCTCATGTTTCTGCAACGCTATTGTACATTTCAACGAAACGAACCTTGTTCATTGCCTGCCATTGTAGAAATGATTGCAGCTTTTATGAAGAAACGTCCGGAAGAAGTTGCTCTAGCTACAGCTTTCAATTCAATGAAAGTTTTTGGACTGACATAATCCTAAATTTGCAATTCAATAGGTGCTATATTGATGTAAAGTTATATTACCATGGTGTTTTATATGCTTAAATATTTTTACATGTTGTTGTATAATATAAAAAATGTATTTACTAATATGGAAATAAATAAATGTTATTGTTACAGTTTTGAATTTTTGTGGTTTTGTTGAAATTGCAAGAAAGTAGTTGGGCTTACAAATTAAATTTTGATCTTACCCTAAGTATAAATGTTGGATATGAAGTAAATAAATGTGGAAATGAAAGGACTAATAACTTGAATTGGTCAAATGTTGGCTGGATAAACTTGTAAGCTGAGTATTGGTGATATAATTGTAATATAATAAATTACTAAATAGAAATCTTGAATAATTTTTTAAAATGCGTTTACTGAATAACAAGTGAAATTTCAAATTATTACACATCTGTTTTGACGTGTCAATGATTTTTCTTTAATTTCACATTTCTTTGGTAATTTACGTTTATTTAAACTAGCAGATGAATTATAGGCCTAGTAGGTAGTATGTAGGCCTACAAGGAAAGTAATGACTGCTCAGTTTTCTAAGAAAAATTCATAAGTTGCAGTTAGCAAATGCGAAATCGTGAACGAGAAAACTGCTATTGACCATTGATGTTTTAAGACAATATTAACCCAAGTAATATTGAATATTACATTTTAATATATTTGTGCCATCTCGAAGGTTTATCAATGGCAATAGTGATACACGCATGATCTGTGCATGATGTACTAGTAATTTTATTCCGCTATGGGTTTGACCGAACAATATTAGTATCGACTACTTAGGGCTAATAAATATTTACGGAACATTGGTAATCCGTTTTAGACAAATTTGCTAGCAAGTTTCTTGATATCAGCTCGAGAAGAGTTGTTGGAAAGATTAGAACGTAGCGTTGATTATTGGCTATTGTATTAATCTGTTTTCATCAGCTCGCAGGGTTAAACCAAGAGTACAACCAGTACATTGTTGCCAATGCATCACATTCTTGTCATTTGCACTCGTTTTTAGAAGGAGTATCTCGAAATAAATTGTCCCACTAAAAGTAATACGACTGTGACTACCTTTCCTTTCGATATACCCTAATTAAACAGTCATTTTATTTTAATGTGGATATTATAAGTTATGAGAAATTGCAACACCTGTAAATTTGCAATAATTGCAGTCGAGGAAAGACAACATGGCGCCCTGTGTTTGACAGTTCGATGAAGTAACCAAATGGAAAATAGGTCGATAGTTAAGACTTAGACGTTGGTCGATCAGCTGGTAAGGACATTACATAACGAGGATTAAATGTTTGTGTTTTAAAAACAATAGAATGTCTTTAGGTCATTTCTCTAGCAGTAGGATAGTGTGATTGTTGTTATCGTCTAACCTGGCCTGGACACATGTAGAGTGAAAGTTAAATCAAAATGTTGGTTTTAATTGTCCTACCGATCTTAAATTGCAATGATTTATAAAGCATTTTTGCAATTATGCCTTCCGACGGTTGCCGTAGCAACATCTAGACTTTAATGGTATGTTATATGATGATAATTGCCGATGACACAAGTAAACAAATCTCATTGAATACCATACGTTTGAATTCACCGTAGCGTGATAAAACAAATGGGTGCCAGTCATGTTATCAATTAACCTCGTCTTATGATTCAAGATTTTCTGTTTAGCGTAATGTTCAATGTAGTATTATCCATCTGAACGTGTGCTAATTGATTCCGGCAATTGTGATATTTTTATTTTCAGATGATCATGGGGGGGAATCCCTACCTACAACTGTGAAATTTTGTCAGAAGTAACATGTCAATGAATATAGAAGTTGGAGGTTTTACCTTCATTTCTGATTTTGATTCTGGTAACTTGGGCCGTGTAGAATTAGTGGCCAAAAAAACTCATGGTAAGCATGATAGCATTAGTTTTAATGTGTATTCGTATTTCTGTTATTTTATTCTTGTTAATGTTTCTCATTTATATAATTCAAGTGATATTAGAGAATAGTAATTAAACTGCAGTACAATATGATTTTATTCTACTTTGCAATGGTATCTAAATGTAGGTAGAATAATTTATTTCTAAAGTGATATGTTCTAGTGATATTCATTTTGCTTTGTATACATTTTTGTTTAAGTGTATGTGACCAATGTATTTATTCCTTAAAAGCAATACAAAATCATTAATGAAACTAAAGCAGCAAAAAAATGAAACTTCACTTTATTAATTATTAAGCTGTAGTATAGTAAAGCATGTCGAAAGCTTGAAAAGCTTCTTTTCCTGATGTCTAAATGTATGTTATCTTTTTTGGTGGAGATCTTCCACGTGGTCATTTATGCTCATGAAATATAAAACAATAAATAAATTGTACATGTTTTTTCTTTCATTTTTCTCTCTTTTTTTTAACTTGTTAATTTGTTTTGTTTGTAATGTATTATTTGAAAAATATGTATTTTGTTATTCTAATGCTAATATTGCTGTTCTAATGTTAAATATTACAATTTTTCTGTATTTTTACAGTTCCTGTAGTGATAATATTTCTCATATTGTTGGGGGGAAAAAAGAAAAAAAGAAAATTAAAAATAATGATTGAGCTTTCTTTATCATCTTTCTCGTTTATTTCTGTTTCTTCCTAAATCATAAAAATAGTTACAAATGTAAATTGGGAGCCTAATTGAATTAGATTTTGAACAAGAGTAGAATTGTGTGACCCCTCTGACCTCCTCTCGATAGTGCTGTGCCCTTTTCCAAAGGCTGATGTGTAATGAAAGTAATATTTGTAGATGTATTGGGGGTAGTAGAATGTAAGCATGGCAAAAATATTTATGGTTTGATATGTGTCATGCATACATAATATATAGCTCATATATGTGCAAATTTGTAATTGCGATATTTTGTGAATAATATAATATGCATGCTAGTGTTTATTTCAGTTGATGATAGAGTGTGTATGTTTAATTCATTAACTTTACTTACTTTCTCAAAAAGGTTTATATGTAAAATTCCCTCTTGTTTGTATTTGTGGTACAGAAAATACTACAGAGGCAGACAAGCCTTCCCCTGATGATGATGTTCCTGATTTTGAGTTCAATTTGTGGACTGCACCAGATTGTGCTGGAACCGAATATGAAAACGGCAATCGAACTTGGTTTTATTTTGGAATTAGAGGTACATGTGGAAGTAAAATATTATGTGATTTCCTTTTTCCAGATATATATTACTTTTCTTTACATTTCGTTGCTCTGCTCTAGGTGGGACACCTTGTGCTAACATGCAATTGAATATTGTGGATCTGAACAAGCAGACGAAGATGTATAGTCAGGGAATGGCTCCTGTGTGTCGTATAGTTCCTGGTAAACATCACTGGGAAAGGATAAAAGAAAAACCACAGTTTCGTGTGAGTTGGAAGGTCATAAACAGATAAGTTAATAATTTACACTTTTTTTATAACATTTTTTATTTGAGAGAAATGTAATGGAAACTGCCTTTTCAGGTTGTGGATAATGTATTCATCTTGACTTTCAAGTATCGTACCCCTGAGAATCCAAGAGCTACTGTGTATTTTGCTTTCACGTATCCCTACCCTTATTTTGAATTACAGAATATGCTGCACACTATTGATAATCGATTTAAAGTTAACCAAGGTAATCTATACATTGAAAATGCTGGGTATTATTCAGAACTAAGTTTGTGTTCTTTTTGTTTTTTGCATTGCAAAATCTTTTTTCAGATGAATCTCGGAAACGAAGTGTTGATTTAGACGATATATATTATCATCGAGAGTGTGTTTGTTATTCTTTGGAGGGTAGGCGAATAGATCTTATTACTATTTCTTCTCATCATTTTATAACAGAAGATCAGGAACCACGTTTGAAATTTTTATTTCCGGAGGCTGATCATCCAAGACCCTTTCGTTTCACTCAAAAGAAGGTAGGGATATTCTTATTAATACTTACCAACTGCACATGTTTTTCTTGAGATGTTCTGGTAATTAATTTAACTGTCATTGTTGACCTTTTATAATTTCCTCCACAGATTGTGTTTGTTAGTGCTCGTGTACATCCTGGAGAAACACCTTCCAGTTTTGTAATGAATGGGTTGTTGAAATTTCTTCTCCAAAGAGATGACCCTGTTGCAGTTTTACTGAGGAAAAATTATGTTTTCAAATTAGTTCCAATGTTAAATCCTGATGGAGTATGTAATGGTCATTATCGTACAGATACACGTGGGGTGAATCTTAATCGTGTATACTCAAGTCCATCATTTGTGTTACATCCTGCAATTTATGCTGCTCGTTCTTTAATACTATATTATCATCATGGACAAGAAATAGAAGAAGTTGTGACAGGACCTGTGTTTGACCCTGCAAGCAGAAAGTTTAAATCACGATCAACTCCTCTTGTCACAGAATCAGACTCTGCTGAATTTTCTGATGTTCTTTCTCCTAGTTCAGATCTGCTAAGTTTAAGTAATGTTAAGTGTTTAGATTCTATAAATGAAAATGACCTAGAATCTTCTTCAAGTTTAGAAAATCAGCTGTGTATAGACTCTGTAAATCAAAAACAGATTATTTCAAGCATTGAAAATCACATGTCATGTCTGTCTTCAATTCAAGAAGATTCCCAGAATGCCTCAAACATAGAAAATCAAGTGTCATGCCTTACGTTAGATGAAAAAAGTGCCATTCACTCAAAGGATTATTCTAACACATCCAATGTTTTGTCTGGTATCTCTAATCAAGTTGATGTTTTGTCTGTTATTTGTGAAGCGGTGATTAGAAAGGTATTTGATATGAATGAAGTAGACAAAAAAGCCTCTACATCAGTTGGAGAAAACTTTCAAAATGAGCCGCTTGTGGGTACTACACAGGAACAAAATGCAGGTCAAAACAAAGCTTCTGAATATTCACAGACTGAGGCTGAAGAAGCCTTAATTGCACAAAGAAGTGAAACCAGCTTAAGTGTAGGGAGTGTGGAAAGTTCTGTTTGCAGTGGAAGCTATGGCAAAAGCAATTTTATCAATGAAGATGTTTTCAAAGAGCAGTTGAAATGTGGAGGTATATTCCTTTTTGTATCTGGATTATAGATTTGAACTCTTTTTATATAATTTAAATTTCATTTACACGATTTATCTTTTACAGAACAAGGAAAGAAAAATATTTATACTCCTCCAGAAAATTCTGGTTTATTTCTTTATCTAGACTTACACGGTCATGCCTCAAAGAAAGGTAGGTACATGTTATACACATGTAAACTCATCATTCAAAAATCAAACTTATTTGTTAGTTTAATACATTCATGTGTTTTAGGTATCTTCATGTATGGAAACCATTTTGATAATATTGGAGATAGTGTGGAATGTATGTTACTACCAAAAATTATGTCCCTGAACAGCCCGAATTTTCATTTCTCAGCATGTAACTTCACTGAACGAAATATGTACCTCAGGTATGATTTTTAAGTAATTTATTTTCTATTTTTAAGTAATTTCTTATTATTCATGTTATTTAAATATATATATATATATATATATATATATATATATATATATATATATATATATATATATATATATATATATATATATATAGTGAAGTTAAAAATCAACCAAATGAATTCCAGATGTTTCAGACTTGTCTAAAAAATAATAGATAAAATAATCAGATTCACAAATTCTCCTCCAGGTAATGAGAAGGTATTTAAATTTGCATCTAAGAAGGAGTGTTATGTATAAACATAAAATTTTGATAGAAAATTATTAATTTTGTTCAGTAATTTGCTTGACTACTAAAGCAGAGGGTTTAATTCATGATTTACTTGATCGAAACACAACTTGTAGAAAGAATTAAATGGTGAGTGCATTGTTGTAGGTATTTTCAGTGAACTTTTGATTCTGGTAAAACTATTTGGATGCTTTTAGGTGTCAGCATATTAGCTTGTGCTAAATGAAAGGAAGGGAAAGGATCCAATTTTGTCATATGATACAATTTCTTATTCCACTCTAAAATTCCAGAGAGTCAACGTTAGACTTTGGTTTACAGTTCTTATTATTTTTTTAAAAGATGTCTGAACAATTTTCTCTTGTAAAGGAACTTTTGTTTTGCAAATGCTCATGGTGTTGGATACTATTCATTCTCAACCTCTCATTGTCCACATTACTGTTTGGGAGTATCATTAAAAAGTTTGTCTAGGTTAAATTAAATATTGGAAAATTATTATTCTTTCTTCCTCTTAAATTATAGACAATCACTCTTAAAAATTTATTTCATATGGTCAAAACATCAATTATTACTATGGGGCAGATTTCTATGATTTTGTAAATTTTTGTCCGTTGCTTCAGGGCATAACTATGTGAAATTTCTTGACATTTGGTTAGTATTGGATGCTATGTAGACTATTACATTAGTGCATATTTTGTTGATTTTTCCTTTTGGTGTATATTCATGTAATTGTGTGCACATTTTTGCATATTTCCTTACAATAGAGACTTACCTCTAAAACGTTTCATATTTTCCTAGAATCTACTATTTATTTGTGAGCGTGTATTCATTAGAATGAGCTTGCCACAGCTCCTTTTTTTTTTCTTTTTTTTTCTATAGATGATAAAATACTTGTGCAAATGTAGGATATTTCTTGGTATATTTTATCAACCAGGCAGAAGAAATGGAACAAGACATACAATGTACATCACTAAGGTGAATATTTTCTTCAATTATTTCTGTTGTGAAGTTAGGTAGATTGTATTATGTTTGCACAAAAACGTACTTTTTTGTCCGGAGCATGCTTCTCCTAAATTTTATCAAGATAGGTTTATAAAAGAAATGAAACATTCTTAATGTTTATTGCACATTAAAGTGCATATTTCAGAATTGTTAGATCATAAATGCATATTTTTAATTGCATTTTTTGAAGATTTTTTAGGGCCTAAAAATCCTCTCCCTGGTTATGACATGTTTGGAAATCATTCATCTCCATCTTCACATAAACTACAAAAGGAAATATCTTTACTTAGTAATTTTTAATTTAATTTTATATTAATAAAATAATTTTTCTTTTTTAACAATTTCCGTTTGTGATAAAATATTAATTATTAGAGAATGCAGTATAGGATAAAAAGAAATTAAATAAGGAAATTTGGTTATATTAAGAAAACAAATTTACCAGCCCAGAAGCAAAATTCATTATCTCAGCATAAGATTTATCGTGTAAAAAAGACTTTGACAATGTCAAAATTGAAGATATAGAACTGTGAATGTATCCTTGACTTGTTTCAGATCAAATGTATTTACAAAGCATAGTACGTGACCACTTACTTTCAAAATTGAAAAGACATCAATAAGTTACGTTCAAGATAAACAGAGACTGTTCTTTACCTTTCTTTAATTTCTCTATGGCTGAAACACCTCTTCCATTGGCTAACCTGTCGATTTATCCTCCTCCCTCCTTTCTGTCCTTTCACTTCAGTGTTTTGCAACTCACAGCATGGATACTCGACATTGATTCTCCCAGCCAAATGGCATAGTTTTTGTAGTTATGGCTTAAGTGAATTGCACCATGGACACACTTAAAGATGTGTTAATTTTTAGTTTTATAAATTTAAAATAACTATTTTCCAGGTAAGTTTCTCAGCTTTTATTAATTTTATTGTTTATTCTTTCAATGACTATTCATTTCTTAATATTACCAATCATCATTTTTTTTAATCAAACAAATTGTACAAATAGCAAAACACTTTATTATTATCAAACTATTTAGTACAAATATTTACTCTGGAACTTATCTGAAGTTGGAAACAAAATATTTCCAAAACTTAACCGATGTCAAATGAAGTAAATAAATTTATAAGTGTGATTGTCTGTAATTTAAAGGAAGAAATAATAATAACATTAATTCTGGAACAAGACAATGCCTTCAATTTGTTTTCATTAAATTAACTATTATTATACAGTTATATATGATAGTTCTGTTGTACATTATTTGCTCATGTCGTTAATTAATTTTCTGAAAATCATTTAATGAAAATTTTAAAAAATTAACAAGTTATTTATTTAATGCTACATACGATAATAATGATAATTAATACTATAAATAAAAATTAACTATCTAAATTAATTTATAATCTTTGTAACAAAAACAAAATGATAAATAGGATCTAGATTTTAATAGCAATATGTTTTTTCAATGCAATCATATGTTTTTTCTGAATGTTGTATTGAATTTTATAACAATTTATCCACAAATTCAGGTATTGTAGTGAAGAAAGTGCATTTTTATTGGGCACATTAATTCATAAATTTGTCATATTTTTAAGGGTACAACAATAAAAAGATTAAAATGTGACCCCACACAATGTTTCATGTAATATTGCCACAAATAAGAGTTACAGTATAAATCGTTTTTGAAATGTGACACATGTAGTCAATTCACTGATACCTGATGTAACTCATTGCTGCGAGAGGTTGACAAAATGCACTTGATGCTCATAGAGACAATTTCTGATCTAAATATGGCACTTGTGGTGGCTCTATTCAGTTTGATCACTATCTCAGAATGTGACAATATATGAAAAGTAAAGTACTTCAACCGAATAAGCTCAAGTTTCTTTTTCATATTTTTGGAGTAAAGTTCTTCAGCTCTGACAGGGAAATATTATTTTAGTAAACTATTTGATGTTAAAGTTAATGCAGAAAAATGATTTAATGTGCAACAACACTGTAATAGCACTTAAAACAGCAGCAGTGTGAAGAGAAATGCTGGAAATGACTGCAGGCAAAGGCTATTATTTGAGCAGACAGGTTGCTGTGCAAGAGGTCTGTAAACGTGTCATACATCAACATCAACTTTTCAGTGGTATCAAAAGCCCTCACATAAATGGAAAATGTTAGTACTCAATTGGATGCACTGGATGTTGTGCAATAGGCGCAGAATGAATAGGGTTGAGCTTATATTCATGTGGCTGTTGAAGTGAATAAGCACAATGGCATAGTGTTGCAGTGTTCTCCAACAAAAACCTGAGTATTCATCTACAATGTGCAAAATTAGTGACATTTCTGGAAATGTTGCAACATTTGAACACTCCTGTCACTTTCTGACAGGTGCCCATCTTTTACAGACGAAGAAAGTGTATTTTGTGTCGTTACTTCGTACATACATTCCTCGGTAACTTTCCTTGTCCGTTGATGGCATTTACAGGAATATACATGTCCAGAGAACTATGTTATGTGGTAGGAGACATAGGTGGACTTGCATCCAGTCCAAGTTGCTATCTGCCAAAGAGCCTGGTTTTCAATGTGGACTCCACACATCACCAGCAAGGTTAGTTCGGAAATGGTTCTGTAGGAGCAAGCAACTCTCAGTCTTCCTTTCCTCCAAAGGGCACTCATGTGGAGTTTTATATATTCTCTTATGAGTGCAACTGCCTGTATCTCTTATCCATACATGATAGAGTGAGTGAGATAAGAAGCCACTGCTTGCTCGATGTTGGTCCTGTCTTTTGCCATGAGCTTGCTCAGTGCCCCAGTCTCTTTTGATGCGTTGTTCTCCGCCTGACTTAAATTTTCTCCAAAGATGAGTTTGGTGTCTAATGTGAGGCCCGGGTATTTCAAGAAATGTTTTGCCCTGATAACACCTGCGTTCTTAAAGAGAAGTTACTCTAATGTCCAACACTCACCATGCTGGATACTCTGATTCTCATAAACTTTCACTAGCTGGAACAACACCATGCTCAGCAACACCATACACAAAATGCATATTTAAATTTTGAAGTGCTACAGAATATTAGAAAAAAGAGTTTTAGAGATTTTTTGCATCTGGAGCTTACTGCATTTGAATCAAAAGATTGGCATGACAATCCAAGAAGTACAATGTTCGAAACAATTCATATGAATAAAAATTGGTGTTGTGGAAGAAGTACAATGTTCAGAACAATTCATATGAATAAAAATTGGTGTTGTGGAATACCAAAAAGGGTACAAATGCACCCCAGGGCTGGTTTCTAGTTAGTACATGTAGAACACCTTAAAATTTCTATTAAAAATTGAAGTTATTTCACACATCATTAATGGATTACAGTAACAGAAGACTGTTCTGTCTTCCTAAATATGCCAAGAGCTCATTTTTTTTCCTGGAATAAAAGAAAGTGCCTTCTTACCACTAATCCTTTCAATTATGGAAATAAAATTCTATTCTGTACAATCATTACACATCTATATTTCATTAATGCCATCTTCACCATTCTTATCCTTGATAAAAGGGCCCTGATGAACAAGTGAATAAATCTTGTTGCTAAATTAAGAAAGAAAAAAAATCCTCTAAGACGTGGTGTTAGCAGAATCCTTTTTTTGTGGGTCCTTTATTCCGAAAAATCAATTGACGGCAAAACGTCCGTCCGTCCGTCAATACTACTAGCGCTTATGCCATTTCTAGGATTCTTTCCAAATTTGAAAAACATTCTTTAAAATTTTGGGAGTACTTTACATGAAGTCCTCCAGACATTTTCAAAAATATTTCACAAAGGGCTCCAAATTTTATCTTTAAATTTCTTGTAAGAATAAAGTAACATACACTTATAAAAGTGGCATAGGTCCGATTTTCACCGTTTAACTCTGAATTTTCGAAAATTTCAAAATATTAATTTTTAGGCGTATTCCTACAACTACAAAATTGAAGATTGAGGTTTTTTCGTTCAAATGAAATTTGTTGTCCATAGTGAGTTCTTTCATTAAGTTCATGTAAATTTCTTTTTAGAAATTTTAATAGTTAAAGCGCAATATTGCATGCATTATGTGCAATTAAAAAAAAAAAAGATTTTCTCAAAAACGGCTCCAAAGATTTTCTTTAAACTTTTGGTAGGGCTAAATGTTCTCTATGAGATGACTTACGCGTCAGTTTATTATTTTTCTTTTTCAAAAATCACAAAAATTAATTTATTTGTCTTGTCTCTCTCGTTGATATTTACAGTATCGGCGATTTGTTCACAATATTATATTGATGAGTACATGTGCCTTAAATAATGTTACATAAAGTTTTTCGAGAAATCAACTGTTTTCTGTAAAAACTAGCCCAAAATTTCGCATTTTCAGAAACTATCAAACGCCATTTTCTTAAAAACTGCTCCAAATTTTTCCTTCAAACTTTTCGATTGGATAGTTTTAATTGCCCACTTACGTCTCATATGACGTAAAGTTAATTCCGGAGTATTTGTTTTTATTTTTTAAAAAAATTACAGAAATGTTACATTTTTTAAAGATTTTACACGCCGTTAATACGCACTTTTCTAGCAATTTGTAAACACTATTGTATTTGTGAGTTAAAGTGTTTCAAATGACTTGTAATGACGTTTTTCGGAATCTCAAAAATTTTCTGTGAAGAGCTTTAAATTTCGAATTTACAGTAGCGCCTAAACGCCATTTTCATAAAAGCGGCTCGAAATTTTTCGAAGAAAATTGCCATTTATGCGAGGTTTTACTGTTCTTTAATATTCTTGAAATATTATTTCCGTTCTACTATTAGGAAACTGAAAAATTGAAGAAATAAAAAAAACAAAAAACAAAAAAAAAAAAAAAAACTTTGGGCGGCGATAGATGGCAACTGGCAAGAGTATGTGGCAAGTCCGAATAGCTTGCCGAGACCAGTGGAAATAGCCAATACGGGAAAATCTATGCCATTCGAAGCAGCACTAGTTAAGTTTTTCACCTTAATATTTTAAAATATGCGTTTTATCGAAACAATTCGTGTTTAAAAAAATAAAGTAGATACATTTTCGTGCAAAATACATACTTCAACTTCAAATTTTTGAGAATCGGTTTGAGCGCTAGAGCGTGCTGAAAAACGGTTTCTTTTTGGTCTTTGGCTAAAGCGGAAGAGTAGCTGTTTCCAGCCATCCTATCTCGCTGCGGAACTGTAGTTTTATTTTATCATGCTTGACAACACCTATTGTGAATAAATAATTGACATTGTTAAAGTATTAACACTCCGATATTCACGGAATTAATGGGGTTGTATTTGCTCGCTGGGAGTATCTTTTCTTTCTTTCTTTTTAATTTCTCATGTGTCTGACTAAAAAATGTGGCGTTAGAACTCGTTTTTTCGAACATTGCAAAAAGTTAATGTATCAAAACCACAAAATTGAAGATATTTCTGCCTTATACAAAGTGTGTTGTAAAAATCAGCTCTTTAAAAAAGGTCGTGTACAATTTTTGAAAAAAATAAAATAGATTTCGCGTAACATGCGATTATAATTTATGCAATTTCTAGAACAAAATCTTCCGTTGCGCATGTTTTTATTAATTTCTTTCCTCGTATGTAAATAAAGGTGTTAACACATTTTACGCCGCCGATAATTGAACTCAATTAATTTCCCGCCTAGTTGGGCGCTCAATGGCATGCAGTGAATTATGGTCTAGACTACGAATCTCGTGCGCACTAGATTTGCGTGCGCGTGTAGATTTTTCGACGTTCGTCGAATTGGAAGGCATGTGTAGGTGCCTGTCTCACAAACTGATAACAGGAGAAAGCTTCCTCCCCGCTTTTCGATGGCTATTAATAATTGAAAGATAAATAGGTAAGTTAAAAAAATATTTTTAAAATTTAAAAAATATCAGATTACGAACCTTTCGAAAAAAAAATAGACATTTTCGCTCCCTGGTTATGGAAAATTTATTTGCATTTGTAAACGAATTACAGATTTGAGTTTTTTGCATTGTTGACAAAATAGAAATATGCCCCAGCTCTACGCTCACCACTACTAGCAACCCGAGAGTTCAACAAAACGTGCATGTAGTGTAGTCATATTTAGAAGCAAAACAAGAGACCACCTCAGCATTTGCTCAATGGATCAACGGAACGACAAAAACCTGATCGAAATAGGGATCATTGAGCCGGAAGTTGAAGTACACTTCTTGTTACGGGCATATTAAGTCTTTTTTAAATATACTATTCAATTGTAAACTATAGCATTGTGTATCATTGTTAAAATACGTATTATTTTTCTTTTTAATGATCAGTATAGTCTCTAATTGTGGAAACAGTTATGCAGCAGAAAAGTCTTACTTTTAACTTAAATTTGTGTACCGATTTTAATAGTTTAATGTTATCTGGCAATGTGTTGTAAAGTAATTGACATGTATATGGATTTCTTGGTAGTGTGTTGTTTATAGTGACACCAGTCGTGATGAATGTGTTTTCTACGAGTGTTGTTATGATAAATAAAAGTATTGCATTAAAATGTGTTCATGCAATACTTATGCCGTTGAGTACGTCAGTTCGGACAAAATATACAGATTCGCAAATAAATAGGCAAGGCAATGGTAAGATTCAAGGAAGAGGGGCTAGCAGGAATCACGTGGATGGCATTTTTTCATCATTCGATTTTTTTCCTGCAATTTCAAGGTATGGATACTACAGGATGAGCTTCCCCAGAATATTGTACATTCACGCCTGAGATATGGCATTTTTGCAAAATACAACAAGCTGCATGAAGGCTAACAGAATTTTAAAGAATTCTGAATGCGTAACATAATGAACTTAATTTAGGCTTCGACACTACCTCTTGCAATGCCGTTGTCCGACATAATGTTCATTTGTTCTCCGATCTTGCCAATGGCCTACATCTCTATCAGGTTTTTCGTCATTTCCCTGGTCCTTGCAAGTGCTGAGTAGACCACTGGTTTTCGTTCTGGACATAAATGTTACTTGGTCATCTGAGCTCGTCTTCTAGAGTTCAGTGCGAAATACAGTTATTCAAATTATTGTTCTCCGCGTTGTCGCGGTAGGAAGTATAATTCTTCACGAAGGACATGTTGAGTGAGGGAGAAGAGCCCAAATCTATATCTGATTTGCCCTTGAAAATATTTTTTTTTATATCGGAGCTAATATTTTGTTAACAATTTTTGCCAAAACTCGTACATATATATCTGTATTCAGAATTCAAATTGTATTTTGATTACGATAGGGATCCAAGAATTAAGAAAACGTGCACAGAATACACTTGTCCCCGTCACACAGTTTGTTTTTAACAAAAAATAAATTTAAAAAAAAATTGTCAAACTGGTGCCTTCTTTAAGGAAACACTCACCGTGCTGGATACTCGGATTGCCATGAAATTTTACTCCCTTGTTCACCATCGTGAAAAATGCATAGAGGCCAGTTTTTAAGTGCTATGAAGAATTGTAAGACGTGTTTTTGTGAGAATGCGCCGTGACCTCGCTGTCTGCCGCTGCGCGGAAATCGCCGCTACAGGCCCTGCGGTCGTCATAAGCTCGCCGGCGCTATCACCGTGTCTGATATGAGGGTCTTCAATTCGTCTTGGAGGGTATTACTCCAGTCAATTGGTGCTCAAAGGCCCCTGTCCGGGAAAAAATCCGGAAGTTTTGTTCTTAACAGATCTACAAGATTTTAAGAGTGCTGAATTCGAATTTGATGTTTGCCACTTCAAAAAGCCTATCTTTGAAACTATGCGTTTTATCGAAACAATTGTGATTTAAAAAATTAAAGTGGATAAAATTTCCTACAAAATACGCACATCAACTTAAAATTTTTGAGAAACTGTTATGGCGCTAGAGCGAGCTGGAAAATGGTTACTTTTTGGGCCTCTGGCCAAAACGGGAGACTAGCTCTCTCCACCCATCGTATTTCGCGACGGCGCTCTAGTTTCACTTTATCACGTCTGAAAACAGCTATTGTGAACGAAGAGTTCGCATTGTTAAATTATTGACACTTCGATATTCACGGAATCAGTAAGGACGTATTTTCTCACGCGGAGTATCCGTAAATCCTTGAAACATACAAGATAAGGTAAATGTGCTTCAACAATTTTTGGATGAGGAAGAAAGTCTCATGCAATCACTTTTATCAATTCTTCAATGGTAAATCGGTATTCCTTGTTCCTCTTCCCACGAAAACTAAAAATATTTTGTATCGCTGGTTCTATATCATCGATGCATAGCCTAGGATTTTTTCTGGTCTTCTTCGGGGGGAGATCATGCATATCAAATAGGTATGTGCATTAGCAGCTGACTAAACATTTTCTGTCTCTACGCATTATACTTACTATATAACGTCCAAAATCATTACGATATCTCGCGAGTGGTACAAGTTTCTCTAACAGCTAATTTCCAAACAGGGTATACTAGATCTCTTTGTGAGAGAATCTTTTTGATTTGTTTCTTCGCCAAGTCTCGTTTTTTCTTCTCTCCACCATTTAAACAACGAGTTTTGAAAACAAAGTCAGGGATAGACGAACTTAGTTGAGGTGATTCACCTCTTGAGCGCTCTTCAGTAAGCAGAAAACAATTTTTCTTTTCAGTATTGCCTCCTATACTTCAGTTTGTGAGTTACATTTAAACGAAACAAAATTATTATCCTGTCGCCTCTCTCTGGCTTCAACAAAATATCCCAACTCCATTTCTTTCACAAACGTCTGCGTTCCATCTTTCAATGTTTTATCACAAATATCCCGTTCCCCACAAGGCATTATGCCCACGAAAACTGCAAATATTTTACTCTTTTCGTAAAATAGAACTTTTTTTTATTTCAGGATCGAGGTATTTCAAGATCTGTCTTTAACGAACAGATTTCATTAAGGTGATAAACTAAAATCTTCAGTGTTATAGTGATACGAAAACGCGAAAGAAATTGCACATTTTGAAAAATCTGGGATTTTAACGAACATGAGACATGTACCATCCTCTTGAGCGTCCTTTATACTATCCTAGGACAAAGTTTAATAAAAAACAACATTAGAGCTATTTTTGAAAAATTTTGAAATGTTTTGAGTCTTCATGAACAGTAGCCTCAAAAATCAAAGTATCTGTTTGAAACTCTCAGAACTCAAGAGTTCGTTCAGATCGATCGGGGAATGACCACAGACGGAACACTAGAAGAAAGAAAAGGAAAAGAAAGAAGTTCGAAATCGTAAATTCGAATTTCCCGGACTTCGTGAAAGTATTTTGAGAGGTTCTCGGAGGCAGTTGGATATTCTGAGAATCCCTTCTCATTGTTTAACTTAATATTAATTAACTTCCTAAATTTTCTTAAGATTACAAATCATAGAACATAAGTTTGAAAACTTACATCTACATTAACTTGCAATGTAAGTATGTATGCATAAGTCTTTTCCGGTTTCACGGCTCCAACGAACAGTACACGTTTGAATTTGATACTTTCGTTTTTACGTCTGACAGTAACCTAACAACACCTACAAGTTTGAGTCCGCCAAACACTAGCGTCTGTGTTGTAGATTTAGATTTATTTAGTCGAAAAACAGTAAAAACTGTATGTGATGTATGGGGGAGAAGACAATCTGCGCACTTTTCGTGAGTTCCAGAATCTCTTTCCATCATATTAACTATAAATAGCTGAAAGATGAGTAAAAGTTAAACATAAATAAAAATAAAATTTAATAAAAGCCCGTGATTAGCGACGTTTGAAAAACTATACATTTCCGTTCCCGAGTTATAGAAAACTTATTTGCAACGGTAAACGAACGGCAGATTTTATTTTCTGTATTGCTAATAAAATAGTAACTCGCCCCATACCTCTACTCCTACCACTACAAGCAAAAGCAGAGTTTAACAAAACGTGGGCATAGTGAAGCTACTCGTACATTTACATTGAACAGTGATTATGTACCAGAGACACAACATTTGCGGCACGCATTGCTTTTTTTTATTTAAAAAGAAAAAGGCTGTGGGAAGTCGCATCGTTTGCGGGTAGAAACATATAGTGAACACTCTCCAGCGATTAAAACATGTGAAACATGGTTTCGACTACTAATCGTGATGAATTCGATATGAAAGACAAAGCGCGTTCTGGTAGACCTCATAAGTGCAAAGACGAGCAGTTGCGTTATTGGACGATGATCCAACTCAAATTCAACAGCAATTGGCAAAAGCATTAAATGTGTCATAAGAAACAATCAGCAGACATCTACGATGGGGTAGACCAATAAACTCGGAAAATGAGTCCCACCTTTTTGAATTAACGGCAAATGCACCGTCTCATACTGCAAAACCAGTGAAACACACCTTGAGATTTCGGCGAATGGTTTGCCGCAAAAGACATGCAGTTTTTCTGGCATGGTATTCATAACATACCTGAAAGATGGGCGGAGTATGTAGGAGCCAATAGCCAGTAATTTGGAAGAAGAAAAAAAAGAAAAAAAAAAGGAAAAGAATTTCCCTTGAAAAAAAATCGTGTTTTCTTTGCCGCAAAAACCGGCAAAAACTTATGCATATACCTGTTACATATTACGTAAGCGTTTCAAATATTGCGAGGAAGTACGTGCTTTTTCATTTGCTCGACGAGTGTATTATCAAAGTGATTCTATTTGGATTTATTTAGAGCTGCCTCTGACGTATATCAGCAGTTACTGTGTCATCCAATCGGAAGGTTGAACCACCATAGTGACGTGAGAGCTCCCGATTGTATGACTTAACTGCTGATGACTTATCAGAGGCAGCTACAAATAAATCGCAGTGTAAGTGGGAATATTTATTGCTTGAGCGTTTCATTCAGAGCGCAGAATTTCTATCCATCAAGATTAATAGCCACGAGAAAAATCCTCATCCAAGAGGAACGGCACAGAAGGATATAAAAAAAAGTTGTGATTTTTATTATTATTATTATATTATTATTATTATTATTAATAATAATAATAATAATAATAATAATGATAATGGTATAATAATAATCATAGTCACAACTATAAGACTAACAATAATAGCAAAAAATAATACATAATGATAATAGTAATTAGTAATAGTAGTAATACTAATAGTAGTAGTAATAGTAATTATGGTGGTGATGATAATAATGAATAAAAACCACAGTGTTGAGCATTTTTTTCAGTTGAGATAGCAGGGCCAGTCAGGGCATGGCAATGTAAAGCATAAATAAATACTTGGCCATCAACAGGTTTGCTTTAACTACGAGTATTAGGAGATAAATGCATACAGTTTGTTGGAATTTCCTTGTATGTTACATAACACTAAGAAAGGGCAATTTTATTGCACAATTTTGCAAAGAATTATTTAAAAAGTTTGCGTGTTCTAGATATGCTAAATTGCTGTGCAGTAAATTAAAAGAAAACATTTGCAATGTTTTTCTGATTCTTATAAATCATGTAGAGAGATGGTTGAGGGTTATTTTCAAGTAGAGAGAGGATGGATCTTTAAATGGGGGCCCCCATGCCCACAAAACATGAGATAACTGCCAGGGCTAAAATCTGGGGACTTGAATGTTTCAATTAATTAATTGAATTTCTTCACAGAATGTCTTCCTTGGTAGGCTTTTTTTACCTATTTTTTTTTATGATGAGAATTCAAGTTTTAGAGATGTTGTTTGTCAATATAAATTCTTTAAATTTAAAGATCAGGAAATTTGTTGGACTAATTGAATTAATGGATTTTATTTTGCCGCCAAACGATGGGTATGAAATTTTAGATGAAATCGGTGATAGGCTGGAAAACAGAAACGGTCGGTCTATTCTTCTCGCTGGCGACTTAAACCTTCCCGACGCTAATTGGAAAGGAGAGGTGTGCGACAGGAAACTTCAAACGCGCGTCAATCGTCTGGTATGGGAGCAGGGATTAACGCAGGTAGTCGACAAACCCACGCGGCAAGGAGCAATTTTAGACATTTTCCTTGTTTATCCAGCAGAAATGTTCCTTTCCTGCGACGTCTTTCAGGGAATTAGCGACCACAAAGCAGTTATGGTAGAAGTTCAGGTAAATGTAATTAAGCGACCTAAGGCAAAAGGAACGATAGTCAGGCAATATAGAAAAGCGAACATTGAAGGACTACGTAGTTTCTTAAGAGAAAAATACAATCATTTTCTAAGAACAGAAGGGGGAATAGAGGAGCAATGGGGAGCTTTTAAAACAATCGTTGAAACCGCTTTAGATACGTATGTTCCTTGCAAAATACTGAAAAGTAATTCTGATCCTGAATATTTTAACGGGGCAATACGACGTTTAAAGAGAAAAGTTAGGCTAGCATTTAATAGGAGACATCGTAGTATTGCTGACATGATAACGTTCAAAAAATACTACAAGGAATTAGAAAAAGAAAAGAAAATTGCTCATGAATTATTTTTAAGAAACATGTTGGAGACGGGACGAAATAATTGGTCAAGCTTTTACAAATATGTCCGCAGACGCCGGGGGAATAAGGAAGAAATTCAGGAAATTCGAGTCACAGATAACGAGCCACTGCACGACGACCAGGCAAAAGCAAATGCGTTCAACGCGTATTTCGTATCGGTATTCAAACCAGAACGGGCGCAAGAGCATGTTCATTATTTTCCAGTAGAAAATCAATTTAAACTCCACGCATGGGAACTCCGCAATCGTATAAAATCACTGGAAAACGGTAAATCACGCGGGCCAGACGGTATCTCGACAGATTTTATTAAACTCGGTGGTGAGGCGATATTGCCCTATTTGTTAAGATTATTCAATATTTCCATTAATAATGCAAGTTTACCAGACGATTGGAAGGCAGCTATAGTGGTTCCAATTTTCAAAAATGGCGATAAAACGAAAGTATGTAATTATAGACCTGTATCCCTCACTTCAGTAGTATGCAAAATAATGGAGCATTTAATAGCCGGGTACATTCGTCGCGAATGGGAGAAAGTGAACTGGATTTTCCACGGACAGCATGGGTTTAGAAGTCAACATTCGTGCGAAAGTCAAATTGTTTCTCTTTTTCAAGATTTAGCTGACGTAGTTGACGCGGGTGGGAGGGTGGATGCAGTAGTAATCGACTTCGCGAAAGCATTCGACGTGGTACCGCATAATTTACTTATTAGGAAAGTATTAACCTCAGGAGTTGACGCTAGAGTTGTGAGGTGGATAAGCGAATTTCTAAGGGACAGGAAACAAAAAGTTCGAATTGGCAATCAGTTTTCGACTACGGGAAATGTTACTTCAGGGGTTCCACAGGGAAGTGTGTTAGGGCCATTACTCTTCTTAGCGTACGTGAACGATCTCCATGTGAACATACAATCAAAGGTGCGTTTATTTGCAGACGATTGTGTTATATACCGAAAAATCAAAGATAGCACTGACGAACAAATATTACAGCAGGATTTAGAGCATTTACGTGATTGGGCTGAAAAAAAATGACATGGGAATTAATGGATCTAAAAGCAAAACAATAACGTTCGGGCGGGGACGAAATTATGAGGAACCAGACTATCGTTTAGGTGAGGTAATCATCCCAAGAGTCTCATCATGCAAGTATTTAGGCATTCATCTAGATAGTAAATTAGGGTGGGAGGTGCATATAAATCAGACAGTAAGAAAAGCGTGGAAGTCTTTACATTTTGTAATGCGAATACTAAAGAAAAGTTCTGCAAACGCCAAAGAGTTAGCATATCTTACGCTGGTTCGCCCTCTCATGGAATACGGAGTTGCGTGTTGGGATCCATACAGAAAGGCGCACCGGAAAAATCTAGATAGAATACAGAGAAAAGCGAATAAGTTTACCTATAGACGTAACGTAACAAAAAAGTCATGGGAACCTCTAGAAACGAGAAGAACAAAGGCGAGGCTTTGCGCTCTTTATAAATCGTACGTAGGTCAACCAGCTTGGAAGGAAATTCAGATTAGACTAGAAAAACCAAATTATTTCGGCCGAAGCGATCACACCCACAAAATTCGAGCAAGGAAACAAAATTCAGATCTTGGGAAGTTTTCCTTTTGTAATAGAACAATTAGAGATTGGAACAGTTTACCTGCGGCAGTTTTCAAAGCTTTTCCTCTCAGTGTCCGAAGTTTTAGAAATAAGTTAGAACAAGATAACAGTAATTGATATTAAATGAGTAAGTGTTGTGTAGTGCGGTGTAGTGCTGTGAAGTTATGGTCAGTGTAATTCAAAACAAAAAAGTGTAGTGTAGTGAAGTGAAGTGCGGTGAACGCGATCAATGCTCTTTTCAATGCTGCTTTTCGTCTTGTACTGTATTGTACGGTATTATTATTATTATTATTATTATTATTATTATTATTATTATTATTATTATTATTATTATTATTATTATTATTATTATTATTATATTATTATTGTTATTATTTTATTATTAATGTAAGTCTTGTAATTTCTGCAATTATTGTTACTTAACTGCCACCGGGTCATACCCATTTGCAGTTCTAATAAATCTATCTATCTATCTATAAACTATTGGTTGAATAATGATGGTTGATTTGTGATTAATTGTTTGCT
Source organism: Gryllus longicercus (assembly GCA_038098605.1). Lineage (NCBI taxonomy): Eukaryota > Metazoa > Arthropoda > Insecta > Orthoptera > Gryllidae > Gryllus > Gryllus longicercus. The sequence continues at coordinate 2,747,801 of JAZDUA010000143.1, read as the reverse complement.
GGAATTCATTTTATTTTCTATTGCGTGTTTATATATATATAGTATGTATATAGTATATATACTTGTAGTATGTTTATTATTTTTTTCTTTCCTATTTTCCCACAGAGATAGAAAAGATGGTAGCAGTCGAGAAGGATGTGGGCGAGTTTCAGTATTGAAGGCAACTGGACTGGTGCGGAGCTATACCCTAGAATGCAACTATAACACTGGTCGCTTAGTTAATATTGTGCCTCCGTGCGTTCGGGATTTGCATAAACCCAATCAAACTCTCTTAGTTCCTCCAAAATATACACCCCACGTCTTTGAAGAGGTAATTGGAATAAAAAAAAATTACATTCACATTAATGACAGATATTTCACATTCACATTAATGAGTATTTCTAACAGATAGGACAAGCCCTTTGTGCATCAGTGCTGGATTTGACTGGTACTCATCCTTGGAGTCGAGTACCAAATTCTGAATTCCGCACTCTCAATGGCATACGTGACTGGTTAAAGGCCAATTGTGTACCTGAGCAGATATACATACATAAGTCTCTGCAACACAATAATCGACATTCAAATTCACGTCGTCAGGTAAGAGAAGCAGTTTTGCATTATAATTCTTTTGAATTACTTTTCCTTTTTAACATTGATTTTCATCTTGATTTGATTTTTGAAATTTATTCTTTAAACAAATTTGTTATAAACACAAAAGGTATCCATCTTGAGCAAATTAATATATTTGACTCAAATACTCTTTTGTGTGATTATTATTTTGAAAAGGATTCTGATTCTTCTTCAGGCAGTGAGCAATTTAGATTGTTTCATATATCAGATTTAATTTCAGAAAAATAAAACTTTCAGGTCATATCCATAGTGTATGCTTGGGGTAATACAAAACGGAAATTTTAAAGTAAAAAAGTTTAATTGATTGTTGTCCATTTGGGTTTTTTATTTTGTAGGGCAGGTTATTTTGCAGGTGCTGTTTGCCATTTTGAATATTTACTATTGAATTGTATGATAAGATCAAAAAAGAAATAATAAACAATGTTCTAAATGAACAATATGATATTATTTGAAAATAAACAATATATTTTTTTTCCTTAATATTATCTGTACTTTTTGAATCATCATTTGTTGAATCATTGTTTTTTTATGCATCAACAAAATGTTCCTGTTTGGAAAGCATTGAGAGAAATTAAATATAATATGTATTTGATAGTTATTTCATTTGCCTGCATTCCTTTCCTTTATTCTTACCCATCAACCACTCCACCTCCTGCTTGAAGAATGAACCTCTATCCTCATTTCAATAATGTTAACTTTTCCTGACTTGAAATACAAAAATTTTAACTATATTTACAGTGAAACAATATTTAAAAATTTATTTTCCGTATTTCAGTTGATGCCTCTTTTTGATTATTGTAAAGTGACATATCCTGTGAATGAGGAAACAGATAATAAAGAAAATATTTACAAAGGAGTGGAGAAATTGATAGGATGGGAGGAAATGAATGTGTGCAATGATTTAAAACTAGAGGGAACTAATGAGGACAAAGATCTGGCAAAGAGCACAACAGCAAGGGGAAAGTCCGAGATGTCAATTGGGGGACAGAAGGCACAGTTATTGAGAAAGCGAAGTGTGTATAAGCCACCGAAAAAGAAGTTTGTAAGAAAGTGGAGGTTGAAACTCATCCCTATGGAAAAAATTAAAAATAATAAATCATTTGCACTATTGAAGTATTGCTATGGTTAATGCACATTTAATTCCAACAGTATTCTAGAAAATATAACCCTTCTTTAAAAAATTAATGATGTTTGTTAATATCTGCAAATAAGATTCTGTATTTATTATATATTGCCAAAAGAAAGAAAAAAAAATGTAATTGTGACGATTAAGTCATATCTCAGAGTAAAATTAAATTAATTATTAATTAAAGAGTAAAATTCATTTGTTGGGTGTAGATTTCTCAAATTAATAATACCATGAAGCAAGAAACAATTCAACAAGCTGTGTAGCTTATGAAAATGTTATGCTAATGCATGGTTATGTAGTTTTATTTTGTACTGATTATGAGTAAAATTTCCTTCACAAGTAATGGTACAAAGTGTGTTTATTTCATTAATGGAAGTATACATTGAATGCATAAAAAATGTTAAAAGAGTAAAAATTATGTTATATCTGCTCACATTTTTATGTTTTCATTTAAATGTAGTTAGCATGTGGAAATCTATGTTTTTGAACATTATTGTATGTTAGTTTCATGAAAAATAATTATTATATGTTTCTTATCTTTTATTATGCACGCAATCAGTATTGACAGCACACACGTATCAGTAATTCTTTTATTTGTTGCAAGAAGCATGTTGCAAGAGAATTTTCTTTGAATTGCCTTGTAACAGTGAAGTTTAAATCTTGACCAAAAAGAAAATCGATGAGTTCCCTGTTTTGCCAGGTTGTGTGTCTGTCTGGAGCTTCTGTGCGGATGTCACGGCCTGCTCGTGCGTCAGGAAGTGGTTGTAAGCCCAGCAGGCATGAAACGAAGCGCCGCCTTGCTCCTCTTGCTTCTAAAGCTGCTAAGGCTGCTGGTTGTAGTAACAACTGTAATCTTGACAGTACCACCAAATCTGAAGATGAAGGTTCAAGCAGTGGGATAGATTTTGATAGAAAAGAGAATGTTACAAGTTTTCAAATTATATCTCCACCTCAAACTCCCAAGCACATGAAGTTAAATAAAAGTAATAATCCAAAAGAAAATGTCAGTCCAAGTTCATCACAGAAAATTTCAAATTCTTCAAAGAAATTGAAAGCTGTTACTGGAGTAGGAGTGCTAAAACAGGTTTTAGCGGTAAGAACAAAATGCACATCAGTAAATGCTCTTTCTGGAAGTTCCAAAGTGAGGAGCACTACTGGTTTGAAAATAAATAAAACATCTTTTGGTGGGAATAATCATCAGAAGAATCGTAGGGTTCCATTCAATCATTGTGTAAAGTGTGTGACTTCTGATACTCAAATTAGTAGTGATCATACTAATAGTGAGGGTTTCAAATCGACAGGGACACAAGCTGTTATTGACCAATCTGGTGACACCAATACTGCTACCACTGTAACTGAAAGGAACATTTCTAGTGAAAAAGCTAAATATGTTAAGGATGAATCAAAAGAAATTATTAAACATGGTCCAAAACGATTAAAAGTTTCTTCTAGTAAGACAGATCAACAGGCAAATATTGCACAGAAAATTGGACCAAATAAATTATCTTTGAAAGAAATTTGTTATTTAAACTTACGCAAGCAGAAGAAAAAGTTTTCCAAATTAGCAATGTTGAATGAATCTGTTGCAGAAAATACTGTTGCTTCCTCCTCTAGTGAAAAATCCCCTTGGGAGGCCGAGCATAACCCAAAAGTGGTGCCTTTGAGAGCTACCAGACAAAATTCAAAGAGTAAATTAGTACATAAAACCTTAAATCCCAATTCAATATCAGGTGCTAAACCAGGAAAAATTAATAATCCTGGACCGAGCTCAAATATTAAAGTTAAGGCTAGTTGCAAATCAGAAAAATTCTTAAAAAATAAAGTACCGCATTTGTCACCAATCAAAACTCATAAAATATCTCCTTCATTGGGTAGGAAAGTTTGTTCAGATACAGGAAAGAAATGGGGTAAAGCTTCTTTGAAATCTCTAGCCACAAGTTTTGGTAAACTGAGAGCCTTTACAGAAGACAGTTTTGTTATTATAGAGAAGAAGCGAAAAAAATCTAAAGTAAAACATTAAATTGTAACCAGTGTTTGATAAAGAGTAAATGAGCAGATTGCTGTGATATTTACATTTTTCTTTTAAAATTTTTGTCCGTGTGATGCATGTTTCTAAGATTTTGTTAATATGTCAAAAAAATTATAAGTATAAATATGTGCATTATATTTCAAAAGAGTTTATATTTCTTTTGCTCTAAATGCTCTTGAAATGTTTAAGTGTAATATTTAATTTTGTATGTTTTTATTTTTTTCTTATGTCATGAAAGAGAAATGTGATAACAGTTATGTAACTCAATTGGTGACTGAATGTAAAACTGTCCAGTTTTGTTTTGTACAGACTAGCTGAGAAAAATTATGAAAAGTTATCTTCTTATAAAAATATTTGTCTTCCTTTGGACAATTGCATATTGTACATATACTTTTGTAAAATGAGTTTATAGATAAATGTTGAAGAATTTTGGTTGGTTGGTTAAGTTATATTTATACTTCAATTTTGTTATGTTTTTTCAAACTATTCCTGTTTCTGTTTAAATGTGTTAATACTATTGATGTTTAAGTATTTTGTATCATGACTACAGGTGTAATGTATATAAGGAAACTTTGCAGACAAATTTTTAATGACTTTGTTTTTTTCTTCTGTGCATTATATATTCTGACATTCTGTCATGTAGTGCTTTTATTAATACTAGTTTGCAAAAAGTGAAACTCATATTGTAGTTACCATTCTTTGTAAATGGGATGTTTGGTGAGAAAAATCAGATTGTTCAGCTCATACATGTAGCAATTTTCATTGATACTATGAGTTAGAAATATTTGTTGCTTATGTGGGAATGACACTGCCTAGCAGTAGATATTTCATTCTCATAATTACATAAATATCATATATTATTTAGAATTTAATCTGTGAAAGTTTGGATTTTTGAAGAGTTGCTTTCTATCAGTGTTCTTTGGCAATATTTTCTTTGAAATTAAAATGAGAATTATTAGTAATGCATTGTGTATTGATAAAAATATACGCAAAATAAATGCAAATAAGATTTTAAGTTAGGTACATCAATGATGATCAAAACTTTTGTTGTGGGAAAGAGTTTGAATTGTAATTCCAAATTGATTTTCTTTTTTTTTTCTTTTCACACTTGGGTTTTGTTAATCTCAATATTAAAAAAATTGCAAATTTCTTTTCAGCTCTTAATCCCTTAATAAGTCCCTTTGAATATATTTCTACATTTCTGTTAAGAAGATCATATTTGAATTTCAAAACAGATATTTTGAAATTAGTTTCCTTATTGCAGAATTGTTGTATTAAAATAATTAGTTTTGAAAGTAAAAGTTCAACACTGCAAATGCTTTGAGTAATCAAAGTTCTGTTGTGAAACTATAATTATGTTTGATTTTGTCAACATACGTTTACATTCTAATTTGGCCTTTTTTCTTTTTTATATTGTGTAACTGACTGTTAAAAAATTTAAAATATTGCTATTTTTCTTAGACCAAAAAAGAATCGTTATAAAATCTTTACATGGTTGACAAAATTCAGTGGGAAGCTTGAGCAATGTTGAGAAAAATTTGCAGTATTACTGACAGTCAGGACTTCATGAAGATGTTTTTGTTAATGAAATAAAGTGATTTTATTGAATTGTTTCTTTTATAAAGTATTTCTCTTGTTTTTATAAAATATAACCCCAAACTGATGACCATTGTAATTTTCAAAAATATCCTTCAAACCCTATTTTGCTTTTGATGCAAATTTAATTATCCTTAAAACTTTATCTTTTCAATGCTGAAGAACGTTTCAACATATCATCATGATCATTTTGTTGCAGAGGAAAGACTCTTCGAAAAGCCCTCAACTCTTTTACAGACTCTATCATGGTTCTCGTTCGTCTGTTCAGATAGAAGAAATATATGTGTGAATGCAAATATATCTCGGTCAATGTTTTATTTGTACATAAGTGTACTGTTACTGTAAGTATGATGTTTTTGAATTGTTATGTGTAAAGAGTGCAATCACTGCCAGTTAGTGTTAGGATTGTTAAGTAGTAAATCATCCAATGCTGTGTGAGCTTTCCCTTGTGAAGTCGGTGATAAATAAGAGTGTTTTTTGTACTTTTTTGGAAACAGCACTTATTCTTATTATGAAATGCTTTCTTGGAATATTTGGAGGGTCAATATCATGATGCGAAATTACTACCTTTAATTCACTAGTGACAGTTACTTGTAAAAAACGAAGTTACTCTTCTAATTTTATGGCAATTAGTATACGGGTAATTCCACGCCAACTCCACATTGCATCACACCAACCCATCTCAGATCGAAAAATTAAAGTTATTTTCTTATTTCTTATGCCAAGATAAGCCCAAATTTAAATTTTCAACCATTTCTGATGTAAATAGCGTTTGTGAGAACAATTATCGATTTTTCGCGATTTTCAAGCATTTTACAGCATCTTTTTATAATTATCCATTATTTCGATATTTTTTAATGAAACAATATGTTTAAACTACTATTTTTATAGGAAATTTTCCGCAGAATTCGAATCTGTTAATGAAAATATTGAATTTTTTTTCTTAATATGACAAAAATTGAAATTTATGATTTTTATTACTTTATTTTCAAAAATTAATTTTAGTATTACAGTACAATTAAAAAGTTAGTTTCTTATGCTTAAAGTACGTGAAAATAAGTGTACATTACGGTACAGGAAAAATTTTTTTGGGGGAAATAGTGTTTAAAAGAGTTAAACGCAAGAAATACAATAAAATCTCTTTTCTAAATGTGTTTTATCATTTTTAAATAACCTGTTAGTATTTTCTACTACTTTTAGACTGTTTGGATGACTTCGGTGGTGTAAAACAGTTTTTAATAAAATGTGCGTCCTGAACTTTTTTGGGAAATACGTTTTACATGAGTTAAAATTTTAAAAAATCGTGAATAATTAATCGATCATTATTGTTAAAGCAGATTAAATTATAAATAGTACAAACAAATTTATAAATAGGCACTTAAAAACTTTTTGATAAAAGTTTTCATTTATTACAATTTTTAGTTGAATAATAAAACATTGTTATTTATAAAATTATTAAAATTAATCTTTTATTTTCTTATTTCATTTTCTTGTTATTAATTAAATCAAACACCAAAGAACAGTGTTCTTGAGTACTTATTGTTTTACATTGAATAATATGCTCAGAGTAAGGAACAAATTCATGCAAATTGCGAGTACCCGGAATTGTAAATACTTTTTCAGTTTTGTTTCGATTCCGATATTCATCGACTTCAGCTTTTCTAATAATTTCACAATGGATGTTTTTAATATGTGCTTTACAAAATTCTAATAATTTGTCAATATCTGTGATTTGATTTTGACGACGTCTACGCAAGCTTTCTTTTGTTGCCTCTCTCTTAACAGTTGCACCCACTCCATCGTTCTCTGTTTTCCCATGAGAGGTAGCAAAAAATGTCCAGGTAGCATCAATACTATACAATTTTGTATGTCTACAGAGATGTAATAAGTTATAACAATTTTTGTATTGTCCTGGACATCCATCGCTGAAATAGTTAATTTTTTGCACGTTTGGAATATTTTCCTTTATATAATTAACAATTTTATTTTGAAAAATATGAACAATTTGAACATCATGTTTTAAAACATCATGTTTTACTCAGAACTTATTTTGAAATTATTATTAAAGCTTAACCTCCTTGTGGCATGGAAATGTTCTTTGTCAGCAGAGTGGCAAGTACAGCACTCAGGGCTCAGGGCCAGTGTTTCTAACTACGGGAACGCCCCTCCATTCACGTCTCCTTCGGTTTGATTAAGATTAGTGAGACACACACAGTACACATTCCTGCAGTTAGAAACACTGCTCAGGGCCCCTATATTTGAAATTATCTTGCGATCACGTGCCAGATTCTGAACATAGCCATGTATAATTTAAATATTTAATACGTTCATAGGCCCCTATTCTCCAACATTTTTTTACTTTTTCTATGGCGTAATGAGTATTTCTTTCAATTTCGTACAGTATCATGAAGAGAGGTATTTTCTTCCGATATAACGATAAAAATCGATTAATTTTTCACGATTTTTTAAAATTTTAACTCATGTAAAACGTATTTCCCAAAAAAGTTCAGGACGCACATTTTATTAAAAACTGTTTTACACCACCGAAGTCATCCAAACAGTCTAAAAGTAGTAGAAAATACTAACAGGTTATTTAAAAATGATAAAACACATTTAGAAAAGAGATTTTATTGTATTTCTTGCGTTTAACTCTTTTAAACACTATTTCCCCCAAAAAAATTTTCCTGTACCGTAATGTACACTTATTTTCACGTACTTTAAGCATAAGAAACTAACTTTTTAATTGTACTGTAATACTAAAATTAATTTTTGAAAATAAAGTAATAAAAATCATAAATTTCAATTTTTGTCATATTAAGAAAAAAAATTCAATATTTTCATTAACAGATTCGAATTCTGCGGAAAATTTCCTATAAAAATAGTAGTTTAAACATATTTTTTCATTAAAAAATATCGAAATAATGGATAATTATAAAAAGATGCTGTAAAATGCTTGAAAATCGCGAAAAATCGATAATTGTTCTCACAAACTCTATTTACATCAGAAATGGTTGAAAATTTAAATTTGGGCTTATCTTGGCATAAGAAATAAGAAAATAACTTTAATTTTTCGATCTGAGATGGGTTGGTGTGATGCAATATGGAGTTGGCGTGGAATTACCCATACTAAATAGATAAAAAGAAAATAGATTGCAGATTTATGAATGAAATATCCAGAAAGAAAGTAACAGAAGCTAGGGGAATATTGTTTTGATAAATCCATTTTTAAGAAGAAAAACTGGAGATACTATTAATGTAAACAGGAATTTAAATTAACAGATATTGGTGGTTGCAATATTTCTTAGGAAGATGCAGTGTGGAATAATTATTATTTTTTATAGTTATACCAAAAAAAACTTTTCTGTCAAAAAGCATTCAAGCAAATAATCCAATATTTGATCACATTTTAAATGCATGAAAGTTTCTGGAGCTTTAAGTCAACCGTAAGGAGGGGGATACTTGTGACTGCTAAGTGATCATGCTTTTTGATTCTCGTTTATAAATTTTGAATTTAAATTGTTGGAAATGTTCTTTACAAAAAATGTGTCCATTAAAGTGAAGGTGAAGTTACACAAAGGTACAGAAACTTCTTTAAGAATTGTAAAAAATCAATTTGAGATTTTCAATGAGCAGGATGTAACATTGAAGGAAAATAGTATTGAAATGGTTTCAGTATTTTGAAATATTTTCATAATTCAAAAAGCTATAGCTGAGTGAAATAGTGAAAATTGCCCCAATACTAGTTTTGCACTTTACTATTAGATGTTAAAACTGAAGGTTAAAACATGATCTTGAATTTGGGACTTCATTATCTTACAGTTATGGTTGTTGTCATTAATATTGTTACTGTTCTTGGTGCCACCCTAAATTCATAAATTTTTGTTATATTAAGAAGTAAGAACGTAACAACCAGCCTGACTCATCATTCGCAAATGTAATTATACATGGGACTTAGTATTAAATTAATAATAGTATTAAATGAAAAAATGTCAGATTTGGGTTGGAGTCCAAGTCTTGAAGAAATTTTAAAGGAAGATGTGTTAAAAATATAAAACAAACAAAAAACATTCAGAATTAATTTATAATCCAAGTCAGTCCTTGTATGAAATAAGTTAAAAATGGTTATTGAGAATCACTTGTTAATAATGATTGACTACATCTCATTTGAACTTAAGGCATTAAAATTCTTTCTTTCTTTTCTAAACATTAATGTGATTATTTACAAGTATAACACTGAGAGAATTTACAGAACATCAGGGTCCAAAGAAATCCAAGACAAGTATTTTTTGTTTTGTTTAGGTGGAATATCTTCTGCATGATACCCCAAAATGTAGTGTTCTGTGCACTGAGAGAATTTTGAGGCTTGAATTCACTTAATATGTCCTAATAAAAACTGAAAATAAATCAGTGTGAGTGGTTACAGTGTGAAAGAAAGAAATGTATGGTGTTGTGCAGAATTCACGGTGTATTTTCATATTTATTTTTGGTGCCTTGTGTGGGATGATCTTCATTGCCACATTTATGTAAATAATCATATTTCATTGTCATTTATGCAATAATGAACATAAATGTACCTGTGTGTTGAACTTGCTAGATATTTATTCTGTTTGTTTCGGTGTGTATTAGTGATTTGTATATTTTCAATTAATTTCTTTGACAATGAATATTAAATAATATGTTTACTTCCAAGTATTAAATGTATCATAAAAATTTGTAGAAGTAGTTATATAATTCAATATGCACCTAGCACATTTATATTAATATTATGACACATTAGCAAAATGAGAAATATTTTCTAGAATTTTAGGAAATAAGTTATTAGTACATGTGTATATTATAAGTGTTTATATTTGCCCTTCACCAGTGATAAGCAAAATTGATTTGTTTCTGAAATTAAAACAATTTTTTGTAGCAGGAAAGGTTAAATTTTAAAATATTTGTAAAATACTATAAAACACCAAAATCAATATTTGTAACATATTTATTTTGCACAATTAACAACAATAAAAATTTATGATTACTCAGATATTGTACCTTAATGTACAGTTTAAGTAAAGTTAGAACGTTTTATAAAAGTGATTTAATAAAGTAGGTTCAGAAAATACAAACTCACTGTTATTTTTTCCCAATTCCTGTGATGTATATCATATTTCAACAAGTTAATTCCACATTCTCTTAAACCTTTACATTTAATTGCAAGATGTATTTTGCTGCAATATTATTTATTCCTAAAATATTTATTAATAAATTATTATTTTATCTTTAAAGAGTGTATTTATTGAAGTTATAAATATTAAAACAAAATTTATTGAGATTTTACTTGTGAAATTATATTGTGAGTTTTTGAAGTGCTGTGATTTCAGCTGATCTGATCTCTTGAATTTCTCATTGTACAATGTATTTGACTGTATATAAAGTTTTGAAAGATTTTGGCATTGAAGTAAAATATCCAAAAGCTAAACTTATGTATTAGAAATTGAATTGTTAGTGCACTCTAAATCAAATTCGGACTGTAGAGATTTTGTCAAGAAAAGAAGGGGGGGGGATTACAACTTGCTTGTTGCAGCTTGTTTCTCAAAAAGTGTCATTAAAAGCAAGGTAAAATACATTTCTATGAACATTCCAGTTTTGACATTACTCATACTCTTACACCTATCATGTTAGTTAATGCTTGCAATTTTTTAAAAAACATTAACCCATATATTCATTAATAAATAACGAATACGAAACTTAGATTGCATTAGTATATTATTCAATTAGTTATAATTTTTTGTAGTATACACGTATGCTTGGTTGCATTAGTACGTGTTTTGAAAACGATCGAGTGATTAAATTGGTACGACTGCAATATAGCAACATAATAAACGAGTTATATACACATTTGTTTGAAATTTATAAAGAGCCTTCATACTTTGTAAACAAACTTTAAAAGGTTTGCAGATGCCACCATATGTTGAAATAATAGGGAGAACCAAGGCCAGTTTAACTTCGGGAGAACGGACGGTGACTGCGAGCGCTGAGGACGGGCTATACCAGAAGTGCCATAAAATGCCCTAAGAACGATTTCTTGTTAACGATCGTTTAAAATGCTGGTATAAAAAGGTATTATTACGTATGTGTAAGCAATAGCGCATGTAAACATTTTTTAAAGAGCTGGCAGAAGTGAAGGCTTGGAAGTAAATACATGATTAAGTGTGTAACAAACCACTGTTCCTAAAGCGGAATTACTTATGGATTTTTTTATGTGCACGCTTCCTATTTTGTCACACTGGCGGATTCAGGAGAGGGTGTCACGAGGATTTTAACCCCTCCCCCCCAAAACCCTGTTGAGACCATATAATAAAAAAGAAATAACATCGTTAAATAAATAAATGTTCAACTATTATACCTTATTTGTTATTGAGGAAATTGCCTTACCGAATGGATGACTTTCATATTGAACCATGACAAGATTCTGTTCACCCGCCCTCAATTGTCTACTTCCGCCTCTGCAAAGCTATTACGTGCATTCTTAGGGTGTGTAGATCGTCTTCCGTTTGAGATGGACCTAGAGTGCATTTTTAAGATCGTGTGGGTCAAAACAACAATATTAACAATATTTAACAATAACAGTTTTAACAATATTTATGAGTAGGAGTTGCATCAAAACTGGTGCATGAGAGGTTAAATAATTTATGCGAGGTAGGTTCGTAATTTTGAGAGAGATGTAGATAGTAACTTTTATGATAATTATTTGTTAAAGAGGTTTTCATTATAAGTTCTGAAGATTGTAATGGAATGCAAACTCCAGCGGACACTTGACTTTTAAAAAGTAAAAAGGATTTTAATTTACAAGTGCTTGCAATTATCACCGAAGGAGACATATCGGACACTATTGGAATTTCTTGTTCAGTATTGACAATACTTGTTACGTGACCCTACGTTAACAATAACGCAAGATAACACTTAGATTTTCTTAAAGCTCTTCAGACCCCCGAGATATAATTTCCAGCTCAGTTATGTGTCCACGTTTCGAAGATCCCGATGCTTCAGGCGCAGTAGTGATCGGTGATGATCTTCCGGCACGTCTGGCAGGTGACGTCGCAGCACCAGCGGAAGGTGCAGTTGCATCGCCACACGTGCTCCCTCTGTTGGCGTTGCACGCGATGGCCGCACGCGCGACACAGCACTCTGCAACTGCGGCGCTCCGCCAGCGAGGCGTTGGAGGCGGCCGACGCGCGGGAGCACAGCCGGCCGTGTGTGCCCGCCCACCCTGCAACAGACACCGAGTTTCGCTTACCGTACGCAGTTGCGACCCGAAGGGAGCACAAGTCTCTGGCTCTGACTTTTTACTTTCTCGCTACGCAGCAGAGAGGATGTTATGCAATGCTGTGCGAAAAAACCGGCGAATTTTTGTCAGAAAACTATTATTATAGGGCTCTGGCAACGGAAAAGTTTTTTTAATAATATTTTATTTTGCAATTTGTTGGGGTATAAAAATGTGGCAAAATTACATACAATTTTAATAACATGAGAGGAGTAAAGTCCATTGACCGTACTCCTAATACTACATTTTTTCAGATTAACACACACTAAATATATTTGATAACTACACTAAACTAACACACTAAAAATATATGATGATAAGCATATATAATAATAAAACAGAAAATATAACAATTTATAGTCGATATCGTTTAAGTCGTCTGGTGGTGTCACTATTGTCTAGTAAGTTAATGGCAAGAATATTTTGATGGTTATGTAGTCGTAAGTATTTTGCGCTGGTCTTGTTAATTTCTTCTTTTATTGTTGTCATTTGTAAGTCTCGGTGTATTGTGAGGTAAAGGAAAAGTGGATAAATTCAGTTGCTAAATGTAGAAAAAGAATCCTCAAACACGTGGTGCAGCCAGAATCGATCTTTTGTGGGATACCGCAAAATCGATTGACAGCAAAATGTCTGCCCGTCCATCTGTCTGACCGTCTGTGAGCAACGCTAGCGGCTAAACCGTTCAGCCGATTTTCCCCAAAATTGATATTATCCAATCGATCTGGCTGATGCCGTGGCCCCTTGAATTTGAAACCGATATTTCATTTTTTGGGGGGAATTAACATGAAGTTCCTGGGACATTTTCCAAGTATTAAAAAAAAATCTCCCATCATTTTTGATTAAATTTTCTGGTTAGTGTGATAGACGCTTAAGAGAATGGTGCAGGTCTCATGTTCGTTAAAACTCTGATTTTTCGAAAATTGCCAAAGTTCAAAATTTTTTCGGCGTCTTCCTACAACTAAAATATTAAAGATAGAGATATTTTCCCTTATTAAAATCTGTTCTTAAAATATAGAAATAAGGTCATGTACAATTTTTCGAAAATTTGAGTACTTTTCGCGTAATTGTGCGAGAACGTACATGCTGTTTTGGCACTACTAGTTTACGTTCTCGCATACTGCTTACACAAAGTAGAGAAAGTAGTGTATTGCAGAGAGGAAAACTGCGAGTTTTCGACAAAAAACTCTTATTGCTGGGCCCTTGTACGAAAAAGTGGATAAATCTTGTCCGTATGTGTAGTAAATTTCTTTCAACACGTTTATAGTTAGAATCCACGTTTGGTGAGTCCTTGGTACCGAACAAATCGATTGACGTCAGAACGTCTGTCTGTCTGTCTGTCCGTTCGTCGGTCTGTGAACAACGCTAGCGGCGAAACCGTGGGCAGGATTTTCTCAAAAATTAATATTCCTCGATCGATCTGACTGATGTTGCGGCCTCTTCTATTGGAAGTGGATATTTTGATTTTGGAAAGATACGTTACATGAAGCCTCAACAAAATTTCCAAAACAGTGGCTCCAAATTAAAAAAGAAATTTTCTGAAAGAGCAAAAGACACTTAGCATAAGTCACATTTTCGTTGAAATTGCAAACATTCAAACATTTTTGCTGCGACTTCCTGCAAAAACAATATTGAAGATTTTCCTTTCTGAAATCTGTTCATAAAAATATCTTGAAAAAGTGTAATAAACAATAATGATGTACACAAATGTTTGAAATTATGAGTAGTTTTTGCGTAAAACATAGACAATTTTTAAAGAATAGTTTTCTAAAAAAACGGCTCCAATTTTGTTCCTCTTATGTAGCAAAGAACGGTAAAAAAATGTTGCTGGTCCCATTTTCGGCAAAATCTGTATTTTTGAAAATTATAAAAAATGTAACACTGCGAAAGTATAATATTAATGAAAGATTTTTAATAATACAATCTGTTCGAGAAATACACTTCTTTTACAAAAAGTACATGTACTTAGTTTTTTATGGAATTGAGAAATTTGGCGGAATTTTGCAAATTTTTGAAATTTCATATTCGATTTTTCCGCACTTCTTTTGCTAGAATATTTCAAGAATTATCAGGGTGCAAAACAATGAATGAGAATGCCGCGACACGGCAGTTTGAAATTCTCACAATATCTTCACTTTGTTTGCAGTGTTTCTGCGTGAATGGAACGGTTTTTTGGATTGTCGAATTTGTTTTAATGTATTCGCTTCGTTTTCGCGCATAATAAGTTATGAGTGATGGTATTATGAGTTTTACAAGTAATGGCTGAGATGTGATAATTTTGACAAGTTGGGAGTATTATATTTTTTCGTAACCGGGTGTGAGAAAGAACTTGCTGTTGCATCACCACTAGTTTTCATTCAAGACATAAAAGGCATACATGTTACGCATGTGACATTTGCTCCTGATTGTTAGGCAAAGGTGTAACATGAGCATACATATGCACATCTGCGTTAGAAAGTGACCAGCTGTACACGAGTGCATTAGAAGTTGCCTAACGCTCAGGGGTAAATATCAAAAGTGTAACACCGTTTTATGAAATGGTACCCCCGAATAAGATGGTAAAACGTTTCCCTAAATCAAATAATATACGAGTAGTTACACTATAAATCTAACAGTAAAATAATATTTTTGAAATGTTCCCACCACCCATACAACCAAAAACGTGTTTTGTTGGGTGCTACTTTAAATCAATTTTCAGTTGTCATACAATTATTATTTGCAAAGTGCAGAGTTTTTGCTCGTGTCCGGATTATATATACTTATGTATACTTATACAAGAATAAATACTTTGGTAAGAGAAAATACCACTTTTTCTCTAGTCTGAAACAATACAGATGTGAGAGCCTACACTTTCCGCTGCTGAAGTCTGCAACTACTTGGCTATCTATCAGGTCCTAGGCGCAGGTGCCAACGTTTCAGCCGCCATTCTGCAACCTTCCTTCTGGAGGAAAATCGTTGATGCATGAGAGTATATATTCTTTTTAATAAGGTTTAGACAAATTCTAACACAAATAGTTGACTCTACATCACTTTATTTCATCATTATCCTAATCGTGTATATACTCATCCTCACTCATTCTCTATCAATATCTAAACGCAAATAAGGTCACATGAATGAAGAGGATTTACACATAGACATAAACCTACACAAGGTCAAACAACTACATAGAAAGAAACATAGAAGAAGGAAGATTCCATAAAATTCTTGATGTGATTCAATTGTGCTTTTAGGGGAAGTAAAATTAGCAGAATGTAAAGAGTGTATTTCAATATATTACAGTTGGAAAGAGGGAAGGGCAAAATCAAAAAGCTACTACTCATTTTTGAGAAAATATAGTTTGAGCATTTTTTAAATGCACAATTTTAAGTTGATTTTCACCGAAAACGTTTGAGTTGAAGAAAGTTGAAGAAAAAATATGGAGCCGTTGTAAAGAAAATATATATTTTTATACTGCCTTTGTTTCTCGCAAAACTACTCGAAAACTACTCATATCTTGAAAAAAAGACATATGTCCTTGTTAAAAGATCCAATTTTGATTTTATTCAGAGGAAAAATCTCTTCTGTAGTTGTAGGAAAACGCCGAAAACATTTTGAACTTTTTCAAATTTGGAAATTTGATGTATTGCACGGAACTGAGACCTATACCATTTTTAAGCGTCCTTTACGATACCCGAGGACAATGTTTAATATAAAAGCCGAATCTGCGTTTCATATGAGAAAGTGAACTGTTGCGAATACGCATGTCGTTTCACGTCATCATTGCATTATCCCCCAAAACCCTCTCATAAATACTATCGGGATGTTCAAAACCTTAACAATGTATTTTTTCGATTCTCTTACGATTCGTTTGATGAAGGGGGTTTTAAAAGAGAAGGATGAAGTAGAATACAACTGCAATGAAATATTACGTAACCAATACAAATAATTCGAAAAATTATGTGCTGTTGTAGCACCATCAGTGTAACAACTGCTTTTAATCGTTCTTTGTATGCAATCATATATTAAGGTGATTTTCAGAGTATTTATGTGTTAAATTGAGATATTATGCTCTTTAATGTTTTTCTTTAAACAGTTTACGCACCAAAGATGATGAGGATCAAAATTTGCTCTGAATAATAATGTTTGTAAGAAAATGTAACATTCGGGGCTGAACATGCACAACTTTATAATTGCAATTACCAATGCATGATATTCATATGACATTTCTTGCTCACCTGATTCAGGATCAGGTAAGCAGTAGTCGGGAGAGTCCGTGATGTACAGCAGCTGCTCCGAGGACACTGATAGCGGTATCTCTTTGGCGGAATTAGACATTACCGCGTTTCCCAGAGCTCGAACCCCTCTCCCTTTTTCGAAACCAATCCTGCAAATCAAATGCTTTTCATTTAAAACAATGTCTTATTTCTCTCCTTCTCTCTCTATTTCCCTCTACCTCTCTCTCTATTTCACTCTCTCTCTCTCATTCTCCCTCTCTCTTTCTCTCTCACTCTCACTCTCTCCATCTCTCTCTGAAAATGTGATGTTAACTGAAATTTGTGTTTAACACGTGTTGATTTTCAGAAAAAAAGTCAGAAGATTTTCGCAAAAGTTAGTGATGATAAGAAATACACACGTAATTAGATATTCAAGAAGTATAATAAATGGGGCTTAAAATCAATTTCAAGTACTTGAATACACGACCGAAAATCCTGACGAACTCTTTATAGCCGTACAAAGAAATTCAAAAGAAAACTTTTCTTACCTTGACTCAACTTATGGCTCTCCAGAGGTGAAAATAAAAGAATAAACTTTGTTAGAAAGGTAATTATGTAATGTTTCATTCTGTGCTTTCAAGAAGGTAAAATAACCCTCCCAACGGATAATTCATAAGCCAAATCGAGACATTGACACCTAAAGGTAGTAACTGATATAAATTCGATTTGTATTTTTTTTCATTGAGAAAGTAGTACGTGCAGGTGGATGGTGCAGATAAGCCAGAAAGTCTGTTTGCAATAAAACCAAGTTCAAAACGTACGGGGTAAAGAGCTTCACAATTAATTGTGCACTTCTTTTGGTGCGGTCATTGTGTAACTCAAGGCTAGCTTTGCCCATACCAGAACATTCAGGCTTAGTGTGAAGGACGGAATACGATTACGTGATTTTAATGATTCTGCTTTACGTTATTGCAGAGACCTATTTTGATTCTGTATAGGTGAAATTCAAAATATTCGTATAAGCCATGTGTTGTGGAATCTGGTATCGTAAAGATTTGCAATGCCTACTCACGGTCTCAGAAGAGTAGCAAGCATTTTTCGAGGTGCGGAATTCGTAAAGCGAAATTCTGTAATAATGATGAAGGATGATTCTTCGGCATTTTTGCAGAATGGGACAAGTTTTTTAACGCAACTATTAAAACATTAAGCTTTGTCTTTCCAAGGTTGATTTTTCTTGATTTGATTTATGTAGTCAAAAAAACAGTAGAAACTGTATGTGACGTAAGGGGGAGAAAATAAACTGCGCAGGTTTTTTTGCACGTGTTTCTGAACCCCTTCCCAACATTTAAACTATAAATAGCCGAAAAACGAATAAAAGTAAAAAAAAATAATAATACATTTAAAAAAGAGCGAGATTAGCAACTTTTCTAGAAACTAGACATTTTCGTTCCCTCATTATAGAACACTTATTAGCCTCGGCAAGCGAACTCCAGATCTGATTCCTCTGTATTGCCAACAATTTAGCACCTCACCCCCAGCTCTACTCTTTAGTACCACCGCTACAAGCAAATGGAGAGTTAAAAAAAACGTGCGCATAGTGAAGCTATATTTATGGGCTTCTCAGCATTTGCTCAATAGATCAGGGATAGTGGACAAAAACCTGATTGAGGTGGGGGTCATTGACCCGGAAGCTCAATTACTTTACTTGTTACAGGAACATGAAGCCTTTTTTAAATTATACTATACAAATGTAAATTAATGCATTATATATCTTTGTGTTGTTAAAATAAATATTATTTTCTTTTTTGATGTTTAGAATAGCTCTAATTATATAAAAACAGTTACCATATGCAGCAGCAAAGATTTTACTTTTAACTTTAATTTTTAATGTCATCAAGAAATGCGTTGTAAAGTAAGGTACATGTATTGTAAGTAGATTTCTTGTAGTGAGCAGTTGATACTGACACTTGGTGAATGTGATTTCTACGACGTGTATTATTATAAATATCAATATTGCATGAAAATATATTCCGACCATTATTAAGTCAGTTTTGAAAAACATTAAAGATAAGTAAAAGAAGGCACGGCAATGGTAAGATTCAAAGCTCAGGGATCACGTGGATGGCATTCTATCATTGTTCGAATAATTTTCTTTTGTAATCTATAGGACAGGATGAGCTTCCCCAGAATATTATGCCATATCTCAAAAGGGAATGTACAATTGCAATATACACGCAACGAGCTGCACGAAGGCTGACAGAATTTTAAAGAATCCTGAATGCGTAACATAACGAACTTAATTTATTGTTTAATTCTGTTATTTCATTTGAGGTTTGATTGAATTGAGATACTGTGACGGTTCATTAAGATTCGTCAAATGATTAATAAAAAGATGCAATGAGGTAACAAAAAAAACTTCCTTATTATATAAAAGGAAGCACGCGCTTTCGTATTTGCATTTTGACTGTCCAGCTTCCGCAAAAATCCGCATCGTGGCGCTTGAGATTCCGCATTCGGGCAATCTACCTGTGGCAACATTGCTAACGTGCTCCACACATTCGGCTTTCGCCGAGCAGCGAGCTACTGCTCGCCCAATCCCAAACACCTGGCGAAGTTGGCTCCTTTTGATGAGTCGTAAAGACCGACACGCGGTAGGTAGGGCGAATACCGAATGTTCGGCGCTCGGCGAATTGCAAGCAACATGTCCACACTACTCGGGATTGGGAAACTGCTAATTCAAGAATTAATAGTAGAATTTGTGATAGAATGAGGCGAATAGTTGCTCGAGATTCGCCGAATGTGTAGTGCCGCCTTTATGAGGCGATGGTGTGACGGATAGCGTATCGTACTGTTAAATTCGCGGGTTCAAACCCGATCGAAGTCGTTTGTAAAATAATTCCTTAAGAAGCATTTTAAAACTGATAAAAAAATTTTTTTTACAAATTGTGTGCAGTGAGAGTTTTATGGTGTATTTTACGGCCAAAAAGCATTTTGTTGGTACACTACTGCGATTCTGCGAAACACAAAACCTGGACAGGAAATGTGTCGCGGAAAAGAGGCAAATATTGTTATTTAAAACTATACACCAGCGAACGTGGGTTTTCAATGGTTTTATATTAAATAATGTTTTATTCAAATATACTTTAGAAAACAGAGAATTCCCTTGGCCTGCAATGTCGCGGCAAAGAAGTTATGGACTAAATGGTTTCCCTATCTTATCGTATCTTTTCTCAAATATTTCAGAACTGAAGTGAAAATCTGAAAGAAAAAAAACAACTATTTTTGGGCACATCTCACCTAACTGCGCGCTCGTATCGCTGACGTAGTCGCGATGTTACTTCTCGGAAAGAAGCCATCTGCATCCAACAGGTTTTGGAGGAGCAACTTCCACTGACTCCGTGGCACCTGCATTTCTTCTGCATCGTCTTGCGCAGCGCCTGCGCATACGAAATGGTTTGCAATCTTCAGATGGTCGCGCCAAAGTACACTCAGTCACGTGGAGTCTGGTTACTAAACGTGGCATAGGTTCACTATAGTATCCAATTTTCACGGTGTCTGAATTTTCGAAAATTTCAAAAGTATAATTTTTTTCGACGTCTTTCTGCAACTACAAAATTACAGATAGAGATTTTTCCTTCAAATAAAATTTGTTCTTATAGTGAGTTTTTTCATTAAGGTCATGTTCGTTTATTAAAAATTTTAGTAGTCTTCGCGCAATTTTGCATGCGATATGTGCAATTTTAAAAAATTACAAAAACGATTTTCTTTAAAACGGCTCAATTTCTATCTTTAAACGTTTTGAAGAGATGGTGCTAAATGTACAAAAATGTTTTTTTACTTGTCTCTCCTGTCGTTAATATTTATATTATTACAATTTGTTCACATTATTGTTGTTATCAGTACATGTTCTTTAAATAATGTTGTATAAAGTTTCTCGAAATCTCTATCGTTTTCTGTGAAAACTACCTCAAACCTCCGCATTTTCAGAAACGCTCAAACGCCATTTTCACAAAAACGGCTCCAATTTTAGTAAAATTGATTTATTAGCATTAAATATAACTTTAAATATTATTCTTCCATTTTAATGTGTTATGTAAATACAGGATGGAGTTATACGCAAGTGTGCTGTGTTTAAAAGTTAAAAAATGCAGTGAGTTATGTTACGAATGTGCCAGTAAAACCCTCAACATATCAGATGAGGGATATATGCGCAATATAATGTAGGATAGCTCCTTATTCTCCTAACCCCTTCACTTGTATATACGGATATTCTTTTCCATACACTTACCTCGCGGCCAGCAGCCATGTTATGCCTATTGACGTACGCCTGCATGTCCAGCCCCTCCTCCAGCTCGTCCATCACTTGGAAGGATACGGCTTCCCCGAAGGCCACGAAGTCGCTGCACCCGCCCCATCTCCAACCATCTCCTGTTCAGAATCATATAAATAATAACATATATCCTTAACATTCATGTACTTGATTTATGCCTTATCGAACTGCTGTAGCAGTGCCTCAGACTGGGAGATCCTAGGTTGCGAGTCCCGACGGTGGCAGGCTTTTGAACTGAAGCAAGACAGCTAATATACGTCGAATTCAGTTTCTGTCTACAGGAGAATTCTACGGACCAGTTGCTCTGATCCGTGGTTTCCGTGGCTTCACCGATCAACCCCGGGCGAATGCTGGAGCAGTACCCTAACAAACGGGCTACGAACCGCGCGCGATTTTTCCTTCCTCTTTCTTCTCCTATCCTCACCCGTCCCTATCCTACATTTACACTCACATTTACTACACTATCGCACTTATAGAGAGACCTATAGGGAGCTTAGAGCTTCTCCCGGCTGGGGTGGTGGCCCTGCTGTTGGGAGGTACCTGGTTAGGCAAAATGCCCGCTATCTTACGTTGCCGGATTTTAGCAGCCAGCGGGGAAAGATCACCCCCTCTCCCTCGACGAAAAGATGCACTATACTTACGGGACTTATGACCTTATAAGTTGAGACGCCCGGAATCAGTAATCGATCAATCAAACTTTTATAAACTCTGGTCAATTTTTATCAATATGAATGTTAACTTACATTTTAAATTACAGGGCATTATCGGTCATCAAAGGCATTATTCGGCACTGGCCTACTGGCCAGGACGCCCGTGGATGTGGGCACAGAAAGCGAATCGAGCTAGGGCAGAGGTCGGCAACATTTACATACCTGCAGGCCATGTAGTCGAACCCTCAGGAGGTCCGGGGCCGCACGTAACTCCAACTTACTTTCTATTCGACAAATTTGTAACATTGTTATACAATAATTCAATAGTTTTAATAGTATTGCATTAGTTTCAGTAGTTTTAATAGTATTGCAGTAATTTCAATAGT
This sequence comes from Gryllus longicercus, assembly GCA_038098605.1. Lineage (NCBI taxonomy): Eukaryota > Metazoa > Arthropoda > Insecta > Orthoptera > Gryllidae > Gryllus > Gryllus longicercus. The sequence continues at coordinate 2,725,575 of JAZDUA010000143.1, read as the reverse complement.
TTTAATAGTATTTAATAGTATATAGTAATGTTGTACACATGTACACATTGTTGTCGAACGTTTTATAAGTGCCCATTGCTTTTTTTGCATGGATTTTCCTTCGTCGGCCTTGCGTGTGATTTGGTAAACGGGCGGCGGCGATGGTGTAACGGTTAGCGTATCGGACTGTTCACGGCTATCGGACCCAAGTTCACACCCGATCGAAGCCGTGGATTTTTAAGGGCGAGAGAATCTTTCGTACGCCTTCCTTCGGAGGGGAAGTAAATCCGACTGTCCCATGTTAGTAGATTTACTTGCATGAAAAGATCCTCTAGCCGAAATGAAGCCTCTGAGCAAAATTCAAGTTGCCTGCTTCGCCGCCCGAGTGATACCTCCTATCACCGCTAGTGGATGGGAAAGGAGCGTACCGAAATTTGCGTGGTCAGACGGAAGAGCGGGTCTCATGGCCTGATTCTCGCCACGCGGGCGGTTAAAGGCATCAATTCAATTCAATTCAATTCAATTCAGCGGGCGCCGCAACAAGCTGCTCTACCCACCTGCCTTGCCGCTGCGCCTCGGGTCGCACCCGCAGCCGCTGATCTCCCCGCGCGAGCAGTTCTGCGTCACGCTGAACGCCACCCCGGCCGCCGTCAGCGCCAACACCAGCGCCGTCTCGCGGTTGGGGGACTGGCGCCCCTTCCTGCGAAACGCCCGCAGCGTGTTGCGATCGCAACATTACAACTGGATGCGCAACTACAATGCTTTGGAGTGCTGAACGTCGTGGCGATCGTTTTTCTTTAGGTTGGCAGCGGTGAATGTCTATTTTTTTACGGAGTTAAATGTGGCTTGTGTGCTGTTACTAATGCCTGAAATCGGCTTTATCAACCAAAATGCCAGAGTTTTGCGTAGCATTTGGTTGTAAAGAACGTCAAACTGGAAATAGGATTTAGTTCAACAGGTATGAAAATATTGTGCCGTAAACTAGATAAGAATGCAATATCACATATTATTTAGTAGCCATGACTTCAATAATATTTTCAGGCCTTCCTTCCCAATGACTATTATTTGCCATAAGTTGAACTAAAAATATGTAAACCAGGAACACCCATGCGTAAATGTTAAAAAAGTATCCACGACTGGATTTTGTTAAAATATTGTAGGTAAATTGCAATTACAAAGTATTACATATTGGTTTCAAAGTTTCGTGAACATAAAAGAGAATAAATGTTTAAAATCGGAATTAGACGCTAATCCCTGCTCTTTGGTTCTGAGATAACGAGGACAGAATAAAATTCACCAACATGGCAGACAGACAAGATTTCTTACCAGGCTTGTCTCCACTCTACACCAATGCTCACTGGTTGTAACGTAGCTGGTTATTGTAGTCAATTGCCTCTACCTAGCAAAGGGGTAGGCTATTAGAATACCTTTGATAAACAAAAGAACGCTTCTTAAGGTCGTGGAGATACAAAGCTTCTCGGTTCCACTGATTGATTAATGTTACCGGGCAAGCCACCTGCTATGGTCATTAGTGCCGTTAGTGTAGTGAATGACTTTTATTACTGGAAGGGGCGGTATTTGTCCCCATCGTGGATGGGGAGATCCGGCGCCGAAATACACGTCAAAGGAGGATTTCCTCCTCCAGGTCCCTCACACAGGGAAACGCCAACCCGAACGGCACAGACTCTAGCTCCCGACTGATATCCTGACATGTGTGGTAGCAAAGTGCATGGAAGTATTAGTGTGCGTACGTAAGGGGAGAGCATAGGTCAAGGAAGAGAAAGGAAATTTCGTCGGCAACCGTAGGTATCCTGCATTCGCCTGGAATAGGTTATATATATATATATATATATATATATATATATATATATATATATATATATATAATAGAATCACCGATCAGAATAAACGGCAGCTCGAATACTCCTTCAGACAGCTTTTGAATTCGATCTAGCTACTAGCTATGTATGTAATTATATAGCCCTAGGACCTGCCGGTCAGAGTCGGTGCAGAGACACTGGAAATGCTGGCTCTGAGTAAAACTCAGCCGGTGGGTTTTCTTTAGTTTATTGAAACCAAAGGGATACTTTTCCGCGCATATCCGTGCATTGCACAGAAATTGAACAGGATATATGACGGGGTCTCACACGTAGCAATGTATTCGTTAAAAATGAATAGCAGAAGCAATTAAAAGTGCCCTAGATTAGTTAAACTGTCCAAACGAAGCTGTAAATTGCAGTATTGAAATGACCGAGTGCACCCCATGCGTTCTGCAACAATTAGAACTTCAAGAACAACAAAACCGCCAACTTCGAGCTGAGCTACAATGGAAAATGATGCAAGACCAACAAAAAAGTTAATACAACCACTTCATGAGCAGTGCATAATTATTCCGCAGCTGCAACAATATTAAGGTTTTCAACATGTTCCTCAGATTCACCATTCTTCATTACCACAGATAAGTAGTAAGCCTCAACAACAAAACGAAAGTAGAGAATCAAATATTGCGGAAATGAACTCTGCCAAGAGACAAAGAATTCGTGATATGTATAGCGTGATATGTATCTCGTGATCTCGCTTCTCGTGGTATGTATAGCGTTCCAATATCAAATAGATACGAATGTTAGAATCAAATGGATACAGAATGAAAGAAGAACCCTCAAATGAACCAGATGTTATGTTATTTCATTGGTGAAAATCCCACCCATACATTTATGAGGTAAAAACTATAAAGTAATATTAGATATCAAGTCAGTAGCCAAAACCGACTTGACCACCAGAACACAACATAATGGTATCAAGGATTTCTTCATGGATATAGAGGAGTAGGATAGGATATTTAGTAACTATAAGAAATTTTACGAAAATAAAAGTGTCATTTTGTACATATAGGGACATCACAGCGAAGATAGTTACCGTTATGCTAAAGCAAATACCAGAATTTCTGACAATTTGAAATATGCGAAGAATGTAAACGCATCAACTACCAGTAATCAAAGTTTGTAGGTTATAGTATAATAAGCAAAGACAGCCACAACAAACGTGCTATGGGCGTATCAGAGACTGAGAAGCAAAATCTATTTACGAAGTAAAGAAATTTCTGAATTGTATCGTCATAGTTCAATAGCCCATTAATGCTCGTTGGTTAGCGTGCTCGCTTCCCAAGGCGCAACCCCGGGTTCGATTCCCGGTCGGGGCAAAAGTTAATTGTTTGCTTTCCATGCAATGTCCCAGTATCTGTTGCTGTGTGACGATGTGAGAGCTCACCTCTCAGGTTGAGAAGACCAGAATACAGCGTAGGTTGGCTAAGTGCTAACCACGCGTACTCCTTAGCCAAGTACTTGCCTACTCAATGCCCTGTCACAAATATCTGCTCTCCTGCTCGGAGCCGAATCGCGGAGCAAAGCTAGTGTCCAATTTTCTTTATAATGGGATGATTTGACAGCTAGTGCTGGCAACACTACATTCTGTGGTCGTTGTGCCCTTGAACTTATAAGACTCTCCTTCCTCCATTCTTTCGTTTGCAGTTGGCTAACTTGTAAATAGTTACGATGCTCCCTGGCTGTGTCCTCGTCCGACGAAAATGTAGTGCGCCACGAGAAATAATTCAAATTAGGAAGTGCAGAGCTTTGTGCTTTTCTGTAAAAATTATTTCTTTTTATAAAAATTACATTGAATTTAGTTTTTTGTTATAAGTATTATGTTTGTTTTGAAATCGAGTCTTGAATGTTAGATGCGAACTCGTGACGGTGCACGTGTTTATTTCTCTGAAGTACACGTGATGTTCACTTGTTTCGCGACCTGTCACTTTATCCTGTTCTTAAGAAATTCGTTATAGTGTCGGACGCGGCGCCGCGCGTACAATGATGGTGTGTAAGTGGGGAAAAGGGTTCGCTCGATAGTTACGTTTTTAAGTGGTTATTATTAAGTGTTTATGATTCAATAAAATATGAAAAATTAAAAAAAATAGAACGTAGATTAATTCATAATGCAGAGCCATATCCGACTCTATTCATCGTGACCAGTACTGTAATTTCACTTCCATTCTTTTTGGAAGAGATAGTTTTAATATTTCAATACAATATTTTATATGTTATATAAAATATTACTTTTAATTTGTCCCGATCCAATAACACAGGCACACAAAATAAAAATTTTAAATAATTTAAAAAATCAACAAAAGAATTGACATATTTTTTATCTTTGTATGTATTTTCGCTGAATCCTAATCTGAAGCGAGAATTGCGCCACCACCCTCCATTTTAAATTGCGAAAAAACAATGAAATTTACAATTTCACGGTGGTTTTTTTTCGATTCAAAAAAAACTAGGGTGATAGCGCAATTCTGGCTTTAGAATCTGATTAAGCCCGTCAACATACATAGAGAAACGTGTCTCGGGTCTTGATAATAACCCCTGGAAAAAATACACGGCGTTTTTCGCGAAAAAAAACAGCAACGGGGATGATTATGGCTTTAGATTAGGATTCAGCGTTTAAACATACATAGAGAAGCATGTATAAAATCTTTGGGTCTCACAACATTTTTATTTTCTGTTCCTGTGTAGTTAATATTAACAAATAGATACCCGAGAGGGGTCACGTGGCAGAATTTGGACTCCAGGTTCGATTATTTATACAGTTCAGTTTAGTTAGAGATTGTTGTTAATCCTCCTGATTTTCAATTCCTTTTTCATAATATTCTATCTGCGAAATTCTCTCATTTCATGATTGCAGGCTATCTGTAATTTGTCAGAAATTATTTTCATCTTGGGGGTTTCTCTGAGTTGCAAAGCTGCGTAATGTCTCTGTCATTTGAACCTTTTAACATACTGCAGTTCTTTCGAATGCACTAAACAGTTCACCATTGTTACGGTATCTATAAAAGGAAACCTTTCTTCCCAAACCGCATACCGCAAGTTACCGAGGTTGCCGTGTGTTCCAAGAAGTTTGTCGGTCACGGTCAGCATTCCTTTCAAATAAAAATCACAATAAACCGAACCAGACAATTGACAGGTGTGAGAAATATCCTATTAATTTAAACAATCAACACTTTCCTCGTCTCCCGCAACGCAAGCCATTAGCTTGGCAAACAGCACATTTACCATCAATCACACAACCTCAATTTGACATAGTTCAGCTCGTAAATACAATAGTATACCAAGTCACCACAGCTATAATGCCCCAAATTCAAAATATTGTGCAGTCGTTAATACCAATCCTTCAACATGGCACATAAAATCCAAGAAATAAAAATATTAAACTAGAACGTTGTGTCAAAAGGCAATAAATAATATTTGAGCATTTCATGCATTACCAAAAAATTCATACTGCATGCGTTACAGAAACACAGTGCTAAACGAAAAGTTTAAAATACCATGATATAAAATGTATTGAAACGATAGAACCTCAGAAGTTGCGAAGAACACGAGACAATAAAAATAACAATGAATATAGGTATTAAAAATTACAAAATAATTGCAATATTTAAACCACCAAATAAAAAACTCCTCTTAAAACAATACGTATAGTATACTATTAGCTAGCGATTTAAATAGTAAAAATCAGATATGGCAATGCAATACTACTTCCAATCTCGGTTTTCAAAATTTTTCAAGTACGTAGCATTCAAGGATATCCATATTTTGGCCCCCAAAACCCGATGCACTATTTATATAACGGCAATGTAGTGCCGTATATACTACATATAAGAAATATAAATGGACAACATATTCGTTATAATAATTTTTCATTGCTATTGAATCAGTAATCTTTTAAATCCTTAATTTACATTCGTTTTAAAATAGTAATAGTTCTCTTCTTTGTATTGTAACCTGAAGATATGGTCAAACGTAATCGCCGAAATGTCGCTCAGAAAATAATGATTAATGAACTGTTTGTAAAGATTTTCTATTTTTTTATAGACTGTCTGTCCATGTCAACCAAGTGGCCAAATACAATTAATATATTAGATTATGATTATGTTACGACAGACAATATTTTATTTTCAATGATGGAGATGAGTGTTCAGTCAAGGCATTTTAATGAAAAATGCACTAAACAGAAGTGTTTTTAGAACCAGTTTTTCACCCTCGATAGTACACAATCACTTGCCCACAATTTTAAACAACTGATCTTGACGCTGTAATGCGTGTTTCTATTATGCTTATCCATTCTGCACCACTCAAATAGATTCACTACGCTACAAGCAGTCCGCCATTAATTCGAAACTACTTCTCCGCTTAGTACGTATCTTTGTTTACCCCTTTCCTTTAAAGTAACACGTATCATACACGTAGCACATATCATATAATGTAAATTTATACTTATTTGAAACGCTTACATATAATTTTCTACTGTTTTTACGAGAATTTACTTGAATTGTACGAAACTATTTTATTACGCGTGTACATAAAAAATGTCCGAAGAAGAATGTGTCGCGGACTCACAGACAATCAGCGACTACCTACCCACGTGGCAACGTTTACATCTACTTTGTTCTCTCGTTGGGAAAATTGCACAGTCTTTCTCATACAACTTAGTTTTCTAATTTCTTCGATCTCGGCTAGTTTCATGATCGTGCTCCATTCTCTTGTCAGCTGCCATCTATCGCCACCCAATATTAATTTTTTTTGAAGTTTTATCAATTTTTCAGTTTTCTATTGGTAGATTCAAAATACTGCTTTCTGAATATTAAAGAGGAGTAAAATGTGGTCCAGTATGAACATTTTCGTTGAAAACTCTAGAAACAGTTTCAAATCAAATAAGCTCAAGTCAAATCAAACAAATCATTTAAGCTCAAGTATAAATGCGAAATTTAAAGGTATTTTCACAAGAGTTTTGAATTTTCGAAAAACTTTATTTGAAGTACTCACAAATGTAAAGGTGTATACAAACCGCTGGAAATGTGCATATTAACGACGCGAGATTATAAAAAAACATTTGTACTTTTTGAAGAAGAAAAAAAAGATGAGTGCAGCAAAATGAATTTCATTTCATCTTAAACAGTTTCATCTTAAGCACTATTCGTACAAAAAGGTTGAAGAAACAATTTCGAGCCGTTTTTTAGAAAACGGCTTTTGAGTGTTTCTGGAAATGCAGAAATTTGAGCTCGTTTTCACTGAAAACTTCTTCGTTATCAGGGCCCGACAATACGTTTTCTGTCGAAGCCGTCTTTTCGTGCAGCATTACAGAACTTTCTCTATACTACGTATATAACTCTGTATATACGTACATACACGAGAAAGTAAATCACGAAAACGTTGAAAATAGTAAATCTATTTGAAACCCAGCATAACCTTAAGCAATATTGACAATCTACCAGAAGACCTGGCCTCAAGGTAAAATTAAATGAAATTTCCTAGATAATTAAATCCAAGGTATAACAATTTCGTTATTCTGTATATCTGAGCATAATAAAACAAATACATTCTAACAGCAGATCAATGTGGTTTATGATCAAAGGAATCACCAAAAGAGAAAAAGAAATCTCAATTTTAAAAATTAATTTAGAAATCGCAAATACAGATAAAGCTAGGAAACTTTTACTCCAAATCCAATTTATAACAACCAGTACATCAAATACGTATTACTTGAAACAACGAAACAAGTCACTGCAGTTCCAGAAAAAATTGATTTAATTCAAGTTTGGACTTACAAAAAAATCTAGAGAGTCGACAAGATATGATAATATTAGCAATAGAGTTCTCAAAACAGTAACAAAGAAGGCAATCGCGGCTCTAACCGATATTTTCAATTCGGCATTAGACTAGGTAATTTTCCTACCAATTGAGAAATTGCTATTATCCTCCCGTTCAATAAGCCAGGAAAAACCCGAAGAATCTATTCAGTTATAGACTACTTCATATTAGAGCCTAACTTTGAGCAGTCAACATTGAACTGTGCGTTACAGCATTACACACCCGGAATTGTGTATGAGAAAATATTTTAGTAATGCTAAGCGTTAAGATTAAATTTCAAAGAAAATACGACGTACATAGTGACTTCATTTTTCGTGAAATAATATTTATGTCCCTATTGCTAAAGTTTTATGTTACACATATTTTTAATTACTGCTCACATCTGGCCACTCTTGTCAAGGAATATGTGTCCCTGGAAGGGGTTAAATCTTCAAAATAATTCAAGAAGATCTAAAAAGATCTCGTTTGTTACTGTACTGTTTAAGAAATATATGGACAGGCCCCACCTTCCCCATCTCTGCCTCAGATGTCCTCCACCTTTTCCTTCAAAACTCGTGTTTCTATAAAACCCATATATCCCCACAAATCTGTTATTCTCTTTGGAATACAAAAACGTTGTTTAAAGGACGTATGACGCATCGTTTTCGAGTTATGCATGATTGCAGAATGTGTTTCGATATGTCATAATCTGATTTTTTGTGTCAAATCTTTTTGATACAGTTTTAGGATTTTAAAAATGTAATAAATCCTTAGATTCAGATAAGGGATTCAAAAAGGGCCCCATAATACAGAAAATGTATTCCTCATTTACATGTCGTGGTCAAATAGGACCATATCTTCAGGAACATGTTCTGGAGAAAAACAATCAATGAGTTTATGGTATTCTCCACCCCACTCATGAATTAATTAAAATCAAATTAATGAAAAAATAAAAACCCATTGAAAGATATTTTGAAAATAAAGAAACTATTCTTCCACTAGAGAGAACGATAATATACCTGCATATCTACTATTTTTTAAACAAATATAAATTTATTGCATCTAACCTTGTAGTAATATTCAAATTAACTACGTACGGGTTGTCACAATTTCTCAAAAGTGGATTTGAAATTATGATACAGAGAAAAGGGGTTATATTAATCCGAGATCACGCTATGTGAGTTAAGAATCTTTGTAGTTTTCAAATCAAGAAGTCACATCAGGGGTTTTTGAAACTAAGGTGCGACGGTAACAGAATGCAACCCGCTCAACAAAGACGCATGGCCAATTGCATAAGTGTTATACATGAGTCTTATTACTGTGATCGAGTTTAAAAGAACTTAACTGTCTTTGCATTTCTTCCCCGTTTTATAGTACAGGAAGGAGAAGTATTGGATTCAAATAAACAATAAGATCTGGCATTTTTGGTCGTAAAATCCATGTCTGAGGTTCTTTAGAGATGTAACTTAACACACAGGTCACGATTAAAGTCTGTTAGTGGCTCTACCAAAGATGCTTAAGATTGGTACATGTGACAAGAAGATAGATGCAATTTTGTCGTTTCAGGATATCTGGCAAACTGGATGGATAGATGGATGTAAAAATGTGTAGCACAAAACTCAATCGGATTAGAAGCTTTTGAGCTGCAACTTGGTAAAACGTTAGAAATATAATCTAGTTGTGCCGGATCATTAAAATATTTTAATTTTGGGGGTACACCTTTACATAAATCCCCTATGATATTGTCAACTTTTTCTGAAAAATGGCTAAAATGTTTTCTTTTAACGTTTTTGCTACATTAGAAGACAGTTAATTTCTAGGTTTGGTATACTTCCGATTCTGATTAAAACTTCTGACATTTTGAGAATTGCAAAAAAAATTGGTATTTAAATCACTAAGGGTTTTAGTTTAGATAGAATTTGAGATTTATTCTCAACCAAATTGCGTAATTTTTGCTTTAAATGAAACTTAGCCGACCTCAGATGAGTTATCACTTGTTCTTATTAACTGATTTTATAGAATAGACGCCAAATTTTAATAATGTATTGAAATTAATAGAATTAAAGCTTTATCATGCGAGTTTTCTTAAGTTTGAATAGTGTTTTTAAATGCAAAGACTAGAGAGTGTATAAAAACGCAATGTACAACAAACGTCTGACACATGCGTTCTTTCACAAAAAATCAATGATTATATTTCTCTTTCGAATGCCAATTAAGGGTGTAGAAACAGATAGTAAAGATACTCATTAGAGCTCTGAGATTTGTTTCGTAATGTAATGTACGTAATGTAATGTACGATCCTGTTCAAACGCCCAGGTCATTCAAAAGACTGCCAAGTGCAAGTCATTGCGTAATTGGAAACAATTGAAAACAACATTTTGCACAAAGTAGTGTACAGGCTCCTATGTGAGTAAATATGTTTCTTAGAAAACTGGTTGCTATCTGAAGTAGATTTTACATCTCATATTAGATTTTGTATCAATTTAGACGCTTTCACTCAGTTCATATTCTAAAGAGAAACGAAGTCCCAAAAAACTACAAATTTAATTGTGTTTGTGATTCGAAGTAACCAAAATTTAAATATGATATTGAAATGTAGATTCAATGTTATGGAAATTATTATAATAAGCAATTTCAATAAAGTATGTTAAAACCGGTAAAGGTGACTCGGGGCATCAACTGATGGCACTGCAGTGCCTCTGAGCAGGAGGGCCTAGGGTTTGAGTTCCGGCGGTGGTGGCAGGATTTGCGACACTAGCTTGTCAGCAAGTTGGAATTCAGCCACTGCCTGGATGATAATTCTATCGACCAACTACTCTGAACGGTATTTTCCATGGTTTCTCCGATCACCACCAGGCTAATACCGGAGCAATATCCTTACAAACGGACCACGGACCGCACGCGATCTTTCATTCCTCCTCTTTGTCCTTCCACCCCTTTACTTACACACAGTTACACTCAAATGCACTACGCTATCACACTTCTCGAGGGGCCAGACGGGTACTTAGAGCTTGTCCCGGCTGGGTCGGTGCCACGCAGGTGGGAGATACCTGGATTCCGGCAACCGACGTAAGACAGCTCCGGATCTCGCCAGCCAATGGAGGGGGATCACAGCCACCTCAATCGATACAAACGTGCACTACACTTACGGACATAATGACCTTAGCCGTTGGCGCTCTCGGAATCACTAATGAATCAATGAAGTACTTTTAAATGATACGACGCTGTTTGATCCGTTGCGAACGGGGGAGGTCGGTTGCTTTCGGAGCCAGTTCATTTGCTAGTGCCAACAGTAATTTGCCGTCACTTGCCTTGAAAACGCGGTCTCCGGACAGTTCCACTGGTCCCATTGGAACAGCTGTTGGCAGTGCGTGAGGGCGAGCTGCGCCCCGGCGGCCGCGCTCTCGGTTATCTGCTTTCCCTGCAACACACCACAAGTACATGCACCTACATTTTGTTCCTTTTTATTGTACCGATTCTTAAGATATAAATCTGATAGCTCTACATGAATTTGATCCATAGTAATCTAATCATTAGATATAAACTATGTATTTGAATTCAAAAATATTGCAATAACGGTTGTAGTGAGTGATTTGTTTAAACGACACATTTACTTTTGTGTATTTCAATCGCAAATGACAATAATTAAGTGAGAAATAAATTTCAGTAAATATTTTAGTAAAGTTAGTTTAGTATATTTTTTACAATTTGTGTATGTGTAATGTATTTTTAAAAGCTTCTACAAGTAAACTTGTTATTGCAAGTTATTTGTCGTAATTTTAAACTTGAATATGTAATTTTCAAATATATTAGAACAGCAATCAAAAATGTACTATTTATGAAATTTTACATCAGTACTACTAAGAATTCAAATCTTAGTCCGTAAATACTTACCGGTTCAAAGCTTCTTGATGAAAATATACCGTTGATACTACTGGACCTGTGAAAGAATCATAGCACATTTATAAACTCTTGTAAATGTTTTCGGAGCAGTGAATTGCTGGTCTGATCAGTATGAGATCTGATTGCATGAAGTTTAGTAATTAGTTGCTAGCTCTAAATTATTTGCAATTAATCACACGTTCTATTTAATCCATCTGTATCAATCTGGGCACAGATTTATTGTCTTTACCTCTTAGGTTTGTAATGGGTTTAATAAATAAACATTGTAAATGAGAATAAAAAAGTATTTTGAAGGTTTACTTGCCACACGACTCGTCAATCCCAAACTCGCAAGACGATACACTCCATTCAACTCTCGCATAAGAACAAATGACTGCGTAAAGAAAAAATAAAACCTCGTCTTTACAACATAATTTTGTCAATTTTAGCTGCCAAGGCAAGGTAGGATTTACATTGTACAATGAACCATGCGTCAAGACCAAAGTGTTAATATGACACAAAAAAGGTGAAATAATGGATCCAAAACATCGATTTTTGTTCATGCAAGACACAATACACTGTCGCAAAGTATTTCGGAGCGTATCATATCTTCCTAAAACATCAACAAATTCTAAATTGGGCTGAAATTCTTCCGAATTGAATCCCATAGAGAATATTTGGGAGGAATTAAAAAAAAAATAATAGAGGATACTATTGTCATGACCATAAACTCATCAAAATTCGCCTTATTTTGCAAAACTCTTCCACATTATGGACAAAGGCAATAAAATTTAGAGCGCATTAATGCTGTCAAGAATCCCTAGGAATAATTTAAAAATATTAAAGAATTTATTACCAGAGTTGTAAATATTTTTTAACATATTAAACCGTCATTTTTAATTTTCTTCATTTCTCAAATGCATTAAAAAATTTCACGTAAGATCTGTCAGTCCATTTACGAATAATCTTTTAAAAACACGTAAAAATACCTCTTGAGTACAATAATTTGGTCACACACTGTAAATTTTTACGAGTTTTCAATTTGATAAAGTAATTTCAGGAGTCGCATACAAACGGTAAAATTAACATACTTCATTCGATTAACCTTCCATGATCTGAGACACTGAAATACAAATTAGATATGTACTAGTTCGACAAGAGGAGCGTATAAGTTTATTACATTTCCATATTACTTATTAACTCCGTCCATAATACTATTTATCATGTTAAAATATAACATAATAATAATAATATTAATAATAATAATAATAATAATAATAATAATAATAATAATAATGATGATGATGATGATGATGATGATGATGATGATGATGATGATGATGATGTAATATTCACCTTATGGCATTCGAATAAGCAATAATGACCCATTTACTTCGCCAGTGACACTATAAAATTCCTAAAACAACTCACCAGCTCTTCCCCGACGAGACGATCATCAGAGACGCGTAGAACCACGCGCAGAAAGCCATTCCGAGAGGAGTCGCGAGCTCTTGTCTCCCCATGGCGTCAAACGCAAATGCCGGAGTTGCACCGCACCTTCCACCCCACCCCGCCCCGCCCTGCCCCACCTCACCTGAGCGTTTGCACCCCTCTGAGGCTAAGTGCCTCCCCCCGCCTGGCGTGCGAACGTCGTGGGGGTGGCGGTGGCGGCGGCGGCGGCGGCGGTGGCGGCGGTGGTCTTGGTGGCGGCGGTCTGTTCAGCCGGATGCGGCATCGCGGAGGTCCGATGGTATCTTCTAGGAGCCGATACCTGCCAACGTGCTGGGAGGCGCCTCCCGCATTCGCAGAACTCGTTACTTGCACCCTCACCGCGTGCGAAATCTACCGTACTCGGGCAACCCGGGACGTGTCGCCAAATACAAGGGATGGGCCTTGTTGGAAGTAACTAGGACGACCAGATTTTCGTAAGCAACAATTAGGACATCCTGGCACTTGTACCTAAAGATGGTCATACCTGACCACGTGACACCACTCGACCCCTGTCATGAAATTAATGAAGAATACAATTTCTCTATAATAAGAAATCAAAAAGCGTTGTATTGATTTTTTCTGAAATCCTCATCCTAGAAATTAAATACATTTGATATGGTATTAATGTAAAAGGAAATTAATTTATATTATGAAGTTTATGCAGTTTTTTGTAACGAAAATTGAAATACTATAATTCATCTTGTATTCAAACTCCCTCCCTCTCTCTCTCTCTCTCTCTCTCTCTCTACATATTTTAAACAAAAATTCAGAACACACATTTTTGCTCCTGAATGTACTGCAAAATCACAAGATTCACGCGTCAAATAAGAGTATATTTTTTTTACTTCTTATTTTTATTGTGACACTAGTCGTCCGAGATCGTATATCTTGATATCTAACCGATATTTACCCGTTATTTGGGTTTAAAGTGAAAGAACTATGAAAGAACTGAAAGGTTGCCATACTTCACAAACGCAAGACAGGCGAAACGAAATCCAGACTATTCAAACGTTTCAAACTCTATATATTTTCTCTCTGTTGAAGATAAAAAGCAAAAAAATGTTATTTAAATATAAATGTAATTTTCTACAACTTGTGTTCTGAGGGTTGAAGTGCTACAAGGCAAAGTTTATTTGCAAACCATCTGGCAATAGATCATTTTTGAAAATGACTTTCGCTTGCAAATAACTCGAAAGCTATTGGAATGATACAAACAATCTCACAAGCAGCTTTGCCAGCGTTCATTTTAAGTACAGTAACTTTGTCTCTATGATGCTTATATAATATAAGCATCATGTTACCTACCAACCTGTTACCTACTGTTACCTAGCAACCTGTTACCTACAACCTCTTAATAATATTTGTATTTCATAATATTTGTATAATATTTGTATTACATTTTAGCTCTGATGATGATCGCAACGCGATCGAAATGATCATAAGTTGATTAAACAGTATTGATACCAGACAATATCTTCAGTAATTTATCATAATATAAGCGAAAAACATGTTCTTCAGAGCTGTGTTTGGAGTGGTTAGGGTGCAAAAACAATGCTTTTTAGACAGCCACTAGCAAAAGAGGTTATTTTTAGGCCAAGTCCAGTGTTCTATATGATCAAGTTTTTGAACTAGAGCGAAATGTGTTATGATAATAAAACGTTCACATAAAACTGTGAAGACCTGCAAATAAAATACTTAAAATAATATATAATACTTAAGAATAAAAAGCTAATACTGATCTTAATATCATAAAGTAAGTGATTTATATCCTATATTTAAATAAAATTTAAGCCAGTAAGGCTGTCTAAATTTTTTTTTACCACACAGTGGTAAGATACATTTTATTTGCTCATAGGGTTGCGCCACTCAACCTATTGAACTCGTGTCGCAAAATTTCCTTCTTGCAAAATAAAATGCTAATTTTACCTCTCGTATCATAAATAACAATTTTAAATTAAATGTTATTAAAATGTCCCCGAAACATGTGACGTGCGGAATACAGAAGTGTACGTAGAAGGTCGTTGTGTTGTTTTGCGTCTGTGAGCTAGCGAAAAGAACTACCTCTGTCTCCCATTCCCTCCCATTGAAGGACACTTTCCATTTTTTCCCCCAATGTTTGGCGAATATTTCGGAAATGGTGAAAAAATCTGCCAAAGTAGCTAGTCATTGTATGAAATTCCACACAATTTCCATAAGCGTTCTGATTCCCGTAATACAATTATGATTCCAGTAGTTGAAGGCAAAAATTGAACATTAGTTCGAACGCGTAGGCGCAAGGCGGAGGCAGACGGGTTGAGAGGATTGATTGATTGTTCGATGTTTCCGGGCTTTTAAACTGCTTTGGCTATTAGTCCCATTAGTGCTGTGAATGTTTTAATATTAAATAATGCTGGTGATCCTCCCCCGTTGGATGGTGAGATTCGGCGCCGACCTGCACATCGGCTTACGGGGAGTCCCTCCTCAAAGTACCTCTCCACAACATGCCACCATCATTACATTTAGGGAAGGGATTTTCGTGTAAATACTTTGCGCATTCAATTATATTTTTGAAGTTAATATATTATGAATGAATTTGAACCATTTTTGTTTTACATATTTTGATATAATTACATACTTTTACATATTTTATCTGTCAATACATATTTCGTTTCATGTTAATACATTTATATGTCGAAACGGAACATTGCATATGCGAGTTCGCAATATATGTTACTTGAATCATCTTTCTTATAAACCCATGCAATGCGCTTCTATTAATGCCGAACGGGTAGAACGTGTACTGAATAAAATTATTTACATGTATAATGCGTTTCTTTTCCTGTTAAACATGACTGTGATATCAAATTATCCGGGCAACCCCGGTTTACTTCAGCTAGTTTAATTAGTGAGAATAGAGGGACGAAGTATACATTTTTGCACTTTCGATGCACTAAAAATGTTTGCAATGTAAAGCTTGTTCACAAAAGGCATCGCAATAATAACCAATTGTTTAAAGTTCCCTCATTTCGGGTATCTTAATAAGACATTTTTAGGGTTATTAAGACGTAATTCGTAATTCGCAATTTTTTTCCTGGACCGTTTAGCGCCAATTTCGCTTGCAATTCATCTTTGATTGTTCCTAAAATTTAAAAAAATCTCAAGAATCAGACTGTCATAATTGTGTTGAGAACCCTTAAATTACTTATTTCACTCACCTGAAATTTTTAATTGAAAAAGTTCAGAATATGAATATTAATTTGAAATAATAAATACTAGTCAAGTCTGTGAACACATTTGCATTTCTAAATTATACAAGTTATGTAATGTTACTTACCTCAGAACTGAAATAAACAACGGTGAAATGTAGATGTTGTAATTTAAGTAATTCTTGTTTATATGTGTGTGGAACTTTCATGTTAAAAAGTATGATCTGTTATTTGCAATTTCATAATAAAAATAATCTTCATAATACACTTGCATTTACGTAGTCCATTTTTGGGCATAGAAAGTTTCGAAGTACTTGTTAAATTATGACAGATGACGCTTGCAGGCGGGTGTTCTTTTTTAAAAATTTCAGCAGAGAATACTAGGAATTGTTGCAGGTGAATCCGCTTGAAGCAGAAACTAACATTGAGAAATATCATAAATACATTTAATAGCTATTAGAGCTCATTGCAAAATGAGATTTAATTGTCCTCATGAATTAAGTCGTAACAATTCATGTCAATACCGGAAAGAGAATATAATAATTCAGTGCTTTTTACCAATATACTCGTAGTTGCATGAAAACATATTATGATTATTATACAATATTAATATTTTCTTGCTGAAAATACTGTTTGTTTCATCCTTTGTGGCGTCGATAATTAATATGTTCATATCATTATATCTTCGTTATTTAATTCACTGAAATCTTACAAATTTACTCATTGTCTACTATTTGACAGGTGTCATTTCCTTCATACCTCAACACTCTCTTTATTTGACTTCCCTGACAACATATTATACACGATTCTATGACAATATGCAGCTCAAACTAAACTCCGTAGTATAAAACTATAAAAAAACGTGTTGAGGTGGCTCAGAAAATCAATTGATGTAACTGCAGTGTGTCTGGGTTTGAGTCCCGACGGTGGCAGGAATTTCGACACTATCTACTTATACATCGTAGATGGCCGAGTCCAGCCGCACTCTGGAGGAGAATTCTAGACTGCTCTGATCAGTATTTTGGCGTTTCTCCGATCAACACCAGACGAATGCCAGAGCACTGCCCTAACAAAGGAGCCATGAACAGTGCGCGATTTTCCTTGCTTAACGTTTACTTTCACTTACCCTTTCACACACACACTTACACTTACATGCATTAGACAATTCGGGAGACCAGGAGCTTATAGCTGACCCGGCTGAGACTGTGCCCTACAAGGGGAGATACTTCGAGGAAAACCCCCGCAAGCCGACGTGCATTTCGGCGCCGGATCTCGCCACCTGATAACACATGCGATACACTTACGGGACTAATAGGGGACTTACGGGACCATAGCTATTGCTGCACAGCGGAATCACGAAATAATCAGTCAATCATCTGAGTCTCCACTCCCCCCTTTCTGGGCGCCCTTACTGTGGCGCTCATGACTACTGTGGCCCTCCACTTTCGACCACCGCTTGCTCTTCAGTCCCATTCACAATCCAAACGTAAACATAAGCATAACGCATGGGCGTAAACATTAACTTAAGTGATAGACTGAAGTATTCACAATGTCTAACATAAACGTAAGCAAAATAAGACTTTCTATTGGCTGTGAGACATTCTGGTTTACTATTGGTTGCATGTGAGAATCGATTTCGAGGTATCGATTGTGTCCATGTCCCATAAGGCGTTAGTTCGTCTATCAACTTCGTTCCTCTTTCGATTCTCGATTTTGGGTTAACGTACTGTGATTGGTTCATTTCTTATGTCGTACTTAAGCATAAGCTCAGCAGCTTGAAGCTTGCAAGTTTTAAGTTAACGTCTTACGTGTTATGCTTATGCGAACGCATTGTGAACGAGTTAGCTTATGGACGTAGGCCTAACTTTTATGTTAACGCCATGCTTATGTTTGTTTGCATTGTGTATGGACGGTTTACTGTGAGTAGCATTTGCGGCGCAGATCTGTGGTCGGATTGCAAAGGCGACTACCTGGAGAGGTGGCTCAGGGCATCAAATACAGTGCCTCTATCCGAGAGATCTTAGGTTCGAGTCCCGACGTTGGCAGGAGTTTCGTCACGGCCTAGAGAGCTAGGTCGAATTAAGCCGCTATATGAATGATTATTCTTGCGGAAGAATGATCGATATTTTCTCCGATCAACACTTGGCGAATGCGGGAGCACTACCCTAATACCGGCCACGCACTGCGCGCGATCTTTCTTTGCTTTTCCTTGTCATCTCTTCATCCCCTCATCCCACACACACTTACACTTACATGCATTACACTATCACATATATCAAGAGATCGGTCGTGAGTTTAAAGTTTGTCCCGGCTGATGCGCTACCCTGTTAGTGGGAGATACCTGGTTGGGTAGAGCCCCGTTAGCCGACGGTAGGTCGGTGCTGGATCTCGCCATCCAGAGGGGGAATATCACCGCCCCTCCCGAAGTAAAACATGAACTACACTTACGGTATGAATGTCCATAGCAATTGTTGCGCCCAGAATCACTAATCAATCTGCAAAGACATCTATTTTTGGAACTTTTCCCAAAAGTGACCCCACAAATTCGGCATTCGCCGAGTAGCGAGCTACTGCTCGCCCAAGCCCGAGCAGCTGCTTTGCTCGGTTAATCTTTGCTTCCTTTGATGTGTCCAAAAGAACGACGCGCTTTGGGGAGGGCAAATACTGAATATTCGTCGCTTGGCAATTAGCAAGGCACCTAACCACACTACTCGGCTGTGCGATGTTGGCTTCACGGTCGGTGTTGTTCACAATATGCGGCGAGTTCATTCATTACAAATTTTATGACATACCGTAGTACTTCTCACCTTCATGGACTTTGTTAATTCTTAGCGCCGAGAGCATGTTTAGACACTGAATTCTTATCTATTTAAAGGTTTAAAATTTTGAGAGTTGGAATTTGTTGAGTCCAAATTAGTAGAGCCACGCGTCATATAACTTTTGAACTCAATGTGCACCATAGAACTTATTCGCCAATTCAAGAGGAAAGTGCGAACTTTACAAATGATTATCCTGAAAGATATCCAAAATAATAAACAACTTACAACCTTTAAATATGAAAAGTAGTACCAAATTAACGAGTGAATTGTTGAGGTTTACAGATAAAAATATACCAGGATATTTCTTCTTATAACTGTTTCAAGTTAGGGTAATTTGTATTTACTATTTATTTCATCAAATCAAATTTGATAATACAGAATAATTTGGTGAAACCTTGCATTTCAAGTGGAGCCCTGTTAACTCTCAGTTCTCCACGCAGCTTCCTTTTGTAGTGGTCATTGTTAATGTGATCCAGTCACATTCGCATACTTTCATGAGACTTTCTTGTTGAATTGAATTGAATATTGGAGCTGAGGGACATACATTACCATTTTGAATGAGCACTGCATTTAAACTTAGTTTGGAAGAATCAGTGAATAGCATCCACTTGCAGGGGGCCGTGAACATTATCCAAAGTTCCAAAAATTATATTTAGTTCATTATGAAAATAAACAATCTCATTGACTGCAGAGAAGTAAATTTGAAAATTGTGCTGCCGCCTCATATAGAAGATGCCTACAACACAATTATGTAGTTAATTTGAAGTTTTTAATATCGCAGAAAATAACTGCGGACTATTTAGCGAAGTGAGGGCAGAGAAGTGTGAGTGAGTGAGTGAGGGAGTGAGTGAGAAGAAACCGTGCGTGGAATCCTTGAGACCCACCAATCGAGATAACAGATGTGTCTTCTAGCGGCGGTCGGTTTATTTAATTTTTATCCATCCAGAAGACTGTAAGAAATTTCTCTGAAAATGCATTTTTTGTTTCTTTAAGCAATTAAAATGTGATTTGAGTTACCTACGGAACCTTCAATAGCATCAGTTCCTCTCGGCGAAACAACTATTAATTGATTGGCACTGATTCCGGGCGCGTTAACTGCTGTCATTAGTTCCGTAAGTGTAGTGCATGTTATTCCTCTGGTGGTGGTGGTGGTGGTGGTGGAGGAGGAGGAGGAGGAGGAGGAGGAGGAGGAGGAAGAGGAGGAGGAGGAGGAGGAGGAGGAGGCGTTCCCCCGCTGGATGGCGTGGTGCGGCGCCGACCGTCTGTCGACTTGACGGGGGTTCCCCCCCCCCCCAATGGCGCACCGCCCCAGCCGGGGCACGCGGAAAGTTCCCGATCAGTCTCACGACATGTGCGATTGTGTAGTGCATGTCAGTGTAAGTGTGCGTAAGTAAGGGGTGAAAATAACACAAGGAAGAGGATGGAAAGATTGCGTGCAGTCCGTGGCCCGTTTGTTAAAAGTTCCAGCATTCACCTGGTGCTGATCGGAGAAACCACGGAAAACTACTAATCAGAGCCGCCGGCCGCTAGAATTCTCCTCCAGATAGCGACTGAACTTGACCTAGCTGTCTACCAAGAATCCTCGAAAATCCTGCCACCGTCGGGACTCGAACACTAGAATCTCCCTATCAGAGGCACTGCAGTGACATAATGCCCTGAGCAACCTCTCCCGATCGACGAGGTAAATCGATTGGCACAACTCATAGCTTGTTTCCTTCCTCAGCTCTGTAATCAAGCTGCAAAGTACTACCATATAGCTGTCCGCCCCTGAATATATTGAATCACAGCAACAAAATAAGTTACACCCACAGCAAGCTTTGCACTATTCGTAAGTATTGATATCTTGATTTTGGTGAAGGAGTGCAATATCGTTTTAATAAATATGTCTTTTTCAAATTTATGATAGGTCAGTAACATGATAAGACACTCTTTTACCAAAGTCGAGATATTAACAATTATGAATAGTGAGAGGCGTGCGGCCTCCAGCTGGTGAGTCTATTCTTGTTAACGCGGAAACCCTTCAATTAATAAATTCCGTCCTCCTTAGAGCTTCTGTGGAGTCGAGAAAACCAGAAAAAAAGAAAATTCATTAATTTCTAGACGCCCCTTTCTCAAATCGTGGGAGGCGGGAATGGCCATTTAGGGAGGACGGCGTCCAGCACAACCTCTTTCATTGAAAGGCGGCGAATGCTTCGGCTCATGAATGACGCAGCGGAAGGGGTCCTGGGCCGAAGGGCCGGCGGAAGGGCCGGCGGGAGGGTCGAGGAGGGAAAGGAGGGGCGGCCAAACAGGTACTGCCGCCTCCGCTGCCATAAAATCAACTCACAGGTACCGACAGCAGTGCCTGCAGGAAATTGTGCAAGCGTGTGCAGGCCAGTTAAGTGAACAAACGTGGCGTAGTTAGTGCAGTGAAGTGCGAATGAATAGGAAGAATGAATGGTTATGTATATAATCAAACTAGTATGAATGATGTGTGAGTGTAGATAAAAAGAAAAATTACCTCACCCGTAAAACAACAATTTATGTAGTATATAATATAACAAAACTGATCTTAGTGTAAGTTAGTAATGCGAAAGTGCAAGTAAGTTAACTTTAGGTCTAAAATGTAAAATTAGCTGTAAGAAAAAGTCCCTCCTCTAGCTGCTTAAAGCCGTAAGGCAGCAGTACAATGTACAAAATTTAAAGAAAATAAATTCCCCTTCTCTACTGGGTTACTGTGGAGGGGACAAAAGAAAAAACGTGGCGTAGTTATTTGGCCCAGTAGTATCAGTCAGCATCCTGCAAGTGACTACAAAAACCTTAATCGGTTAAACATCTCAGAAGAGTTTAAAGAATATATCAACTGCAGTTTTAGTTCATTATTGTGTCTATTACGTAAACCTAATGATATTTCAAGCTAAAGTTTTTAAGTTTAGATCAGAAATAATACACATTAATTCTGTTGGCTACTAATTTCAGCTATTTATAGAATATTTTTCAGGGATTCTTATTAACGCAATTAATAGTTTTTGCTGCATTATCACCAGTAATGTGTTCTGTGGAACTTGCATTCTACTAGTAAATACGCACGACTTGTTGCATTGCTGCATTCTACAATCATAACATTTAATTTAAAATATTTAAATAAAAATATTTTAATATTTTATTGGTGATCTTAACTTTAAAAAGAACATTATATCACATTAAGTAAAATGTCAAGGGAAGTTAAGTGACAATAACGGTCTTACATAACGAGGTTTTTTAAAAAAAATCATCAAATCCAAAAATACATCAAAAGTTTGAATATTTAATACGTCCAAAATGTTTAAAACAACTTAATTTGAATAAAACTATTTTTTCGTGAATTTGAAAATTTGCCGTTTTGTAAAAAGCATTTCGTTCCTGTTTAACAACAAAGATGTCTACTTTAAAAGAAATACATAATTTGGTAACACAATTTTGAAAATATATTAATACTTCAAGTCCTTTTCAAAAGTAATATTTCACTCAAATTTTCACTGCAACATATTCAAGCTGATAATCATTTTGCCAAAAGCTCAGAAATGACATGAAGCTGCAAGTTTATAAATACTCGTTAAGGCGAACGAATAGCCTAAAGATCGATTTGCTCGATTTACACATTATGAGTCTGAATTGTTTTTTTTAGTATTTTTTTTATTTTCCACGGCTTACTCATACATAATGCATTGATTCGCTAATACATGTTGATTAATAATTTGCAAACTATCTGAGAAACGGTAAAAAGAATTCACTGAATAAATCTGACGTGCCGCAGTGGGTGAATTTGAGAGTAAATGAAACATTATGAAGCCGAAGTAGAATGAGAGGCAAGAAAAGAAATATTAAAACTTCAAAAAACTTGCAACAAACTAAAACATTACATAATAAATTACTCAGGTTGTAAAAACTTGGTAAGAACTGAGAGGTCACGCAGTCAAATCAATCTACAGAAGAAACTCGGGATGCAATGCTCCCTGTTTTACTAATACGCAGAGAAAAAAATCTCGAAAAATTAGGAAATAAAAAAATCAGACACGTTGTATCTGTCAATACAACGCTTTTCTCTATCAATACAAGACTTTTTAGAATATATCGTCACAGCAACTAACATGGATCTATTCTATATAATACCTTACAGGTTCTCCGCGAACGACCATCGCTGCATTCTCTATATGATTTGGATTTCTCTTCCACGACTCGTTCATGAAAGTAGGACATAGCGGCCGCCTATAAATTACTAACGCCAAAGAGGGGAAAGGGGATTTGAGGCAGCGTTACGCTACGTTACATGGGGGTATGGGGTGTTAGTTTAGTGTTTCGTAACACTAAATTTCGATATATGTTTTTTAATTTTTCAACATTTGCAGAAATAATTTCTGTTATTCAGTCTTTTACTAAAATACGTAAATGTTAACTAATTTAATTTCAAAAAATATGTAAATAAATTAAAAAGTTATGCTATATAGATTGTTATAATTTTTTTCATTTACATTACATTGAATGAATTTGATCGAACGTGAAAGAAATATTCAAAACTGATCTATAGCGTATTTTAAAATCTAATAAAATTGGCGCAGTACTCTCGCCCATACGTCATCCTCATCAAAGTGTGCACGGCTTGTCAAAAACAGTTATCGTTCAAATTCCTTCTTTCACCTACAAATTTCCCCAATCTTATTGTGAGCCAATGCAGAATAATTGGCAATTGATTCTGACTAATTATCATCAATTTTAATACACATCACAAATAGAGTTAATACAAATTGGTTTTACCGTTATGTGATTTATTTTTACTTATTGAAAATGAAGGGTGATGAAGCAAGTGTTACGTAATTATTTGCGGATAGTTAAGCAAGCGTTACAGGTGCGTTACGGGAGGAGAGGCTATACGGCCCCATGATCCTTTCAATCCGATGATGGTTTACCATGCTTTGTATATGCTGTCATTACCGTGGGCACTGCCACTCGAGGAACTGTTTTCGTCACAGATGCTCTCACAAACCGTACATCGATTCGGTTTTAGAAGTCTGAGAGATCTCATATTTCATCGATGGTTCGTGTTCAGTCGCAGAAAAAATACAAAACACTGTAATATTACCATCAAAACGTGTTGTGTCATTTGTGCAATGTAACCACGTCGCAGAATTTAGAATTCCGTAGTACCGCCAACTTGCTAAAAGATGTTCTGTATTGCATGGTGTTCATATAATTTTGACCAACTCCTGTATTTCTGAGCAAGCCAAAACTATTTTGGAAGTTAATACATGTATCTGCAAATATGTTCCTTCTCCTGTATTTCAATGCAACGACATTTGGTATTCTTAATTTTCGTTTGTTACATTTTCAACTTCAAAACGATGGAATTTTATTTTTTATGATGGCACAGCAGTATATCCCAAATCTAATTAATAAGGTTAATAATTTTTACCACTAGATAATTATTTTAACCTTAAAAGAATAGAGAATATACCAAATATTTATGAATAAAACAAAAAAATATAGTTACTCAATGCAGAATGTGTATAATGCGGAAACCTGTCTAATGGTAATGTAAATAGGGGTCCTGCCAAACATAAATTCTAGAGTATTACATTGCTTAACGCGGAACCTTGAAAAATAAAAATATTATCTTGAAAGAATAGTGTTCTCCTGCGGAAAAAAAACTGATCCTTTGAGATTCCACATTGAGCAAGTTATTCTGTACGAGTATATTAAAATACAAAGTATAAAACTTTGTTATCATTTATCTTTTCTTTAGGAATGAAATAAAAATATGGGTCATAATTTTTTTGAAAGTATTTAGAAAATGTGTTCTTGGTTCGTGTATTTTTTATCCATTGTCATTATTCGCTTCTGATATGAATGAAAGTATTTGCCTTTTTCCTACGCAAGATTATATCCATACCGCGCTAAATGAAAGTTAAGAATCAAATAATTGCAGAACGAATGAAATATATTATTGTCAATGCGTAGGGATGTAATTAATTGTGGGTCATTATCAATAGCGTTCATTGCATAAATATGCAAGTACAATTTGGTTGGGATGATCATTTTAAGGAATATCCCAGGGTCGTTCTTTTGGTTTACATTAATGAAACCATTTATTGATTTTTTCCATTCATGGGTTTGCAAATACTCTCTTTATGGAGAAAGCAGCTCATTAGGGAACGCGCGAGACGCGTTCAATACATTTTGATTGCTTTTAAATGTCGCGATTTGTAAAAATACACATGTGCGAATAAGGCGATGATTCTGATTTAAATACAATAAAATGAATTCGAATATTCAATATATTGTATATCTCCATCCAAATTAAACATATATGCATGAATCAATTCTCTGCGTTGAACAATAAAACATACAATAACTTCACAAACACTTTCAATATTCCACACAGCATGTCACTCTAATGTTCGTACTCAAAGAATAATTTACTAGATAAATGGCGATGAAGTAGGGATGGCATGTTTTGTTTCAAAATACCAATAAATCCATAATGCAATATATTGCAAGGTCAAAACCGGCATGTCTTTTACATCGAATGAAAAACAAGTATACACCGTAGTTATTTCGAAAGACCGTTTTTTTATTCTAGGTTGCGACACCGAGAAAAGGAAGAAATTAAATCAATAATACACTCTACCTTTGATACATTTCAAAATTGAAAATTTTTGAGATAACCTGGAAAGAGTCCACTGAAAACTCCAGATATGAAACTTAAGTGGGAAAAGAAATATTAAATGTTAAATAAATTAATGACTATTTCAAATGCAATTTAATTATAACTTAAATATTCTCACTTAAAATTAAATTTTTGAACACTTGGTGGTTAAAATCCGATAAAAAATTTCGGCAATTCCGATAAATTGCAAGGTATCGAAACGAATTTTCGTTACCGATATCTCGATACTGATCGAAAAAAAACCCTATTTAGAAAACCAAGCAAACGTTACTGCCATCCCTACCACAGACACAATCACTGCCGCCCGGCTGTCCGCGAGTGTTCGCGGGCGTGGCTCAGAAGATGAGCGTAGGCCGCTGGATGAGGTGCTCGCTCTGGATGCGCTCCGAGTACAGGCGGCCTTGCTCCTCGACGGCGGTGATGAGGTCGGTGCCGTCGCGCGCGCTGGTCTCCACGGCCGCCCGCACGCCCGCCGTGTCCACGGTGCGCAGCCCCGACGCCCACCCCACGGCCGCCCACGCGCGGATCAGGTTGGTGGTGCAGCTGCGGCAGTACGAGCCGTAGTACTCGTCCGTCTGGTAGTCCCATGGCAGCAGGTAGTGGTAGTGCGGCCACATCGACAGGTTCACCAGGAACACCAGGTTGGTGTCGTACGAGAAACTGCCACAGAGAACACGCAAGTCAATAATAATAATAACAATAATAATAATAATAGTAATAAGAGTGTAACAATATATCCACTTGCTATTTCGGCTGAAGGTATAGTAACAAACAATTTCAGGAAAAATCTGAAAAAAATGGGTTTACTTCATCAAATTCTAAATTACGGGCAGAAAGCAGTGATCCTGCAAACATGAGGCTCCCATGTAGGTCTTGGGTGTCAGAGTGAAATCTCTCTCCCCAATGAGCGAGCTCTTTCCTTAACTTGGCAGGAATGGGCAAATTGAACCCAGCACAAGCTGCGGAGAAATTAATAATAATAATAATAATAGTAATAATAATAATAATAATAATAGTAATAATAATAATAATAATAATAGGAATATGAATAATAAAAATGATAGGAAGAATAAGAATACATTTAAAATGGAACTGAAATTCTGCAGTGTGTGGCCAGGCCAGTGTTTGGGTTTTCTGGTGGCATCGCAAGTTAATTGTATTAAAACGCTCAAGGAGACGAAATGATAGTGATGCAACAAGCTCATAAAGTTAACAAACTATTGCGTTTATTTGTGTATATAAAATGAATGTTAAAAACAAAAAAGAACCATAATTTGCTATAATTTAACTTAATTTTAATATTATGGACATATACAAGAGAGAGGATAACACTATGTTGTTGTTATCTGAATATTGCCTCTTACAATGTATTCACAACACCCGTTCCCACGTTCAGGGATCTTTAAAGAGATGCAGTTCAAAATCTGGTCTCGTGATTTTTCCTGTAGATAGATATTCTCTATTTTCATAGGCTGTGAAAAAATTAGCTGTCTTCACGCACTGGAAGTTACTGAAAGAAACATAAAAGTTCCACACTTGTCACGTCGCAAATCGTCGTTTGCGCGTGATTCGTGTAACCTTGTTTACTGTGAGAGAATGACCGCCTAGGGAACAAACGCTCTTACGGGAACGAGCTCCAAGGCAAGGCAGTTTATTTTTGTGCCCTCCACAGTAACCCCGTGGAGAAGGGAATTTATTTACTTTTGATTTTGACATTAAGCTGCTGCCTGCATGCTTAAGCAGCTAGAGGAGGGGCTTTGTCGTACAGCTACGTTTAATATTCTAGTCCAAAGTTAACTTACTTGCACTCTGGCATTCCTAATTTACACTAAGATTGTTTTTTATTAATTACTAAAAATTGTTATTATTATACATGTGAGATATTTTCTCTCTCTCTCTCTCTCCATTCACACATCATTCATACTTGTTTCATTATATACACAGCCATTCATTCTTTCCATTCATTCATCCCATTCATTCACACTACGCTGCACTACAAACTAGAAAACACTATTCGCCCCGGCACTGACTTGGCTCAAGTCAGAGCAGAGACACACTGAGCTAACGGCATTGCTCACACTCCCGACAAGCTCGCTAAGGCGCGCTGCATAGGGCCTATTCTTCAAGGCAGTAGTTCTTCGACACTGTGCAACGGAAACCCAATGTAGTTCCAAAAAGTGTCCGCTGCAAGCAAGTTTGGTTAGTATTGTGCGCGAAACTTCGATTTTTTTTCACACAGGTTCATCAATGTGTGATTGTTCTGGGTAAGGAATAACGACATATAGAACGGCATTAACGTCTTCTTCAATCTCCAGACTTCTCCCACTTCCAAGCGCCCGGTCACCGCCCCCGTTAAACACCCTCTATTTCCCCCTCTTTATTCTCAATATTCTACCCCATACCTCATTGCTCTATCCTCATCTTCCATTCCCTCTCACACCTAAATTATGAGCATTATTATTTTTCTGTGTACCCTAATGAAATTGTTAATTAAATATACAAAAGTATTAGTGACGTTCCAGATAAAATATACTTGTAGCTATCTCTGTACCATCATCAGGATACTCACTACAATATATTGGCATAAACAAAATTGATGTTAAGATACCCGCACTCTTTGTATTGTTCCTTAATACTGCCAGTATTGTGTTTAAAATTACTGTTGTCATTAGCTTATAGTGTATTGGGCTTCTCTGGTGCAAAATTATTGTATATTTATGTAAAGTGCTACTGTAAACTAAACGTAGCTTTCTGTAACGTTCCTCAAATAACTTCACTTTTTTGGCCTACTTCTTCGTCCTTTCCTTCGCTTTTTTTCTCTTCCCTTTCCCTCACAAACTTTATCATTTATACTTTCTGACCCCTTCCCCTGTACGTCTTTTCTTTTCTCTTTCACGAAACTTCCCTTTCACTACTCAGTATAACATACTCAGTTGTATTAATGTTCGGCCCTAAGCCGCCATCCTGACTGAGGTTTTTCTGGGTTTACTCAATCGCTTAAGGCGTATGCCGGGATGGTCCCTAGATTTGTTCTCCCAGACGTAAATGTACAGCTTGCCCTCCCCTCTTAAAATGTTACTTCTCTAAATGTATGTAAATTTAAGTGGTTAGGCGGAAGAGCAGGCCCTATGGCCTGAGCCTCGCCATTAATAAAGACATTATTATTATTATTATTATTATTATTATTATTGTTAAGTCAAGGCGATTGTTGTACTGCTAACCTGTCATTTGGATCATAATCCATGCTGGTATCACCTGGTGAATTAGCCCGGAAACAACAATACCTGTGACTATCACTATTTCGTATCATTTTCATTTGTTTTCAATTTCATTTTCTTTTTGTTGGCGTTGCAAGTTACATAGATCAGTACTATAGTACTTTTCCATATGTCTCTTTTGCGACTTAAATTAACTTAAAATCTAACTTAATTCTACGAAAACTAACTACTCAGCATAATGGAGCTCTTGAAGCGCCTTACTTATTCTCCAACTCATTCTGTATATTCAAAAAAGCTTGATTTGGGAACGTGTTTTTAATTCTTGTACTGGAATCTGGGATTTGAGCGAGGTTGAAATGGGTTAAGAGGACGTTTTGATTGATGTATGAGTAGAATTGACTGGATATCTTGGTAATGAATGGAATTAGGTATAGTATATTTAATTCTTTGTGCAACTGTAGATTTGAAACGAACCATGGGGCTTGAGTAATTGTTCTGAGGTATTTCTTTTGAACGATTTGGATTTTGTTTAAATTGTTTTTTGAGGCATTTAATCTGAGGGGACACGCATAGGTCATAATAGTTCGGATATATAACTATTTCGATTGACAATACGGCACTGAACGTCTTGGAAGTCAATGATTGGTTGATTTATTTATGGTTGATTTAACTGTGAGCCAAACATCGCCTTCGGGGCCGCTCAGAGCCGCCTTGCATTTTATTAATGTCAGTGGATGTTATGACGAGGCTTCATTTGTGCCGATTTGTATTAAAGTAAATCTAAATATATTAGAAATTTTAAAAATTCATTGAAAATTCATTGAAATGATTGAACTGTACAATTGTAAGTTTTAATAAATGTAATCAGATTTAATTTAATCGTTAAAAATAATCTATTGCTGTACAAATGTCGATTAATACTCGGTGACTAAATGACGAATAGTACAGGATTCCGGGACTCAATGTTCCCCGAAATGAAGTACTGTTTTCCGCCCAGCGAACTGCCAAGTTCGGCAGGGGCCGGCAAGTAGAGATCCTAGCGAACACAGCAAATGCGGTTCGGCAGCACCACGTGCGGCTTTCGCTGCAGCAAGGGTTGTCCATGGCGTTACCTAAAACAGCATGCCCAGTACTGACCAAATTATTATTTTTCCTTATTCTTAAACTTCCAGTGCCCGACAGCAGCTGTGTTTTTCACAACACACATAAATAGCGAATATCTTTCAATAGAAAAAAATCAGGCCAGACTTCCACCTTCACCTGTTGAAAGATCCTTTGTTAGACAACGTTGCACATTTAAATAAATACTAGCTGAAGTATCCGGCATTGCCCGGGTATTTCTTTACCATATATTATGCAGTAAAATAGATTGTTCTCTCCTTGCCACACCTAGTGCTTTCTATTATATTCTAGTGCTTTCCGTATTGGTGTATCTCGTGTCCCGACACGTTCAGAAGCTCCGTAAAGTTACAACAGCTAAGTTTTCAAAAAATATTGAAATTAAATTATTATTTGTCAATTCCTGCAACAAGTGCTGTTGAGGGGAGTTGCTTGACCCATAAAAGAATCACGTCGTATCACAGAAATGCTAGGTCACGAGGATGTAAAATTTGGTTTTGCTTCGTTAGAGAAGACAATATTTTCGAAAAGTGTCAAAAGCTAATGTTCTAGGAAGATGTTATAGCAGATTTCGCCAAGGGTAGGAGATTACCTATACTCGTCAAAAAGGATGTAAAAATTAATTTGACTGGTGTGTATGTTAGAACTATTTTTTCTAACTGCAACATACATCTTCATTATTGCTCTAAGCAGTAGTGTAATACGCTTTTTAAAATCATTTGTTCTCATTAATTATAAGTTCTTCCAGGAGTGAAGTTGTTTTGCCGTAAATTTGTGCTTTGTTTTCTTTCTTCTCTTGCAATCTACCTACCGTGCGTAAAATCTTTTTCTAACTGTTACGCCGCGAAAAAACCTCTTCGCACAAAAACAGTTTTATAAGAAAAAAGCTATTAATGCCTTTTTATCTTATAAAAACAAGAAAACACAATCATTTTTTAATATGAACATTTTTCATTTGACAATTGTTGAACGCAAAATAAACAACCACGCCCAAAATTATTTACATGTCCTATTGAATACGCAATATATATATATATATATATATATATATATATATATATACAGAGAGAGAGAGAGAGAGAGAGAGAGAGAGAGAGAGAGAGAGAGAAAACTTCACATGCAAAACAATTATCAGAAATAGACGATAGCTCTGTGACAAAGAAAAAATGAGCCAGATAGACTTTGCTAGTCACGGTGACGTGTCCGCCACATGGCTCTTCCCCCCCTCCCAAGGGTGGGAATTACGTGGGAATTGAACAGGAACGGGGGACACTGTTAGACCATTAGCTAGACGGACAATGGACCCAAAATGTCAAGTACATAAATTTAATTATTTGATTACATATACTTCTATTAATTGTCTCAGACCAACTTTCTTACGTACAAAATATCAGCAATGTTTCATTATGTGTAACCCTCGATTTCGGCTATTTGTTTTATTATGACATTACCTATCTTGTAGTTTTGTATCACGTATTTATATTTCTTCTTGATGCCTCATTTTGTGCAATTGAACGATTCGAATACATTTTACTATCTTACAGACAGTTCTCTTCTGTCGTTTCAAGAAGTTCAATATTATAATTTAAAAACAATTTAACAACACATTTGTGGATGATATTTTGAAAATCAACTACGTTGTTCTTTTTTATCTTTGCAGCTCAAACGCATTCATTCCAATTTTGTGAACGATTCCAGCGGTCCTAATGTTTCTCACACACAAATACACATACTCTAACTTTTATAAAAAAGTTTATAATATCTTCCCAATTACTAATTACTGGCAACCATACTTAATTGTGGCTCCGACCATGTAACAAAATCAGTATTTCACCTTAATGAGTTTTCTGCAAAAGTATATTTTTCAAGTAGAATATTGAATATTTTTGTACCTTATAATGAACATAAATATAATCTTGTTTAGGACATCTCATTTATGACAGAAAAGTAATATACACGTTTATGATGTGAAAGACAATACCGAAATTGTAATTCCTAAATAGTTAGATAATGTCTAAATTGTGATACCTAAATAGTTCGCTTTTGCAATAACGAAACATTACAAATTGATAAAACAGTCAACATATTTTATTCTAGGTAAGAATATATCTCAAAAGTCTTACTATAAAATATAATTGTGATGTAATCAAATAGTGTTTTCTTTTTTCGGAGGAATTCTGAATCTATTGTCAGTTGATACAAAGGAAGGATTTGAGCGGAATATTGTTCAGAACGGAATTCTGTTCTATCCCAAAGCATTCCGTACCAAGGAATTTTCATTAACATTATTGAATTAAGTCATACGATCCGGGTAGCCGAAGTCGCTAAGGCAGTAGTGCCATGGCCATCTTGGACGGAAGGAACGCGGATTCGAATCCCGCGTCGGTCATAGTTGGGTTGTTTTTGTATGTCTGTGTGTGTCGTCCATTCACCCTTCATAATCATCTCATACTTCATTTCTCCAGGGCTAACAACGCTGCGGTGTAAAAAAATGGGTTCGGCATAAATGTGCTGATTTCCCTCCCCCCCAAAAAGGTCACGTGCACTTGCCCCCGGGAGAATAGGACTAGTTCTCGGTGGGTAAGTGACGCGTTCGCGTGGTCCTAGGATTGCCAATTCGGGACTGAAGAAAAAATAAATAAAATTTAGAAAAATAATATTTCATAACGTGTCGAGTGTACTGTGTTTCGAGGCAAAAAAAAAAAAATAGCGAAATGTTTACCAACCGAGGACGAGTGAATCGGATTTGAGCTCGAAACCTAACCTAGTTTCAAAACATTCATTTGTAGGTCGGAGTGCAGTTTTTTGTACTCTTTTTAAAGTAGACATTTCTGTATTGTAGTAAAGATAATTCAAGAACATTATTTTTATCGACATACATGGAAGACATTTTGTAGATGAAATGTAAACGTCGGAAGTCCCGTAACCATTGTCAAATTCATTAGTCACCAGATGTTGAAGTTTAAGGACAATGATTTGCGTTTTTCCTACTCTACATCTCGTCTGCCAATTTTCTTTGAACTACTCCGGTAAAAAAATTACAGGCCTAGTTCGAGAGAGATCAACTTTACAGATGATTAGCAGTTCAAAACTGTCTGCTTTAATAGTCGAGAGTATAAGAGAGTTTGAAAGCGCCTTATTTCAATTGCTTAGCGCCATTGCATGACTCAAGCACTTACTTGGTTTCTGGGCGCAGGCCCCAGACGAGAATGCCGCTGGTGATGAGCCAAACGGCGTGGGTGACGATGACGTAACGCAAGAGGAAGACGATCAATATGGTCGTGAAGACGTCCTCGTCCCAAAACTCAACGGGCAAGTTCACGGGGATAATGACGGCCAGCACCGGCACCAGCAACCAATAGAACCTGCCGAAAAGTCGCAAAAGCAACGTACTCTTATGTTGGTATTGTGGTGAGTTTTCGTTGGCATTTACAATGAAATAATTATGAGTCGAATTATATGAATTATTAGACAAGTCGTTTTTGTGGCTTCCATACAGCAGAAAACTGATGATGATGATGGATAAGCCATCGAAATATGCTATTGTAATAAATACTATTGTTGGCAATGACGACTCATATAATTATTTCGTACTCTAATGTACTTGTGAAGTTGAAATTACGTCGAAAGAAGTTTACCTCTACTTAAAATTTTGTTATTTTCATGCGTAAGAGGAACTGTTTGCTATCAACTACTCATTTCATTGGATAGGAAAATATTCAGATAAAAATAAACAATGAAAATCAAAACAAAAATTAAATCATCGAAAGAATGATGTAAGAAATCATTACAATCTCATGTCATTCAGAAAGGTGGTTTCAGAAACCTATTCCTAACCGACCTCATTTCATGAGACGATAAGAACATTCCCAGCAGAGCAGTCTCGCACTCGCTAAGATTTCATGACATGAGCTTGAATGAGAAGGCATTTTTAAAGTGGTCTGAGATTCCACTGTTCTAATTGTAATACTGATGTACATAAATTTTTCACTTATGAGTTTTTAAGGGACTTTGTGATGTAGAGCCTAATTCTCATCTCCAAGCTGCGGATTTTTTTTCCAATTTGCTTATTTTTTTCTTTCCATGGAAAAAGCAATATAATTTCTTAATCGTTTTGAGGCATTGGTAGCATTAGGTTCAAAATTTATAGTGCCTATAAATGTTTATTCCACTAATGAGTGCCTACTTGGTATTTACTAGGCTGTCCGGGTGACGCCGCGTCCATGGCGAAGGTGCCGACTCGTGCGCAGCACATCTCCGCGCATTACGCTCTGAGGAAGGTCGCAGAATGGCGACCGAAACGTCGGCACCTTCGCCATGGACGCGGCGTCACCCGGACAGCCTAGTAAATACTGACTCCGGCCGCGGAAGCCTACGCTCTCACTTGCCTACTTGGTGTTTAAGTGCATAAATATCCTATTCTCGTATTTAAATGCAGTTATCCTTAATACATTTTTTTGTTTTTATCCTGCAGATTACAGGGAAATCGAACAACTGTCGATAAATCTATGTTCTGTTTTACTGCCACCACAGTGCAAATATTTCGCATTATGAAACACGTGCAAAACTCCTGGTGGTTATTTTTTACTTTGAATTTCTAAACAATTTTTTAATTCATAAACGACTCAATTTTTTTTGTCGTGTGTATTAAAAGTCACCATAAAAACTGATGCCGTTTCCATTTTTCGCGAACACTGGATTTTCTAAAATTGCAAAATGTTAACATTGCAGTAATAGAATATTGAATAAAGAGATTTTTGTCTTAAATGAAATGTTTAAAAAAATCAGATCTTTAAAGAAGTTCTTCTGTGTGTTTTTAAAACGACTTTTTTGCGGAATTCTTTTTAAATTTTATTCAAATTATAAACAAATTCTCAAAAACCGCTACAAACGCTTGCTTCAATTTTTCCCGCAACAAAAAACACTTAAAAGAATGGCGCAGGTCTCATTTTCGTTAAATTCTCTGAATTTTTTGAAAATTGCAATTTTGAAATATATTTTTAGATATAATGAAAGAAAGTGTTAGTAGTTGTAACGCCACTAGTTACATTTGTGTTACGCATGGTGATTAAAACAAATCGTACAATATGTTCACTTATGTTTAAATTAAATGCGAGAAAAAAATATCATACTGTTCAGCATTACAGTATCAGCTAGCCTTAAAAAAAGCAAAAAGGTAGCTATTGCGATTCAATCTTTATTGTCCAAATTTCCCAACAACGATAGGATTTCTACGAGGATTTGTCAAAACAATGATGAAAGCAAACATTTCATGAAGGTAACTGTATTGCGTTTACTTCAAAAGCTTTCTACCCAAAAACATAAATAAGGATAAGAAAAATATAAAGTGCCTTTTTAAATGACTATTTTACACTTTTAAACGGGCGGGAGGGCGTGTGGACGGGAGAGCGTGTGAACGGGAGGGCGTGTGGACGGGAGGGCGTGTGGACGGGAGGGCGTGTGGACGGGAGGGCGTGTGGACGGGAGGGCGTTTGGACGGGAGGGCGTGTGGACGGGAGGGCGTTTGGACGGGAGGGCGTGTGGACGGGAGGGCGTGTGGACGGGAGGGCGTGTGGACGGGAGGGCGTGTGGACGGGAGAGCGTGTGGACGGGAGGGCGAGTGGACGGGAGAGCGTGTGGCCGGGAGGGCGTGAGGATGGGAGGGTGAGTGGACGGTTGGGTTAGAGGAAGGGAGGGTGACAGGACGGGAGAGCGAGTGGATGGGAGGGTGAATGGACGGGAGGGTGAGTGGACGGTTCGGTAAGAGGAAGGGAGGGCGAGAGGTCGGGAGAGCGAGTTGACGGGAAGGCGAGTGAACGGGAAGGCGAGAGGGCGGAGGGCAGGAAGTGTGATCTGACCTCTTCTGGTACATGAGCAAGGGCTCCGCCTCGATGTCACTCATGTCCACGCCTTTTGAGAGCTGCTCCCAGTTGGACGGCCGCGTCGCCACGCGGCTCACCAAGTGCGAGAACAGGAAGCCGCGCTTGTGGTTGAAGGGGTCGTCATCGGTTCCATGGTGCTTGTGGTGCACGCGATGCTCCAGTACCCAGTCGTACACGGAACCCTACAAATAAAATCGATTATTGGGATGCCACCGTTCAGAAATAAACATAGCGAAAGTCGCTCTCAGAATAGCCGTAAGCTAGTAACTTGAAGCAGCAAAAACTGCTCGTCTATTTGGATGCATTAAAACAATAACAAAAACTAGTTAGACCCGAATGAACATTTCTGCACTTTTTGAATCATTTTGTTAAAGGTGAATGTTTATAGAGAAAATAGCATCTTACTGGAACCCATCTTCGAACGCTTCTGACTACCTTGCTAAGGAGAAAGAGAACATCCAAAAATGTAAAAGTACGTCCACAGAGTTCTCATTTGGTAAATTACAATACAAGAAACATTGTTTCCTTTTTGGGGGGAGAATGGACATACTTGGAACCTATTGGTGTCCTGTAATAATATCCCAACATAATCGGATTCTTTTGGTGATTCGAAATCCTTACAAAAATTACAAATGTCCATTTATCTTTTTCTTGTAACTTGGGAAATATATTGTTTTATTTACTCATAACTATATTTTATGTTTCATGCTGTGTAAAAGTTTTTCTGCTCTGTATAAAATTCCATATATCTTAGTTAGACAGGTGGACGGTTTCTTCTCATTTCACACAATTTGGAAGCCCTTCAATTGTATTTACAAAAATAGCGCTTTAGAATTGCTATTATGGTTAGTGTCGAAAGTAATTTAAGCCATTATTAAAACACTTATTAAAAACAAAAATGGCATCTACGTATGATTTTCTTTACAAAAATACTGTTTTACTAACAGTTTCATTCAACAATATTTTTTGAAGAAATTAAGAAATGTCGAAATATGATGACCCAGATTACATGAATATGATTTTTATCTGTGAATGTGTAATATGACTAGAGTCACAGATAAATATGTATTGAGTGGGAAGATATAACGACTGTCCAGGAGGCAACGAAACAATTATAAGACATCTTAAAGAATTATTCAAGTGATTATTACAAGCGCGTTCCAGCTTTTACTCAAGAAGTTTCTCCTTTAGCAACACTGTTTCATGTCAAAAGAGTTTGGTTAAAGATAATATAGGAGTTTGATTTACGTTTGTACAGGTTTAGAATAAAATTAAACAGCTTTACCACGATAGAATATGAGATAGAACTCATTTAGCATGCTAATTTTTTATTCGCGTTGCCATTATTAAGTTAAACGCTGATTTGTCTTCATGATGTGAAGCGATCTTCGGAAATCTTCCCAAAGAGTAGAATCATTTATAAAAAATTGATTTTTAATTGTCAAGCAGAAGTACCACCTGAAGAGAAAAATCTTAAATTATTTTTTATGTACCAAATGAAACAAAATACAATTTTCAATCTATTAATAATGAAGCCACGAAACATCTGGAAAGAATTAGTTGACTACGGGAAAACTGACGAAGGAAAACAAGTTCAAATGGGAGACGAAATAATAATTGTAAGGGAAATATTAATAAAGGGGGACAATAATAATTATAACGGTTTAATGTCTATTTCTAGAGAAATATCTTAAAAATTGATGATGAACACCATACCGTTTTTTTCAAATTGCACATACTGCTAGGGTTATGGATTGTGCCGTAACTTACCGTGCCGGAAGCTGTCTGGCAAAGAAGCAGGAACACTTTCAGCGGCAAGGAGGCGGTGTAGGTACGATGTGCCCAGAGCCTATGGGACCCAGCTGTCACTCCAAGCAGTGAAAACGTGCCCAACACGAACGCTACGACAATGAAATGCACTTTTCGGTACCTTCTAATTCCTATTCTCCACGTAACAGTAACATCAGTAACATTATGCATACGTTTTGTACATATAATAACATTAGTTTGAAAATTTAAAAAACCTTTCAAGAGTATAGCACACTTTGTAGTAACAAAACGATGATCAAAACATCTTAAATTCAACTTAATTTTTTTCATATATATCTATCGTCAGAAAATACGCAACGAATTTGAATTTTTCGAAGGATAGCACATATTGGGAAAAATATTACAATTTAAATGTCATTATATTTATTATCTAAATTGAACTTTAAGCTTTAAAATTCGTCGAAAACTTTTTTCATTATATCATCATCTAAATGAGGTATTTGTGCTAAGAAAACATATACCCATAGACTAATAATAGTTTTTTATAGACCAGGGTCGCTATAAGGGTTCTAATGATCGAATGGAGACAAAAAGACCGAGAGCCTTTGGCCCGAGGGCGTTTTGTCGCCTGAGATCATTAGAACCAGTTAACGCCCGTGACCGTTATTATTCATGATTTTATTATTTACCTAATTTTAATTATTCATATTTTCTAATTAACTAGTTATTAACTTGGCTCAGTTCGTCATTTTGGAAAAACGTCGATTCAATTTGGAAAAACTCGTACTCATACTTTAGGCGCTAGTATTGTGCTTCTACACCAGACGGTCGGACGGAGAAACGGACAGACATTTTGAGAAACAAAAACTGTGTTAAACTGTTACCATTGAAATCTTGAAATCGATTTTCCGCAGCATTACACAACACTTATATTAATCCGTATATACGTACGTATACGAAAAAATAACTACTGGTGCTACAAGTGGCACAGACTTTCTCGTACTAGTTAGTTTTCTAATTTCGTTGGTCTGGGCAAACTTACATTCTTGTCCCATCCTCTTGCTTCATCCCTATCGCCGTCCAAAGTACATTACGGTAGAATTGAAATACCACTTTAAGAATATTTAAGAAGAGTAAAACCTCGGCAAATAAGGAAATTTTTGTTGAAAACTTTGAAGCTTTTTTTTTAAGAAAACGTCGTTTAAGCGTTACTGAAAATGTGAATTTTATCTCGCGAAATAAAGCTTTTTTTCACAGAAATCTTTTGGGTTTTCGAATACATTTTATACGAATAGTACTAAATGCATTGTTTAATATGAAATAACGTTGATTTTAAGATTTTCGTTTTTTTTTTCACATTGTGCAATGTAATTTCGAAACAAATAATGTAACAAAATGTATTTTTTTAAATATCTCTCACACCGTTAATAATCACATTTTCAACGTTTTGTAAACACTATTGCATATCGGAGAGAAAGTACTAAAAGTTACTTACAATGAAGTTTTTCGGAAACTCAAAAATTTTCTGTGAAAAAAAGCTTCAAATTTCGGATTTACAGCAACGCTTAAACGCCATTTTCTTAAAAACGGCTCCACATTTTTCAATTGAAATTGCTATTTAGAACGATATTTTGATATTCTTAAAGTATTCTTAATATATTTCAGTTCTTCTATTAGGAAACCTAATAATTAAGAAAAGTTCAAAAAAATGGACATTGGGCGGCGAGTCCGAATAGCTAGCCGAGACCAAACCTGTACATCATAATCAACATTATTCAATCAATGAACAAAGTATTTTTATTTTAGTGTCCAAATACCATTTACCTTACCCAAAACATCCGAGAAAGAACACGAACACTTACCGAACACGACAGTCAGGAACTTTGCTTGTATAAAAACGAGCAGCAGAGCATACAGCGCAAATAGGTGCAGATGAAGGTGCCATAAAGTAGTAAACCAATGTATTTCTCTCCTAGGCCGTTGAGAATTCTCAGCCGTCGACTTCTCTGTTTGAGTATTATCTGCACTTCCGTTGCTGTCCATTTCTAAAAACAAAATGGCATTTTATTTCATATTATTTATTTTTAATTATGATTTCTTACGCTCCTAGTGTCACGATTCTTGTAAAAATTTTATTATTTATTACATGTTTACGTCTGAGAATTGTAAATGTGCCAAATGTAATGAGACGCAAAATAACCTAATTGTAAAATAAAATTCAAAAAGTATATTACAATTTTGTTCATACACTAAATTTTTTCAAAAACAACAGTCACCCACCTCCTCAAAGGAAATTATAATAATCATACCTTATATCAATACTTAATAAACAAAATACGATTAAAACGATTTATTTTTTATTATCAATTGAAGATCAGGTTCCTACTTCCGGACGTCCTTTTACACTTCAATATTATTTTTGGTAATCTTACCTTCTTCAGCCTGTTAGCAGTTGCGAAGACGAAACGAAAGTGGCCGGTTGAAGGAATTGTAAGCATTTGTATTCATGAAAAAGAGTTTTTACAATTGTCAAGTCATTTCCTCCGTAGGTTAGAATGACAAAGCCCTTTGTTCAATGTGATTCTCACGTTTTCAATGCTTTGTCAATGGAGAGCGGTTTGCTATTGTTCTTTATATCCTAATCTTATCTATACTGGTTCATTAAACATATTGAAAATCA
Source organism: Gryllus longicercus (assembly GCA_038098605.1). Lineage (NCBI taxonomy): Eukaryota > Metazoa > Arthropoda > Insecta > Orthoptera > Gryllidae > Gryllus > Gryllus longicercus. The sequence goes on along the minus strand of JAZDUA010000143.1, from coordinate 2,685,192 downwards.
TTGCAACAAAATAAACTGAACGCTACACATTTTAGAATAATTAAATTAAGGAAAACTGAAATCGGAGAACACAAACAAAAAAAACTTGTTTAGATAGCCCCCAGGTAGTAAAAGCGATTCTTTCAGTGTACGCATAGCGTGATACAGTTCAATTACTAGCACTAATACTAAAAGTGAGATAATCCACGTATGTTCAGATTAATCAGTGAATTCATGGATTCATGCAAATACAGAAAACAGAATCTTTCTTCTGAGGGCCACAGCTATAAAACTTACCTTATCGTGTCAGTAAGTGGATTGTATTCTTGAATTAAAATAAAATAAAAGTCAGAAAGGCTGTCTAAAAATAGTGTATGACACGGGACAAAATTATTTAGTTTTACTCGTAGGATTGTCTTCCTTTGGTAGCCTTCCTTATTCGCAAAATAAATCTCACTTTTACCACTAGTATCATAAATAACAAATTTTTATATTTCCCGGTAAAAAGATACTGTTTTTTTTTGTTTTTATCTTATTAAATATTGTTTTTAATCTAAAAACGTACCGGATTCTCTGTCAATAAACATTTGACATTCTCCTTTATTACTACGCAGAAACGTTAGAAAACATTATGTAATGCTGGAGGACGAAGTACCGATTTTCTGTCCGAAATACAAAAATCGTGGGTTCCTTATATCGAAAAAGTGGAATATTCTTCCTACATTATGAAGAAAATTACTTTATCGTGTACATAGTATTTCCAGAATTAATCAAGAATTTTGTTGAGAAATATTCTATAAACGTCAAATTCCAGAAATGAACGAAGTTTCTCGGCGTTGCGTCGACTCAAAACGTTTAGGCGATCAACTATATTGCAATACCGGTTCAACAGGGTTGCTGTTTTACATGCTTTTAGAGACATGACGGTCAAAATAAGTTCGCAAAACATTTCAAATGAGTTTACACAAAAATTTTTTATTGCAAAAGTGAACTAGTGAAGTCACATAAAGTAAGTGTGATAACAATTTAATGATGAACATTAAAATTTGAAAAAATGTTTTGTATTTTTTTCTTGATATACATTTTTAATGGGAGTTGGTTGGAGATGGGCCCCCAGCCGTGTCAACTGCCCACTCGGACTTAATACAATAGAATATAATATTTATTTTGCTACTTAGGAATACATTGAATATTTCCGGTGGTAGCATTTTCTAAGTAGTTACTATAAATACACAACACAAACAATCAAAAGAACATTACAATATTTACGTATTACTTAATACAATTTTACAAGACTAGTATATTAAACCTATCATGCTAAAGTTGACATATAATAACAACCACAATTTTTAAAAAATGTTAACATATACTAAAAAAATTACAATTTTTAAATCAAATTTACAAATTTTTGACATTCTGAGGGAAAGTCTCCAGCACTGTTGCAGGCAATTCGTAACACCAATCTCTGGTCCTGTTTGCATTGGTTATTTATAAAACGAGAACACATGAAGAGTGAAATCGTCAGGAAAATCTTTTTCGGCAGCATATCTATAAACTATAAGTGCTAATTCACAATAAAAATCTTTATATCATGCTGCAGTTGCTCAAACTTAACTATACAATCGCAAGGTTTCAAGAAATTTTTATGGATTAGATCTTTATATCATTTTATGTAAACAGTAATTAGTTTTTCTTTAAACGTTTTGATGGCAAAACTAATTCAGAGGCAGAGAAGCTTTTTCATTTAAACTTTTGAGCCTCGCCTTGACCGTGCAATAGAGCGGGCTCTTACCAATTGAAACTCTTCGTATCGATCGTACCAATCGAAACGATTTGTGGAAACTGTTCGTACCGGACAGTCCAAAGCCGGTATTTTTATACATTTATTTGTTCTAGATGGAATACATCGTTTAGTATAATTACTTTACAGATGGGTTTTAGACGTATGCTAGTTAAAATATCTAAGCTACTTAATCTATACATTGGAGAGGATACTCTAGGGGAGAACGATGTATCATGATTGGCTAAGATTTTGAGAAAGGCTTTGTAAGAGGCGTGTGATTCGCAGCCATTTGGAAATTGCTGGAATGACCTGCCGAGTAAGATTCCATATTGATGGATGGCGATGGTGGTGCTTCACCTTTTTATGTGGTTAGGGCCGCACTGATTAGCTCCCGTGTGATGGCATTGTTTTCGTTGCTCACGGATGAGAGTAACGAACGGTTGATGGGCGCACTCACTAGTTTAGAATACTTTCGGAGCACAGATTAAGTGTCACTTTGAAATGTGAAGTTGCAATTTACACTTCACTGGTCGGACGAAACACTGCACAAGTACTGAGGGCCGACCGGGACTGGCCTGTCCTTACTCGGCGCGGAACGATAGTAGCTGCTGATAACGGAGCGACTGCTCTGGCTCGCAGCTGAAGCTAGAATGACGCCGGGTCAGTGTTCATATATTTAAAGTTTTCGTCCATCCTGTGTTCAGTTTCTGTGTTGATTACTTTTCCGTGCCTCGACTTCAATCAATTGCAATGTAGTACTGTATTTTATTCACTATACATTAAACTTTTCAATTTTCAACACAACTAACCAAATGAATTTTGTGTGAATCTCTTGGGCTTCATTTAGTTACTAAATGTTCAAATGATGGCTAAAGTGTTACTAGGATGCAAGTTACAATTTAATTATTTATCCACTTTGGTTAGGTAAAGTCAAACTTTATGCCACTATAATTAGTTTCGCTATGAAGTACTTTACCCACTAAGTGTGGTAATGTATTTCATTACGACATAATAACAGTGTAAACTTAGTGATATCAATGTTGTCATTAAATGACATTGTACTCTTTAACGTAGAGTAGTGGGTCCAAAGACCACTTGGTTTCTCCTTCTCTGACTTGCAAGAAAAGTAAGCAATCAAAATCTTTTTCGATGTGGAATGAAGGTTTCATCCCAACAATCTTTAACAATTAAATACTGACACACATAATTCTTTCTTGATTTGTTGGGTAACAGTGTTTCTATTACAGCAATTGCCGATATTTCTATTCCTGAATCAGAACTATATTCACGCATATCAAAAAGTATACACCAAGTATGTTTCAATTGTTCCCCCAGTAAAGAACAGTGTCGCCATCGCCATGTGAATCCTAAATGAAGTCGTAGGACGAAATTTCACATTAAATCCAACAATTTTGTACAAAGTAGATGTAATTTTGTACGATGGTCGTGCCGTAACATCTTATTACAATAGTTAATTGGTTAGCGAACTCGGCCTCACGGCCTCGTTTGGCAATTTTATAATTTCGTATTGTAATCAGATGCTTTACGAAACCTTTATCGTAAATAAATATTACGTAACCATTACTAATAATACGATAAAGATTGTCCTGTTGTAACACTACTAGTTTCATTTACATTGAAAATGTTCTTTGGAGAGATAAATAGCGTTTACAAACAAAAGAAGTTAACAACAACCAGTTACAAATAGTAGGAAAAACCTAGCTTTCACCAGACATTTGTAACGGTTCGACGAGTTCGTAAAGCCGGAAGACCCCTCACCCCATCCCACCAGGTAAAATTATCCTACCGGCCCTTCTCTGCAACCGGATGCCGCCGTGGGTTATACATTTCTGGGAGCTACATAGGTCACGAAACTTCCCTCTTTTAAGCATCTCCATACCTGAACTCCACATTTTCTTTCCATGGTAGCCCTGTGTGGAAGTTTATTAATTTTTAGGACGTACAGGTGTATATTACTGTGTTGCGGCTACAGCCTCTACGGTCCGAACAGTTGTGATTCTGAAGCAGTTTCTTCATACAACATGAGTATACTATTTGGGTTATTTTTTTCGCGTATAGGCCAACTTGGACCACGCGTGCATTCTGTTTCAGCAGGCGCAAGTACCTTTCTGGGGCGTGGAGGTGGGGGGGTCAGCATTTTAGCAGAATCCCGACATTTATTCCACAAGTTTGTTAGCCCTGGTAGTATGGAGGATGTGGTGATGATGATAGCGAGGGGTGAAACGACGACACACACATACAGATATACACAAATTCATGCATGCCCGAGGCGGGACTCGACCCTGCGGTCTTCTGGTCCGAGACCGCTGTGCCACTACTGCCCTTGCGATCTCGGCCATCTGATCGGTTATACGATTTGGTTACTTTTATAAGTATTTATTTCAAGTGCTTATTTTCGTGTTTCGGGAACACGTGCTCAGTGATGCGCAATCTCTCAACGTCGATCCTTTCTACAAGCAACTGTCAATCATCAACTTCTTTTAATCGCACGATAATGGCATTTCGTTTATCTTTAGTAATTACCTAAAACTCACTAGAGTAGATTTAAATTTAACAATTTAATTAATTAAAATTTTGCTGAATTACTTTTGGTCCACCTGAACTTATTACTCGATGGTGGAATGCTTAGCGTGCTGGTCGCTGGAGCTTACGTTCTCGCATGCAACTCTGCACCTAAATCAATACGTTCTTGGTTGTTCCTAATAATCCATTTTACCCCATAAAAATAACCACCCTCTGTCTTATTCCCAGTAATTGTAACTGCTTTCTCATTTGTATATTATCTTTCGAATTAAGTAGTACAATATTCTACAGAATAATTTCTATTATTTTGTAGTGTTTTGTTTTATATTGTGACTCTCTTCTGAGTATTCGCGAAGTGTAACGTGACTCTAACGTACGAAACGAACCTAACCCTATTATAAACGTGCGATACACACACAAATATATATATATATATATATATATATATATATATATATATATATATATATATATATATATATATGCGTGTGTGTGTGTATAGAACAGGGAAAGTTATGTAATTCTACGCGAAAATACGGCGGATTTTCGGAAGGAAAAAATCCTTACCGGGCCCGCATGACGGAATAAATCTAGTTTTAAATTTAGAAAAAAACTTCCAACACTTCGTGTGTCCAGAATCTCTGTTTTGTGGGTCCTTGATACTGAAAAACCAATTGACAGCATTATGTCCGTCCATCCGTCTGTGCACATCACTAGTTCCTGCGTTTAAAGCAGGCCTTCCCCCAAGGCTCTCCGTTACCTGCCACTCTTCTTAACTAACTTGTAGCCGACGCACCTTAATATAGTAATTTAAAAACCGCTTAATTAGTAGATGACATTAATAAGATCCCACCATAAAATCAATGACCATCAGTCTTCAATTATACCAAGTTGACAGCTGGGCAGCCAAAAACAAAATTAAAATCAATCCGTCACAAACAGCAGGAAAAATAATTTCCCTAATACCTTAGATCCCACACCCCCCTTACAAACGAATCAAGAACCTGTACGATGGCATCCTCATAATAAACCCATAAAATATCTACGCCTTTTCTTAGACACCCGACTCAATTGGAAAAATCACATCGAAAATAAAGGTATGCAAGCAAAAATAAAACTACTCCAACTAAAACCAATAATAAATAGATCAGCAAAACTACCATACAATACTGCTTTATTGTTATATACAACTATCATACGACCACTACTATTATATGCATGCCCAGTTTGGATCAGCGCTGCCAAATCTAATACAAAACTGAAAGTAATACAAAATCATTTCCTCTGCACCTTACGAATGCCCCATGGTACATCTCTAACGCTCATCACCATAAAGAATTCCAGCTACAACCAGCTACAACCATAAAGAATAGCCAACCACATTATTTTTGTAATCACCCGCTTCTTCCTAAACATCCCAAATATACCAAATCTAACTCCGTAACACTCTACCAAAATTCAATACACAGAATCCGCATCTAGTATAAATTTCCATACATTCCTAAATAAATTCTCAAATCTCGAACCAAAGTAGAGATATTATATAACGATACATCTACCACCCTAATAGTAATGTAAGTTGTATTTTAACATTATTGTAAGTTAATTATAAGTAGATATAAGCATCTATAACAAATGTAGAGTGTATTAAACACTGATCTTTGTATTGTTCTATTCAAAAGAAAATATAAATAAAATAATTAACAGATAGTGCGTATTGCACTCTTTAATATACACTCTTTATAAAGTGCATTTTGGGGTACTTTTTGTTTTTTCAAAAATTACACAAATGTAATTTTATTGAAATATCTCTCACATCTTTATTTTGCACATTTCCAGCGATTTGTAAACACTAAAGTATTCGTGAGTTAAAGTACTTCAAATGTCTTCAAACGAAAGTTTTCGAAAAGACAAACATTTTCTGTGAAAATGAGCTTGAAATTTTGAATTTACAGTAGCGCTTCAACGCCATTTTCTTAAAAACGGTTCCAAATTTTTGAAAGAAAATTGCCATTTAGAATGAGGTTTTACTGTTTATTAATATTCTTAAATAGTTTTTCCGTTCTACTATTAGAAAACCGAAACATGAAAGTTTTTAAACAAATACTCTTTGGGCTGAGATAGGTGCCAGCTGGCAAGAGTATTTGGCAAATCCGAATAGCTAGCCGAAACCAAAAGAAATAGAAAACTAATACGGAAAAGTCTGTGTCATTCTATAGCTCTAGTAGTTACTTCTACCGTACATCCCAAACTTCTACGTGTATCGTAAAATTAAATTGCTGTGCTCCGAAAAGAGAAAGTAATTGAGAGAAATGACGTGACTAGTGTGGAAGTTTTGTTTCAAAGAATAGGTGATCATTGATAGGAGATTATTTATTAACTGGATGAAACTGGAACACCTGAATTCGACAAAGTACTTTCACATTTTTTGCTCTCCACTTATGAAGTTCTGTGATTATAAGAAACAGAACGCGTACTAAGAGTAATAGCATTTTTCTATGTCCTACTGGAATAGAAGCGAACGTCTCTTCTTTATCGGTTGCGGAAAACAATCATCAAACGCTGACTCATAACTGATGCTTTGTGTACAGACCCCTGAATTTCGTCGCCACGGCTACCACGGAACTGTCCGCGCCATACGCTATTTCACATCGGTCTGTAGGAGCCTTAAAACTGCCCCCAAAAGCACAGGTAAATTGTAGACGCTTAATCCCCCATATGAAGTTCTATATTCTCCTAGAATACACTCGAAGGATCTCAAAAAAAAAAAAAAAAATGGTGCGTTCCCGCCAGCAGACGCCAGTAGTTCCCACGCGTGGAATGACACCTCATTTCCCATTTACGGTGAGCCGGAAGAAGTCTAACCTTTTCTGAGCGTTACTATGATGTGATGACGCACGGATGGACGCCATATTTCTGTATAATGTACAGGTTGCAATTAATTCTTGAATATTAGATCTTTAAATCACTTAATGTTCTCGTTTTTCAAAATTTTAGTGTTTACGTAATTTTCACATTTCTCAAATGATAGCTGATGTGATAGTAAGATAACATGAATATTATGAATACGTAACCAATAATACTCGTGGTGTATGCTGAACTATGTACTTCCAAATGAAAAATATAACTGTTAAAAAATAATAAAAAGTTAAAAAAATAAAAAAAAAGCTGTTAGAATGCCACTAGTTTTACTTTTCACCGAATTTTAACTCGTGGTACTACAGAATGGCACAAACTTCTCCCCCTCTAGTTTCGTATTCTGTGGGTGTGAATAAGTTTTTTGTTTTGCCCATCCTCCTCCCAGCAGCTATCTGTCGGTGCCTAAAAGACCTACCAGGGCCTATCGCGTTGTCTACCGCTCCTCCGGGAAATTTCCCAGTGATGAGCTCCTTAGCGCTACCGGAATGTCGGATAGGCCTACTTCGTTCCTGAACCTTTAGTTATTTGCCCCATGGAATTCCTGGACACATCTCGGTACTTGTCTGTAGTGTACTGTGTGTAGGGATCGCGATTCTCAATTACACTCACATATCGCGCACACATTGCCTGACAGGACAGAAGATTACGGAAGGATTATGCGATATGGGACCTAAGGACTGGCAAGAGAAGTATCGGAAGAACGGGGAACATGGTGTTCAGACAACATAGTAAGAAAATTGGGAAGATTATGGATCCGAAAAGCAGGAGACCGCACAAAATCATTCACACACTCGACGAAGTCGATAGAAAAAGGAGATAAAACAAATAAACAGGAATAGAGACAGAAAAATGAGGAGTATAACGAAAAGCGACGTATAAGTGAAGTGATAGCGAAAAGTGATAGTAAAGTGATAATTAGACGTGAACAAAAAGAAGGGACCAGTGAGAAGTGAACAAGAAAATAGTAAAAGACAAGCTATTTATCTTACTTTAGCTTGAAATACCTTAAAATGTACAGGGCCGGCAATTAGTGTTAAGTCCAAGCGGGTAGTTGACCCGGGAGGGGCTCCCTACTCCATCTCCCACCGAAGGTGTACATGAAAGGAAAAATACGAAACAGAATTTTTTTCCAAATGGTATTGTTTAACATTAAATTGTCACCAATTCATTAAATTGACTATTATTTTATGGAAATTCACCAGTTCATTTAATATACAAAAACACCGCTACGCTTTGCATTTTATAATGCAAAGTCATCTAACAATTTTTGCAAATCGAGTTTGGCTGTCATGTAAACTTGTCAAATCGTAATACTGTTGAGCCAATCTCGATACACAGTTAATCGCATATGCACGTTTTGAGTCGATGCAATCCCGAGAAGGTTCGCTCAGGACCGGAGATCGGTGTTACGAATTGCCTGCAACAGTGCTGGAGACTTACCCTCAGAAAGTCAATTTTTTAAAAATTAGATTAAAAAATTGTAATTTTTTTAGTAAATGTTAACATTATTTTTTTTTAAATTATGATTGTTATTTTATGTCAGCTTTAGCATGATAGGTTTATTATACTAATCTTGTAAAATTGTATTAAGTAATACGTAAATATTGTAATGTTCTTTTGATTGTTTTGTTGTGTATGTGTAGTAACTACTTAGAAAATGCTACCACGGGAAATATTCCATGTATTCCTAAGTAGTAAAATAAATATTATATTCTATTGTATTAAGTCCGAGTGGGCAGTTGACCCGGCTGGGGGCCCCACCTCCAACCAACTCCCATTAAAAATGTATATAAAGAAAAAAAAATACAAAACTTTTTTTCAAATTTTAATTAATTAAATTTTTATTAGACTTACTTTATGTCACTTCACCAGTTCACTTTTGCAATAAAAAAGAGCGCTGCTCTTTGAATTTTTTGTGTAAACTCATTTAAAATGTTTTGCAAACTTCTTTTGACCGTCATGTCTCTATAAGCATGTAAAACAGCAATAGTGTTGAACCGGCATTGCAATATACTTGACCGCCTATACGTTTTGAGTCGACGCAACACCGAGAAACTTCGTTAATTTCTGGAATTTGACGTTTATGGAATATTTTTCTCACTCCAAATTCCGAGTGGGTATTTTACCCAATATTTTTCATGTGGGTGTAGCTACCCAACATACCTATATTATGCACCGGGTCTGATAATGTAAGCCTGAAATGTTCACCTCTTCATGTCCCTACCAAGGGATACAATAGACCCTGACCCCCCCCCCTCCGCCGCGTCAAACCCATCTAGGAGCATTCGTGATCACATGGGTTTCGAACCCATAGACTTGACTTGCTTGCCGCAGGGCCCTGTCGCACGAGGCCGAATCCCTTGATGTACTAATTGTAACTAGTGGTGCTACAGAATGGCACAGACTTTCCTGCATTGGGTTTCTATGTCCTTTGGTAGCACTACTCGAACTTGCCACATACTACCCTTGTCAGCTGTCGCATCCATCGCCACCCAAAATACATTTTTTTTACATTTTCTTAATTTTTTTGGTTTCCTAATTGTAGAGCTGAAGTATTATTTTAAGATTATTGAAGACCAATAAAGGTTCGTCCTAAATGAATATTTTTTTTGGAAAAATTTGGAGCCTTTTAAATAAAACTGGCGTTTAATCGCTACTGTAAATTCGAAATTTCAAACTCTATTTCACAGAAAGTTTTTGAGTTTTCAAGAAACTTCATTTGAAGTCATTTTAAGTACTTTAACTCACAAATACAATAATGTTTACAAATTGCTGGATATGTGCATATCAACGGCATGAGAGATCTTCCAAGAAAATTACATTTGTGTAATTTTTTGAAAAATAAAAAGATACACCGAAATGAACTACACGTCATATTAAAGAGTGGAATTGGCACTATCCGTTTGTAATGTTTGAAGAAAAAATTTGGAGCCGTTTTTGAGAAAATGACGTTTCATATTCAATATCAGGGGACCTCCAAACGTGTATTTCCGTTGAAATCTCGAAATCGATTTTCCTCATTATTAGATAACTTTCCCTATACTACATATATTACTTCGTATAATACATACGTGTACGGGAAAGTAAAAATGTTTCGGGTTTGTAACGTAATAATTTGATAAAACTAATCATATAAATAAAACTGGCATCTCTATGCATACGCGGTCTTTGTAACACTGAATCTGAGTAAATTTTTACACCATTCGTTTCCATACCAACAATGCAAACAAAGTTACTTTGACATCAAAACGTTTCAAGATTACACTTATCAGTAATGAATAATTTTTAAATTAATTAACTCTACAGGGAATATTGTAAAATATAGCATTTACAGCATCTACCACATAACAAAATTGTTTAGTTTACTTTCATATAATATTTATATTGAGCAAATAGTGTTTTATCAAACGACGCGTGCATTTTACTTAGTCGCAATTACGGCGTATGAGAAAGTAGTGTAACCGTGCACCAGAAAATGGCGACTTTCCATAGAAAAATTCTTAATGTCAGGCCTGGTAAAGAAAAAGTGGATAAATCGTGTTTCTGAAAAGAGTTCATTACTCCCTCTAACAAGTTATGTAATCAGAATCCATGTTTTTTTGGACCTTGATACCGAAAACTCGATTGACACTAAAACGTCTGCCTGTTCGTCTGGTTATCCGTTCGTCCATCCGTCCGTCCATCCGTCCGCCCATCCGTCTGTTCGTTCATCCATCCGTCAGTGGTCAACGCTAGTGCCTAAAATTTCCTCCAAAACGTTATATTCATCTACCGATTTAAAGGAACTCGAGGCTCTAGGTCTGAAACAGATCTTTTGATTTGTGGGAGGAGGTACTTTACGTATGCTTCTAAAACATTTTCAAAATTTTCTCAGAAATGGCTCCAATTTTAGATTGAAATTTGTTCTCGGATAGCATAAAGAACACTTAAAACAATGTCGAATGGTCTCATTTTCTCTAAAATTCCTGATTTTTAAAAAATTGCAAAAATTCGATTTTTTGGCATCTTCCTACAACTGCAATATCGAAAAAGAGATTTTTATCTTCGTGAAGTCTGTTCTATAAAGATTGAAAAGACATATCTTGAAAGAAAGTTACGTACAATTTGTCGAAAATATGAATAGTTTTCGTAAAATATAAGCAATTATTAAGAATTTTTTATCAAAAAACGATGCCAATTTTTTCTTTAAATTTTCTTCTCATTTGTACTAAAGACGGTACATAAAAATGGGGTTGGTCCTATTTTCGACAAAATTTCTGTTTTCGAAAATTGCAAAAAGGTAACATTCCAAAACTACAAATTGAAGAGAGAGATTTTTGTCTTCAAGAAAATCTGCCCAAAATAATGAGTTCTTTAAAATAAGGCCTTTTACATTTTTTGTAAAGGAGTAGTTTTTTATTAATTTCTGCTTGAAGTTAATGCAAATAATAAAAATACATTTTTTTAAAAACCGCTCCAAATTTCTTCTTAATTTTTTTCTACGGATAGAACAAGGTTCCTTAAAAGAACGGCACAGGACTCATTTTCGTTGATCTCTTTGAATTTTCAAAAATCGCAGATTAAAAAGTAATGCAAGAAAGAATATGCTGTTGTAGTACTACTATTTTTCACAATTTCTCGTTTTCGGTTCCTTAATAGTAGAATTAAAATACGATTTTAAAAATATTACAAAGGAGTAAACCTGGTTTTATATACAAATTTTCATAGAAACATTTTAGCCGTTAAAAAAATATCGTTTGAGCGTTTCTGAAAATGCGCAATTTCGAACTCATTTTAACGGAAAACTTTTGAGTTTTTGAAAAACTTCTTAAAAAATTATTCCAAGCATTTGTATTAACAAATACAGTAGTACACAGAAGTCGCCCGTAATAAAAACATGAATGAGAGAACAAATATTTAAAAAAACATTTGTATGATTTGTAAAAAATGGAAAGTACTTATCAAAATGGTATTTAGGTCATGTTATCCACTGCATCTGGTAGTACCTGAAAAAAGTTTAAAGAGAAAATTTGGAGCCTTTTTAAAAATATATTGTTTTTAATATTGCCCAAATATCACTCCGAAGTACGCGAAAACTACTAATATTTTCAAAGAAGTGTTCCTGGCATTAATTAAAGAACAAAATGATGAAAATAAATTCCAAGGGCACCTCAAAAGTGAATTTCCCTTAAAATCTGGAAATTTATTTTCCTAAAGTTTACAAGAGTTAAAATGAACATAAGTTTCTCTGTGCTGTATATTACTCCGTATGTAGGTACAGGGCATGTAAAATTTTACTATTTTACAGAAAATCTTGTCTTTGGTTGGGGTGAATCATGTTCTTGTTATTTTGTCTTCCAGCAATTGCCATTGGATCAATAGTGGTTGTTAATGATGATTTGCAATTGTCTCTGAAATGCATGACGTAAGAGGTGAACTGAGAAACGTTTTTCCTGGAAAGCCGGTGACAGGGCGTCAGCGATGACGTTATCTCGAGTCACCGCGGGTAGAGGTGAGGGTCAGAGAGCCCCGGATACTAGCAGCGCTGGGCCCCTGACCGATTTACGCCAAATTCACACCGAGTGTTTTAGTACATCAGATAACATTATCAAACGAGCATCTAATATCTGTTCTTTTAAAAGCATTCACTCATGCAAAAATTTGCTTCATGAAATATTATTTGCATTCTGAACACCACGCTTTCGAATTAATAATATTTCAATTTCTTCTAGTTGCGCCGACGGTGTTTTAAAGTAGAATATCTGAATATGGACTTTTTCTGATGAAGGTATTCTACAAGCATCTTAAAAATTTCAAGATATTACATAATTGTAATAATTTTTCAGTAGACTTTTAATTAGTTCATGTTAAAACAAAAATTTGCTTTAATGCTAAAATTTTGATTTAACGATAAAGCTTATTATACACTAATCAAAATATTGTATATATCCTAGTTTTTCTATTTCACCGTGGAAACTAAATTAAAAGTTGACTGTAAAAGAATATGAAAATCTTTCCACAAAATCATTTAGTTGAAATCAGAAATGTCCTGACTTGGAATTAAAAAAAGGAATAATCGTCACGACTTGTGCGCCACCTATGTGCGTTCATTCGTCCGATTCCAGTGTAGTTCAACGTTGTGCCGCAAGAGGAGCTTGAGTCGAACGCTTGATTTAACCTCGACCTGTCGCCGACGTCACTTTTCACCATAAATCTTGTAATTTAGCATTAATATGTCTGTTGTTAGCCCCTGTTAGACTTGAAAGCTTCTTAAGGACTCAACTACAGTGACTGTTCATGTAGGACGTTGCATCAAGGGCATAATGCATATGCAGAAGACCGCATCTCGCGTAGTACTTACACTCGTATTTTGTGAATAATTCAATACACTACCTTCTCTTCGCAAAATCAGTTCGTACGGACGCGGTTCAAAAAAGAAATGATTGTCTTAATTTTTAACTTGCATATAATTTCGAAATGGTACATTTTTATTAGAATGAATGGTGTTATTTTATTTTGCACCGACAAACTCTACCTCGGACTTACCGGAAATCTGGGTTCTGAAAAAAAGACCTTGCTTTTTGTAGGAAATTAAGATGAAGATTATTTGGAGAATAAAATATATTATCTGGGAATCATTGCTGCTACCGCATTAACTACTATGTGCACTAAACAAATTTTGTGCAAGAAATTTGTTTTGTGGTTTTGCTTTCTTTTGGAAGTTGGTATCTGATTTCTTGAGGTTAGAAAATGTTTCAATTCAGTGGGCGCGTCCAGTATGCACGATATTTTTAACGCCTCGTTTGATTGAGCACGCGAAAACCACTATTTGTGTTACTAAAAGATTTAAAAAAAGTCAGAAATATGATGAACTTTGAACAAAAAGAGGTTAAATTACAGTACGTTCAACGTAGATTTGGAACGAAACAAATAATATGACTCTGAGAGCGATGGCTTCCTTGTATGCTTATTAGAACCCACGTGGATCGGATAGCATTCCGAACGATTGCAGCATTATTTTGAAAGTGTAAATAGCTTCGTATTGGGTCCGATCTCCCAATGGTTCAGACAACGCGTGCTACCTGGTTTGAGGCACCTTCCTAAAAAAAATAGGGTTTTAAGGATGTCATAACTGCACTGCTAACATGGTTTTAATGGTCCAGATGCATCACGTTAGCAACATATGTTGCAACATATCGTGTGTTCAGCATACCGCACTTGCTATTTTCTTCATGTAATAATCTGCGAACTTCGCGACTTCATAGTATCGGATGCAGGTTTAAGAAGGGGGTTATTTCCTTTGATTAACTGAGTGATTAATGATTCTGGGCGCGTCAACTGCTAAGGTCATTAGCCACCTTTCCCGTGGTAATTTTCTAGCTAACAGTACCTCACCAACGGGGTTTTGCATCGATGGTGTCTCATTGATGGTACACAACCGTAATCGTTCCTTAGCGTAGAGAGAGATCTTCATAGTATGGACTTAATGTCTAGAAGGGTTACTTTAAAATATGCTTGCTCTTAACAGAGGCACAGATGGAACATTTATTCAGTCTTTCGTGAACTGAAGAGATTCTAGGATAGAGCCACTCGCAAACAGGGGGAGAGAGATTGTTAATGAACCCATTAAATTTAATTTCCTTGGTTGGTGACACGGATGTGGGAAGGGATACTCGGCCAAATGAAATAGTGATAATGAAGTCATTGATCCTTGGCCATTGTCAAGGAAAAGAAAAATGTTCTAGTCATATCCCAAGTAGGGCTATTTTCTCAGCGATTCTCTCTTTGTTTTATTTACATGACAACATTAACAATGTCTTGTAACATTTTAGACGAAACTATTATTATATATTTATTCTACTACAGTGAACATCTGCAGAGTAAGACCATTCTCCCTGGAGGATCTGTGAGTGTGGTCTAGGCCAAGCTCTATTTTGCGAATGTCATGTTCTACGATCTATACATGCAAACGTACCAACGACCGTTACGAGAACGTAAAAGTGGTACGAGACTACCTTATTTCGCGAGGATCCTCCAGTGATCATGGAAGTGAAATCTCTTCTCGTCATACTTCATAGCAAACCTTTCTTCCTTCTTTACGCCAAGGCTTCACGTAGCCTTTCTCAGTGAACTAACCTACTTGCTCTCTCCATGCAGAATCGTGGAAGACATGACATTGACTCGACATCAGCGGTCGGTGTGCAACGTGGATCGTACTTGTAGGCTACTTCAGTCGCCACTACCCTCAAAGGGAATTAATTCTCAGCCTACGATGTGATTAGTAGCTTTCGAGAAAACTAAAAGTAACCCTCTGTTTTTAAGGGAGTAGGCGATTGTCGAAGTTGTAGCACACACAACGATATGTTTATTCAGTCTGACTTTCGTTCACAGCAAGCAGTGAAATTACGGTTTACTTTGTTCCAATTTTACTTCAGTGTATTATTTTGCTTAAGTTGTTCTTTACTCCTTTAAATATTGTTTTAAACCCTCTGATACCTAATGAAAATATTTAGCCAACATTTTAAAAGTTTTGGAAAGAGAAAAAAAATACTGACTATAGATAGTTTTGAAGAAAAACTTCAGTCAATAAGAGCGAAAATTAATAAAACAATTTTGAATAAAAAATTGAATCTTGTTTTTTTCAATGAAATACTTTTTGTACACGCTGAGAATAATTGCTGAACCACTGTCACTTGCGGACAAAACCTTTCTGATCAATTCGTTGCACACTGACCTTGATACACATTCACTTTCCGAAAAGAGAGAAAAAGTCAATGGAAGTAATATGAAACAACAAACGAGCAGACTGAACGGAATCGGGAAATCGAGAGGAACGCTTGCAGCGATCCTCTCATCTCAGTCTCCCTCATGACATCGACAAACACGAAAACATCAGTGACACTCCTTTTAAAAAACGTGCCATTAAAATTGGTGCATGTGGTGCAACACTGATCCAGGAAATTACAATTCAGAGTAGATGAATAGTTTACCCACACATTCAAGTACAAAGCGTAACAAAATGAAACATAGCTCCCCAGACTCGACTAAATGGCAGAACAATTTAAGATACAACTTAATGGTTTAGAACGTTGAAATAAAAGAAAGCCGATAATTGGAAGTATATACAACCCCGTGAGGTGATGCATTATATTTAAAGTCGGATTTATATCCAATTACATAGAATTTGAGTACCAACCTATTCGACCAAACCACTGTACAGCCACAGGTAGATATTTCGATCTCCAAACAACTCACAAGAGTGAACCGTACTTTAAAACTGAGTTATCTATTTCTCAGATAACTGAATAAATAAATTTTGATGGATTTGATAATTATATGAGAATTTTGATTGTTATTGAGTAGAAAGAGCAGGAAGTTTACTTCACCTACAAAACGGAACCTAACATTAAATAACTGGTAAACCTTAAGTCAGAGAGCGAACATTAATTTCGAATCGAGGAACGAAGAATTTAAACTTTAAAAGCAACAAGGGTTATTAAATTACTTCGGTTAATGAAATGAATTCAGTTAATGATTTAATTACTGTTAATTGTAGAATTTTCTTTGGGAAATTTTTCCTAGGCATCATCCTCAGGGGAATGTTTGTTTATACTTGTTTACATTTTTCGTATATCAGTCCAAGAGACAACGTGAACGGTGAGTGCCCCGCCCCCTCCCCGCGGCTGGGAGTGTGGGGGCACCGCGTGGCGGGGGCGGGGGCGGAGGAGGGGGGTCGAGTCCGGGGCGGCAGCGCCGGGGCGCACGCCGCTCGCCTGGCGGCGGTCGCTGCGCCCGCGGCAATCAACTCATAGCAACGCAACAACATAACGACGCGCTCGACGGCGGCGGCGGCGGCCACGGCCCACAGTCAGCCGGTCCACGCCTCGGCGCGCTGCGGAGCCGGCCGGTCGCAAAACTTCGCTTTAAACATATGCTCTGTTGACGCTGTTACGGTGTCGCTGTCACAGTGTCACCGTAATCAGCTGTTACGGTGTCGTCTAAACGGGGCTTGGATGCCACCTACAGTAGTGACGTTTAACCTCCCGATTGGATGGCACCGTAACTGCTGATGAGGTCACTGTAAATAAATCGAGGTTTAGCGGCCGCCCGACGACGCGACGCGATGCGACGGAAGGTTGCGAGCACGCGAGGCGGCTCGGAAAATGCTCTGCGCTTCCTGTCTCCCGAAACTAGGTTTTACTATCTCGGTTTCGTTCCTGGTTTTTGTACACGCTGTTTTCGTCACCTTCATTCCTTTCCCTCCCGCTCATCAAATGTTCTCTTTTTCTTTCGATCGGTTTTTATTCCCCTTTCTCTTTATTTTCTCTTTTATTCCCTGTTCTCGTTCTCTCTTTTAATTTAATCTCTCTCTCTCTCTCTCTCTCTCTCTCTCTTTCTCTCTTTCCCTCACATTTCTGTCTCTTTTTCTCTTCACTATTTTACTAACACTTTTTTACCTCATTCTTTCTGTTCTCTCGCACTCTATTTCTCTTTTTTTACGTATGGTTTCTTGACTTCTTTCTCTCACATATCTCCTTCTTTCGCAAGTTCCTTCGCGCCCTCTCTTTGCCTAATATTTTCCCCCATTCCTTTTACTAGTTCTGTTCTTAAATTTGAGGGTGGAAGTGAGGGGAAACATCCGAATCAGCGTGACGCATTGCCAAAACGAAGTAAAGAGAATAACCATTTTGGAACGTAGATCAAGAATGAAAGAACAATTTACGCCGTCAAAGCTCTCAATTAATGCTTTGAAAATAAGCGCTTTTTTAGACGAGTAGCTCTCGAAATTCGAACGTACAAAACTAGACACTTTAAATGGAGAACAGGAAGAGCACAGTTCCGTGAACATTTCCTTCATCGGTTAATTTTCCCACCACTGCTTCGCCAGCCGCTTTGTCACGTACATTACGCTATCACGTCCATGACAGGCAGAGAATTCGTAATACAAAATATTACCACAGAGAACGACTTCTGCCATATTATTGCTTTTATTCTATCCGAGTAGAACACGGAAACATAAATTAGACGGCAAACCATTGTACATTTTTCATCTGTTTTCAGATTTACATCATGTTTACAAGAACTTTTAAAAAATAAAATACTCATTCTCGACGACGACAATAACAAACAAAAATACAAGGCGGCATCCGGTCCGAGGAAAGCGCGGAACTCAGGTGCCGCCACTGCGTCGACCATAGGGGAGAGCCAGCAGCGGCCCGCCCGCCAGGGCCGCCCCGCCGTCAGGGAAAGGTAGGCCCTTGGAAGGAGTGGCCCGCGAAACGGCCCCATAGGCCGAAGTCATCTCCCCTCCCTCCCTCCCGTCCCTTCGACCCCTCGAACGCGTCGGGCACGCCTAGTCTCTCTAAGGGCCTGCGCCCGTGCGTATACTGCGCCCGTGCGTGCATTTACTAGCGCGCTCCGCCGAACCCCTCGCAGTGGAAAGCCTGCACGTCCAGCCGGCGCCAGAGTGACGGTCGGTGAGGTGTGGGGGTCGTGGGAAAAGTAAGTGACGCTCATGGCCAACTGTCGATCTCCAATAGTTATTGGATAAGTTTTTGCATAAGAGAGAGTTAAGCTCAAATTGATACCAAAGCGGCGAGGACACTGAGATCTAATTTTAGATTAATATCTCGCCAAACGTTATTTTAATTTAACCCATTATATTAAATATATTTATTTTAAATATATTTAATATTATAATAAATATGCTTATTATAATATGTGTTAAATTAAATAATAAGTTAAGCTAGTTGGTTTTACTTAATTACCAATTTTTTGACTTGCGTGGTCAGTGAGACTCATTTGGCCACTGGTTTAGATTTCGCCCATAGGATTATCCTGACCACCCTGACATACAATCGGGCTTCATCTTTTCGTGCACAAAATGTCTATCCAAAAAAAAAATCATTATTGCCAACACGTTCACCGATGTGTACTGATGAGCGTCATTGCGTTTGTCACCATGCTCCACACAAACCACCGACCCCGCTTTAACGGCAGACTTGGGCCATGTCGATCTTCCTGTGAAAGAAGGGCTACTTCTACATGGGAGTAATGGCGACAGCAAGAGAGTCGATGAAGCGATAACGTCAAAATATCGCTCTAAAGATGCCATGATGAATATGCAGGGCACAGGTTCTATCTTTACTCACAGTACTGTTTTCCGAAGCGAACATTTTCAGTGAATTCCCCAAAGCCAACCTAACAGAAATTATTTACCTGCTTAGCAAACAGCAGACGTTGGCAAATACTTTCGTATAAATTATGATTTTCGGAGATCGAATCATATACACCAAAGAACAACGGCCTTAATATTTTACGAAAAACGTAATTCGTGGCCCTCCAACAACAAACTATTGCACTTCTTGAATGTAATATAACGGGAACCGAAAACTTCTTAATAATACGGTACTGGAAAGCATCATACATCATGGTTTGAAGGGACTAACATCCTTTAAACGCTGTCGCAAAACAAATCTGAATTAACCGTACGTCACACTGTTCGCAAAACAAAAATGGAGTATGATATTGCATTGAACTTCATTATCATGAGTATAAAAAGCAGATGTAGAAAGAGCATTTATAAATGAATGAAAAAAAAGAAGAAATAAATCAGTTGTATCCCTACTCAATGCTAATGAAGCATCAATGCCTTTTCATTACTTCATTCTAACTCCACCTACGGCGAACCGTACGCGATTAGTACTTGCCGCAACACAGTCTGTTCGTCACTTGCAATACAAAACACGACAATTAAGTTGTTTCATAAGTTAAAGAAATGCCGGCCCAAACCAGACTAACCCTTCTTTCTCAGTTCGTTAGAATCGCCAGCATCCCGAGAGACGAACAGACGCCACCGAGGTGACGGAGCGTGCGATGGTGGCGAGGGCGGAGGCGGGGACCGGTGAGGCGTGGTGCGGGGAGTGTCGGGGCGGGGCGGGGCGGGGCGGGGCGGAGCGGGGACGGGCGCCGAGTCCCCGCGGGGCGGCGGCGAGGGCGCGACGCTGTGGGCGCGGCGAGGGCGCGGGCGCCCGGCCGCTACTCCATCGTGTCGTACTGCACCTTCTTGATCTTGAAGTAGCGGTAGACGCCGTAGCCCGTGACCGTGAGCAGCACCACCACAGCCAGAGTGGAGCCGACGGCGATGGGCGCCGTCTCGTCGCGGAACTTCGCTGCGCCGCCCGCGGAGCACTCGAACGCTGCGACATTGGGTCATGTGATTAAAAATAAGCATTCGCGAAGCAAAGCGTTCGCGAAGCAAAGCGTTCGCGAAGCAAAGCGTTCGCGAAGCAAGGCGTTCGCGAAGCAAGGCGTTCGCGAAGCAAGGCGTTCGCGAAGCAAGGCGTTCGCGAAGCAAGGCGTTCGCGAAGCAAGGCGTTCGCGAAGCAAGGCGTTCGCGAAGCAAGGCGTTCGCGAAGCAAGGCGTTCGCGAAGCAAGGCGTTCGCGAAGCAAGGCGTTCGCTCCGGAGCAAAGTGAGTATACTCCATGATACTGAGCAAAAGCTCCATTTCGTATGAATAAAAACTTCGTATGTCTCCGTAGAATTTGCGCGTGTTTCTCGAACATAAAATCGTTTTGAACAAATGATAGTGCAGGCTAAGAGTTTTAAAAACTGGTTTCATGAGTAAAAACAGATTTTACATACGTAACCGCGTTTGTGCAGAGCAAAGTGTGACGTTTTGTTGTCTCGTTCTTTAAATTTGAATCTGAGTAGCAGTAACGAAGAACAGGCGCCTGAATCCCAGCTAGTTTTTGCCGAAATGCTACGCGAATATAAAATTATTTTTGAAAAGAGCCAGCTTCTGGAGGTACGTTGTGACCGAAACGAAGCATTACAGTTTGAAAAAACAGTACCCTGAAAAATTCCGTGTAGAAAAGAGCGATGGCCAATTAACATAGAAGATATGCAATATGAAAACGCGTCTGAAAGTAAACGCTTTTAAAATCCGTACCAACCATGTACTGTCCTTTTCGAATCGGTAAACATTCTTATAGTCTATATCACAAAAATCTGTAAATATTTTTTGTCCGCTGAATCTGCGTATCAACACACGGTCAAAAATCGACCAATTTAACCTTACTTTTCAAACGTGAGTCTGCTGCTAAGGTACCTCCGAAATTTTGGAGCAAGTGCTCAATCTAGAGAGTAAACGCTTAACTTTATTCATACCAATTCTGAGCATTTGCTCGCCAGTTGAGAGTACGCTCAGAGACTGAGTTAGTTCTTAGAGACTGAGCAATTGCTTACCCACTTTATTCACACGAAACTGCGAAGTATCTCCGAAACTCGTAGCAAAGAGTAATTGCTTTCTTTTATTCATACCAACCATTGATACAATTTCAGAGGCGGTTGCAGTAATGACACGTAAAATTGACCATAAATAGAACCCTAAACCAGCTAATGCTGATTCCCCCCCCCCCAGAGCTCACAGCCCTTTTTTTCGTCCCAATGGGACACACATACGACCCTGCGCTAGACACCAACACACTTAAGGGCTCTAGTCAGGGGTCGGCAGAACGCGAGGCACTTTGCGACAAAGCATACATGAGAGACAAGGGACAAACAACCACAATCAAAACTCGACCGTTCTCGAACATAAAACAAGGGACCGAAGTGCTGAGTCAGTACACGCTCTTAGCCACCTCGGCCATCCAGGTTGGCTAATGCAGATTGAAACGCGAAAATATCAGGAAGACTATTCCATTTTGCAATAAAATTATATATATGAAAAGACGTCACAGCTGTTGTATGCTCTTTTACTCATATACTTAATAATTAATTAATTAATTCTTTATTTATATATTTCTATATTACTGGCAATTATATAGGCAACTATAGCAGTGTGAGTAGCAACAAAAAAACTTATTCTACATGCAAGCTACAATTCCTTTCTCTGATCGAAACAAAGTTTAAGTATTTAATCCTACTGTGAGGTACTAAGAAACCAAGACAGAAAAAATATCTTAACATTTGTCTATTGTCTACAAACATACATTTCTATTAAATATGAAACGACATTTAATAAAACTGCGTATAAGAAAAATGTCATTTATCTGAGCTGTATAGAACAAGTTCGTTAGCCAATCTCGAGCATGACCGCGATCTACAAACAAATTGCCCCGCGAGCTACTAGTTGCTCGCAATCGACTCTTTGGCAATCACTGAATTATAAACAAGACGATTAAAAATAGCTTTAGATCCTGGAAGAAGGGGCATCTGTTATGTGTGACAATTTCATTTCCAAAAACTTATTGTAAATCACCGTTTTATTTACTTGGTATGCCTAGGCAATATCTAAAGAGATTGATACTGTATGTTTTTTGGTTTGAAAACCACCAGCAAACTGGTTCTAAAGCAGTTGATCATCTACGAAGACCGCATCACTTTGCTAATGCAACGTACAGTTTTTCGCTAGTAGATGAGCTAAGCGCCAGTTGTTAACATCTTAAAGTGTCAGTTCATGCATGAAGTTATAAGTTAGGAATGGTTTTCACATTGATTCGAGATCGTCACTAAATTAAATATTGTAAAAATCAATACAAATCATGTCGAAATGCAGATGTAAAAATGTACGCATGACAGTTAAGTCATCAAACCAATGTAAACGAATAGGCCATAAACATTGGGTTTCAAGGAGCCTGCGTTGTCGAGTTACATCAAGTTTTTAATTAAACTCGCAATAGAATACACTCACTCAACGAATTTTGCATGTAAACAATATTTATTAAAAAGGAAGTTTTAGAGTGTATTTTTCTGGCATTACAGATTTATAAATACATTGATTTCAAGCCAATATTTTCCAGTTGACGGAATGCCAAAAACAAATAGTGTGTACAACAGCTTCAGGGTAAGTTAGCTAACGTTTCTGCGATGAATTACAAATCGTGTCTCCGTGTGACTTCCTGACCACGCCCCGCAAATAGTTACGCATGAATGTGTTTCAAAATAACCGATTACATGGCTAAACAGAGTAAACAGCATGTGTCACTACGAGTGATAATACAGCATGAGGTAGAACTTCAGAATAGAACGGGCGGGAAGCTCCTGGCACTAAGTGGCGGACATTTTCTGTAAACATCAACTCACGGGGCAGGCATGTCGAATTACGCCGGATGAATGAAATTTTGCATACAATAGGCAGACCCACGCACGAGTGTTTCGTTGCACAAGAGTGTGAGAAATTGTATACAGAGCTATTACAGTGAGCTAGTCGAGAGAAAAGGTTTCGTTGTAGTAAATTCTAAAGATGACACTACCGAAGGAGATAAATTTACAAGTTTTTTTTTTTTTTTTTTTTTTTTTTTTTTTTTTTTTTTTTTTTTTTTTTTTTTTCGTTGATCGGCCAACTAGGACCACGCAGGCAAGCACTCTGCCTTTACCGTGGCCCAGTTTTTATTCATTCTCACGGAGGCAGGTTTACAAGTATTATTATTTAGCGAAATTTAATTTTAATAGAGCAATGGTGTGTATAAGAATTTTAATTTACAGCAAATAAATTTGGTTGTATACAATGGATAACTACTACGTTGTATATTTCATGCATGGATCACTGAAATGCGTGAAAACACGAGCTTAGTAAAAATTTAATAAGTTAAATGCATTTATATAATAATAAAATAATTTTATCTAAAGCTACATAATATAGCGAAAAATATAAGTAGAGATTTTGACAAATACGCACTTTTAAAGGGCTCTGATACTGAACTTTTTTACCCGCAAGCCTCCGTCCATGCATCAGACTCTTCGTTCATCTGTGAAAAACCTAGTGCATAAATCCTTTACAGGATTTTCCCCGAAATAAATACATCGTAGTCGCTCTAGCCAAAGTCGACGCTTTGCAATTTTAAAACGTTTATTTAAAATATTTTTTAGAGGTACTAAATATGGAGTTCCCCTTAGAAATTTTCAAAATTTTCTCAGAAATTGACCAATTTAGTTCGTTTTTCATTATTTCTTTAACAATTTTTTTCTATACGTTTCTTTCTAAAGCATAACAAAGATCATATAACATGACGTATACAGAGATCCGATTTTCACGAAAACCTCTGAATTTTCTAAAATCACAAAAGTTAAATCTTTTCGAACATTACACATGCATTAAAGAAGCTAAATATTTCTTTTATATTTGTAATATAATATATTCTAAAATACTAGATCTTAAAATTTATTAATACTGCCTTTTTAACAATATAAATAGTTTTGGAATAATTTTAGTTGAATTATTATTATTATTATTATTATTATTATTATTATTATTTTCCTCAATTAATAAACAATCTTTTCTCAAAAATGGTTGGAATTTTTTCTCTCAACATTTTTACGAATAGGGCACATTGCACTGAATTCTAGGAATCTAAGACTCCTTCATTAAAATTTTGAAATCTCAAAAATTAAATATACTTATTTTTTTATGCATGAGGACCGAATAACGCACTAATGAACAGGAGCATAAACATGTTCACTTTCACATCTATCCCAGGCGTATTTTTTTTACGGGTTCGAAATACGCGCAAAGGAAGAAGTTTAGTTAAGTAATCTTCAAGTAAAATCGCCATCGTCGACAGCAAAACCGAACAATCGATAGCTTATCAAATTGCAAAAGTTTTGCTCTGATTCAGGTATTATTATATTACATAACCCTTACAAATAATGTACAAGATAGTGACTTTGTAGTCTCGCTAATCTTTACAAACGAACAATTTAGGTAGGTTAGTGCACATGAATAATATTACAAAAAATTAACATGTGGATGGTACATACGTGGAACTTATTTTGTAATTGAAAGGTTGTTGAAAAGCTTTAAACACGATCCATTTCAGTAATTGAAATGAAAGAAACTGTTTATGTTAAGCTCTGAGGAAGTATTGTTATACGAATATAATATGTATAATATGTATCATCGTATAATATGTAGGGAAATAGTAAGTTCAAGTTAGATTGATTTTTTAGCTCTGGGTTTTAAATATGTTCTTCTAAAATGGAATACTAAATACAATGTAGCTTTACGTGTTATTGAACCTGTTAACCACGGCAGCATACGGAGCTCAAGACAAACGTCGAATAGCTGGACTAGAACAGTAATAATATAACGTAGTGGATTATTATTGTTATTTGCCTCGACCTACGGAGTATCGTGTTAGAAGACCCTGGATAAATAAGTATAATGCTTAAAGGTCATGAAGACAAGGCCAAGAACTCATTTCCACGGGTTGTGGGTTTTATGCATTTGAATGCATTATTTGCTAAAGACAGTAGTGTCAACTTCTGAGTGTTTAAAGAACTTGATGTAGCTTATGAAACTAAGGTGGAAGCCTTGTGATTAAATTATTATTTTTTTTGTTGTAAGAAAGACTTTTATTTCTCATAAGAAGCAGCCGTAAGCGAGCAGTCAATGACTCTCGGACGATAGAGACGTTGCAGATTTGTACGTTGAATTGGAGGTAGCGGTGTAATGTGCCTAGTTATCGGCGGAACGTCCCTCGTTAACCCCGCGAATACCAATTTATGAAGGTTGTACCTGATATACGGCATTAATAGGACTTTATTTCAGAAGAAAAATAGTAGCTACGTTAATAATGAACGTTAAAAAATTCATGGTGTCCTGTGGAGCCGTTTGAAACAAAAACTGTGAAGACATTAAAAATAACACAAAATTTTGAAAGAAGTATTAAATGGTTGTGAACAAAATTAAAATTTTAAAGAACTTTTAAGGATTTCTATCGTCAGGTTTTAAATTTTTTTATCTGATAATATTATTTCATTTCTTTATAAGAAAATTTAAGTAAATACACCAAGATGAGTAAGAAATCATAGAAAAATTTAAAAGGCTAATGTTACGGGCTTACGTAGGTTACTTACTGCTAAAGGCTTACGTAGGTTAGAATTTGCTATAAAAATAATGAGGATTATGAGAAAGAATGATGTAGTAAACTTGTTGAGAAAGAGGAACGAGAACGATTAGTAGAGAAAGAGGATCGAAAAAAGTGAAGATTAGCAGAGAAAGAACTAAAGTTGGCAAAGATTAATGCTAAAAAGGCAGTAGTATTAGCTAAGTGCAATCTGAAGCATCAAAACACGATACTAGTGTCGCTACAGAATGGCATAGACTCTCCCGTATTAGTTATTTCCTTTGGTCTCGGCTAGCTATTCCGACTTGCCACTTATCTTGCCAGCTCCATCTATCGCCGCCCAAAGAAGTTTTTGTCTTAATTTTTCGGTTTACTAATAGAACGAAAACATTATTTTACAAATCTTAAAAAACAGTAAAACCTCGCCCTAAATGACAATTTTCGTTGAAAAATTTGAAGCCGTTTTTAAGAAAATTACGTTTAAGCGGCACTGTTAATGCGAAATTTGAACTCTTTTTACATAAAACTATTGCGTTTTCCAAAAACTTCATATGACGTCATTTCAAGCACTTCTAATCACAAATACAATAGTGTTTACAAATCTCTGGAAATATGCATATTAAAGACGTGAGAGATCTTCCAAAAAATTGCATATGTGTAATTTTTTTTTTAAAGAATACAGCAAAATTAATATCAAACAGTGAAATTTGAAATAGAAGTTGGAAATTTGGCGCCGTTGTTGAGAAAACGGCGTTTGAGCGTTTCTAAAACTGCTGAAATTTGACCTCAATTTACGGAAAACTGTTGAGTTTTCTGGGATCTCTATCTGACATTATTTAAAGTATATGTACTCATAAATACATTAATGTAAAGAAATTGCCGCTAATTCAAATAGTAACGACGTGAGAGACAAGTAAAAAAAATTTTTTTTAAGAAACAAAAGAATAGCGTTTATGTTATCTTATAGAGTGAATTTAATACTTTTCCTACCAAAAATTTAAAGAAAAAAATTTGGAGCAGATTTTTAGAAAATATTGTTTTTGTAATTTTTTAAAATTGCAAATATTGCACGTAAATTGTGCGAAAACGACTAACACTCAAAAAATGTACACGACCTTAATAAAAGAACCAATTATGGACAACAAATTTCATTTGAAGGAAAATCTTTATCTTTAATTTCATAGTTGTAGGAAGGCAAAGAAAATAATTCATACTTTCGAAATTTTCGAAAATTCATAGTTAACTGTTAAAATCGGACTTATGTTACATTTGTGAACGTTTTTGAAAATGAATGATGTAGATTACAATTGAAAATGTTTGGAGGGCTTCATGTAAAGTATCCCCAAATTTTAAAGAATGGTTTTTCAAAGTCTCAAACTTTCGAATCGAGCCAGATATACAGTTTTTTTTTCATTTTGGAAAAAAATCCTACGCATGGTTTAGGCGGTAGAGGTGTTCACAGACGGACAGACAGACGGATACAGAAGGAAGGACAGACGAACGTTTTGAAAATAACCACTTTTTCGGTATTAGGGGACCCCAAAACGTGTATTTCCGTCGAAATCTCAAATTCGATTTTCCGCAGCATTACATAACTTTCCATACACTATGTATATACTCCGTATATACGTACGTATACAGGAAAGTAAGTGAGGTATATGTAAAATCTGAAGCAGAATGTAAAAGTTTAATTATAAATTAATTTAAAATTAAATTAAATTTTAAATTTTAATTTAATTTAAATTTTAATTTCATTTAAAATTTAATTTCATTTAAATTTTAGTTTCATCAGTTTAGTTTAGTAAAGTTTAGTTTTAATTTCATTTAAGTTTTAATTTCATTTAAGTTTTAATTTCATTTAAATTTCAAATTAAATTAAAATTTAAAAATAATTTAATGCGAAATTTTAAAATATTTCTATGATTAACCAATGATATAGTCCAGTCTGTTTAAGGAGTTTCCAGTCTGCTTGAGGAGGGTCAAAAAATTCTCTGGGTAATTTCCTTTTCAAACTGTTTACCTAGTATGAAATGAGTAGCTAGATGTATTCGAGAAATTTTGTTATAGATTTTTGCGGATAGATGGGGAAATGTACAGTGATGGGTGTGATACAGTTCTTGATGGAGTTGAGAGTTATGGATAAACCACAGTTTAGTGATTATTCTTAGGAATTTCTTTTGGAACGTTTGGATTTTGTGAATATTGGTTTTGGGTGCTGCGGTCCAGATTGGAGATGCATAACATAATAAAGGTCGTATCATTGTTTGGTAGAGATGAATGGATGTGTAATTGCTTTTACCGTTTGTGTTTTGAAGTGTAACGTTTGAGCATGGGTGATAGATAAGTTTTTTCACAAATTTTGGTGAGTAGGCTCGGGTACGATTTTAGAAATGGAGATAGGCGTTTCGTATGTTACGGATAAAATTTTATAAAACGGGCTGTATGGGTGCGAGTGAAGAGTAGGATCTTGTTGGGGGGGGGGGGGGGGGGGCGGTTAAATCTAATGTATCTAATATGGTGTAATTGCTGGCTTGGTCTATTTTTTGTGTGGTTTTGAGTGATGGTTGTGGTGGTCACAGTTGTCTGACCAGAAGTTGATAAAATGGCCAGTGTATCTTTTGTAGATTATAAGGGTGAGTGGGACGAATTTCGCGGGGTGATGTTTCGAGAGAAAATATGATTGGGCGATGATATGATGGGCTGTGTGTGTTTCAACATGAATATTACAACTGACATCTCTTGAGGCGCCGAAGTCAGCAACGTGGGACTGCACTGTGGGACTATAAGGATAATAATTTGTTGTTTGTTTTTTTTTTGGTGCAAGAACTGTTAGGTTTAGTCTTTGTATATGAGAACTGTAGCTCTCTTCCTTGTTTTGCCGCGATCCCTCAGCGGAGAGAGGCCCCTAAATCCCTTGACGTGACGTGGCCCTGGCATCGGAAGCGCGCTGCGCGGTCTGGGTTTAGAAGCTCGTGCCGCGGGGGAGGCGGCGGCGGCGAGGCGCGCGGGGGAGTCAGCCAGCAAATCGATGGCCGGCCAGAAAGAGGCCAACGAGTATGTCACGACCGCGCGACGTCCAGAATTTGATCAGTGCACGCGAATTCCTACGGTATCCAACGCGATGTTTTGTTCTAGGCTTCTCTTCGGAAAGGTGCTTACATAACCAACTCTGAAGTCCGGTCTGTGCATTGTATTCGTAAAGTCTATGATAACTTCTCTACTTCACGATAATACAACGAAAAATTAATGCACGGTAAATTTCCTACCATCGTTAAGGAAAAGTAAATTAGAGGTATTAGGCGTTTTGCGTAACTTTCAGTATAGATGGAACACACACGATCGAAGGTTGCCTATTTTACGAAAACCTTGCTTTGAACGAATTTAAGAAAAGCACATTAAACACAAAGATTTGATTGGCTTTTCTTGTAATAAATAATTATGAATCTCACAATAAAATAGAAAATGCCCATGAATCTACGTCTAGGGAGAGAAATATGGTTCTCTTATTGGAGTCTCCACACTCGCCCATTGATTGAAAATGCGTAATTTATTTGGATTTTAGTTAGATACGTGTTCAAATGTAAAAGATGGTACGGGCATAAAACGTGAAATTGGTGGTTTGAAAGGGATTTTGATGGTGGAAGTTTAGAAAGAATGCCTAATAAAGTATTGTAAAGATTCTGACAATGAGGGAAGTCACGACTTCAAGTCATTTGGAGACATGGCCGAAATAATGCTCGTATGTCTCTCGTTGATGGTAAAAACTAAGTATGTGTATGTTGTAAATGAATTGACAAAAATGTTTTAATTTAATTGAAAATGGTTATATTTTTCTATAATGCGTAAGACAATGTGATTCATTTTGTATGATAATTTTGTTGAAAAATTTTAAATCAAACAGTCCAAACCTATCTAATCAATCCATTGTCTCTATTGTATTTGAAACATATGAGTTTCATTCATTCTTGAAGCATATAAAATGCTACTTTATTACTTTCTGGGTACCGCTTACGCAGTAGAGAGAAAGCATTATACTGCTGCGCGAAAAAACTGCGAATTTTGACTGAAAAAGTCTTATTGTCGTGCCCTGGTAACGAAAAAGAGGATAAATTCAGTTGCTAAAAGAAACAAATCCACTAACACGTGGTGTAGGCAGAATCCATGTTTTGTGTGTTCTTGATACCGAAAAATCGATTGACGGCAAAACGTTCGTCCGTCCGTACGTCCATCTGGTGTGTATGAACAACACTAACGCCTAAACTATGCGTACGATGTTTTCCAAACTGAGTAAACCCTGCCGATCTGTCATGAATCAAATCTCGGCGATTTTAAAAAACATTAATTTTTGGGGTGCTTGATGCACCTGTAACGTTTTCAAAATTTTGAGAAAAATGGCTCCAATTTTTTTTTAAATTTCTCGTAAAATGGATTAAAATTCACGTATAAAGATGGCATAGGTTCAATTTTCCATGACAACTCTGACTTTTCAAGCTGTTTCGAGGATAGAGATTGTTCCTTCAAACGAAATTTGTTTTTCATAATTAGTTCTTTCATTAAGGCCATGTAAATTTTTTGAAAATAGTTTATTAATTTTCGCGCAATACTGCGTGCAATATGTGCAATATTGAAAAATAACAAAAACAAGGTTTTCCCAAAAACTGCTCCAAATTGTTTCTTTAAACGTTTGGTGGGAATAGTGCCTAATAACATTATAAAATGACATAAACGTCATTTTGCTATATTCTTTTGATTTTTTAAAAATTACAAAAATGTAATTTGTTTGACGTGTCTCTCACGTCGTTAATACTTACATTAGCGATGATTTTTTCACATTATTGCATTTACGAGTACATCTACGTTAAAAGAAGTCTTATAAATTTTGTCGAAAACAAATTTTTTCTGTGAAAATAAGTTCAAACTTCCGCATATTTAGAAACACTAAAACGCCATTTTCTTACTACTTGCATTCACTAAACCGCTCCAATTTTTTTCAAATTTTTCGTACAGATAATGCTAATTGTACTGTTTAAGATGATCTAAAACTCATTTTGCTGTATTCTTTTGTTTAAAAAAACCACACAAGTAATTTTATTGAAATATATTTCACGCAGTTAATATGTACATTTCTAGTGAGTTGTATACATTATTTCATTTGTGAGTGGTAGTGCTTCAAATAACTTTAAATGAAGTTTTTTGAAAACTCGAAAGATTCCTGTGAAAACGAGCTTCAAATTCGTATTTACAGTAATGCTTAAATGCCATTTTCTTAAAATCGGCTCCAAATGTTTCAATGAAAATTGCCATTTATGACGAGATTTTTCTCTTCTTTAATATTCTAAAAGTAATATTTCCAAACTACCATTAGGAAACAGAAAAATGAGAAAACTTTAAAATAAGTATTTTGGGCGGCGATAGATGGCAGCTGACAGCTGGCAAAAGGATGGGGCAAAAGCTGGCATATATCAAGGAAATAAGAATACTTTAGTACGTGAAAGTCTGTGCCATTCTGTAGCACCACTAGTTATACTGTTTAATAAACACATTCTACTTATGATTGGACGTAGCGTGATAGGCAGTCACTATAGTCCGAATTCCCTATAATCGTATAAATAATAATTTATATGTAAGAGGAGAAATATATTGACATATCAATGGAGAGTCAAATTAACTGAAGCTAGAAACCCAA
Organism: Gryllus longicercus; assembly: GCA_038098605.1. Taxonomy (NCBI): domain Eukaryota; kingdom Metazoa; phylum Arthropoda; class Insecta; order Orthoptera; family Gryllidae; genus Gryllus; species Gryllus longicercus. The sequence goes on along the minus strand of JAZDUA010000143.1, from coordinate 2,653,452 downwards.
AATTTGGGGTATTTGCCTCTATTACAATGTCCACTAAGAAAGGATTTTCCAAAATTCATCCCTAAAGGGATAAAATACGGTTTCTGTGAACATGGTGTAAATATCCAGTTACGACTTTGAGAAGCCTTTCTGAACTTGGTATTATGAGGCTCCTCGCCGTATTCTACTGTAGAATATCTCATCGATATTATTGTGGCGAAATACCGCTGATAAATATTTACGTGAGGAAAATTTAAATTTGGGTACTTCGAAGGATGAACCCAAACTCCATCTACTTACTTGCGAAAGGAGAGTCTAAGCAGTGTGGTGCAAATAAAGCAGGTCTTGTTGAAAATAAACGTATGTGTTTAGCACTTTCATTCCCACCTGTGCTTAAAATACAACCCTGTCTTCAACTTAGAAAGACAGGCGTCACTAGGAGCATAGAGTCCGAATGAATGTTTGCGTGGATGAAGTTAACATTAGCCAACACGAGGTTGCTAGGATGGATGAAGTATATTACTAGGAATAGCAGATAAGAGATAAACAGACATTAGACTGCTGATGGGAAGCGTGCGGGGCTAGGATACTGATACCTCGTTTTCCTTGACAGTTATTGGATGGTGAAAGATGATTTAGGCAATTGTGTGGAACATACAAAATCTGTAGATTGTATGGAATTCATGGGTTGTAGGGAATTTTTTGGATAATAGGACGTGTAGTTTCGAGTTCCAATGTATCTTCGAATTGGAAGGCCAGATTCGAATCCCCATTTCTGAACAAGAAGACTTTTTTATGTATCTATGCTTTCGTCTTGCTTCCTTTTGGGGATCACCTTGCGACGTTTGTTGAGTCAAGGTTCACCTGGTTGTACCACACTCTTCTTGTGTCAAATTTAGAAATATACATTGGCGAGAAGGAAGGATACTGATACCTCGGTTTCCTTGACAGTTATTGGATGGTGAAAGATGATTTAGGCAATTATATGAAACATACGAAATCTGTAGATTGTATGGAATTCATGGGTTGTAGGGAATTTTTTGGATGAACCACGAGTCTGGATAATTACAGACGGTTAATGTTTACATTATCGAAAATGGTTGGATAAAATGTAAAGAAGGGACAGCTTCGAAGCATGTTTCGAACCTTAGACAGATGTTGATATTAGGCAACACGAGTACGGAAAGATGAAGCACTACGGTAACAATAAATAACGGATGTGATAATCAGATATTACAGTAGTGGGAAGTGTCTGAGGATAGGAGGAGAATCATTATTTGTAGTTTTGAGTTTCACTCTGACAGTCATAAATTTTACGCTTATATACACAATGCCCACAAACCTAGCCTCATGTTACTTCAGTTGAAGCTTCGTTACGCATACCCGAGTAGACGACGAGGCACGATTTACATAAAACAATCTCGAGTCTGAGCAACGCATAGTTTCAATGCATTTTTTTGTCAAAATTATCCTTGCTACACAAAATATGCCGCACACTCAATCACATTACATTAGCCAACACCCTGCAACGCATACTGAAATTAGTCAAATTAGTTCTTAATGATCCGTTCATAAAGATCCGTCATTTGTACATATTTATTCATACTGATTCATACATATGTACCGTATTTATCCATAACACCGTTTGGTTACGTGTGGTTGAACAGGGCACTCCTAACTTTAGTCTATTTCGGTCTTTCTCCGTTACATATGAAATAACGCGCGCCAGACGCAACGCGCGCCAGACGCAACGCGCGCCAGACGCAACGCGCGCCAGACGCAACGCGCGCCAGACGCAACGCGCGCCAGACGCAACGCGCGCCAGCGGGCTCACCTGGGCCGAAGGTGGGCTTGAACATGAAGGGTTGCATCCGGAAGGCGCGCAGCAGCAGCGTGGCTGAATCGGAGCCGTGGCCACTGCTGGGGCCCAGCTCCACCTTGTACTCCGACTGACAGTGGTAGGACTTCCCGACCGGCGTGGGGAACAGCGTGGCGCCGTGCGCCTGCCGCGACGACAGCGTCACGTCCTCTGCGCACACACGCGCGCGTGCCCACGCGCCGCGCCGTCAGGCACAGCGACAAGCGACACGTGGAAGTGTAGTATGGAGTGTGAAATGAACAAAACGTCGTATAGTGAGATGATATGCAGTAAAATGAAGAACCCCATCATCAGTGAATGTATTGAATTAAGAATTCTCGTGAGTTTAGGTCACAAAAACAATTCTTTAAATCGCCAATGTTTCGGCTTTTTTTTAAAGCTCCCATTTTAGCATCGTGGTCATATAGCGGCCACTGTGATCGTTTTAAACGTAAAGGAAACTGTAAGAGTAACACGTAAGGACAACACGAACACACGCGAACATCCATGCCCGAGGCGGGATTCGAATTCGCGACCTTTCGAGCCGAGGCAACTGCGACCCACCAGACTTGGGGATCTCGGCTATCCAGGATTTCGGCTTTAATCAAACCTTCCTCAAGGTAATTACAGTACTTGAAACGCTTTTTGCTTAACAAACAGCCTCTCTTCACGATCTTTCGTATAAACCATAAAATGCACACACTCTCTAAATAATTAATTGCGGGCGCGACGTCTTAGTTGGCTCAGAGGCAGCGTTGCCATTGTCTGTGCAGTTACTCTGATCGAGATATCCTAAAGTTCGAATTCTGACAGTGACGGGTTTTTGACAACTGCTACCGATAAATATATCGAATTCATCCATGAATTCTAGCAATCGGCTGGTCTTCCTGGTAGTTTTTCTTAGTTTACGCTATCAATATCAGTCTGATGCTAAAGAAGTGCCTTAATAATGGGCCACGCACCGCGTGCAATCTTTTCTTTCCCTTTTTAGTCCCTCCCCCCGTCGCCCACGCGCGCGCGCGCGCGCGCGCGCGCGCGCGCGCACACACACACACACACACACACACACACACACACACACACACACACACACACACACACACACACACACTTACAACATCTACACTATCACCTATCTACACTTTTCCGCAATACTGTTATAACTCAGAAAAATTAAAAAGCAATATTTTTAGGTTAATCAGTTAAAAAATTATATTTGTGTGTAATAAACCCTCCTCTCACATTATACCACTTGCTGTTTGTTAGCAATTGCCGCGCTGTTTCATGGATAGAAATTACCATTTATTTTTATGGAAGAATGTTCACAATATTTCAGAGTTATAAGTAAACCATTTTCATAAATGAAACAATCGTAAGACAACACAATTTGTTGATGTAACGTAATTATCGTTGATTAATGGAACAACAGTATTCTGAAAGAGTGACTTGTCGGGAGACCAGTCGGGAGCTTCTAGCTAGTGTGGCAATACGCTTGGGTATTGACCAGAAGGGGGAAAATCCGAAAGGTGGCTTCAAGTTAGCGCCGTATCCCACGCTCCAGAGGGGGAGGAACGCCGAACGAGGAACCGCCCGGAATATACACTGAGGTGACAAAAGCCATGGGATAGCAATATGCAAATATACACACGAAGTAGTATCGCGTACAAATGTATAAAAGAGCAGTGCGTTGACAGGTATTTGATTCTCAAAGCATTCGTATTAAAACGTTTCTGACGTGATTGTGGCCGTACGATGGGAATTAACAGACGTTGAAAGCTGAATTTTATTTATAATTTTTATTTGAAATATTGATTTGAATATTTATTTAGAGTTTTACGCTTGGGACGTTCCATTTCGGAAATCAATATTCCTATATCCACATGGTGAAGAGTATTCCGAGAATATCTAATTTGAGTCAGAACCTCTCACCATGTCTGACGCAGTGGGCTACGGCCTTCACTTAATGACTGAGAGGAGCTGCATTTGCGTAGAGAACAAGCAAACACTGCCTTTAAAAACATTAATCAATGTGGGGAGTGTGACCTACGTATCCGTTGGACCGCCAGGTAAAATTTGGCTTTAATGGGCAATAGCAGCACAAGACCGACTCGTGTACTCTTGCTAACAGCATGACATCGCTGCAGCGCATCTCCTAAGCTCGAGATCGTATTCATTGGACATTAGATGTCTGGAAAACCGTGGCTTGGTCAGATTAGTACTGTTTTCAGTAGGTAAAAGCTGATGTTAGGGTTGGAGTGTGACGCAAATCTCACGAAGCCATGGATCTAAGTTGTCAACAAGGCACTGTGCACGCTGATGGTGGCTCCATAATGGTGTGGGCTGTTTTTTTACAATTAATGGACTGGATCCTCTGTTCCAAATGAACCGATCATTGACTTGAAATGGTTATGTTCAGCTACTTTGAGACTATTGGCCTTAATAGCTATTCATGGACTTAAACTTCCCAAACAACAATGGTATTTTTAGGGAAGTCAATGCGTCATGTCATCGGGAAACAATTGTTCGCGATTGGTTTGAAGAATACTCTGGTAAATTCGAGAAAATGATTTGGCCACCCTATCTAAATTCATTATTTTATCTCATTATTTCTAGAAGGGACTTCCAAGGACTTCTTGAGTCCATGCCACGTCAAATTTCTGCACTTCACCGGGCATAAGGAGGTGTGACAGGATATTGTATGGTATCCCATGACTTTTGTTAGCTCAGTGTACGATTCTCTAGCATTTGACGCACTCGGAAACACCACTCAATGAATCAAAAACACTGACGCCCGGCGCCGCGAAAGTCTTCCACAAGTCCAGTATAGTTTTCACTCCGTAGGGTATTCAAGAAATTGTCCCTAGTGAGGCTTTATAAAAGCCAAAACGTTGGAGACTTAAAGAACAGTTCCTTTTTGTGACCGAAACTTCAGAAATACAGGATCTAGTAGAATTTCGGAAGTGAAGTCGAGGAAAATAGAACTCAATTAAGAGAGGTCTGATTTGTCTTTTCTTGATAAATATTGAGTAAATACACACGATCTGTTGTTGCACTGGAATTGAAACACAAGTCGTGTAACTTCTGTTTGTGTGTTGTATGTAAACTTCGGTATTTAGAAATGTTATAGCACCTTGTACAGAATATGTTTTGTATACGTACCTACGCTACTGGCATTTTCGAAGAGTGTACTATCAGATTTGTCGTATTTCAGCTCTATCAAGTTGACGTACCACCTCTCGCCTCCAGGTGTCTGAAACAAAATTTTACCATACAGTTTTAAGTTGGTTTTTGGTTCAAGAAATAACTTTGTCGATGCGGATGCCCAAATTAAAATCGGGAAATTGAAAATCATTCGAGTCGTAATTAAGGCTAACTGCTGGTCATTATATATACTTTGAAAAATGAAAGTTTTCCCCGCGGATTGATTGATTAATTCCTAAAACAAATATAAATGTCAGTTCTGTATCCTGAGAATTACCAATTATATGTGAAGGTAGTCTAATTACTATTAACCATTTACTTCCTAATTTTGATCTCCATGTAGTGGAAAATTCATCTTAATGGTTGAGATCTTAAGTATTAGAAATATAATAGAAGAAAGAAGAAAGTGTAGAAATGTACTAATGAAATCGGGATCAAAGAGAAAACATCTTCACTGGTCTTCTTTTCCCAACATAAATCCAAAAAAATGGTAGAAACCAGGAAAATGGCAAGTCCGCCACCCGTAGTCTGTTACCCAATTTTAATGGTCGGCAGAGAAACCTGATATTTTATAAATTCGATCATTTATTAAAAGTCTTAAGAAAAATTGATCTAACTTTATTTTTGTATGTAAAATAGAACAAGAGCATTGGACATATACGGGACATTTATTTGTAAAAAAATACTTCTGTGATTAACCTCAAAGGTGGTGTGTTCTACTGGGATGCGCAGCTCTCGGATATTACTCTCGGAAGTTTAGCTTTCAGATTGTCTTACGAATATCTTACGGGTATTTGCGAGTACCCATTGGATGGACTCCACCCATTGTTGCCAGAGAGTTCCGTAATTATGTAAACTTACCTTTGTTAGGCTCTTTCTACACACCGAAGTGCCATACATTTTATATGATTTTTTAAAGAAAGTTAAAAATTCTCTAATAAATAAATAAATAAATAATTTAAATTTTTATTTTCAATAAAATATATTGTCCGTTCATTAACATACATTTAATATTAATATTATATTCAACAATAAAAACTGTTGAAAAATCCTGTAATGCTTTCTTTTAACAGTTGGTACTGGTGTGTGAAATTTTAAATCGAGAATTTAGTGGTCCGCGATTACCACAAGATAGCCGATGGCTGTTGTAGGACATTATTGGGGCGACATGTTGATTTCAAAATCCCACGAACAGAAAGAGTGGAAGCAGGCATTGATCAGCCTTTTAGCTCTACTCTACCTTGGAGAAGCTCCACCGTAGCTCGAAGGCTTTCCACGCGATGATGAGCTGCGCCTCGTCGTCTTTGCAGAAGCCCGTCGGCTCCACGTCGTCCACATACTCTTCCAAATCCTACGAACGAGACAGACTCAAGATCATATTAGATTTATTATTAATTCTGCAATTAAGTAGGGTAACTTTACATTCATTGAGCCTACACTAACCAACAATGAAATACTTTACAAATAATGTATAGTTTCACCGCTCATGACTTTTGAATCATGTTTCAATGGAAACCCGAAGGATGTTCTCTCGTATCGAGTCAAACGTAAGCGTGACTTTCTAGCGCAAGTTAATATTAACATTTGAAAGGTGATTGTTTCAGAACGATGAAAAACGACTGAGAGTGGCACGCTAGTGAATCTCTCAGTATTCAAAAAAGGCGAGTGTGCCGAAGTGAAATTCTTGTTGTTCGTGTTTGATGATCGCAAAGGAACTGTCCAAGAGGTTACAAAGAACGTACTTCCCGAGAGGAGTTGGTAAAAGCAAGTTGCTTTGCCTAAATCCCACCACGATAACACTTCGCTGCACGCATTGATTACCATCACATTTGTTTGTTTTACCGAAAAAGGCATAACCTTGGTGTAACGGTTTGCGTGTCGGATTGTTATACCCATGTTCGCGGTTTCAAACCTGATCGAAGCCATGGATATTTAAGGGCGAGAAAATTTTACTTACATTATTGCCTTATCCGCCCCATTCCGCACGTCCTTTGGCCGCCACGGCTCTGTCGGTTTTGCTTCGTCCGTCCCGCTCCCCCTCCCCTCCCTGCACAGCTCGTCCACATTAGATGCATTATGGGTCTCATAATTAAGCTGCATTATCACAACAGTTTGGTAGTAGAGATCAATGTGACATGATACGATCCTAAGACGGGCCATGGTTTACTTCTGGGTCAAACATCAATAATGTCGATTGAGCCATCTAGGGAGTGTTCGGTATCAAATATCTTTACTTTCTTTTTTATATGATGATTGTAATGATTTTTCGTGCTGTTCGTTATTGTTCGTGCTGTAACGTTTTGTTCATGCCGCAAAGAAAGTTTGTGTCAAGTTTAGAAACGTAGGGTATTATGGAATACCATTTCCATTTGAGATTCTACCTGAGCCCGGTATTGGTTAAAACTCAAGTCCAAATACAATTACAACTTTAGGTACTTATGATTAATTATTTGTAGCTTCAAATCAATTTATGGAATTTCATCACATGCCATCAGTTACCCGACAATGCCATAAATTCTTAAGTTCTGCATGTCAAGCAAAGTATTCTGGTAATTAATCAGATGTAAATAATAGTGTCATAAGCAGCAATCTGAAATATTTTTTTTCGGCTGCTAACATGACATGAATCCTCTAGGGACAAATACCACGACGCAGTACCTGCATTATTTACTTTTAGAGATTTTCTCGATAAAATCACTGTATGCATCGCAGCCCTTGAGACTTATTGCAACACCCTATGTATATATTTCTGTTTAAGTCCGAAATATGTCTAAATAGCGAATTAGCCGGTTAGTTCGTGCATTATTTAGTTGAAAATTTTGCGTTGCACAGGCTCAAGGTTGTTTTATAAAACTCGCAAAGTCCAAAGTCCGAAGCCTCGTGCCCCAACTCAGAAATGCTCGGCGAAGCGTTAACTGAGGCGTGTGGTGAAGTTATGTTAGATCAGGTAAGGCGACGCGTTATCGTATAGATATGCGACTGGCACAATGAAACTGGAAAGAGCAGACCTATTACCCCAGTCTTATAAATTTGGCTCAACAGTCTGATCTAAAACGATTCTGCTATTACTCATCCCTGTAACGTACTTCATCTACCCTAGCCACTTTCTGTTGACTAATGTAGTCTGTGCGAGGACGCAGTGCCTTCTTCGGACTTTATCCATTCATTTCGGATAATGTAAACATTAATTGTATTAAGTAATATGCAAATATTGTAATGTTCCTTTGATAGTTTGTGTTGTGTATGTGTAGTAACTACGTAGAAAACGCTACCACCGGAAATATTCCATGTATTCCTACGTAGCAAAATAAATATTCTATTATCTTCTATTCTATTAAAAGGCTAATTCGCTAATTTAACCACATTTGGACAAAATCCATAACATAGACGTGAGGTTAAACCCATCAACCCTGGATCTTCAGCGGAGAGGTGCAGTGCAGTCTGTTCATACCCACCCGCCGTTCCTTGGACTTCATCTCGTAGAAGATGCCGACGACAGCGTCCATCTCCATGAGGATGCAGGTCTCTCCGCCTCGGTTCGTCAGCCGGTACTGGGGCAGCCGGCCGGGGTTGGCTGCGGGCAGGGCGGGAGGGTGAGAGCGCCGGCCGCGGAAGGCACCCTCCGCCCGGGGTGGGGGAGGGGGTGCCCTGGCTCACGTCATTTCGTCCGACGCACTAACGCAGCGCAGATGGCGCGCATGCGTAAAAGCGCGCGCGCCTATTCTGCGATTAAAATAAGTTTGGGCTACTCTTTGTAGTTCCCGCAAATCTTGTGAAGTCTATTCATTATAGGAAGATGGAAATAAGATTTAATTTTCCACAAATAAAATCGCGTTTCTTTATCATACAGCATCGAACATATTTAAACGGAGTTTTCCATCTGTATCCTTTACTAGCAACGGCATGTGGCGTTGTTCATTTGCAATATATCACAAATTAAGTGATTATGTTATCTAAATCTTAGTTTTATTGGTTTTAGTAATGAAGAAACATTTTGTTTTGCATTAACAAAAAAATTATTTTGTTTGTGGAAGATTGCAATCTCTTTTACCTTCCCAATGAAGTATGGAATTCACTTGAGAGCAAACCTTCTAATAGCAGGGCTCAAACACTTGATCACATGCTTGTCTGCGCGCTGTGATAGGCGGTTTCCTCTCTTCGTCAATCGTTAACTTATTTTAATCGGACAATGGCACGCGATGTTCAATACTTAAGATGCAGCAATCTGCACTCTGGGTGTGAACGGCCGAGAACGTTCTTATGCGACACGCACTATGCAGCACGTAGTACAAGAAAACATCGCAATTGTCACGCACAAACGCAGACGCAAGAGACATTTCACACAAACAGTGACTTGCAGGCACGCGCGTTCAGCGATTCCACACAGCGAGTCCAAGCGGAAGAAGCGAAGAACGCACAGCGCGACACGCGAAAGCCCGCACACAGGCGCAAAACACGTGCGACACCGCGGGAGATTTCCTTCTTTTTTGCCGCATCTTTGGCGCTTCCTTGGAATCCTCCTTCAGAGCTTACAGAACTTTACGCTTCAATACACGAGACGAATAATTAAAACGCTACGCTTCAATCAGTAATGCTACAAGCGATTATTGGGTCGTGAAGATCAGGTCGTGTCGTGATATTTCATGTTCAGTATGTTAACGATTGAACCGTGCAGGGTTCATGTTACGGCATAGAAAATAAAATTGTTGCAAGTGGATTTTTTGTAAGCATAAACATCTCATCGTAAACTATGAAATATAAAAGCTGGTTGCTGGAAATTGTCAAGAAATGATATTCAAGAAATTACAAGCACAATGCAGTATAGTTCAAAGCCGAGCCAATGCAACACGCAATAAACTGAAGTAGGTTGAGAGATGTGCAACATAAAATACGTGGCACTAAAATCAATAAAGAAGCTCAATAAAAGTTAAAAATTAAAAGCGTTTGTTAAACTTAAGAAATGTGTAAATGAATAATACCCAGCCATAGGTCATGACTCCAAGAATTTATAAATATGTATATGCAGGAGCAAACAATGCCATCTTGTGCAACAAAATCACATAATGTGCTTTTCATTGTGTGTGCTTTCAAATTAATTACTTTCCTTTTTAGCTAGTAAATCTATGGAAATTGAACAAAGCAGTGAATAGGTATACCAAATATTTTAGATAGAAGCGAAATCTTCCAGCCATCTACTTTTGAAGACTCAGGAATTTCATATAATCATCTCCAGACATTTTTAATATAAAGCGTCCTATAAAAATATTCCGTACGTTGCGTTTCTCATTTTCAAAAGTACTTCCTGATGTATACATTTTATAAAAGCAACTACAACAAAATACTTATAAACTAAATCTCAAATCTCTAAAAGCATGGTTGGCTAGAAATTAATACATTAATATCCATTCGAACAGCAAAGAGAATTTATTGCTAACATAAAATTTACTCTTGTTGTCGAACAAAAATTAAATTCAAAACAATTGAAAAATTCATGTGTCGAACAAAATGCTCACATAGATTTTTCCACTTGTTACGAGTATGTCTCCCTACAAGGGTAACGACCACAGGAGGCTGGGGAGGTGGTACAAATACTTGTGAGCTAGCCCTCTGCACGGTGCTCTGTGAGGTTCCAGTCTACGGAGGTCGTGAGGGGCCCGACCGGAGGCGGCTGGCTACGCGTGGGGGAGCTCGCGCGGTGCGACTAGGGCGGTGTCGGCGGGATCGCAGCGGCGGGGCGCGCTCTGCCCCGCTGGACTTGCGCACGACGCGCAGCACACTGGACGGAAATGACCCCAAGGCGAGCAAGCAAGGGAAGCTGAAGACAGAGAGGGGGAGAGGGAGGAAGTAACAGACATAGATTGGCTGAGACAGAATGGCTGAGACAGGGAGATAGAATGTCTGAGACAGGGAGATAGAATGTCTGAGACAGGGAGATAGAATGTCTGAGACAGGGAGATAGAATGGCTGAGACAGGGAGATAGAATGGCTGAGACAGGGAGATAGAATGGCGGAGACAGGGAGATAGAATGGCGGAGACAGGGAGATAGAATGGCGGAGACAGGGAGATAGAATGGCGGAGACAGGGAGATAGCATGGCGGAGACAGGGAGATAGCATGGCGGAGACAGGGAGATAGCATGGCGGAGACAGGGAGGTAGCATGGCGGAGACAGGGAGGTAGCATGGCGGAGACAGGGAGGTAGCATGCGGAGACAGGGAGGTAGCATGGCGGAGACAGGGAGGTAGCATGGCGGAGACAGGGAGGTAGCATGGCGGAGACAGGGAGGTAGCATGGCGGAGACAGGGAGACCCGTCTCTACCAAAAACATATTAGTTCATTTAAGAAAACTTTGTTTTTATATTGAGACTGGATAAATCGTGCACCACAAAACGATGTAAGTCTTGTCACGCTTTCATTTTGCGAGTGGAGAAAACATTTCTATGACTTTTATTCAGACACCACTCTCCATGTAAATAAGCAGAATCTTGAAAAATGTAGACAATTATGAGATATGTTTTGCAACGTTTTCTTTTTTGTTTAAATAACACAATATTGAAACGATTTATTGACTGAAGTTACAGCTTGTAATATCAAGAAAATATTCTATGAAGATTTTGAAGGTCATTTGATCCAATGTGCTTTTTAGCGCAGCGCCGAACTTCCTTCCTATCCAGTGACCACAAGATATTCCAAGACGAATTGGTGGAGAACTGTCAGTCGCCGGCAAACAATGCTCAGAGCGCATTTATGAATGCTTCTGAATGGGGAGAATTGTGACATTTCTAATGAGCTTGGAGTGTATGTTTTATTTCCAGAAATTACAATATTACAAATGTTCTTAAAAGTTTGTTTCAGAACGATCGTACATTTTAGATGAAATTCAGTGCAGTGCCAATTGTTCACTGCCGGAAATTTTTGGTCCTGATGAAGTATTTGCTTTCGTCTTTCAGTAAATACATTTTCTATGAAACGTATATGCAGGAAAACACAATAAGTCGTTCGCCCGTGGACCCTCGAAAAAAATTGCCCGACATAGAATAATTTAAAAATAGAAGGTTCCTCATCAATATTTAAAATATATATTTCGGGAGGTGTTTAATGTTTAGGCATAGAAATGACTATTGGTAGTTTACCAATAGTATGTTTTTTTGGGCATATCAGTATCGTTAGAAATGTGTTTTCATATGTTGCAAATGTCAAATGTTTCATATGTCAATATGCCTATTTAATTAATGATCAAAAAACCGATACATTTAATTCAATAGGGCGTGTTCAATAAATTCCTTTCAACCACAATACGCCTTTCTCTACATTAATAATTTCCAATGCGCACAGGAATTGAGAAAAAACTATGCAGCTTGCAGCATTTTGAGAGGTGAAAATGATTTTTTTGACCTTGGAACTCGGGTAAAATGCAAAACATGTATATTACTGATTTCCCTCGTGCGTAGAAATAGGCAGAAAACTATGCAGCCTGCGAGCATTTGAGATGTGTCCGTTGTATCGCTTGATACCCTTGAACTTGCAATTCTAAAGAAGACCGACTCGTCAACAAGAGCATTACTCGTTTCTACTTCTTCTTGCTGTCTAACTGAAGTTTACCATTTGGGCCGGAGGCAAGAACCAACGAGGATTTCAACTCTGTGAATTGTGCTGAACTAGTAATCCTAGCGTCTCCGTCATCAAGAACATCACTTACTTCTATTCCATCTCGGCGTCTGACTGTGGTTCATTGAGTGGGTGGCGAAAAGGACCTAAGGGATCCTATGAACAAATCGCACTGAACTCGGAATCCTAACTCCTCGACAACAAGAGTGTCACTTACTTCTCCACATTGACGTGTGACTGTGGTCCATTGAGTGGGTGACGAGAAGCAACTAAGAAATCCTCTGTACTAATCCTACTGAACTCGTAATCTTAGCTTCTCCGTCATCAAAAGCATCATTTCTACTCCACCTCGGCGTCAGACTGAAACCCAATGATTAGGGGGAAGGGCGAAGAGAAGATCAACGAGGAGTTCTTGTGAACAAATCGTTCTGAACTCGTAATCCTAGCTTCTCCGTCATCAAGAGCATTTGTACTCCTCATCGTCGTCTGACTGAAACCCAATGATTGGAGGCGAAGAGATCCATGAGGAGTTCTTGTAAACAAATCGTTCTGAACTCGTAATCCTAGCTTCTCCGTCATCAAGAGCATTTCTAGTCCTCCTCGGCGTCAGACTGAAACCCAATGATTAGTACTGAACTCGTAATCCTTATCTTCTCCGTCATTTAGAGCATCATTTATACTCCATATTGGCGTCAGACTGAAACCCAATGATTGGGGGGAAGAGCGAAGAGAAGAGCAAGGAGGAGTTCTTGTGAACAAATCGTTCTGAACTCGTAATCGTAGCTTCACCGTCATCAAGAGCATTTCTACTCCACATCGATGTCTTACTGAAACCCATTGATTTGAGGGAAAGGGCGAAGAGAAGAGCAACGAGTTCTTGTAAACAAATCGTTCTGAACTCGTAATCCTAGCTTCTCCGCCATCAAGAGCATTTGTACTCATCGTCGTCTGACTGAAACCCAATGATTGGAGGCAAAGAGAAGAGCAACGAGGAGTTCTTGTGAACAAATCGTTCTGAACTCGTAATCCTAGCTTCTCGGTCATTTAGACCATCACTTATTTCCACTTCGTCTTGGCGTCTGACTTGCGGTCCACTGGACAGGGGAGGGGGCGTGCGTGCGTCGAGTGCAAGGGCCCAAGTAGCGGCAGCTCGCGCGCGCGCGACGGCGGCTGCGGGGGCGGCGACGGCGGGCCCCGGGAAGCGACGGCGAGGCGTGGCGAGGCGTTGCGAGGCGTTGCGAGGCGTTGGCAGGCGGAGAGGCAGAGGAGCCGCAGGGGACGCGAGAGTACTTACGAGTCGGCTCGATGCTGGGAGTCACTGGTTCGGTGCTCGGTTCTTGCGGGCGGAAAAGAGAAACGTTAGGTTCAGAGTGCGAATCTGCGGCGGCGGCGGCGGCGGCTGCATTGTGCTACGAGGCTCAGTGAGCTCGGCAGAATTGTTTTTCCTCGCCGTGACATTGACGACATAGAGTAATCAACATAGAATATGAATTCTAAGTCGAGGAAGGCCATTTTGAACAGTGATCTAGGAATTGTGTACTTATTCGCCCGGATCATAATGCCTTTTAATGCATTAACAAGTGTGGACTTACCAGATGCATTCTCAGAATGTACGTTTTTAATGGTATAAACGAAACTTGTGTTCGAATATTTGTGTCGAGGGTTTTCTTCACTTGATGAAAAACGCATGTCACTCTTTGAGTGGCATACTTAATTTTATTCCTGATCATTATGTAAATGAAAATGCCAAAAAACAATCAAAATGTATATAAATATTTGTATGTAATTCACAACATATTTTACATTTTTTGTAATGAGATTATGAATGAGACGTAACAAAATTACATATTCCTGAACTAATTGTTCACGTTTTCTTGATAGTATTGCTCACAGCCCAACGTAGCTCAGGTTCAAACCCCTACAGTTTATTACCGACCTTCGTGCCTTCTTGAACCGAACTGAAAGTAGTCCCAAGTAAAGGTGAACGGCTAATATACGTCAATTGTATAAGAATGATTATTTTTTTATTTCTCTGGGGAATTTTGTTCACGTTCTTTAGAACAACGAAATACATGATGGTTATAAATGTAAATATAATATTAAAATTATAAACGAGCACTGTCAGGAATGTTATTAAATGTAGATTAATGTACATGAAATTTAATGAACCAGTACATTAAAAGATTAATATATGTACGTTAAATTTAATGCATCAATTACAATAAGTGTAGATTTAATGTAGAGATTCTCCCGTTTTCCCTGAATCTCATCATTCGTATCCATAATCCCCAGTCCATAAATATCATTCATTCCTTACTTCCAGTTATGACCATAAAACTTTGACCCTTGCATCCTTAATGTGCATTACACTAAATTTAAGGAGCGTTAATGATATTTGCTTAAATGTTCATTTGATTAAAGTAATGCAGAACTTTCTGACAGTGTGGAGGTTCTGAATAAAACGCGTCAATTTCTGAAGTGACGTCTGTAGCGTGAGGTTAGGCGCCTCGTGCAGTGAAAGAAGAGCTTATGTCGCTCGATGGGTCGGCGTGGGCGGCGTGGGCGGCGCGGGCGGCGCGGGCGGCGCGGGGCCTGAAGGGTCGCGGTCGATACCCGCGCAGGTCGATGTGCGCCGAAGCCGAGGACATTTCCTTCCTTATTTTCCCCTTTCCCTCCCCAACCTCTTCCTCAGGCCCCGCGGTTTCCTCCAAGAAAAGAACAACTCCAACTCCGGCGATGACCGAACCCAGAAACAACTTCCCCAATTTCACCTCGCAAATGAAAGTAGCGGTTCTGCGCCAGATGGTGCTATGTCGCGCCTGATATGAGAGATATATGGGAAAGTAATTTCCAAATAAAAGCTACGGTTAATTTGGAAAAGATGTCAAGGTATTTATCTACTGCTTCCGAATTTTACGACAAACAGTTGCATGATACAAGGAATCTTTCTCTAACCCACAATCAGAAAATTTCACTGTAATATTCAATTACCTAATAGTCAAAATTATATAAAAATATCAGAAAAAATTCATGAATTTTGATACAATCATGTTTATTCAGTTTTATGATTTTAAATAATCAACTGTCATCCTTTCTCCATTCGGTTATAAAATAAACTATAATAGTACCATTATTTCTGTCAGTTCTTGTTACTAATCTCAATTTTGTACAGTTCTTGGATCTTATGAAAAATATCGTGTAATAATGTAACTATTTTGGAAGGGCGAAGTAAGTACACAAATAGTTTGTTTAAAATGGCCTCCTCCCATGCTCGCACATAGACATACAAGCGAATTTGCGTTTGTGTGGAGAATGGCTCCGCCCTCTGACTGTAGTTCTAAAAGTAATGGCTGCATGATTTGTTTCGGAAATGGGTAATGACATATTTTGTGTTTTTATATTTTTGGTACCCAAGTGACGAAATTCTTTTTTGTAGTGACGAACTATTTTATTTTATTAGATAATCTACACAATGTCTGAACATGAGATGCTTGATTAGTTAAGAGAGTACACACACTCATTACTACTCACATTAAACTCACGTATAATGTATTGAAAATTATCAAGAGACTCACATGTTGTTTTACTTACATTATGGGGATTACGCCGTTATCTATTTTTGGTAGTTCCGCTACATTTATTTGAAAGCACGAGACCATAACATGAAGCCAACTCTCGAGCTCCGAGTCAGAGAAGTGAACCACTCGTCAACGCAAACGCTGGATCAGGAGGTCCAGGGCGCCGGAGGCGCGGGAACGACTTGCAAGACACACACCTTGACCCGCTTCTCGCAGGGTGCGAATTGGCGCAGAGAGGGACATTCAAAAGTCCAGGCTGTGACGCATTGGCGAATTGTTGAGTGAAGCGAACGGCAACTTCGCTTACACAGCATAGTCTGAACGAATCCAAACAATGCTCGCCTTGATCTATTTCCTAGATTGGAGCATAACACTAGCTATATTGGAGCACATCCGCGTAGAACACAGGGCCCCTTTAGTGGATGAAATCTATTCCTGACGAGGAGTAATTACTACCTTTCCTGCAGGGATTCTCTCTTTTGTAGGGGGGAGGGGCACAATCACAACACACACAATGCCAATTCGCCCCCTGGGCGTCGGGGCGTTCGGGGGCGTTCCCACCGCTCCTGGCGTCCTCCCTTGGACTTGGCCTCCCACCGGCAGCCCGGGCGCGGGGTGGGGGTGGGGCGGGCCGCCGGCGGGAGGCAGACACGGCCCAGTCCTTCGGAGGTTCGCTTCGGTCGGAGCACCTGCGCACACGGCCGCTCGGCCGCTCGGCCGCTCATTGCGGGTTGAAAACCAAATGACTTTCTTTGAAAGATCTATAGGAGTAATGAGAGCAATGCTTCTGTCGGATATGTCACAGTTGCGAAACTTTTTCTCCGTGAGATGATGTGTTGCGTATGTGAAACATCCCTAAGAATATCTCATTTATTAATTCGTATTTTTTAACTTACAATTTCGTTAATACCCAAAAATTAGTCTGTTATATGTACCTTAAATAATAAATTTAGCATTATATGAACAAATTATTTTCAATTTTAGAATGTAATTACGCAAATTATTTTTCTATTCTCTTGTTCTAACTGTACGTGCATTTACTGTTCGTATTGGAAAAAAGTGTGACCAATGTGTCAAACAGCTGTTCAGAGCGACAACGAACCTCGAAAGAGAGAACCGAAATATTGTCGAGACTCTTCACCTGTGTGAGAAATTACACTATTGTGACAGATTGTATTACTTGGTAAGTCTAAATAAATATGCTTGATGTAAATATGTCAAGGATTTTAAGGCTCAGCACAATGAGTAATTTAGAAAGTTATTTTTGGCATTTGCTGATGTATTTCTGCAACCACCTGACTGAAAAGTCTCATTAGTTTACAAGAACCATGCTGAGTATTACCATGCTGAAAAATGTAGAGAATAAGAAAAGAATGAAAGAGAGAAAGAGTAAGAAGAAAGGGGGAGAGCAGCATTGTTTTCCCCGAATGATTCGTGTTACTTTCCGCATGTTATGCGAAAATGATCCAAGTATAAATGGTGAGAAACACCGTCTAAAGGCTGATTCATTTGCTTTTAGGTGTATTTGTATAGATTTCTCTTTTTTATCGCGTTTGTTTCTTTTTTAGTTGAAGGGGGAACTTAATTAGTTGAGTCGGACAAAACGCATTACATTACCGATTGTTCACACTGGCTTGCCTTCGCAAATTATAGGCAGTCTATAATCTAGAGGTCTTGGAACTGTCGCTAGCACTCATTCTCAGCTGTATTAGAGGAGCGTATTCTGAGCGCAGTTTTCTGGTAGTTTCGATATGTTTCACACGTGAGAAGCACCATGAACTCTCTTACAAAGGATAAACTAATGTAATCCAAAATTAAATTACTTTAATAATAAAAAATAATTTAAAACATATTTTTTAAATGACATCACTTCCATGCTTGCGTAGTTTCAATTGCACAACTACGCAGAGGTTTCCTACGTGACTTATGCGATCAAATTTTAATTCAGTTTTCGTCGTAGAGCATGCCATTTTCGGTAACCCGCTTCATTGAAATTGGAATAAATAGGACGTTTAGGATTTTTAATAGTAACGCTTGAGCGATAAACCGAGTAGAGACATTCGGTGACGCCATCATTTGTAACCATCATTGCCTTTTCGTTCGTCGGTTCGACATCTCTCGCGGCCTGGTCTCGTCGCTCAGAACGATCTGCACAGCCTTTGTGTCCGACTCCGTTAGGTAATTAAGTCTATTTTAATATTTCAGTATTTAATATTTCGTTATTGCAATGTTCGTAGGTTTTAAGTTAGTGAAAACAATTTGTGTTCGATAATTTCCCCCCTGTTAGAGGTAAACTAATCAGATGGATTTTAATTACTATATTAGTTTTATGTTCTTATAATTTTAACGAATTTGAGACAGCTCGTACAAATGAAACTTATTATTTCTACTTTGATCTATCAAAATGGTAAACAATGTGTTTAAACTGGTGTCGCAATGATTAATTATAAATTTGTTTTACTTCCGAAGAATATTTAGCTACGGATGTCTCTCCTTTGATCTTTAATGGTATAAAAATTACATTAAATTTTTACTCAAAAGCAATGAGTTAATCCTGATATAGAATGAAATTATTTTGAAGGTTCTTGCAGCTAATGTTCGCATTTGTACCGCTTATTTATTTTAAATATTAAGAAGAATATTATGTATTAAAAAAAATAGTATTTGGAAATAATTTTTATTCGCAAACATTTTATGATTTTGTATTTAAAAATGATGCCACTTCTGTCCGATGGTGTAAAAGTGCCAATGGAAATCCAAAGAATGTGTTCAGTATGTGATGATGAGCGTAAAATGGAATGCAAGTGGATTGTAAAGTAACTCGCAATTTATGCGTTTTATATTTTTGAGTTCTTGGTAACAGTTTTCAATTTGCATTGCTTGTCGAATGATGTTATTTCAGCAAAGTTTAATACATTTATTACAATACATGTATTTTTAATACAAAATTTGCAAAAAATAGTGTGCTTATAGCATTGTTTCATAAAAATATATCAGTATGTTTTGTTGTTATAGACTTTCAAGCAAAATGCGTAAAGAATACCGTGGTATTGTCATAAGATTCTTCGAGAAAACTGTCATGCCCTAGCCATATTCTCTCAAATATCAAGTTCGAATGCTCATATTGAAGTATCTGCTTGAACTCTGTTTTGGAATACATATAAACAGCATTATCTGAAACTGACGATTTATGAAATTTATTGAGCTTGCACCTCTAAATTGGGGCGAGAACCACACGTAACGGATACAACTTTAATAAAATTTTGACACGTAACAAACGCCTGAACTTTGAAATGTACAACAAATACCTTTCCTAGATGTCGCGAGACATTTCTACATTACAAGGACTACGTTCTGATGGATTTAACAACATGAATCGTACCTTTAAGCTTATACATTCCTTCCTTCGCCTTTTTGGGGGTCCAATGTTTGATTTATTTAATTTATGATCCCAAGGGGGCATGGGTCAGTAAAGAAACAGCAGCCAGAAAAATAGGTTTTCTCTATTGAAATGACGGCCCAAAGCATTTTTATATTTTATGTAGTTTCCTTATATTTAAGAGCAATACGAATGAATTGTGGATGATTCATAATGTAACAAGTTATTATAACATTTTTAATATTTGTTAGAGTTACTACGTTTCCAAAAGTTTCAGGTACATTTTACATTTACATCTTCATGTAAATTTCAAGCTTTCATTTGCAACATTATTTGTTATTAATAGTTCGCACGCATATCTATTTAATTAAACAAGTGGTTTGTAAATGAAACACTGAAATGTATCTGAATATCTACTTGCGAAACGCAGTAACACAACCAAAGTATACAAATTCAGTCTTAACGTGTTACGTTACGAAATCAGAATTGCAGAGGATCCACACTTCGCCCTGCTTATTTGTAAGGAAACTTTCCTAAAATATAGAAAGCACGTTTCGGCCGGTGCAGGTGCGCGGAGACGGAGGTGCAGGGTGGGGGCGGGGCTGCTCTCCCCGAGGTCACTTGCGGGGGCGGTGGCGGCCGAGGGGGCCGCGGGGGCAGAAGAGAAGGCCGGGCGCTGTCGCCGGGCAGGGCGCCCGCACACTAGCTCACCAACTGGTTCCTCTTTGGAGCTGGTGTCGGCCGACTCCTGCGCAGCGGCCTCCAGCGGGATCTGCGACACACGCACGCACGCGCGCACGCGCGTTGCTCGCCGTTAGAACATTCCAGACGAGAGCTTATTAGCTACTTGCGAACCACTACATCTCTAAAATCAGGTGGTACAAGAAAAATTTCAGAAAAATTGAAATTTTCGAATTGATTAGGCGAAGTTAAGGAAACAAAATTTGAGTCTTGAGTTTGAGCGGTTTAAAACATTGAAATAGATGTTGAAGTTTCTACATAATAATAATAATTATTATTATTATTATTATTAATATATAATAATAATTATTATTATAGTAATAACAGTAATAATAACAATAATTATATAATATTATTAATAAACAGAAGCAAACAACAAATAACTACAGTAGAGTTAATCGAGTCCAAATTAGTACACAAAATCGCTGCCGCATTGAAATCAACTTCCTAATGTTTTTTCTTTTTGTTCACTGACGATGTATTCAAGAATTGTAAGCGATTTTTCGTAAGTTTCCTTGGATTTGTCTAAGAGAAGCTAAACAATGACGTTTCCCAGTGGCCCGTCTGTTTCTAATGAAATACCATCCGTGCCGAGGTCAACCGGTTTTATGCCCAGTCACTTACAAATCGTCATTAACATTAGTTCAACAACAGTTGACAAGAGTCAAAACTATCACATACGTAGGCATTGCAATTATCTTCAAAATTGAGTTCTCGAAGGGTTCGAATAAGACAGCGAGTTTCAGGTGTCTAACTACAGAGCACGGTCTGGAGCATGCCGGTTGGAAGGCAAGAGGAGGGGTGACTGGTGTGCGTGAGGTAGAGGAAATAGACTAGAGAGGTCAGGCAATGGGAAACGATCTCGAGGGTTCAGGCTGCAGAACGCACGCTTGAGGGTGCGGCATGGAGAGCGCGGAAGATGGCCCGGGCTTTGAAACACGGGGTGAAGGCTTAATGTGGAGAGGTAAAGGCCATATGAGGGCACGGTTCGGATAGCTTCGGCTAGAAGGGGCAGAATAGAGTGCGCAGGCAGGAGAGCACGAGGTTGAGGGTGCGGGCTTGTGGCGGCAGGCTGGATCGCTCAGATTGGAGGGTGCGGGATGGAGAGCGAGGGCCGGAGGGCGCGGGCGGGCCGGAGGGCGCGGGCGGGCCGGAGGGCGCGGGCGGGCCGGAGGGCGCGGGCGGGCCGGAGGGCGCGGGCGGGCCGGAGGGCGCGGGCGGGCCGGAGGGCGCGGGCGGGCCGGAGGGCGCGGGCGGGCCGGAGGGCGCGGGCGGGCCGGAGGGCGCGGGCGGGCCGGAGGGCGCGGGCCATCGCCAAGCGCCGGGGAGAGCAGCTCACCGTGGTGGTCTCCGTCTGGGGTGGTGCCGGGGCGCGCGGCGTGGTGTCGGCGCCGCCTCCCGCGTCGTCTTCGTCGTCGCCCGGGACGTCGTTGCGGCCGTCGCCGTCTTCGGCGCCGTCGTCACCGTCACCATTGCCGTCGCCGTCGCCGGCGGGCGAAACGGAGAGGACGCCGCCGCCCGCGCCCCCGCTGTCCCTCTGCGCACGCGCACGCGCGGGCGCGGCCAGCAGCAGCGCGCCTGCGCACACGCGCCGCGCACGCACCGCGCCGTCAGACTTCCCGGAGGCAGTTTCTCCCAAGCCTGTGCGCTACTCGCAGCACCTTATGCAGTCAACATACGTGTGG
This sequence comes from Gryllus longicercus, assembly GCA_038098605.1. Lineage (NCBI taxonomy): Eukaryota > Metazoa > Arthropoda > Insecta > Orthoptera > Gryllidae > Gryllus > Gryllus longicercus. Next base: position 2,631,424 of record JAZDUA010000143.1, on the reverse strand, counting down.
TCCCCTTTATGACCTCAGTAGTCTGAATGCATTGCCAGATCAGAACATGGAAAACATCGATGAGTGCGGGGATCAAAGGTGGATCCCAGAATAAATAGCAAAATAATTGAAGAAACAATTATATATTTAAGAATTAAATAATGAGCCGTCATTGCCAACAATATTGTTTATTACAATAGTAGCTTTCGATGGCTTGGCCATCATCATTGTAAATGCCAACGAAAACTCACCACAGTATAAAAATATTTAAGAACTAATTCTACAAGTATGTAGAATTGTTCCAGATATTTTCTGCAAGTTAGTGTTAGAATATTGTCAGTTTTTTAGATCTTTCCACGGGATCTCAGATGCCTATGACGTTTTTTAAAATTAGTTGTACATTCAATCTGATGCTCCGATAGTATTGCTCACTTATTCTCTACAGCAATAGATAAGGTTGGAAGTAAGGTTGGTAAGGAAGTAAAACATGTTTATGGACTGCCCTCGGAGTGTAAGAGAACGCTAGAATTTCCACATAGCGATTATGCTTGTCGAAGGTTTTCAGTTGTTTTGTAAATATTGAATAACCCTAAAAAACGAAATTATCACTTAGATTTAAAAAAGATTCTGTTAATAAAAAAATCTTAAACGATGAAACAGTAATTCCTTCCCTATTCAAAAACTAACAAGAAAACTATTTCAAGGGGCGTATTCCCACTGCAACCCGTGGTTAACTTTCCCTAAGCCGTTTACTTACCACCCCAAAAAGGCATAGTTTTGCTGCACCCATTTCCATTTTCTTTCTTATTGGAAGAAAGGTTTTCTGCGTTTATCGTGATCGGCTCAGTATTATATTGTTCGATTATAATTCATCCACCGCTGTTTTTAAGAAACATTTGCGTGTCATTTTAAAGCATTGCCATCGTTGAAAACAACCGCTTAAACGTGTGTAGAAACAGAACATGAAACATTCTACGAAGAGCATCATCTTTTCCCGCTGTCTTAATACACACAATTCCGATGATTCTGCAGTGTTCGACTGTGTTCGCGGTTTTCTTGGACTAGCATCTGGACTGGAACATCTCTTTGTGCTACTTATGAATGGAAACTTAACAAAAATTTGCACATAAAATCGTCACCAACCCCGACACTTTGTTTGACGCAATTACGCGCGAGAATATATTCCACGGTCGTAAAGTAATCCAAATTGTGACTATGTTCGAGTGACAATGCATTTTAATAATTAAATTTGTTTAAAGATTGCACCAATCGAGATTCGGACCCGGGCCTTCTGGTTTACGCCCAGCTGCTCTAACCACTGTGCTACCGAAACAACCAATCCTTAGAACACAGATGATGGGTATTGTGACGATTACACGTATAAGGAGTGTTATCGTGCTCATGAAAACTGTTCAAAGAATTGGTTGTCTCGGTAGCTTAGTGGTTAGTTTAGAGCAGCTGGGTTCGAATCCGGTCGTGGCAAACAATTCTTTGAACAAATTTAATATAAACAATTTTGCTCGTTCCTAAACACCAGTTGAAGGAAACGGTATTCAATCAGGCTATGCTTTCTCGGGTAACTAAAAGTGAAAGGGGATTGCCTGGGAAGCGGGAGTGGGTAAAAACTGATCACGGGATGCAGTCGGTCAATTCCCACGCTGAGGACCAACGCTGATGCCTCCTGATTGGTATGAGACTGTTCATACAATTTTATATAAAATATATTGTCGATCTGTGAAATGCATAAGTGCTGACTATTTAATCTTATTTTCGCTTATGATCTCCAGAATTTAATATATTCATTTAAAGTATATACGTTATGAGACTGTTCATGCAATTCTATACGAAATATATATGTCGATCAGTCAAGTGCATAAGTGCTGACTATTTAATCTTATTTGCAGTTATGGTTTCCAGAATTTAATATTGATTTACAGAGTACATAACTGAAGTAATGAGAAGTATACAAAATATAGGAGAATTCACAATAAATTAAATGGAGATTTCGTTAGATAGCTATAACTTAGCAAAGTTCGTCGCAAAAACAGAACAGATGCATGAATTTATTATTTAAGTACTGAAGTAATGTAAACGAGTCAATAAAATATGCAGTTCGCGTGTTTTAATAGTTGCATTAAAAATATTGAGTGTTTACTTTGGCAGGCAGAGATTTTGCAAGATAGTTTAGTTCAACACTTCTCAAATTTTGCGACCCTGCGTTTCAGAATTTTTTTTGTTTTTACTAGACAGTTGATTTTCTTGGTTCAGCTCAGAGAACATTACGTAGGATAGCGATCGGTGTGCTTCCTTTTTCCCATTTACTAAATTGAAACGCCTTCATATTTTCCATTGAACGTGAATTGCAAACTCACATTACTCAGAAAATTGTTCGGTAATATTAATTTTATTGATTTGGGCAAAATGAACCGCAATATTTGTAATTGAGAAAGATTTAAAGAGATGACATTCTGTATGTGCATGTATGCATGGGTGGATAGATGGATTGATGAATTAATGATTAGATGATTTTATGAATGGATGCACTTTCAATCATATTTATGGCCTTTATATTTACTATGTGTTCCATTCGTTATTAATACAATTTAATTAGTTAAAATTCGTCTTTAAACTTTTTTATTATTTTTTCTTTGATGACGGCCATTTTCCACCGGGTTAATTTTACTTATTTTTTAAAGATTCTTCTTTCTTGCCTCAGCATACTACATTTAAAGATAAGGAGTCGAATAGAAATCTATTTAAGATCGACGTAAATACTCTGCGGAAATGATCAGCGGAAGATTAGCTGAAATTAAAGAAAAGCGGAAAATCTCGGGTTCTATTTCCAGATTCATAGATTCTTTTTCCACGGACATCATTGAGCTAGTTGGAAACGTTATTTTACCGAATCTAATTAGGTTATTTAATGTATCTATCAATAAATCTTGCGTACCGGAAGAATGGAAACTGGTGTTCGTAATATTTAGTTTTAAAAGCGGCAGTAAAACAGTACCTGATAACTATAGACCGATAAGTCAGTGAAAACTCGGAACTACTAATTATTAACTACTTCAGGAAACAAAGGAGTAGCTTTAGCAGGACCAGCTCAGTTTTAGGAACGGTTTATCCTGTGGGCTTGTCTCTCTTCTACAGGACCTAGCCTACGAAAATGGTGAAGAGTGGAAGGGTTGATGCATTAGTAATAGATTTTGCCAATGCTTTGATGTTGCCAACATGATCGTCATGTGAAGAAATTAATAGATTCCCTACAGACTCAAGGTTGGTAGCGAGAATAAATGAAATGCTTACTGACAAAAAACAAAGTCTGAATCGGGAGATATTTATCAATCTCCGGGAGCGTTACGCCAGAAATTCCGTAAAGAAGTGTCATTGGGCATCTCTCATTTTTTGCCTTCTTGAATGATTTTCCAAAAAAAATTATCTTCAAATGAATGATTCTTTGCTGATGACTATATCATTTCTCGGGTTAACAAATCAGAGGAGGACGAAGATAGTTTGCAGTGAGATATAGAAATATTACACTTTTGGGCGGGAAGTAACGGATGCATTCAATGAGCAAAGCCATCACGTTTGGTAGGAGTTGAAGTTTTAGTGAAGCTGTGTAAAAATCGAACAACAATGTTATACCTCAAGTCATGACTTGCCAAAAATTAGGAACACAACTAGACAGTAAATTCAGCTGAGAAAATCAAGTAAATTTTGTTGTGGGGAAAGCTTGGAGATCTTTACATTGTGTTATGCGAATTCTGAAGATGAGTAGCATGAGAGATAAGGTATTAGCATTTATATCATCCATGCGATTCATGTTAAAATAAGATACTGTATGTTGAGACCCACACAAAATTCAGCGGCAAGTTATCTATAAAAGGTTCAGCTCAGAGCATCAAAATTTACTTCGAGTTCCATTGCGGCAGCCGACCGAGACACATCGTGCTCCGATCGCGTGCAGTGAAACAGTTGTTACCACATTGCCATTTAGTTTATGAACTTAATAACATTTACTTACTGGTAATCTCTTGTCCCACGAGTTGTGAGTGTGTGAAATCAACTGTATGGTCAGCCGGTGCAGCGGCTAACCTGCAAGGATGGAGCCTCCGGACATCAGGGCTCCTATAATCTCAACATCGTCACCTCAGGTATCTACTCACTCAACTATGAAAACTTACGCAAATGTTATGTCAACTGAAGTGTTTCCCACCAAGGACCAGGCCGTAATTATCGACTCGCATGAAGGTCTCACTATTAAAGATTACATAAACAGTCTATCCGATATTATTGACGCCAGTGAAATAAGGTTCATATCAAGAATTGCTAATAACAGAGTGTGTATCTTTCTAAGCTCTCAAACTATAGCTGACAGCCTTACGAACAACCATAAAGTTATTAAAATAAAAAACTATGAACTGAAGTTGAGACCACTTGTAACAAAGGCCAAAAGAATTATTATATCTAACGTTTGTCCCATAATCCCACATTCAGTAATAGAGAATGTACTCACCACAAAGAACATCAAATTGGCATCTAAAATTTCATTTGTAAAAGCTGGTATTCCTGGACAGGGCTTTTCCCATATTATGAGTTTCCGTAGACAAGTGTATATTGCCCCTGAAGATGTGAGTCTACTAACAGATTCTACTACTGTGTATTATGATGGCTCAACATATAGGATATTTTTTACAACAGATGAAATGTCTTGCTTTAACTGTCACCAAACAGGGCACTTGGCTGGACAATGCCCTTCACATAACACATCTAATCAACACAAGACTATCAATTTAGGCAGTGCTCCCATGGAATCTGAACAATTCAGGGGAAAATCCTGTGACATACCAGACCCTGCCATCAATGGAGAAAACACTGGAGCTGTAGATATTCAAAGTCACAATGATCTTACAAAAGAAATACCCACAACTGGTTCCTCACCACTTTCTAAATCTGTATTTTCTACTAATGAAGCTAAAAACAATGAAGAAATCCCAACTAAAGACAACATAGCTTCCCTTAATAATAATAATAATAATAATAATAATAATAATAATAATAATAATAATAATAATAATAAAAGATGCCTCCAGACTGACTCTTCCTTACCCTCCACTGTAAGCAACACAACTGAAACAAAGAATATGGAAGAAGTCTCAAAACAACCAAAAAAGAAAAAAAAAGAAGAAAGAGAAGAATATGGAAGAGTTGATTACCCCTATCAAACACATCATTGAAGACACTCAAAATAACTTCCCCCTTAATTACATCCAGTTTAAATCCTTTTTAGAGAACTCTTTCAGTGCTAATGATCCTATACTTATAGCTGATTACTCACAGGACATATCATCCATCACCAAAATGATGCATAATTTGTATCCTCATCTCACCAACAAAACCATAAAAGGCAGATTCACCAGAATTATCAAGAAAATCAAGTCAGTAATTAATACTGCAGATGAATCAAGTACTGAAACAGATTCCAGTATAGAAATCAACACCAGTTAATGTAATCACCCCATTGAATTTAAACCATGCTGACACATCCGAAAGTAGAGTATAATATAAAGAAGAAGTAATGATAGTCCTGCAATGGAATTTAAATGGCTTTTATAGCAGGCTAGAAAACTTGCAATATTTATGCAAACTACATAGCCCTGATATAATATGTATACAAGAAACAAACTTTAAAGGAAAATCACATGGGAATATAACTGGATATACTTGTACCTTTAAAAATAGAAGTAATCCTGAATATGCATGTGGTGGTGTGGCAATATATTCCAAATTATCGATTCCCATCGAAATTCTAAAAATTCAAACTGACATGGAATTCGTGGCAATTAAAATTAATTCAGCTAACCCCATATGTATCGGAAATGTCTATATCTCTAATAGGTACCCACTACAAGAAATCGAAATGCATGATATTATAAACCAGATAAAAGAGCCCTTCATAATTCTTGGAGACTTTAACTGCCATCACTCCTTATGGGGATCGTACAAAATTGATAAAAGAGGCCGATTATTGGAAAAAGTAATTGACGACCATGACAGCATCATCCTCAACTCTGGTGATCCCACACATATTAATATCAGTAACAGCAGGCTAAGTGCGATTGATCTTTCAATAGCTTCTCCCACAATAGCACAGAAATGTACCTGGAATGTTATGGACTTCCCTTACGATAGTGATCATTTTCCAATACTGATTGATATCCACGAACCAAGTGTGCCCATTAGTCATGAATGGCGCAACCCAATCCCCAATTATAAGAACATTAATTGGCTGTATTATCAGAAAAAATTGATGAGCACCTCAACGAAGAATATATTTTCAAGGACGATAATAACATTGACCAGATAGTAGAATCATTCTGTAATATTATATCCAATTCTGCTAACTCAATGACACAAATGCACCATGGCCCGTTTAAGTTCAAAAGCGTTCCCTGGTGGAATTCTGAATGCAAAGTCGCTATTAGAAATGCTAAAAAAGCATTTAAACGGTATAAAAAAAGAAGAGATGATGATAGCCGAATCAACTATAAGAGAACTAGAGCTATTGCCCGCAGAACTGTAAAAATAAACAAAGCTAGATCATGGACTGAATATATCTCCTCAATAAACTGCCAATCGAACTCAACAGAGAGCTGGAAAAAAATCAAATCCATACGTGGTATGAAGACTAATAGTACTACACATTTCCTGCGTTGCAATGACCAGATAATTAGCGACCCCAAAATTATTGCTGAGGAATTTGCCGATACCTTCATGAAAAATTCCAGCACTTCCAATTACCATACGGAATTCATCACTTATAAAGAAAAAGCTGAAAGTGAACCAAATATGACACCTATTGATGACAGCATCTATGATAATGACATGAATTCTCCAATTTTCATGCACGAACTACAAGAAGTTTTAAAAAAGATCAACAACTCAGCTCCTGGCCCAGACAAAATTCCAAACTGCCTAATAAAAAATCTCCCAAAGAGAGGTATTAACATTTTATTAAAAATATATAACCATATATGGCTAAATAATGTTTTTCCTGAACTCTGGAAGACTGCCACAGTCATTCCGATTCCCAAACCTGGCAAGGACTAGTCAAATAGCTATAATTACCGACCAATCTCACTGGCCTGCAACCTATGCAAAATATTAGAAAAAATTGTCAACAAAAGAATAAGGTGGTTCCTTGAATCTCAACATTTAATAAAAGACAACCAATTTGGATTCAGAACTGGACACTCCACCACCTCACATCTTATCAGCACGACAACGATAATCCAAGAAGCCTTTCTTCAAGGACAGCATGTTATCTTAGTAAATCTAGACATCGAAAAAGCATACGATATGGTATGGACACACCGCATAGCTGCTAAATTACTTAGTATTGGTATCAAGGGCAATATGTTTAAGTTCCTTACCAACTTTATTAGCAACAGATGTATTCAAGTACGTGTAGGTAATAATTTATCAACAATTAAGAAACTTAATAATGGGCTACCGCAAGGATCAGTGCTCAGTGTGACTCTATTTTTAATCGCCATAAACGATGCTGATGATGATATTGTAAGCCCAGTTGTCGTGCGGAAATACGCCGATGACATGGTGTTACTATGCAAAGGAAGGAACTTCGATTCAACCAATGAATTAATGCAAACTGCTGTAAACTGTATTTACAAATGGTCAATGAAAACAGGTTTCAAATTCTCGACTGATAAATCCGAATGTATGATTTTTTCTAAAAAATTAAACCCCGTCTACCCGAAACTATTCCTGGGCAACAAAGCCATTAAGACTGTCACACATACAAAAATCTTGGGCCTTATATTTGACCACAGGCTCACATGGCAAGAACATATCTCTAAAACATACGCAGAATGCAAAAATCGACTTAACATCCTGAAGTGTCTAAATCACAACAACTGGAGATCAGACAAAAATACCTTACTACTTACATACAAAGCCTTAATAAGAAGTAAGATAGATTACGGATCTATTGTATATAATTCAGCGTGCAACTCAACTCTCAAGAAACTGGACACACTGCACAATTGCAGACTCAGAATAAGCACTGGTTGCTTTCACACAAGTCCAATTGGTAGTATTCTCATCGAAGCGGCTGAAACTAACCTCACATATCGAAGACAAACCCTGTCAATCAAATACGCAATTAAAGCCAAAACATCCTTAAATAAGATAATACGTAATGATGTATCTCCTGGAATTAGAAGTGGAAATCCACAATGTTCTGCACCTTTCTATAATAAAGTAGCTACGCTATTCAGCTCCCTCAACATTTCGAGGCTTCCTATAGAAAGTCAAAAGATCCCCGCTGTAAATCCCTGGACCGTCAACATCATTGAAGTCGATAAATCCCTGGTTGAAGTTCAGCAGAACAACCTTGACTTAGACGAATGGAAACTCAAATACTGCGAAGCGTATGATAAATACAAAAATAACTACAATATCTTCATTGACGGACGCAATAACACATCATTTTCTGAGGCCACTGTGAAGGATCCCAAATCTTTGGTGAAATTCCGGTTTATGAACATTGCTAGTCAGGAAAACATGTTCAACCATGCAATTCTGGAAGCGCTTAAAAAGATAACCCATAACAGTACCGATGCCACTATCATCACTAATAAAATTCCTAAAGATATCTTCAAAATATATGATGAAACACAATCCAAAACGACGGCTCGAATTAAAGAACTCCTTCATTTGATTAAACTCCAAGGCTTATCAGTAACTTTTCTTCTTTTACCTAATCAGCTGTATCCAATTATTATGACCGAAATACATAACAATGAAACTAACACAAAGATAATAATTGATCTCCAAGGAAACAATGTAAGACCTAACCCTGGATACTCCAAGCAAGATGTCATAAGATTCGTACATAGGAAGATGCTCCAGCAAAGGGAACCGATATGGCGATGTCATAAGTCTAGTAATACCCATAAATCAATCGATTTATTCCTATCACTACAATCGGACCCCAAGATGACTAGACGCGAACAAGTTTTAATTACACGAATCAGAACTGGTCATTCTAAAATTACACACAGGCACTTGCTGGAGAATACCTCACCACCACTATGTGATATGTGTCAAGTAAGACTATCAATCGAACATATTATTATGTCCTGTCGTAAATATGATCACATTAGAACTATGTATTTTAATCCAAATGAAATGGAGAAAATCTTGTACTCTGTCCCCTTTCAAAATCAGATTGTCAAATTTTGCAAAAACACAAATGTCATGCTTGAAATATAATGTTATGGTAAGCCCGCCCGTATCTCTAAGAGTTGATGTGTTATGATCCTACCCCGATGATATTGTATGACTGTGTTACAAGTATGTAAGATAATAGTATGTTATAACTTATATGTTATTATGTTATATTATGTTATGTTATTATGTTATATTATGTTATGTTATTATGTTATATTATGTAAATGTAATGATGTGTAACCCTCGAAAAAATGTTATGAACATGCCCTGATTGTTCTGTATGATGATGGTATGTAAGATACGTAATTTGTGATACTGTATGACCAATACATTCTGATACTTTTGTTTATGTAATGACAGATAAAGTCATAATTGTCTGTAAACACCTGTAATTAAAAATGTTGTCGCTAATAACCTTAGCCGTTGATGCGACAAAAAATAAAGAGAAAAAAATTACTTTCAGAAATACTAAAAATAGAGGGGTGTGGGAGTCAGTTGCAAAAAGGCGCATTAAGTCGCAAACTCTGTGCTATGTAAAAATGGTAGCAGGCTATGCAGCTTGGAGTGGAATTAGTCGTTGTTTAGGAAAACCTACATACTTCTGGAGAGCGGACCACATGCACAAAACTGAATAACGAAAACGGACGTTGGGACATTTTTATTCGCAAACCAAATTATTAGAAAATGGAACAGTTTGCCTGCGACAGTCTTTGAACCTATTCTTCAATGCCAAACAAATCTTAAAATAACCTCGAATGTTTATATTACATCAATTAATATTGCGGATAATTTCCTATTGTTAAAGTTAAATCCTTTTCTTTAGAGTAAGTTGTAAAATTATATTATTATTAACATTATTATTATTAACATTATTATTATTAACATTATTATTAACATTATTATTAACATTATTATTAACATTATTATTATTATTAACATTATTATCATTATAATTATTGTTATTATTATTATTGATACATTTTTGTGTTAAGTGGAGTGAAACGAATGTGGAAGGGAAACATTACTGTTCAGCTTAGTGCATTGAGGTGAGGTGAACTGGACTGCTACACTGTACATTATTTTGTAGAGTAGTATATTGTTGGTCATTGTAGGTTTAATAAATGTAAAGTTAAGATGCCACCAAGTTCTCACACATGTATGTAAGGTAAAGACAAGTAAGACGATGAATAGAGCGATACTGTTAAGAGATAGCAGCACATCCGCGATGATAAATATTAATAACAGATTCCAATTGTATCCACGTACAAACTCCATCAAAGAGCTATCAATTCAAGCGAGAAAATCCTTTTGATGAAAAGTATTTTCGATGTTTTGAGTCTGTAGAATCGCGGGGACATCAAAGTTGACAAAGAATATCTAGTTTAATTTTAGGTATTACCTAGATTGTAGGTAAGGTTGAAGTTAGGTTAGAGAGAATATCACAGATTAATAGTTTATAAGAGTACATTTCTCTCTTGTGTTAGTTATATACTGTCGTTTAGTGGAAGTTGACGAATGGCCCACCGACGGAAAGTATACGTATTCAGTATACGTACGTATACACGGAGTAGTATACGGAAAGTTAAGGAAATAGGGGCAGTAAAGGGAAAGTTATGTAATGCTGCGGAAAATCGATTTCCAGATTACAACGGATATACACGTTTTGAGGTCCCCACGTACGGAAAAAGCGTTGTTTTTTTTTCTCTCTTCAAAACGACGGTCTGTCCGCCTGGTCTGTCTGTCTGTCCGTCTGGTCTGTCTGCCCGCCTATTCTGTCTGTCTGTCTGTCCGCCTATTCTGTCTGTCTGTCTGTCTGTCCGTCCGCCTATTCTGTCTGTCTGTCTGTCTGTCTGTCTGTCTGTCTGGTGCCTATTCTGTCTGTCTGTCTGTCCGCCTATTCTGTCTGTCTGGTGCCTATTCTGTCTGTCTGTCTGTCCGCCTATTCTGTCTGTCTGTCCGCCTATTCTGTCTGTCTGTCTGTCCGCCTATTCTGTCTGTCTGTCTGTCCGCCTATTCTGTCTGTCTGTCTGTCCGCCTATTCTGTCTCTATGTCTGTCTGTGAACACCACTAGCGCCTAAACCATCCATAGGATTATTTACAAAATGAAGAAACCTCTGTCCATCTGGCTCGAGTCGAAGCTTTGAGGTTTTGAAAAACTTTCTTTAAAATTGTTTGATTTAACGTTATATGAAGACTGGGACATTTTCAACTTTTTAATGTTAACTCTGAATTTTCAAAAATTGTAAAAGTTTGAATGTTTTTCGGCGTCTTCCTACAACTACAAAACTAAAGATATGGTCGTTAATGACCTAGATTATCTCTAATTACCTAGATGTTGATGCAACCTTAAATAACAAAAACAATGTGTTTGTCCATAATTAGTTCTTTCATTAATGTCACGTACATTTTTTTAAATATTTTAATAGTTTTCGCGCAATGTTGCGAGCAATATGTGCAATTTCAAAAAATTACAAAAACAAGATTTTCTCAAAAACTTCTCCAATTGTTTTTTCAAAAATTGCATAAATGTAATTTTTTGACAGATCTCTCAGGCTCTTAATATGCACATTCCCAGCAATTTGTATACACTATTGTATTTGTGAGTTAAATTATTTCAAATGACTCAAATAAAATGTTTTCGAAAACCTAAAATATTTCTATGAAAAAGAGCTTCAAATTTCCAATTTAGAGTAGTGCTAAAGCGCCAGTTTCTTATAAACGGCTCCAAATTTGCAAAGTAAATCACCTTTTAGGACGAGATTTTACTGTTCTTTAATATTCTTAAAATAATAATTCAGTTGTATTAGGATCCGAAAAATTCTATTACTCTGTTGGGTTCCCCCCACCCCACCTCCACGCCCACTCCCACCTTCACCCCCACCCCCACTCCACCTCACCCCATGTACTAACCGCCGTATACAACCTCCAAATGTTGCATTCTACAGGACTTTTAAAACGATTTACTGTTGACCGTGTGATAATTATTTAACTAGATATTCTAGAAGAATGATCGGTTTTAAAGATGTTGCTGGATCAAACCACACCAAGTCTGTGGCACTATATAATGTTAAATGTTTTTAAGCTACATGCAAATTTGCATTGAATTCCCAAATTTTCTGTGGCATGAACTTTGTGCCCTTTGGCAACGGAAAGACCAAACGGTGCTAGAAAATGTCACTCAAGTATAAATTGGCCTTGTCATTAAGAATCCTTGGGTTGCCTGCCTCTAAGGAAAGGAAAGAAGTTACTCTCATTGTATAACGCAAGTAGTCCTGTCGAGAGAGCTGGAAAAGACAAATAAGCTGCAAGAGAAAGCAAAGAGGAGAAAAAACAAAAACGACAAAGGGTTTCAAAGTAAAACGAAAAAAGAAAGAAAAATACTACGCGAAAAATGGAGAGAAGCCGCATTCTGAGAGAACCTTTGATTTCTTTGTTTCAGTATTCCATTTTGAAGAGTATTAGAAGTATTTTGAAGAGTGTGTTAAATTAACTTTAATTGATCTACAATAATTATTAATAAAAGCCAGACACGGTATGTTTACTCACTGTCTATGAAATGGGTTCATGATGCTTGTAGTGGACTAACTTCAACAGAAGCAAAACTTAAAAAGCATATTTGTGAATTTTGTGCTTAAAACAAGTTAATTCGTTTTATTCAGTTGTCTTCTACCTCGACCTCTTAGACAGATAAATAAGTCCCGCCCCAGTCCCAGTATCTTACCCGCATAGGAAGACAAGATAACGAATTTCATATCAAAACAAAAAGTGGCAATATACGAAATAACTTATAAATTCATGGCTTACTATAAAAATGTGTTTTGAAAGTAAAGTAGAATGAATGTCTTACAATAACGTATATATAATATTATTCACCAATATAATAATAATAATAATAATAATAATAATAATAATAATAAAATGAGTAACAAAAGTATACCATAATCAAATGACTCCTTTTTATGCTCATCTTACCCGAGATTTCCCTATGCAAGGAATATATGCAATGTATACAAAATTTCTAAGCATTTATGTATAGATGCATGTACGCGTGTGTGTACGATTGTATGTATGTGCGGATTGTGGATTGAGGAATGAATGTGTGCGTGTGCGTGCGTTCATGCGTATGCGCGCGGGTGATGTAACGATCTTAAAAAAGTCAAATCGATGAAAGATAATAAAATGAGAAAAACAAATTTAATGAATGGGCTATATTTAAAAAAGTAGTCCACAATCAATTTAAATTTATTTGTCTCTGTAAAATTCTGCCATAACAAAACGTGGTAACAAACTTTTGTATCAGACTCATTTTAAACTGTAAATGTTCTTTTAAGAAAACTCCTATTTCTATTAACTATATCCTGACGTATTCCTGTTATTATAATGGTCAAAGGCGACAAAATTAATAATTATTATTAGTCAGAGTTAAACATTATTGTTAATGCTAAAATATGAACGTTACAAATAAGTCATAAAAATTCAGTTCCAGAGTAAGAGAACTCTCCTAGTCATCTCTGATGCATTTCATGTACTATTCAATTGCTTTAACTGGGTTTCTCATCAAATGATTTCACTTTTGTTCCGACTTACATTGTATATCTCCTTGAGTGTAGGGAATGTCACGATAAAAAATTGGCCAATATTATTATTTCATAAATATTTTATAAAAACTGGTTCACGTAACTAGCACTTCTCTTCCGCATTAAAATTTTCGGACGCAGAATGGTTTTTCCTCTTCGTTAACGGTTCCGGACGTGTAATGTAGTATAGAAATATAATGTCTTGTCATCTTTAAAATACTGTTCATCTTAAAGTGGATGCAGCAAAAACGAGTTGAAATTCAATTCGATGAAATGATGAAAACAACTGCAAAGACAATAAGAATATAATTCACGAGAACTAACAAATTCTAGGATTAATGAAGTTGAAGAAGTGCTGCCCCAATCTTTATTCGCGGCGAAAGGGCAGGGTCAGCGGGGTGCGGTGTGGGTGTGAGCGGATGGCTCGATAGGGTAGCAGCCGTGGTGGGGGCACAGGGGGCCTGGGCTCGAACCGGGACCCCGGCTTAGGCAGCGCCCGGCATGCCTCTCGCAATTCTGACGTAATAGGTTTGAAACTCGTTACACAAAGATCACGGTAATCATATTCTTTTCTGATAGTCTACCGCTTAATGCAACTTGTGGTGAGATACACGTTTCAGAGAACCGATAAATATGATTTTTCCATGAGTCTAGTGACCAACAAATCTATAAAACAAATCATATTTAATGTATTCAAGTGTAACCTATATTACAATTGTGTAATAACATGCTGTGTAAATCGCTTGAGATACAAGTATTAGTATTTAGGTCAGACAACTTTTTATTTAACCAGACACTCATTTCGTCACTCACGGAGAGTATTAATTTTATTTACAATGTTTTCAATATATTTTCAATATCGTGGATAGCATCAACAAGCACTTATTGATCTCTGGTATATAGCTTAATGTAACTGCATGGTAATGAGTTTAGTAATTACTGCTATATAGCTTCACACACCGTAGGCAAGTTTCAAACCTGAGACGACTTCTCATCAAGGTGTTCAATGAAATTTGAACCACCTCGGCCAATTAGAGCCGATTCCAGTGCATGCAAAGTATGGTTCGGTTGGAGTGAAAGGCGTGAGATGACAGTAGCGGCGACGCACAGCTGCGCTTGGCAGCGAGTCGCGTAAGCGGTCCAGGGCGGACGCGGCCGTCCGCTCAACGCACCTGCAAGCAGCAGCAGCAGCGTCGCCCGGCGCAGGAGGACCATGGTTGCGGAGAGTCGCTGGTTCGCTCTCCGGTGCGGGCGAGCGGGCGGGCGGGCGGCGGCCGGCGCTGAGTGGCGTTGAGCGGCGCGGCGCGGCGAGCGGGCTGCCGGGCGAGCGAGGCGCAGGGTCGACAGCAAAGCACGCTCTGCTGCTGCCGTCGCCTCCGCCGCCGCCGCCGCCGCCACCGCCGCCGCCGCCGCAGCTTCCTCCGCCCCGCCGCCCCAGCTGGCGAGCGCGATCAATACCGCCACAGCGGCGCCGCCTCCGCCCGCCTCCGGCCCCGCCTCCGCCCGCCTCCGGCCCCGCCCCCGCGCCGCGCTGCTCGCCAGCGGCGCGGTCGGCCACTTCGCGAACCTGCCCACGCCGCTCCCTGCCCCACAGAGAGCTCAACGCTGCGGATTCCTTCGCTCCTTCCGCAGTAGCCCTTTGGCTTGTTCTATGTTGGACCTGATGGCTGGTTGTTTGAGTTTCCGGGAGCATCAACTGCTAAGGTCTTTAGTCCCGTACGTGTAGTGCATTTTTCTCTCTCTCGGGAGTTGGTGGTGATGGGTCCCCGCTTAATGGCGAGATCCGGCGCCGACCTAACGACGGCTAGCGGTTTTCCCTCATTCAGGTATCTCCCATCAGCAGGGAACTGCCCCAGCCGGGACAAGCTCTAAGCTCCCGACCGGTTACTCGGCATGTGTGGGTCCTGAGAGTCGCATAATTCGAGGCCATGGGGCGATAGCACGTGGAGGTAAATTTTGGTGGCAGCACTGCCCCAAAAAAATTAGGACCCAATTTCCTAGAGCACGGAACAAAAATTGACAAACCGACATACAGAATACGAATAGCAAATAAACTAGTGGTGCTATAGAATGACACCGATTTTCTCTAATATTTAGCTTCCTTTTCTCTTCGTGGTTCTTAAAAACTACCAACGCCTCTCGTGGTTCCTGCCGCTCCTTTGGTGGGTGGTAAAGAACAACTTCCGACACATTGAACTTCGCATTGACCTATCTCGGTATATTTTGGTATTGCACCCACTCAGAACAATGGTATTTGGTACAATGGTTCTAGGTGTGGAATGCAGTTCTTCAATTTAACTCACGGATTGCAAACAGTTGCCTGACAGGCCAAGAATTATGGAAGAATTTTATTATAGCTTTAATACACGAGGAATTCAGAAAACCCCGCAACTAAAACACAACAGTAAGTATTCCTGTTTCCGTGGGTTTCAAACCCATGGATTCGTTAGTGTTCACATACTTTGGCTCCATTCCCCAAGTACCTATTACTCCTGTCAAGTGGTAGAAAAATGGAAAAGTTTTAGTGTCTTTTTAAAATGTATTTCCTATATGAGGAGCGTTCATGCAAAAATAAACATGTCCATTGGGGAGGGGGATGAGTTAGCATTGTAGTAATACGAATGACTCTCAGCTGCATCTTCTGTCCTGAGGTGGAGGAGCAAAATTTAATATATCCCTTATAATTTTACTCGTAAACACACGAGGTTCAATGTGTCCTCAACGTTGTTCCAAGCAATAAAGAACATGTCCATGTAATCAATTAGATGCCAAGATTCACGATCACGTGACTGCTCTTGCCACGTGGTTCATCTGTAAAGTCTTTACGACCGCGTCGGAGTTTATTTATTTCAAGATTGGGACCTCGAGTTCACAAAAACTTTGAGTAATACGTGGAATAACTTACCGAACATCAGAAATGTGAAGCGAATCATTATTCAGAAAACAATGAAAGGGAAGATGATTTGTACAAAATTATCACATAGCAATATTTTACAATTGATGAAGTTCCTACTTTGACCCTTTGGAAATGTGGTTTTTCATTAACAAATCTTGTACAATATAACCTTCAGCAGGTGCCACTTGTAAGGGGTATGCAGATCTAATATATCAGGTTTATTAACTGAACTGTTAGGAGATAAATGGAGAGAATTCTTCAGATACTCCTGGCCTGAACTGGTATTCCTATGTTCATGACGGACCAATAGCTGAAAAAGAAATTGTAATGGATAGCCTAGAACTGAAAAATAATTGTGATTGTTTGGAAGATGCCAGTGTCTGGCACATAAAAATTTTTAATTCTTTTTAGTTCTTTGTAATTTCTTTAGAGGACAACAAATGCAGGGCCGGATTTATGCATGTGCTGACAGTGCTGCAGCACAGGGCACTCCACCAAAAAGGGGCCTCCACCAAATAAAAATTTTTTTTTTTATTTTGGTCTATTTTTCTTGTGATTGTTTCTTGAGTTGATCCAATTCAAAGAATTCATTAACCAATTCATACAAGATGAGGAATCTAAAAGCGCCTTAAGTCGGGAACATTTTCTGTATAACTTAATAATTGAGAAGGGAATACAAGACGCGTTTCCGAATGTAGAAATTATTTTAAGAATTTATCTTGTGTTAATGATAACAAATTGTACAACGGAAAGATCATTTTCAAAATTAAAACTTCTAAAAAATAGATTGAGAACTAGTATGACAGAAGAACGACTTAATTATCTTTCTGTTTTGAACATCAATTTTGATATTCTAAAAGAATTATCTTTCGACGATGTAATTGAAGAGTTTGCTTACAGAAAAGCAAGAAAAGTTCCTGTAGTTTAGTTATTATAATTAAGTTGTAATGTGTTGTAAATATTCGGTTTATAAATAAAATATTGTACGCAAAAATTATTTGCAAAATTTTTTTTTTTAATTAAACATATTTGACACTTAGATTTTATTTTGTCAGCCGCCAACTGCATATAATATATTGGGGGGGGGGCTCCACCAAAAATCAGCACATGGGCACCCACCAAGTTAAATCCGGCCCTGAACAAATGGTTACATTAGCTAGAGAAATTGTGGTAGTAGTTTTGTCTGTACCGAAAAATAAAATATTTTTAACAAACTACAGTAAAATAATTTATCCTAACCAAATTTGTTGAAAATAGTATCCCTACTTTTAACAAAAGCAAACATGTCCAAATTTTGCATGCAAATGCAAACATGTCCAAGTCTGAACATGAAATATTATCATAATTATAATGAACTCGATTCGGTAGAAGTTTACGTAGACTATTACAATAATACTGATAAGCAATACAGCATGTTATATTGTCTGAAAAGACAATAACCTGTCAACAATCAGTTTTTGTCCTGATGTTTCTGAAAAATCCTATTTGAAGGTCATGCTACATGGAGTTATGAATAATCCTAGCTGCATTTGACGATATTTGCATGAATCATATGGTTTTGGATCGCTGAACACGAACCGTTTGTAGACAAAAATTTCGCCCGTAAACATGTTTTTAAGCAAAAAAATTATAAAAATTATGACTTAAGCGGGCGGGCAAGCGGGCGGGCAAGCGGGCGGGCAAGCGGGCGGGCAAGCGGGCGGGCAAGCGGGCGGGCAAGCGGGCGGGCAAGCGGGCGGGCAAGCGGGCGGGCAAACGGGCGGGAGTAGACCTAGTAGCTAAACAATAAGATTATAACTAAAGAGCGGATTCCTACGCAACCTTTTCTTTGCTGTTGTAGTTGATAAACGAAATTCTCAGAAAATAATTTGGAAATATACATAATTGTAAATTATAATTTAAAAAAAATTAAGAACACTTTTTTAGCAATTTTTTTATTTCTGAAAGTACATTTGTATTTTTTAATTTTTGTACTTATTTTTGTGCTATTTTTTTGATTTTATAAATTTTTTTACGTTTAATGCATTTTTGTGTGCGAATAATATTTAAAATGTCATATACGGTTTGTTTATTTATAATATGTACGCAATTATCACTATCCACTAAAACCATAATATTTCATTCACCTTAAATATCTCATCTTAAAAATATAAAAAAAGTTGATTAGTTTATTAACTAGAGTTTTTAGGTTTGCAAACTCCGTTTTGCAAAGTTTTGATCTTTTTATTTCATTTTTTGTTGATTTTAGTGCACATTTTAGAGAGTTGTACTGCACGAACATCCGGAATTTAGTTATAACATTATAACAATATTACAGTTATAACATTTCTATCTTTGAGACGACACTGGTCTGTTCTTGACTGCACAGCCCGATGCGGGCCTTGGCCGCCCAGCGGTGACCCAGCCTCTCGGCCATGGGATAAAAGGGTTCGTGTGATTTGCACAAAGACATTCCATCTCCGTATATACTGGTCATTTTAACCTCGGGGTTGGCTTCCTCATCGTCACAGGCAATAGTTCTGAGACATTTTTAAGGAAATCGCACAGTTATAATTTTCCACGGCTGTGAATCGAAGCCAAGACTAGATAATTGTAATATCCAAACATACCATTAATTTGTCATAACTAAATAGGAGTTGCGTAAAATCATGCAGAACTACCAATTGATGCAAACCAGCCTAGGACTCTCCTACTGGGCGACTTCTTTTAAACACATTTTCTTCATACCCAAAGGATACTTTCCTGAAGCAAAGCACCTTTCGTTGCGATAGAATTAAGTTGTGAGACGGCACTGTTAACTATCATTTTTATATTAAATCGGTACAGTGTTAATATCAGTGACAATTTACCTCAGAACAATTAACTATTTCTGATCAATTTCACAATTCATAATTAAAGATGAAAATATATCTTTACACCGAATAACTATATAAAAAGGGGAAGCTGAACTTTCAGTTCGTGAGTTTGATCTGAAGTAAAGAGGTGAGTAAATATGGAACAGTCATGCTAAAAGTTAAAACACAGTAGAAAGCTAACAGTTAAACAAATTATGCATAATAAAACAAATTAATAAAACTCAGAATATGATAATTTCGTATTTTATTATACAATAAATACATTTTATTGCTGCTGAATCTACTTACAAAATACATTATAAATACCACAATTCATGTTCATAAATACGTAACTTTACTCTTTTGTGACTTATGCCCATTGTTTAATTATTTTGACACAATTTATTTAATATTGGAAACGATAGTGGGGAAAAAATTCACAAATGTCAATCGAATGAAAAAATAACATGAAACTAGATAACATTTTAGTCAAATGAAAATCTATACACTTTCTTAAGACATTCATCAAATTAGGGGAAAAATTTAATTCATGAATTTCAGGGACATTACAAGTAACCTTCACCTCAGTATACAATACTAAATGTTCAAACTAATGTGGACTGTCAAACTGCTATTCTCTGTTTTAAAATTAAACAATTAACTTAAAAATAATACTTGCATTACAAGAGATCGGCACTTTGTTTTGTAAAATCACAATATTTATCTGGAATGAAAAAATAATTTACTGTATATTCAATGTTGCAATACAATAATAGTTTCAAATACACAACTGCTCACCTATAGCCAGTTGCAAGTTTCCAAAAATTCGTAAAAATCTTTCTGCATTTTTCTACATAAATTCTTTTTTTACAGCCAAGATTTTCAAATGTCATTGGTTAAAAAGCCAACTAGAATAATAACAGAGAAACTGAAAGAAACAAAAACAATACACTTGATTTTATTTACCTCTTTTAGAACACTCATAGTACAACAGACATAGTAAGTAATATATATACCTACCAAAATGGTGTCAACAGTTCTCTATAATTCTCATACTTGTGCTTGTTTTTCAAAAGTGCTCCCACATTACTTAATTCTGCGATGATGATTCGAAAGTCAAACGAGACTGTGCAGGTGCAGTTTAAAGTAACATTCATTACATAAACACATGTCTTTGTTGCAATATTTAATACTTTTTTGATTGTTGTAGAGCTTGATAATAACCTGGAAGGAAATTCATAGAATTATAATTTTTAATTAAAAAAATAGACATAAAGAATACGAAATATCACACGTTACCTGTGTAAAAACCACTAGTGTACCATGACCAAAGCATGGCTGAGAGAGCATCGTTGTTATCTAATTTGATACCGGATAAAAACATTTTTTTCTGAGGATAGTATGACATTTTGACAATATTAGGTAATGACTGAAAAATAACAAATAGATATGAAGGAAAGTGTAATAACAAATACGAAGTTTACTCATATAACTTTGAATAGAATAACCAATACGTGATTGTTGTGAAATATTTTAAATTCTTATTCTTACCTTTTGGTACACATACGGCGGCAATGATGCTACAGGTGCAGCAGTAGTAGACATTAATCCTGATGGATTTGTTGTGGGTAACTCTTCATGATGTGTGGTCTGATCTAAGAGCACAGGAGCCTTTGTAGAGCCACTGAATGGCACTGCACTGGAACTTGGAGGATGAGAATTCAGGCTAGAGGCCGAGGAAGCAGTGGAACCAGTGAATCCATTTCTTGAAGTCGTTCTGAGAGGTTGGTCGGTAGAAACATTTGGACGCTCTGAAGGATGAGGAGGAATAGATGTAGCCAATGAAAGATTGGTCGCTGCTTTTGTGATTCCGGCTTCCGACGAATCAGAAGAGGGAGTAGAGCTCTCATACGATGAGCTAGAAATGTGAGTGGGGCAATAACCTGCAAATGTTAATCAACAAAATTTATAATAAAATATATCAATGTTTACAGAATGTATAGCAATTACAAAATGCATCTATACAGTACATAGAAATGTATTGTTTGTATAAATATTGGAAAATGCTAAAAGAATTATTCTTTGTTTCTCGAGCCATGTTAAATCTTTCCCTGTTCCAAATTGTTTTATTCGCCAAACGCTTAAAAGCGAGTAGACTAGATAGGAGTAAGCAAACTCCAAACATCGCTCGAAACATTACCTCATGCATTAACTTAATGCACTATTGTTAATGTCGTTTAATCTATGGACTGGATAACGCGTTCAGTTTCCCAGAGGCCACCAAAGATATCTCCAGTTGAAGTTCTATAATAATAATAATAATAATAATAATAATAATAATAATAATAATAGTGAGAGTGGTTGTAGTGGTTGTAGTGGTTGTAGTGGTGGTGGTAGTAATGTAGCTCTATTAGTTTACGGTTATTTCGCTGAACATATCCTCTTTCTTCACAGCATCAAACTACTACATATCCTTTAACAACAACTTTTAACAGTTTCGACAGCGCCCAGAAAGCGCGTACTACTAATATCTTCCTTTCGCGACACGGCTGATACGCTCCTGGCATGCCACTGCAGAGCAAGGCTACAGGGTCAATCCACGAAGACGTCTAGAGGTCCCCGTGCGACCCTCACGGAGTCGATAATAAAATTTTATATTACGAGTTTCACTTGTTTCGAAGTAATTTTAGTTTAAGTTGTAGCTTCATATGCGAAACAGTGTTTTAGATAGAGCTGTTTGTTTGACTCCATGCAGCGTCGACTTCAAAATCTTCGCAACTTTGTGATACCCTATTTTGTTCCTCAGTTTTTACTAAACAAGTGAAGGTAATGAAATGATTATATATGTCGTCATTGCCAACAATATTATTTATTAAAAGAGCAGCTTTCGATGGCTTAGCCATCATCATCAGTTTTCTGCTGTACGGAAACCACAAAAACGACTAGGCGTAGATGTACAGACAGGTAGTCGATTTTGTGGCTTCCGTACAGCAGAAAACTGATGATGATGGCTAAGCCATCGAAAGCTGCTCTTTTAATAAATAATATTGTTGGCAATGACGACGCATATAATTATTTCATTAGTAATGCCAACTACAACTCACCACAACACCTATAAGTGAAGGTAAACCTGTCTGTACATCTTTTTAGCTCAGTTCAATGAAACTAATATCAATTTGCCATTTATTAACATAGAATGAAGCAACACAAATCCGCAGAAAATCATTCAAAAATAGAGCCAGACTTAAACCATGAATAGCTTCTTTAATAATTTAGTACGAAAAGTGAAACTTACTCAAAACACATCAGCATTACATTGTTCTGCTTGTATAATTATAAGGCTTCAAAAATATTTCCTATTTACTATATCTTTCCCAAAACAGTAATTATTTTCCAAATATGTCTCGTAAATAGAGAACGTAGGTTTCTACGGTCAGTTCGGCAAACGTTCAGCATCCAGATTATTCAATACTTTACATACATACAACGTCTCTCTAAAATAATACGTCTTTAATTTTTGTCGTCTTTAAAACGTTTTAAAATTTAAAACGTTTTTTAATACGTCTTTAAAAAAACTGATCGTCGAGAAAAGTATTTCACTCGTATATTTTAGAAGAGCTTCAGGTAAAGTAACCCCTAAAATGAAAAGATATGCATTAAACTCGAGAACACCTAGATCGATTAGAAAATATTATTTGTTCTGAAAAAAAGAGTACGGTTTAGGTGCTACTATTGTTCACTTCTAAATAGTTTTTACAGTTCGAAACCTTTCGGAAAGACGAATACGCCCTACCCGAGTATGCTACTTCCCTAGATGGTATTCATCTCCACATATGTGAAGAAGTCGTGAGACTACCCTCTGGCGGGGAAATGCTCCCCAATCTAGGGGGGAAATGCTCCCCAAACCACGAAAACTAATAACGTAATTTTACTCAATTTATTCAAAATTTTACCATGTACTACAGATATCATATTCAACACATTATTCCCATTGTGAATATACTCGATGATTTCTGTTTATTTCAAGCTAACAATTAAGAACATATGTTATTAAGGCGTCCGGACTAATGTTGACCCCCTCCCTCTCACAAAAAGTCTGGATCTACATCTTTGACTACCTGCTTAATCTGCTCAGCGGCCGACCTACACGCAATTCATCCCGCTCGTCGTCGCCTCGACACGGCCTCAGCCACCAAAGACCCTACCTCCCCCCCGGCCCCTCGCAGAACTTGCAGTGCACAGGACCAAGAACGGTTGCCATCTTGCAGTCTTTTCGAAATCACATTTTTTCTTTAGAATAAATTATTATTATTTAGAGATAAAATATTTGTGTGAAGTAGTTTCTGCGCGCTTGTGATCCACGATATTCCATATAAGACCATTTCTTGGTCAGTCTCGTCGGTCGATTGTTCTCAAGAAATGTACAAAAAATCCAGCTTCTATTATATTATATATTTTCCTGGAGATTCAAGTAAGAAAATAGAAATTTAGCACAAAATAATTCAATATAACATTGCTTTTAAATGTAAAATTTCGATCTATTAGCTCTGACCATTACTGTAAAAATTAAGTGTATGTTGATTTTTCAAAAGATCCCAAAATGGAGTATTTTTCAATGCTCATTTATAGAGAAGGAATGTTTTAAACCATTTCATAACATATCTCATTAGAAAGAGCAAACTTGTAAGGCTTTAAAATAGTGGTTTCATTTGCCAACACTGGAATACAATGCCTCAAGTTTAAGACATTCGAGGCGCAGTAAATATTGTATTGAAAGTAAAAGTTGTGTACGTCTGTAATGATGATGTTCCTACGTCTTGTGTTTTGTTTACTTGGTTACTTGATGCAGAAAACATGTTTCTATTTTGAGTTTGGTAACTTAAGTTTTTAAAGGGTTCTTTTCATTACAATAATCGTTTAGTAGAGCGACGGTACATGGGTTCAAACAAACCGTAGTATCTCAAAAACTACTTCACCTACAACACAACTTCACAAACAACACACCTAGGTTTACAAAATATCATTGAAATATGAGATGGTCGTGTGGAGTACTTCTTCAATATTAAACCATTTGACATTTAATGTTCCTACTACAACTTTTACACATCATTGCCAGTGTTCCGATTCAGAGTGGCTCAAACGCTACAATTGGGACTAGACTTCCCGCGGTAGCCCGCCTCCAATCGCCTTTCACTAGACTGGAACCGATTGCGCCCGAGCGCCTCTCCTCCCGAACGGGCTAACTCGGTAAGAAGCAGGGTATACCGGTGGCACATATGTAAGCGCTGGACCAGGGCAAGTCGAGCCTACTTGAGCAGCCCTGTTCTATACTCGGTATTCGAATTTAGAGTGGCAATTGAAGGTCACGAGCTGGGCAGTGAAGGGGACACTGTATACCATTCGAAAGCTACGTTACTTTTTTTTTTAATTGGAGCTCCCAGTTGGATGACATGGTCCCCCTCTCCTTCCAGCTGGAGACCTTGAAGTGTCTCTGTGTTTGTAAATCGGAGTAAGGTGGCGTCGAGTGTAGGCGACTCGTGGAACTGACCGGGGCCGAACTCAGGCTTGGCGAGGAAGGGCTGCAGGCGGAAGCGGCGCAGGCGCAGCATGGCGCTGTCGGAGCCCGTGACGCCCAGGTCCAGCTCCTCCTCGGAGGCGCAGTGGTACGCCTCGCCCAGGGGCGCCGAAAACAGCAGCACTTCGCTCGAGCTCTTGGTCGACGCCGTTATCACACCTGCCAACACATCAAGGACCCAGCTTCAGAACATACTCAAAGGGGTGGCATTAGAATTAAACATAATAAATAAAAATAATTTAGTTGTGATAATAACTATTTAATTTACTTTTTGCTGACAAATTTACTTTCCCGCCCATTCTTCGAAAGACGAGGAAGTGTTGTAATCGTGAGGTGGAATTTTCGTCAGATAAACTCTTATTGCCGAGGCCTGGTAACGAAAAAGTGGAAAAATATTCTTCCTATATAGATCAAATTACTTCCTCTAACACTTTGCGTAGTCAGAATCAATGCTTTGTGAGTTCTTGAAACCGAAAATTCAATTGTTGGCAAAACTTCCATCCTCCCGTACCCTAGCACTTAAACCGTTCAGCAGATTTTCTCCGAAATTGATATTTCTCAATCAATTTAAAGCAACTCAGGCCCTACGAGTTTGAAATACTAGATATTTTAATTTTTCAGGGTACATATAAAAACGTCTTCAAATTTTAATCCTAAAATTTTCAGCCATTTTTGAGAAAAGTTTGAAAATGAAATTAAGAATGGCGTAGGTCTCATTTTAGTTCAAATCTCTAATTTTTCCAAAATATTAAATTTGTTTGGTGCCTTCCTACTACTACAGTAATGAAGAGAGATAATTTTTCCTTAATAACATCTGTTCTTTAAAAATAGAGCTTCAATTACAGTCATTACAATGGTTGTCATTGCAATCAGTACAAAGGTCATTACAATTTTTCGTAAATATGAGTAGTTTTCGCGTAATTTTGTGTGTAATATACGCAATTTTTAAACAACTATTTTCTCAAAGACGGCCCCAATTTGTTTCTATAATTTTTTCCTCGTACGCATCAATGGTCGGTAAAAGATAGGTTGCTAGTCTTATTTCCTGCGCCCTCAATGACTCGTTGGTTAGCGTGCTCGCTTACCACGGCGCAACCCCGAGTTCGATTTCCGGCCGAGGCAAAATAGTAACTGTGCACTTTCCTTACAAATGTTCTAGTATCTATTACTGTAAGTACTAGAACTAACATACTAAGTAACTAAATATGAGAAAGCCCACTCTAAGATTATGAAGACCACAAGATACGGTGAAGGGATGTCTTTGTGCTAACCACACGAATCCCTTATTCAATGGCCGAGAGTCTGGGTCACCGCTGATCGGCAAAGGCTTTTAGTGGGCTGTCCAGTCATAGGACAGCACAGTCTCATTTCCGGCGAACTCTCAACATTTTCGGAAATCGAAACCAATAAGCATTTCAAAATTACAAAATTGGAAATGGACTTTTTTTGCCTTAAAATGTTCTAAAAAACCCATTTTTTTTAAAAAAGTCATACATTTTTTTAAAAACAAGTACCTAACCAGAAAACATTTTCTCAAAAACAGATCTAATTTTTTTCTTTAAATTGTATTCACGAATAGAATAAGGAACGCGCGAATAGAAAAGAATGGCGCAGGTTTCATTTTCGTACAACACTCTCAATGTTCGAAAATTGCAACAGTTAGAACGAATGCAAGAAAATATGCGCCGTTGTATCACCAAAAGTATGTTTTAACTTATAAACTATTTAAAAATAAAACATCCGAAATGTATTTGTATTTTTATAGGTTGTTTGTATAAGTTACTACTAGGAAAAATTTGAATTAAAACTCAAATACTGTCTTTAAAATTTTTACATTCATTGTCAATATTATTAAAAAAATTAACATATAAAATATAATTTTGAACAAACATTTAATTAAAATATTCCTTATAATGTCCATTTTCAAAGGAAGCATGGCCTCTCCCTGCAGTGGCCTATTCAAGCCACAATGGCCAGAGACGGACATTCGAAGCGCACAAAATATAACTTGTGCAAAAATACGCGTGCACTTTAAAAAATGCTCTAAGATAGTACCTGATGTGGCATTATTCTGATGATCCAAGTCAGATTTGTCATACTGAAGTTCAACCTGCTTCACGAACCATTTCTTCCAGTCTCGGGTCTGAAATATAATTGTTAGTATATACTTTAGTAACCCAACGCAGTGGATAAAACGAAGTTCTAATGCCATGAAAACCCGTTAACAAAAATAATGAATTATTTGTTAAAATAACGATTATTATTACTCGTGTTATGTAAATACTTATTTAAGAAGTACAATATATTTATTTCGTATAATTATTTTTAACTATGTTTCTCACACTACATTTCTTTGTTTCGTGAACGAACAGTAAATTGCTTTTCAACTTATTTTTACAAAACCCTATTTTTGTGATCTATGAAATCACTACCCCAGATATCTTTACCACATCAGTTAAATTATGAATAAAAAGATAGTCATAGCGTTGTTGACATTTGATATCAAACTTTGATCCCGGGTAATAGCATTATTTGCATCGAAAATTGAGCTATAGATAAGTTACTCGTATAACAACAGAGCCGACGAAATAACCAGATGGTCCTTCCGCATCTAGGAAAAGTAAAGAAAATCAAGAAAATGTATGCGAATTGTAATTCTCTGATTAAAAAAGGCACATAAAAAATCCAACTCGGTGGAAATGGTTTTCTTTCTTCAAAATATGCTTGGTGAGAAATAACTAATACTAATATTGAAAAATAAGGGCATTATTTCAAGATTTACGATTTATATTTCAACGTAAATGACCACTTAGAAAATGTGTAAAATGTTTAAAATGACCACTTAGAAAATCGATAATGCAATTTTCTTTTGTCACCTTAGAGAAGGTCCACTGAAGACGGAAAGACTTCCATGTCAGAATAATTTGTGCCTCCTCCTCAGAACAGGAACCTGTTGCCTCTACTTTACTCGATTGTAAAATCATGTCCATTTCCTGCAAAGACATGTAGATTAATTTTTTTTAACTGAATAAAAATGTTTTCGAAAATAAATTGTAGTTGTTTGGTCAAATTAAGAAATCAATATGATTGTTACCATGATTGTGAAGAAACCAATCTGTACTTATACAATTTTGAAAATAGAAGTTTCCAAAGCAATTAGAAAATCAACAAACAAAAGAAAAAATCTCAGTACATGAATTAATAGACTGGGAAACTTCTCTCATGAAATGTTTACATTTTAATAGAATGCATAAATATGAGGGGGTATATCCTAGTGACTATTTAATGTTTCCAGGCGCGTCTCTACTTTGGTCATTAGTTCCATGAAAATGTTTTGGATGTTATAACCAGGATACCTCTCCCGCTAGAACGTGAGATCCGGCGCCGAGCTACAAGCAGGCTGGTGGAGTTTTCCAATACCAGGTATCTCCCACAACGGGGAAAGGTCTTGAGCTCCAGACTGGTGATCCGACAAGTGAGGACGTGAAGTGCGTGTAAATGAGTATGTGTGTGTGTGTGTGTGTATGTTGTGTGTGTATGTAAAGGGTGATGAGGGGGAAGTGATGAGGAAAGAAGATGGCCACGATTCGAGACCCGGTTTCTAGCGTACTGCACAGAATTTGCCTGGTATTGATAAAAAACACAACGAAAACTATCGATCAGAGCGATATGATTCGTCCGATAAAATTCTCCCCCAGTCAGATGAATTCGACTTAGCTATCTAATATCGAAAATCCACCACCATCAAACCCTAGGGCCTCCCGATCAGAAACACTGCAGCGGCGACTAATGTTATCGCTGGGTCGTCTAAGCCGGTGATAGAACATGGAAATAAAATGAAAATAAAGCCTTTTCTTAGAGCTCTAGGATTATTAATGAAATGCCTATAGATCCAAAATAAAACTAATAAATAAGGGAAAGTGGCATGTAAAAAAATATTTTAAAGGCGTAATGTTAATTTTCTTACATACTGATGAGCAAAATAATAATTGCAACCACTGAATTACCATTTAATTTGTGTTTGAAAGTGCCCTTGTAACAACTAATTAGTATTACACCATGATTTTGTGGGTATATACTCGTGTACGTTGCAGTATACTAGGAGACTTTTGTTTGATTAAACTCAGACTAACCTTTGTCTCGTTCAATGAAACTGCCCAATTGATGGAGACATAGGCATCCAACTCCATCAATATGCATACCTCACCACTTTTGGCGTTAACCTTGTATAGAGGAATTTCAGCACCTGTAAAAAAAATTGACAGCAAATATACGAAAATTCTTCAAATATTTAATTGTCACCTTGTAGGATAGACAATTACTTCGGAAATACGTCCCGTCCTGCAGTAAATGAGTTACGTTGGGACAATGTTTTTGTGTAACAATTGAATTAATGATTCAAATTATTTTAAATGTCAGGTCCTCAACAGAGTTTCTAATGTTACGAACAATTTGAATAATGGAAATATTCATGCCTATCTATGAATGAAACAATATATTGCATTTTCAAAAGAAGAGCATTGTTCCCAGATATACGAATTCCCATAATGTACCTAGAACGTACTTCATTAATAGAGGTTTGTACATAGAGAGTTGCTATTACAGCATTTTTAAAACAATTTTCCATATACACGGAATAAGAGGCAGAATCTTACTTGTTTCAGTTTGATTTTTGTCCGTGGTCGGGGAAGGTGTTGGCGTCTGTAAAAAGAAAAAATAATAAGTAAAGCAGTAATTGCAGTAAAAGCAGTAAAGCAGCTATTGCTCATGTCAAATTGGAGGGGTTAGGTTGAATTTCGAGTGCTTCGTAGCTTTTTTTCCTATTGTTACACAACTCGAAAATCCACGAAGTAATATACCTTTTATTCTAAAATAAAACTTATATAATCTTTAACAAAATGTGTCCTTGAAAACTGTGTTGCACTGAGCACTTAGGGAAGTAAAATATGATGTGAAAATTAACAATAACAGGTACTGTTCAGTGAAATGGACATCTCAGGTTGTTTCGCTGAGAAACGCTTCGTTACAGGACGGCAGTTTGTTTACCAATTCTGTTTTGTATACAGATCTGTTCAAATTATTAGACACAGCATTCAGTTTTTAAATAATTTTATTTATTAACCAACAATACACTGAACCGTGTACACAGACAGACAAACAGATACAGACAGTCAGACACAGTCAGACACAGACAGTCAGACACAGACAGTCAGACACAGACAGTCAGACACAGACAGTCAGACACAGACAGTCAGACACAGACAGTCAGACACAGACAGTCAGACACAGACAGTCAGACACAGACAGTCAGACACAGACAGTCAGACACAGACAGTCAGACACAGACAGTCAGACACAGACAGTCAGACACAGACAGTCAGACACAGACAGTCAGACACAGACAGTCAGACACAGACAGTCAGACACAGACAGTCAGACACAGACAGTCAGACACAGACAGTCAGACACAGACAGTCAGACACAGACAGTCAGACACAGACAGTCAGACACAGACAGTCAGACACAGACAGTCAGACACAGACAGTCAGACACAGACAGTCAGACACAGACAGTCAGACACAGACAGTCAGACACAGACAGTCAGACACAGACAGTCAGACACAGACAGTCAGACACAGACAGTCAGACACAGACAGTCAGACACAGACAGTCAGACACAGACAGTCAGACACAGACAGACACAGTCAACCACAGTCAGACAGACAGACAGACACAGACGGACTCAGACGGACTCAGAGGGACTCAGAGGGACTCAGACGGACTCAGAGGGACTCAGACGGACTCAGACGGACTCAGACAGATCAGACGGACTCAGATGAACTCAGACGGACTCAGACGGACTCAGACGGACTCAGACGGACTCTGACGGACTCTGACGGACTCTGACGGACTCTGACGGACTCTGACGGACTCTGACGGACTCTGACGGACTCTGACGGACTCTGACGGACTCTGACGGACTCTGACGGACTCTGACGGACTCTGACGGATTCTGACGGATTCTGACGGACTCTGACGGACTCTGACGGACTCTGACGGACTCTGACGGACTCTGACGGACTCTGACGGACTCTGACGGACTCTGACGGTCTCTGACGGTCTCTGACGGTCTCTGACAGACTCTGACAGACTCAGACATGTTTATAGGATGAGAAAAACGGTCACCAAACGCTGAGTCATAATTGCCGCTCCAGAGTGAACGGTTCTGCAGATTCCGCCGCCGCGCCGAACGCGGAGCGTTCCGCGCCGCACCCACAGCGTATCTCCCGCACCCGTCTGTTAGAGCCTGGCAACTATGGCATTCCGCTTCGCGTCAAATGAATTTCTGTGAATTACGACTCATTGTAGTGGCATGATTTAGTTGTATGAAAAGCAATTGTAATTGTTAAATTTGTGGTGATGTTTGTTTGAAAATATTTAGTTTTCGCCCCAAATGTTGCACTATTTGTAATGAGTTTCACAAAAAATGACGACTGATATGTGTTAATTCGAAGAGAAATTAAGATATAAATAGTATTACATAACCATTATTAAAGGCGAGAATGTACCTGCTGGTTTAACACAAGTTTGTTAATGAAATGTGTTCATGAAAAATAGATGTTGAAATGTTCATTTTTTCGAAAATATGAATATTTGTGTGTATTTTTGCCAAAAAATGCAATTTTGCAACAATTTTAAACAATTATTTTATCGAAAACGGCACCAATTTATTTCTCTTAACTATTTTCCTCGTAGGTAGCAAAAATTGGGAAAGAAACTGGAGCTAGCTAATTTTGTACGAACTTTCATTTAGTGTTCGATTTTTTCAGGTTCACTTTTCAGCTATCTGGCCACTCTGGTTATGAAGTTGCAATTTAACAACAGGAACGACACCATGCGGCGCGAAGTTCACAGAATAATCTCTCGTTTTCAGGCGCTGTTTCTAGAAGAGTGTAACAGAAGGCGAAAATGACGGCCGCAGTTGGTTCGCGTTAATATAAACTAATAATTTTATTTGCGGTTGAAATACGCATCGCTGAAATACGCATCTTTGGTACATTTATGTAGAACGTGAATGCACTGAATTCAATGGCAGAAAGGTGTTTAAACGTTTGAATGTAAAAAAATATAATTATTTTCGCCCTTTGTTTCTGTAAGAATTTTTCAAAAGAAGTTGAAGTGTAAGACAGATATTGTCATATTACATAACTATTAATAAGATCGCGAGAAAATACGTGCTGTTGGAGCACCAATAGTTAGCATTGTGACATTGTTGTTAATATATTATCTTTAAAATAATTAGTTTTCATTCTTATTGTTCTACGATTGGTAATGAGTTTTACAAACGATGACTGAGATGTTTAATATTGTCGGAGATTGTTGTATAATAATATTACGGAATCGTTACTAAAGGCAAGAAAGTACATCCTGTTTTAGCACCATTAATTTTTCTACTTTAATCCAATTCGTTGGAAGTCAAGGTCTTTCTTGGCAATCGAAATAAAATATTGATTTATTTTTGACAGCGTCACGTCTACGGAATTAAAGAATGCTTTTCCCGCCGGAGTCTTCCCCCTCCTGGCTAGCCTTCCCCTCGGGACACGTCATCGCCCGATCCGCCTCGCGTGGCCCTTCGTATCCTAGCTACGACGTTCATGTGACACGCGCCAACACAACACGCTTCGCCCACCTGCTTTCGATCGGTGGTGTACCGCGGCAAGGAGTTTCCTCTCAAGGACGAGGAACTTCCTACAAAACTCAGAGATACCCATTCTGGTCTCACAGACTCACATTCTTCCCAATTATGTCTTAAGATCGCTTACGTCAGTAATGAAGTAGTATGATTACACAATTACCTCAATATTCGTTGTGTAATTACTCACCGTAGTTACATTAGTAGCCAAAGACGTAAACAAACTCCCTGAAAAGGAAATTAATCATGTATATTATTCATGTTTTGATTAAGTATCTGCATCAGTAAATAAGACATAGCCTTTGGAAATATTTATCATCCATTTGAGTCTTTATCATTTTCATCAGACTTATATAATACAATATTTCTAAAATGTAAATTCTAAGTTATAAATGTGCAACACATTTTTTTTCGAAAGAACAAATATAAATTAGTCCAACGATTACTACTCTTGCTTATCAAATTTCGCTTCAAATATGTAAAAGTTTATTTTACCTCCAGGGTTAACAACTACATGAACTCAACCACATGACTGCACACAGGGGTGGGCGGGGAGGCCGTGTTCTTTCCCTGATAATTTTGAAAGAAACCCTATAGTCATACGTATTAAATATTTTATTTTCTTAATCATTTTCAATCACTGAGTTTCCTCTTTTCTCTCACTATATGCGAAAAATGCATATAATAAGAGGATTACAATGTGTTCATTTAATGACAGGACAATGAACTCCCCTGAACTCATTTAACTGAAACTTCAATGTCAAAACAAAAATATGTTTCGCCTCTAACTTTCAAGAAAAGTGACTTTTCGACCTCTAGTATATCAATAATCTTTTAATAATATGTCTCTCAATTCTCCATCTATATCAAAAATTATATTTGACTACTTAAAAATAAAAAAAATATTAGTAAGTTAACTAATGAAAATAAGTAAATAAATCAATACAGTTGAAGAAATCGTCAACGAGCTAATACAAACTGTTGCACCAGCAGGGGCGACCCGAAGGGCCCCCCCCCCCCCTGGGGCAGCTGGGGCAACTTGCCCCAGACCCCAACTTAATTGGGGGCAGCGATTTTTTTCATTAAAAAAAATTAAAAAGGCATTCATCTCTAATCCAAATTAAATTCTAAAAGTTATTTCTGATGTTTGAAGAAATGAATTCTGTTTATGAACTGGGGGAAGATGGAATTTTTTTGTTTGAAATGAGGGCCCCATGGATGAACTGCCCTAGGCCCCTATTTTTCTCTGGGTGTCCCTGATCAGCAAAACATAATATTGGTATTGGTTAATAGGATATAACATAAAACAAGAAATTTAATTTGCGAAAATGTCATTTCGTTCACCTTCACTTCAGCATCTTATTTATTTTACCACCAACGGCTTCAGAATAGAATAATGGAGGATGAAGTTTTGCAGATAAGTTAAATTTGAAGAGCATTATAATTTTCATCTAGACTATTTTGATTCATGCTCTTAGATGCCTCATATTGCCTTAACATTAGTAATCTCACGAGAGAAAATTTCCGATTTTTTCATCTCATGAAACAGTCAATGAATTTAATAATACAAAGTCATAAATTTTCAAAAAGTATTCCATACATGATTTTATACCTTTTTCCACGATCTTATGTAATAGGATTGAAATACAAATCAGGAAAAAACATGAACCAAAAATATCTGCAAGCACCTTTTAACTAACGTGTTAATTTAACGATCTAAAACAAATTGTTGATACAGACCCACATTCGTGCCTCATTCTGAAAAATATAATTTAACAGATAGTGAAACACTTTCATAAAACTGCAATGTACGAACAATGAAAGGAAAAAGCTATGAAAACAGAGACTTGGTAGGTAATGAACGCGTGGATGAGCAAATGGGCGAATGCTGAGTTAGCTCCTTTTCTGCCGGACAATAATAATTGTAGATTTATTCCTCCCCAAAACATCTCGCGCTGCTTAAATTGCTTTTTTGGCGTAAAAACAAACTGTAAATTGAAAAACATTGAACAGATAAAATATTGAGCAACTCAGTAAAAATCAAGAATAATAATTTTCAGCGGAAAATCTTAAAATTTCATTAGTTTAGCGAGATTTTAAATGTTTCCTTTTTGTGATCTGTTACTTGTAAGTTTTTAAAAGAAATACATTGAATGTAATTAAAATTATAGATGTACTGTATCAGATATAAATATACAAAACACTTCAAACTTAAAATCATAAATATATTATTTAACATAGAGCTTTGTTTAATTTTTTGTTTAAACCTTAATTTCTAATTTACTGCAACATTTTTCTTCGAATATAAATGCTAATAGTGTATTTATATTTCAAAACAAAAGTATGTTAATAAATATGAATTTTGTTTGATTAAAATTAACGATAAAATCTAATCGAAAACAATTATTTAACCTCCTACCATTGAAAGAAGACAATTTGTAAACCATAGCTTTTTCTAATCATTCCACATTGTATAATTCAGTAAATTAAAGTCTTGAACTCGTATATTCGTGATTTAGAATTTGTGGTCATTTTCCATGAATATCTAAGTACGAACATTGGGTACGCAAATACACATTGGAAGTACAGGCATTAACTGGTTCTGCATTAGGCTGCGTAGAAAACACGTTCCAGCACATTTTCAAGTTCTAGAATGACAATTTTCCCCGAAACTATAGGAAAACATCGTTCGTGAAAATAGCAAAAGTTCTATCCATAACTATTCGGTGAAATATTACTTTTCGTAATACGGTTTATATTTCAAACTTAACGCAACCAAACTGGAACGAAATTCCACACTAAATTACCGATGTCCGTTAAGGATTAAACAGTCCGCTACCCGTTACGAACAATCAGAACAAATGCGCTATATCCATAGATATAAGATCACTTATTCGAAAAACTGAATTTCTTGTTTATGATTTTTTTCTTATGGGAAGATAATACTACGAAAAGTATTGAAAGGCACACAGGGAATATCACGAATAACACACTCGGTTGTTTTTTGCTGTGAGTGGGAATAATGACGTTAATAACTATTTAACCAGAATATGAGGGCAACTTAAAAGAGAACAGCAATGCTGCCTTGCTCTCACAGGGAAGGGTACTCAACCTTCCCGCGTGGGCAATGCTCTTGCCGCAGTCTCGGATGCGTCTGCAATGCGCTGTTCGGAGACGCCTCAATGGCACAAAATCCCAGGGGGCACACACATCTCGCAGCAATACTAGAAAGTCATTGCTGAAAGATTCAAGAGTCATTACTAGATTAATTATGAACTCATTTTGCTTATTCCTTGTATTCCTCTCTTAGAAACATTCATCCGCCGAAATGAACTCTTAAAAGGTGAAGGGTTTGGCGTAAAAATTGTTCAGATTAATAGTATCAGCAAATTACATTCGCAACTGGACAGGTTCCTAGAAATATCTTTAACTAAAGATAAATGACACAAACTATAATGCAAAAAGCCATAATTCCGAAACAACAATTTATTTGGAGAGAAAATGAATGAATGACCACTTTAGCTTTAAATCTTAGTCTCAATAAGAACAGTAATTTTAGTAATTTGTAAAGAAAAGTTACCAAGCTATTGAATGTACACTAATAATAAAATAATTTTTGCACATTTCCTTTAAATTTCCTACACCTTCATCAATTAAAACAACATTAAATTATAATATTCCAGCTCCACCAAATAGTCCGTTCGGGGTGCGGGGGCGTCCTTACCTTGGAACAAGAGGAGCGCGAGGCCAAGGCGATTCATGGTGGCGGGCTGGCGGGCGACTGGGCTGGCGGCGGCGGCGGCCGCAGCGCGGGGCGGGCGACAACAGATCGATGGGGGCGGGGCGACGTGGGCGGAGCGCCCTACTTCACCCTCCCGCCGCCCATCTCGAAGGCCCACGCACGCACGCGCTCGCACGCACGCGGTCGAAGGACCGAGAGGTGCGCGCGGCAAGGTCGGAAATAAGCCACAGTCGTTTTAGAAGCGGCCGACGTCAATGGAGAGGAACCCCGAAGCCCCTCCGCCGGGTCGTCGCTCCCACCGGCCGGCCGCTTCTCACATTTGGAAAATCAATGCTCTGGATGGAAATATTAAAACACGGAGAAAAGGAGCTCACTCTACTTATGAAAACTGCGTTTTACTTTTCATCACAACTTACGCATTTACTGCACATATCACGCAGTGGATTCTTTTTAATCCGCACTTTAAAGGGAACTCGATAAAAATTTTATATAAAATTCGAATTAATCATAATGTAAATATCTTAAAAAAAACTCTTCGAAATTAATATGTAACCCCCTAAATTAGTCCTCCCTCCCACTGTCATGTATTACTTTCCAAAATACTAATCCAAGATAACATCTTTCGTCTCTTAAAATAAGCAAAAAAGGAAATTAGGAAACAAAACCCAACTAATACTACTTTGTATATTACGTTAGCAAACGTTTGCCATCAAACAATAACACAAATATCATGTCAATTGATTCACTGAATGAGAAAACCTTAACATTTTCTTTCCCTTAAATAAATCATGAAATTGAAGAACTTCTTTTTCCGAAATCTGAAAATTACGGTTTCGATTCTTCCGAAAGAAACATACCTAATACGAATTAAACATACATCATTAATTCTCAAGACAAAAGGAGATAAACATTTCTTCGAGTTATTATTCTCTTAAATGTTAACTCACCTTTATTAATAAACGTGAAATTCATTAAACTGCCGTGTTCCTTTTCCTGTACTTAAATTCGAATATAGGTAATGCAAAGTTTTAAATTAAATGGAAAATCGAACTTTCATGTTGTCAGTGTCCTTGAACAAACATTTCAATCGAAATCTGAGGTCAATACTTTTTTGATAAATACGTGTTTGATTGTTTTTTGAAAGTTTATTCGGGAAGGATATTTTTAACGTTAGCTATAGAAGACGCATAGTGCATGCCATTCGTCATGGATAAACAATCCAGAGCAGTACAATGTAGTTAAGCAATAATAATATTTCAACCCTGAAGCATCATTGAATCTCAGGAACGCATTCGAAATACAGTTAACTTTTATTTTAGTATTGATTACTTCTAACTCCTTTCTGGTGAATTCACATTTCTTAAGATCGATTAAATACCTACCACAACAGAAGATGTATAAAAGGTTAAACAGTAAGCGTAGGATGTTTGTGATCAAAAATATTCAAAATTAGGATTTTCATTCAATTTTTGTTTTCTTTTTATAGTTTTTAAAATCTTAATCTAAGGAACCATAGATTTTCAAGAAAAAAATTAAAAAGGTTTCTACTGATA
Organism: Gryllus longicercus; assembly: GCA_038098605.1. Taxonomy (NCBI): domain Eukaryota; kingdom Metazoa; phylum Arthropoda; class Insecta; order Orthoptera; family Gryllidae; genus Gryllus; species Gryllus longicercus. Next base: position 2,593,322 of record JAZDUA010000143.1, on the reverse strand, counting down.
CCTTTCGGGTAGTTGAAACGTTTCTCCTTCCTTTATTGAAATATTCCTTAATTGAAGGACTTTAACTACTTGTCTTTGAAATACCTTAATCTTTCATTAGTAAACCCTCTTTTGAGCTTCATTAAAATCCGCTTGATGCAAATTAACTACGTCCACGTTAGAAGTATGAACTTTACGTTGTCGATTTCTTTAGACTTCCCAGGCAGCTTTATTGACCACTAATCACACGACCCACACACACATTCAATTTCTCAATACATGCCCCTTAAGTTACAACAGCTAATACGAATATTCTTTGGTCTTATAGAATTTACGTGACATTTTTTTCTTATGGCATAAAAGAACAACATTGATATTTTGCAAATACGAATTCAAGGCTAAGAATCCATTAAAAAGGTTAGTAAAAATAATATAAGATTATGTTTAAGGATATAAATTAGCTCCAATGAAATTTAATATTCACGTATTTTAGACCCTTAACGTGTGTAGGTACGTATATTCGGAAAATATTTAAGTGTGTCTGCACTGCAGTTCACCCAAAGGTTAGAAAAATGTCATGGTGACACACGACGCCCGCAGCCGCTTCCATTGCTTTCTTCACTGATGACAGAAGGTGAATCTGTACCAAAACAGTATGGATCCTAATTCGATAAACTGGCGGTTGAGAAGTTAGCATTTCGCACTTCAGATCTGAAGAGAAAATGTCTTACAATGTGTAGTTTAATCAATATTTTATAAACTATGTGTTAATTTTAGTTGCAAACATGTTAAAACCGTTTCAAATTAAATTTAATGTTTTTCTACATTCAAAATATGACGAGGATTACGAAATCCCAGGTTGACTTCATCCCACGTCTCCACCTGAAGTCAACGCTTCCTATCTGCTCATCACTACCACATGCCAATAGCGTGGAAACAAACTTCTTGCTTCGTATGCCCTGAAAGCATTGACAGCTGTGCCAAGCTCCCTAACTCTAGGTTGACGCAGAAAAGTAAGCGATAGATAAGCTTCCCATCCGTCGTTTTACGCAGTGTCGTCATGCGTTCAGTATCGATGACAGTTGATGCTTTTCTAGCACATTTGTGTCACATTCACAAAGCGCTAATCTTGTGACATCAGTTGCCCCTTGTATAGATCCAACACGTCCCGCCTGGAGATCTCATGCTTGGAGAGCCCGGAGTGAGGGTCGCTTTTCGTCTGACTAGAGCAGGGGTGTCCAACATGCAAGGCCTCAAGGGCCACATCTAAAACCTTTAATATGGTTGCGGGCCATGTTTTCATCACTCGGGCGATCCACACGAGACCCTGCATTTTTGATCTCTGGAGTTTGCCCAGCTACACTGACCCGGAAGGGGGGATGGAATCATGCTGCATGATATCAGGTCACATGCAAACGCAGTGAAACACATTGGGATAATTTTGAATTTCTGAATTTACTAGAAGAAAATCCTTAAATCTAAACTTACCTTTTTTTACATTAAGGGGGTGTTGAGTCTTTGACCGTAGCAGGGCGCGGCCGCTAGGCGCACATGGATGCAAGGGACTTTCACGTTTGACTAATAACCTTTGGTGCACCGCCAGTTGGACAACCCTGGCTTAGAGAGTCAAGTCCTAAGTGGTGCGGCATTACAGGTTGGCTAAAAATTTGCTTTCGTGCCCGCGAGGTGGGACTTCTGTTATCCATGACGATGCTATTTCGGTGGAAGGAAATTTAGAAATTGCGGTCGTTTTGAAATTATCTAAGAAATATTATTCTGGCTATATGAAAAAGACAGATGTGTCATACGACTGCATTTTCCAAATTACCTAAGATTGCTAAACCTTTGTTGACGCACGCAAAAGTATGCATAAAACAACGTGTAATTCTTTAGACTCCAAGCACACGATAATGCGCACAAAGTTACGAATAGTGCTACGCTGATTCCCCCAGAGTAATCGCTTTAGTATCGGAGATTTGTCCTGCGTAGCGCCGATCTGAATGTCTCTGGATGTGCATTGAAAGTTGTGTTATCACAGAAGACCTTTATTTTTCTTTGGAGATGAAAATACGCTCACGATTTCAGAAAACAACGGTTGCACACGAGGTTTGTATCGTGTCGCAACTGACTGTGAAACAATTTTGAATCAGTTTGAACTGGAATTTTGAATCACTCTTGTAGATGCCAGCGAGCGGTTGCTGTCTTTTTAACACCGCTCGAAGCCTTTCGTTGCGCAAAGACCTGCGCTTCAGTTGCGAGTTCGCAAGTATTTGCATTGCCATTAGAGGGGCAATTAACGCCGTTAGATCCCGAGTCGGTCACCCAACCAGGAACACGCGATGTCTCGAATTCGCTCAACCTTCGTGACTTCACGATGTTATCTGATTCGGTTGGCGATGCCTGTTTCGCGGTTATGGCCTTTCAGTAAAACCATCGCAGCATTCACCCGAATGGCCAAGGGAAACCACGAAAAATCTCGGCCAAGACAGCCGGCATGGGGATTGAAACCAAAGCCTCCGAATGCAAAGCGCGCTATACCGTGAGCCACTTCGCTTAATTATCTGCAAGTACAACCTGGTCAACTGGAGGTTCCAGGTTCGAGTTTCGACGGTAGCATTCTAATATAACAATATCCACTCAAAGGATATAACCCATTAAGGCGGTGAAAAGTGCCCTCCAAATCAAATCGATACTAGCGATGCTCATATAAAAGAGAATAAAAATGCCATAGATTCCCCAAAAAATCAGTCTCCTAGGTCAATCTGTTGTGAGAATCGTGTTTTTCATGTCATAATTTTTTCTTTGCTTCTATTGCATGCATCAGAAGTTGAAAAATTGTTGAATTTGTCAACAAATTGTTGAAGATATTTTTGTCAACAAATTTTGACGCCAAAATCATGTAAAAATATATTGTTTTAAAAAATTGCTTTTCGACGTGAAAACGGAACACTGTCTCGGTGTTTTCTCCTAGAATGTGTCTTATAACATTCTTTAACATATTTTTTTTTACATTTTTAAACAATGAAGACAGTAGTGACAAAAATTTAAAACCAATTTTATCAGTTTAAAAATTTGAAATTCGTACCTAAATGTGATTTGGAAAAAAATGTTCACCAATGTTTATTCAGGAACTAAAGGGGGCAGATCATAACTGTGTGATGAATCTTCATTACCTTCACTGTCATCGTGAAACCAAGCTTTTTTTTGTAAGATCCTTTTATGTCCTTAGGTTTCCTCTTAGCTTAAAGCCCATTTCTTTCTGACGTGCCTGTCAGAATTGTATGATTTTCAGCAATGATTTTCTGCTCGTCTATCGGTCCGACCGCCTGTCTGACAGTCGATCTGTACGTCTGTCCCGTCATTCATCTACGCGTACGTCGGTCTTTCCGTCTGTTGGCCTTTCTGTCTTTTGATATCTAAACTCGGAGACAGCTAAACGATTGCGATGGGGATTTCATCAAAAGGAAGAACATTTTGTAGCGCATAATTTAGGCTACATTTTCCTGATAATTATTTTCCAACAAGCAAATAACCAGTGCCGGAGCTAGACAATTTTGATCCCGGGGCAATGCTGAAACGTAACCCCCCCCCCCCTCGAAAAAAATTAAAACCGTGAAAGTTGTATTAAAAAACTATAAGAGTTTCTATTTCATTTATATTTTATATCAATTTGGGATAGTGAGATCTACACTTCAATGAAAATACATGGCCAATATCTGTATAATACACTGAAGAGAAAAAACACTGGTGCGCCTAATATCGTGTAGGGCCCTCGTCTGAAGAATGTCTGAAGTAGTTTGACACCATGAATCCTGCAAGGCTGTCCATAAACTCGTAAGAGTACGAGAGTAAGCGTACGAGGTGGACATTCTTCTGAACAGCACGCTGTAAGGCATCCCAGATATGTTAAAGTCTGGGGATTTTGGTGGCTAGTGGAAGTGTTTAAATTTAGAAGAGTGTTCCTGGAGCCACTTTATAACAATTCTGGACGTGTGGGCTGTCGCATTGTTCTGCTGAAATTGCCCAAGTCCGTCGGGATCCACAATGGACATGAATAAGCGCAGGTGATCAGACAGAATGCTTACGTACGTGCTACCTGTCAGAGTCGTATCTAGACATATCAGGGGTCCCATATCACTTCATCTGCACACGCCCCATGCCATCACAGAGCCTCCACCAGCTAGAACCATCCCCTGTTGACATGTAGGGTCCATGGATTCATGAGGTTGTCCCTAAACTCGTAAACGTCCATCCTGTCTAAACAATGTGAAACGAGACTCGCCAGACCAGGCAACGTGTTTCCAATCATCAACAGACCAACGTCGGTGTTGACCCTGGCTTGGCGTAAAGCATTGTGCCGTGCTGTCATCAACGGACACGAGTGGGGCTTCCGCTCCGAAACCCCATATCGATAATGTATCGCATGAATGGTTCGCACGCTGACACTTGTTGATGGCCCGGCATTGAAATCTACTGCCGACGGGTCGCACTTCCGTCACGTGTAATGATTCTCCTCAGTCGTCGTCTGTCCCGTTCTTGCACGAAGTTTTTGCGGTCGCAGCGATGACGAAGGTTTGATGTTTTACCGGATTCTCAATATTCACGGTGCACTCGTGAAATGGTCATTGGGAAAATCCAAATTTCATCGCGACTTCGGCGATGACATCCATGTTCCATCTCTCTTGCACCGACTAGAACACCACGTTTAAACTTACTTAAATCGTGATAACCTGCCATTGTAACAGCAATAACCAATCTAAGAACTGTGCCTCTGGTTGTCTTATATAGTAGTCTTTGCCGACCGAAGCGCCGTATTCTCATTGGTTCCAGATCTCTTTAATTCAATATGCGTAAATGTACCGGTTTTTTTCGGCTCCTCAGTGCATACGTTTGCAAACATGTGTATTAAAATATCTTGGATGTTAATAGGAGAAAATTTAAACGCTTAGAAAGCTTTCAATGACCGCATTCTTTTGTACATTTTTCAGAATTGTCCGACATGTTTCATTTAAAGTCGTATAAGTAATGACTATAATTAACTATTAGGGGTAAAAAAAAATAATTGAAAATTATATGAAATAGGCTATTGTACCTAGACTTACAAAATTACCATAACGATTTTTTCGAGATTTAATTTCTTTTTCAATATTTTTACTATTTTTTCCCCATGGGTCCCAGTATCGGGCTCCTTGTCTTGCCCGTTCTGCCCATGCCTGCACCGGCACTGTGAATAACTATGTTTATTGTTCGTTTTCGTTTGTAAATCTTTATTTCAATACCGATCTTATGAAATTTTGTGCACATGTCATTCAACATATGAGAAAAGTTACTGCTTACATTATGTTTTGTAAAACTATCCCATCAGTCTTTTCTACCGCTTAAAATAAAAATTGTAATGTATACCGTGAAATATCTTAACATTTACGATTAAATTCACGTAAGTATACATTATTGCATTGGTGAGTGGAAGTGCTTCAAATTACTTAAAATGAAGCTCTCCGAAAACACCAAGTATTCCTGTAAAAATGATTTAAATTTCGAATTAACACGAGAGCTTAAACAATTTTTTCTTAAACAAACGCTCCAATTTTTTCATCGAAAGTTTCCTTAGAGGATGAGATTTTACTTTTCTTTAATATTTTAAAAGTAATATTTTGAAAATATCATTAGGAATTCGAAATTAGAATTTAGAAAACTCCAAAAACTGTACTTTGAGCGGCGATAGATGGTAGTTGGCAAAACCGAAAAGCTAGCACACACCAAGTAAATTAGAAAATCTTACTAGGGGAAAGTCTGTGCCATTCTGAAGCACCACTAGATTTTTTTCGTAATTTCTCGATGGTATTCGACTATTCAATACTTTAAAAGTAAAGAAAAAAAGTTGTTTAAAATGTTAAACTATATAATTGTTTTCCTTTTTTCGTTTAGCGTACGTTTATAAAAACTAATAATGTGAGAAAAAAGTTGTCAATGTGTATTTTTGAAAAATTAGCAGTATTTGTAAGTGAAGATGACTTTCAGCATCGTCGTAATATTGAGCTGGTCTATTAATAAATGTTATATATCTAAAAAAAATGGTACGTTTTATAGATCTTTTTAAAAATAGAAACTTTCTCTCCTCTAGGATCTTTAAAAATAGGAATATTCAGTCTGTGAAAAACCATTTGTTTTGTCTCAAGGGCCCACAAAACCTAGGTGCTATATAAACAACACATTAAGGGAAATTATTTATTATATACAGGAGCAAGAATGATTCATTTCTCGGTGTAATGGATCCAAATATTCAAAATAAGTTTCAAACTCAAGGGGCCGTAACATCAGCCAGATCAGGCCAATTTTGATGAAACTCCTGCCTATGGTTTAGCCGCTAGCGTTATTCATAGCAGTGCCGTGTCAACGCACGGGCCCGGGCAGTTCTTAAAAAAAATATTTAATACTTCAGAAAATAAAAACCGCATATATAGTTATGTATGATTAAACTCCGCGCAAAAAATTGGCATAACGGATTGGTGTGTCGCGCATCGTAATATTTATGTTAATTTATGTTCCTGGTTGAGGCGAGAATGTCACTCAGTGTCGAGTTTTTTTTTAAACAAAACTTGTATTAAATTTGTAGTATTTTTCAGTGTAATAATAATCCTATTTTTCTCACTTATACATGTATGTTTAAATTGAAACACTGAGAAATACTTTCAAAATATTTTTAAAAAAATACAATGTAAATTGATAGGTTTTTCTTTATATTTCATCATCGAATTGGGGGGATCGGTGAAAGAGAATAGGTGCCCCTCAATGCTGATAATGCTAGGCTGTGGTTCACAAACGAACGGATTTCGTCGTAAACCAATTTCTCCGTAACAAGGACCCACAAAACGTGATTATTAACTACACAACGTATTAGATGAAGTTATTTACTTAATGCAGGAGCAAGAAGTATAATTTTTTTCGGCTATCAGGGCCCACAAAATCAAAATATCCGTTGCAGATTCAAGGGACCGCGACATCAACCAGATCGCCCCGGGCGACAAGACGACGGATGGATGTCTGAGAATGAAAAGAAACAAAACTTTTTCAGTATCGAGGGAACCCCATGCGTTTATATTCCGGAGTTTTCACCGAAAACATTAGTTTTCGAGAAACTCCACTGAAAATCATTTCAAGCACGTGAACTCCCATATAATAACGTTTCTAATATAAACATTAGCAATGTACGAGTTATTTTGAAACAATTACAATTGTGTATTTTTGAAAAATTCAAAATGGTGTTAATGTCTTTTCATTCAGTGCATTTAGTACAAAAAGTTTAAAGAAATAATGACGCAGTTTTTCAGAAAATGTCATTGGAAATGCACAATTTCGAGCTTATTTTCATAGAAAAGAATTGAGTTCTCGAGAAACTGTCAGAAATTGTTTAAACCATTTGAACTAAATAATGCACACAAAACAGCAGTAATGTAAACATTATCAATGTGAGAGAGATATCAAAACAATTACGTTCGTGTACCCACCGTGTGTCGGTCTTTAGGACATATCAAAGGGAGCGAGCATTCGTCGAACATCAGCTGTTCAGGATTGGGCAAGCGGTAGCTCGATATGGATGGTGATCGGTTTTATAAGGAAATATGCCACTTTCAACTCATAATCAAAATTTCTTGTCCTGACATGTTTTTGGAATTTATAATTCAGTATGGAGATGAAAGCTTTCTTACAAACTTACAAAAAGACAATTAAAGTAATTCTGACCACAGCAATTTTCAGTGTTAATTATGAGAGATTGTTCAGCAAATCGAAGTCAATTTCCTCAAACCTACAAGTTTCTTTAGGGCATCTATGCTTGTGTAAAAAAGATCTTTGATAAAGACAAGAAAAAGTGTGAAATTTAATGAAATAATTAATCAGTTTTCATTGGCAAAGGTAGTCTGTCAGGTTAATTTTATTTAGTTTGTATATTGTAATTGCATTTCATTCTTTTTTTCACTTACAAAAACTTTGTATTAAGAAAGTGACAAAAAGGAAAGCAAGAACCACAATAACAATTCTTATTCTCCCTAAACAAAAATACTTATGAAATTGCAATTACAAACTATGAATCAAACACAACTGTCCATGTTGTGGTGAGGGGGCTTGCAATAGGAAAAGGTTGTCTTGGGTCATCATTTTACCTACTTGCAGCACTGGCTTTGTTGAGCAACGTAATATATACATAATCTCATTCAAAACTAATCTAAACACAATGTTCTTTTTCTCCTTTACATTATGTTCCACTCCTTTGGAACATTGAACAAAATCATCACACTAAATCCATATGAAAGATTTGTTTCACCAAAATGATAAATCTTGCCAAACTGTACCAGCAAGGGTTGTTTCAAAGGCAACTTTCAGCAATAAAAATGTTGGGCTGCATAAGAATTATTAGCACGGTAACTCACTCTTCTTGTTTCAACTCACAAAAATTTTATTAGAAGAAAGACTTAGGTGATAACAAAATCATTATTGAGTGGTTGGTAATAATACACAACACGTTTAATTTTTATTTCTTCATTTTCAGTACCTTTGTTTTGCTTTTTTTGCTATATTAGATTATGGTAATAACCCTCTTTTATTTAGGACAAAAGATTTTCATAGTTCACTGCAGAATGAAAACCATGAGTTGCATCCAGTTGTGTCTAATGCACATTTTTGTGACACTTTCTGCAGCATTATTCTTCAAATACTACATTGCCTAGGTCCCTCAAATGGCCATTTCTCTGAGGGCTAATTGTTTTGTGAACAAATTTTCTACATGTAAACCACATTGTTTACAGTAATTCTATTATTTCTTTATCAAAGAAACTAGTGAAACTTTTCCATTGATCTTTATATTTTAACTGATAACTAAATTTTGTCAGAAAACTTTTGTATTAAGGCTGAAGTTTACTTACAAGGAATCTATGTGGCATTCATACTTCATTTGCTGAAATCTGTTGCCAACTTAACAATTGGAAGTGTTAATAAGACATTTTGCCAATTGTGTGGCAATTGAGATGCACAACACAGAGTATAATGGCAATTAATCCCGTGGGTGAGCTTACTAAATATTGTGGAAAACAAAGAGATGTCTTCAACAAAGACTTGTGCTTAACCATGTACAATGTATTGGACAGGCTCAGAGATGCTTTATATTAATTGCATAGGTTGGAGCCTTGTTCTGAACTTCCAGATGTGTAACAAAACATTTGGTGTATCATTGAAGCATTCAGTAAAAAAGTACTTTGGTTTAAAATACACTGGGCAGACTCACAGATGTTTTATGTTATCACAAGGGCTAAAGGCTGGAGCCTCATCATGATATTCAACATGAGCAATGTCACTGCGCCTTACAAGTTTGAGGTTATAAATAAGACATTCTGCTCGCACGTGCTCATGGCTCATGCTTACAAAAATACATGTGTTCAGGTATGTTGGCTAATTCAATCTACACTTCACTTTTAAAAACCATGTGGTCGATACACGGCCAGAGATGAGCAAAAATGGTGTCTATTCCCAGTAAGTAAACTACATCCCATATTAATAATCATTTATAAATAATTTTAGCATTCAAATAGATCACCAATCGCTGCAGTTATTCGCTGCACAGTGGTATCGTTATACATACGGTATCAGTAGTCATATTCATTTCAGATGTGTATTTTGTATATATTTGTACTAATCACATTCTAGGCACAACATTATTCTCAAAAGCATTTCCATTTGAACAACAGAAGAGGTAACATCATCCTTAGCCTTGTGATAAGCTTGATTAATGCCCCCAAATTATAAACAGTAAATATCAGAATTTTTAATGCACTTATATACAACACATGTTAGCATCTGTATGAACACAATAGTTTCAGCAAATGAGTTTGCTTACTATTTGTACAAATAACCTTTCTAATTATTTTTTTGAACAAAGGGACTCTTAAAGTATCAAAAAACAAGATTAGCTCTTTGATTGATCTCTTAATTCTTAAAAATTCTACAGCACATATTCCAGCATTTCACACTCAATGTACAAACTGCATTATTGCAAAATGCACACACATAGTTCAAGAAATAAATTTAATTGGAATGCAGAATTTAGCATTTCAGTCCTCACCAGCCCAAGTTTTCTTGCCAATAGCCTGAGCAGTTCCTAGTCGAGATGGATCTTGAGAGGGATAATGAATAACTCCTGCCTTCAATGAGGTGGCAGGCAAAGTACCTGGAGGCACAAGAGGTGCAGGATTTGGAGGCAGTTGTGGCAGGGCAGGTGTGGTACCTGGTGGGAACAATGGTTGCTGATTCAGAGTAAATGGAGGCCTCACTGCTGGTGGGGGACGTATTGCAGCTGCGGCTGCAGCAGCTGCTGCAGCTGCACGCATTTGGGGCGGATAGAAGAATGGAGGTGGTCCAGGCGGGCGTACTCCAGGTGGGGGTCTTGGTAAAGGTGGAGGTATAAGCATGGGAGGGGGAATTGGTGGCGGTATAGTTGGTGGTGCCACACCTCCTGACACAGAAGTTGCTGTAACATCAGTATTATCAGTAAGATTAAAGAAATTATTGTGCAGCTCTGTTGGAGGAAGAGGAAGAGCCCCAGGCAAGCCAGGAACCGGCTCTAGTTCTTCCATGCCATCCAATCCCTCCCCGCGTGCTGATGCTGATGGTTGTCGGGCTTGTGATCGTCCCCACTTGATGGTGAGTCTTCTCCCTGCCAGTATCAGTTTATTGAATGTGCGCTCTGCAGCCTGCTCTGCAGCTGTGCGAGATGTAAACTGAATAAACGCACACTGTTGTCGAGCAACCAAGGTAATAGAACGAATCTCTCCATACTGATAGAAATGATCCCTGGAAAAATAACAAGAAATGCAGGTAAAACATTTATCATTACACAATATGGACAGGAGAGCTCATTAAAAATTTAATGGCAAGACCAGGTTTCAAAAGAGGGAGATATGCATATCCCCCACTCGTGTATCCTCATTTCCTCTGTAACTTTAGTAATGTCATAAGTTTTGTTTCTGATACTCACACACATCATATTTCAATACTACAAAGCTCTAAGTATAGCTCTGGTGTAATGATTGTAATTCTCTCAATGCATAAAAACAATGTTCCTATATTTAAATGTATCAAAATTCCATATAACTAAAGAGGAGCACATCAATGACTCAAAATATTGTATATTTGTAGAAAAAGTCTTTAACACATTCGATCCTGATGGATACACCACATGGTTACCTCCTGTGTCCTGGGCATTATAGCTATTTTTTCAAAACAAAAACTATCATACACATTAGTTTGAAATAGATTAAATCTTGTAGTATTGTCTTTTCGCTTGAAGTCTGTATGTATTTTATGATCATTTGATTACAATATAGTAATGAGAATGGAATTCAAAGAAATACATGTTCTTAATTTTATATTTTTGCTAAAAGTAACAATGTTACACAATATGTACAGAAACACATATAACTTCATATGACAACAATGCTGGTACTCTATAAATATATTTTTTGTTGAAGTTCATAAATAGTTCCACATTTGCACATCTGTTTATTTCAGCCTTTATTTTTTGGAATAGGCTGTGGTAAAAAAATGAAAAGTGGTCTAGTTTAGTTGAGTCTTAATTTACAGAAAATTTTATTTCCCTGGTTTTCTCAAACATTGGTAATTCAGATTGTTTATCAACTTCACAGCATTCTAAAGAAAATGACAACTCTTGTATTTGACAAAACACCAATAGAATCATTCGCATCATTATCACTCTCCTCAATATAATTATCATGGCTCAAACTAGACAACAGTCCCAGAATAAAATTGTCATCCACATCAGAAGAATCCAATTCTGATCCATTATTCAACAACTTTTGAATTTTTAATGTTCAGAGTCACTGTAAATTTGACATCTGTATATGTCTTGTAAACCTCGCCGAAAGAAAGAACAAAGAATTACAAAGAAATATATTCTGTAATAGACAATTCCTGCAAGTACGGCCACTAGATTTGATGAAGCAATGCCACTCTGGAGAATCAGTCATGCCTTCGCAACTTTTGAGAAAGTTTGCATTCTAACTTTCTCAGGAGTTCTAGGTATATTGTGTAATAGATCTTCACCTGCTTCGGTCATTTCTTTAAATTTTTCGGATAAGTCATGGACAGAAGATCTAGTCTTCAACAGAAAATAGTTTCTATTTTGCCCCAATGAAGATGTGTTGGAATGTTGTCATCAGTGTTCGCTGTGAGCTTTTGCCTTCAACTGATTATTTGTGCCAGAGTGGGAAGCAAGGTCATTGTTCAAGTTGGGCAATTATAATTACGAGCTCACATGGAATGAACTTGTGGAAATAATAATGGGGCACCAATCAAACACTTATTGTCTACTTTCCTCGGAACGTAGGGCTGGAGGCAATGGGTTGAAGACATCGAAGCATCTTTTGGTTTGCATTTCAGAAGGTGAATCATGTATGAACTGTCTCCAAAATCAATTCCTGTGGTCTCCATACTGGTCATCTTAGACATAGAGTTGTATGTGAAATAGATGTAGATATTGAAATATTGACTTAAAACATGTTGAAGTAACAGAAATATAAAATTCAATGCCTTTATCAGATTGAAAATCAATGTCTTCCACCACAAACATGGGATCTTTAGAGTTCACTGTGATTAAAGAACAACTAGTAGTTGGAGGTGTCTTCCCTAATTATCTCATCCTCGAAATCTCTGAAGTGGTGAGAATCTGCATATCACATCACATAAAACCTAACATCTTTATTGTTTTAGAAATCAGAAAATTTGATTCTGAACAACAGAAATTCATTCAGTAGTTAAAATGCATGACCTAATATATGTCAGGAGACAATACCAAAAAACCATTATTTCTGAGAAACTACACAATGATAAGCAATAACTAGAGTGTCTGGCATAAAACTAAATGGTTTTAAGAAGGCCATCAATATCATCTTATACCCTCATGAACCAAAAATATGAAAACTTACCCACACACATCCCACTAGAAATGTGCCATGTTTATCAGAACTCTCCTGCCTTGCAAAGCACTAGATGTGAAAGATCAAACGATATAATGCCCATCTATTGATGTCACTGAGACTTGAATTCAAAGTTAAAACAACAGCACGGACCATACGGCCGCAATTCAACATGTTCGTTTCATGTATCGTCCACAGGCAATACCAGGACAGAGGAGGGTAAGAGAAACAGCAAATATACATGCAACCCACAAGCATTGTATTGCTACCATTCTGCTTAACTTAGCAACGAAGGATCCTAGACCATTAAAATCACATTTTTGTGACATTTGGGACACAAATATGGCTCACGTTTTACAGCTACGTTTCTTACGCCGTAATCTACACAATGAGAACTTTTTGGAGGTTCTATCACATATTTGGATGGAACCTCCCCCCTGGAATACAAGTTGTCAGAAGCATTCAAAGCTGGGTTCCAATATGAAGATGATGCTATTTATAAAGACAAGACCCAAACCATAAGGCCCGCACATATGCCTGAACACATGAAACTATTTTCTCTTCTACTACAATCATAAACAAAGTGCATGGGTCTAGCTACTTTCATTACTTTTCAGATCCGGTCACCTTATTCTAATGTGTTCAATTTGTAAATACAACTTTGATCATTCACAACCGCAATTTACATTAACTATGTAATAAAAATTTCCTTAACCAACCAAATAGAAATTTCTCCTCAATTCCTACATTCGACCTCAGTCACACTCTTACTGCATTTTTCACTTTTACTTTGTTCTGAGTAATGTAAAAATGTCATTGAACTTACCTCAATTCTTTCTCTGTGAGTTTGTCACCTAGGTTCCCAACATACAATGTAGTAATGCTCTTGTCTTCTGGAGGCTCCAGTTTTGGCATAGCCGAAGCTCGTCTCATTAACTTTTCAGCAACAGGGTCATTTATACCATAATACCTTCAAAAAGTTAATGACATATTTATTAAAAGGTCATCAAACAGGATCAAATGTCAAGAATTTTTTTCTCAAGTTCTTTACCTGTCCTTAATATTTTGATCAGCTAAAGGATCATCTGGATCTGTGGGTTTTTCATGACGATAAGGGCACTCTTCTCCTCGTTTACATTCTCCTTTGACCCAGAAGGAGCAAATATGTGGTCTATTTCGTTTATAATAAGGACTGGTGCGAGCAAGTTTCATAAGTAAATCACTTGCTGCTTGAGATTTACCAACAGCTCCAGCAGGAGTGGTTGCATCAATTTTTCCAAGCTACATTTCATAAAAAGGTAATATAACAATATTACATTATTGTAATATTACAATAATATCTAATGGTCCACAATCCAGTAAATAGAAACACAAATTGCCCAAAATACAATTATCCAAAACAAATTAATATTACCTCTTTATCCATGTTCTGAATGTAATATTCCTTGTTAACATCAGAACGAGGAAGATCATCTTTGATGCGAAGAGCAGCATCTCTGACTTGAATGGGAAGACCATATTCAAGATCCAATAGACACGTCTGACAGACATTTTTCAAGCGACTGCATGTTTGACATACTTCAGTTTTCTTAAAACGCATTCGTGCACCAGGACACCAGCGAAATACAGTAAACGGGCGAGAACAAATTTTACATTCTTTCCCATAACGTTCTTTTGTCTGTGGGAGAGAAAAAGATATATGATAATGTATTTGGTTACAAGAAAATCATTACACTAATTCAAGTAAGTTGTTAAAAGCAAAATATTAACAAAAAGTTTGCCCCCTGTAAGCAATTATTGCTTCCCCTTCTTTAAGGGAACCGTGAATATACCAATAGACAATCGATCATCATTTCTTCATCAAGACTTATCAAAACATCATTTTTTATAACAAATAATTTTAATGATTAACACTCACTTATCATTATTTACGAACAGTACAATTTGCATAAGTTAGCACAACAAAATAATACATCACTACCTTAAACCTTCCAATATGAGAAAACAAATTCATCACGTTCACTAAAATTAATGTTTACTAATCAACAGGGCGGCCACTGTTTTTCAAGAACAACATTTTACCAGACTTCCAGCCCATTAATATTTTTCCCCCCCTGATCTGTTTTGTAATTTCACAATTCTTTCAGAAAATATTAAAGCTATCCAGATACTATTTGCTCAGCTCTCTGATTTCACAGTACAATTCAACATTTTCTCACAAAATAAAAACTGAGCAAAGAATGTGTTGTAATGCTGTTTATAAGGTATAATATCTAATTTTAAAACCTTCTCACAATTATTTCTGACTTCTAATATTCTCAATAATTAAACAAATTCTCAGACTTTTCCAGAGCAATGAAATTCCCAGATTTTTCTGTTTTTTTTTTTTTTTCTAGAAAGTGGCCTCCTTGATTCCAAATATTACATTCATTTAGCAAAAAAATAATAATATGTGACTTTTAACACATAAGAAATTTCTACACACACATTTCCTGTAAGTAGGATAAGGAATCAAATTACATGCAGGTCAATTCAGTTTTCACCACGGTTATGGGCAATTAACAGATTTTCTTTCTTCCATTCACAAACTATTTTCTTGCTTCATTTCAATACTTCATTGCCTTTTTAAATAACAAACTGAAATCCATTTTAGGCAGAATACTTCTGAACAGGCAAGATCATTGAGAAAGGAAAAAGATACACAAATTCAAGTACTGGTTATGAAGCAGCATTATAGAATATCAAAACATACCATTCTTATATAGGGGTTGTCTCCCAAACACGTCTGACAAAGAATGGGAAACTCCTGTAAAAAATAAAGATGTCAACAGACTTAGGAGAGACACAACACCAAACTTCTACAATTCATCGACTTTCATTTCATCTATCCTTACCGCATCTTCCCAATTCTGACGATTATAAGTATTTGTGGTTTTAGATGTAGCCATCTTTCATTCGAAAATTAAATATAAAAACAATTGAGCCCAATCGTTCACTTCAGCCGCTTAACATAACGTCCTACGTATAACGGCACACTCGCAAGCCTCACATAACACCACAGTAACTACATCGCCATATTGCTACCAACACTACACTTTAATTAAAACAGAGTAGCATATTAAGGTCAAGACTACACGGAGATGGGGAAATTGTCATCGAATCGGGCCCCAATATGGAAAATGCAAGTCATAACAAAGCTTTCGATTGGATGATGGTTTCACTTCATGATTCACTCGCGATCTTTAAGTGTCAATAAATTTAAATTGGAGTTCATACTCTGGTCCGCACCAAAGAATACATCTTTACACGTATAATTGCGGATCATGGTTGTCTTCTGTCACAGCAATGGCATACACGTCCGGCTACCACCAACCGTGGAAACTTTAACCGTGTAATAAAGGTGTTTCTACAGTTTATGTGTTGCAGGTATAACATTTTCATAAAAGAATTGTATATAAAATACTTACATTAATGTAATATAAAAATATTTTCAGGATAATTGGTAAGAAACTTTCCCATGTTCAGTGTAATTCAGATTTCAAGAATGGTATTCCTTCATATAAATGGTCATGTTTTCCCTCCAAATGTGTGAAGATTCAATGTGAAATGTGTTGTGGAGATGTGTTTTTGAGCGTGTAGATTAGTTTAGTGGTTGAGATTAATTGGAAATCACAACCATGCAGCGGTGGCAGTGCATAGAAGAGGACTTCAGTTCTGAAGACGAAACAAGGAATTTCTCAAATAGAAAAATATTTACTGCTAAAGATCGTATCGAAGAATGGTTGACATTACGTACGTTTGAAACTGCTTCAGAGGTAAGTTGCAATGGGCCATTAAGTGTCAGTCGGTGAGTAGGTGTGTAGTACATTCTGTCATATGACGTAAGTGGTGCTGCAGAATGGCACTGACTAGTTACTTTTCTAATTAATTAAATTAATCTGGGCTACCTTTACGGTCTTGCCCCATCTTGCCAGTTGCAATCTATTGCCGTGTGCTTTTTTTCTTCTATTTTTAATTTTCCTAAAACTAGAATCGAAGTATTACTTTAAAAATATTGTAGAAGGGTAAAACTTTCTCCTATATGGAAATTTTCTTTGAAAAATTTTGAGCCGTTTTAAGAATATGTTTAAGCATTGGTGAAAATGCAAAATTTGAAGTTCTTTTTCACAGAATTTTTTTGAGTTTTTGAGAAACTTCATTGGAAGTTATTTGAAGCACATCCATTGACAAATGCAATAATGTATACAAATCGCAGGAAATGTGCATAATAATGGCTTAACATCTTTCAATAAAAAAAAATTACAATACAGCAATAAGGCTTTTATGTCACATCCAACAGTGCATATAGCACAGCCCGTACCAAAGTTTGGAAATAAAATTGGAACCGTTTTTAAGAAAATAGCAATTGAGCGTTTCTGAAAATGCGGAAATTTGAGCTCATTTTCACAGAAAACTTCTGGATTTTAGTCCAGCTTAATAAGGCATCATTTGGAGCACTTGTTTTCACTTCAATAATGTAAACAAATAGTACATAATGTAAATATTAACCACGTGAGAGATGTCAAAAAATTACTTTTTTGTTACTTTTGAAAAAACAAAAGAATTAAAGCACACAGGAGTTAATGTCATCTTGCATAGTAGCACTATCCCTACCAAAAGTTTAAAAAGGAAATTTGGAGCAGTTTTTGAGAATTTTTTGCATTTGATATTTTGAAATCTTGCTCATATTCCACACAAATTTGTAATTGTAGAAAGACCCCGAAAAAATTTCGAAATTCAAAAACAACAAAATACTCCAAAATTAACTTTATGTCATATTAAAGAGTAAAATTAGCAGTCTCCGTTCGAAAAGTTTAAAGAAAAAATTAGGAGCCGTTTTTAAAGAAGTTTTTGCGTGTCTGAAATTGCTGATTATTGAGTTGGTTTTCACAGAAAACGGTTGGGCTTTCGAGAAACTTTATTATACATTATTTAAAGCACATGTACTCATAAATACAATAATGTAAACAAATTGCCGCTAATACAAATATTAACAACTTGAAAGAAAAGTCTAAACATTACATTTTCTAATTTTTGAAGAAAAAATTGAGCAATATGCTGTTTATGTTCTCTTATAGAATGCATTTAGCACTATCCCTATCAAAAGTTTAAAGAACAAAATTAGGGCCGATTTTGTGAAAATCTTGTTTTTGTATTTTTTTTTTTAAATTGAGCAGATTGCTCGTAATGTTGCGTGAAAACTATTACAGTTTTCAAAAAAATTTGCAGTCGTTTCTGAGAACATACCCTCAAATTTCAAAGAACATTTTTCAAAATCTTAAAGCTTCTACTCAAGCCATAGGACAGGGGTTTCTTCAATTTGGATAACATCCTACGAATGGTTAGGGGCTAGTGGTCTTCACGGACGGACTGTCACGCGGGCGGACGGACGGTTTTAAAAGAACCATCTTTTCTGTATCAGGGGACCACAAAACGTGTATTTCCGCTGAAATCTCGAAATCGATTTACGGTTGCATTACATAACTTTCTCTATACTATACGTATATTACTCCGTTTATACCTACGTATACCGGGAAGTAAACTAGTTGTTCTGCAGAATGGCAGACTTACCCGTATTAGTTTTCTATTTGCTTTGGTGTCGCCTTTTTATACGAACTTGCCACATATTCTTGCCATCTATCGCCGTCCTAAGTACATTTTATTGACATTTTCTTAATTTTTCGGTTTTCTAATAGAATTGAAATATTGTTATTGTAAGAATATTAAAGAAAAAGTAAAAACCTCGTCCTTAATGTCAATTTTCTATGAAAAATTTGGAACCATTTATAAGAAAATGGCGTTTTGACGAGAAAAAAATTGCACGCAAAATTGGGGATACTTTTCATGACGGACGGACAGCCAGACGGACAAACTGACGTTTGGAAAAGAACCACTTTTTCTGTATTGGGGAACCCCAAAACATGTATTTTCGTTGAAATATCGAAATTATTTTCGGCATTACATAACTCCCTATACTACGTATATTACTTCGTACATACGTACGTATATGGGAAAGTAAACTAGTTGTGCTACAGAATGGCACAAAACAGCACATTCAAGAAACTGGCATTTAAGCGAAAAAAATTGCTCGCAAAATTGTGGATACTTTATAGGAGGCCCCTGGTGCAAATTTTGAAAATGTCCCGGGGCTTCACGTAAAGTACCCCCAATTTTAAATAATGTTTTTCAAAATCTCAAAGCTTCGACTCGAGCCAGATGAACACGTGTTTGTTTGTTTTTATTTATTTTTTTTCTTCCAATTTGGAGAAATCCTTCGTATGGTTTAGGTCATAGTAGTGTTCAAGGACAGACGGACGATTTGGAAAGAAAAACAAGAAAAAAAACGTATTAGGTGCCAGGGAACCCCAAAACGGACGTGTATTTTCCGTGAAAATCTCGAAATCAATTTTCCGAACTTTCTTTATACGACGAATATTACTCTGTATATCCGTACGTATACGCGAAAGTAAAAACGGGGATTCTGACTACATATAGTGTTAGAGAAAGTAATTTACTGTATATAGGAACAAGTTTTATCCACTTTTTGGTCATCAGGGCCAACGACTCGAACGTTTCGGTCGAAAAACCGCCGATTTCCGCCGCAGTATGGGTGTGTCAAGCCTTCACAACCACTTATAGCATAATCACATCAAACCAAATAGAATATTTAGTACTAATTTATTTCACAAAATATAAATTTATTACCATATAAAATAAATGTGGTTGTGCTGACGTGACTGTCAAGCTGTCGCAACCCAATTGAAATAATATTTAATACTCTTTTATTAGTAATTTATAACCCCAAAATGATTTTTTTCTGTTGCCGTTTATTAAATAAATATTGTTATATCCAATTGTGCGACCATACCAGGCATTGGAGTGCGAGAATAGAGTACGAACGGGCACAATCAAATCAAACCAAATAGATACATAAATATGAATTCAGTATTAATTTATTACCCATAACAGATATTAATTTCTGTTGCCATATATATAAAAGAGAATGTGCGTGTGTCGCACATAGATGAATAAGCTATTCGATCAATTTCGCTGAAAATTTAACACTTCGTTCTTAGCAATGGGAGTGTTCAAAGAGTTGTTTGAATTAAATCGGACATGTGTAGGGCGTTGTTGATTATTTATTCGTTTATGACAACTCAAACGCCCCTGAATACTACCCAACCTGCCGCATAGTGAAGGATTAAGCACATTCAAGTATTCTGCCCCTGCTATTCTGCAATTTCGGCCGGCATTGTTACTTGAATCTCGGACAAGTAAATCAAATGTCTCCAAAGAGAAAGAGTAGAGTTTTTGCACAGCGTAGTGTAAAACGAAATTAGCAATCGCATGACGAGCAGTGTGCGTTGTGTAATACCCTGCGATAGCGAAGCGTTGCCGGCTCCTCTAGTATTAAATATTGTTAAAAACTGAATCATAGTTATCCAACCATGCCATTCGAATATGATAATGGAGAGCGCGAACGGGCACAATGAAACCAAATATATAATTAAATTCACATTCAATACTAATTTATTTCCCCCATCAGAAATTTATTACAGATGCTGTTTATTAAATTAATGTTGGTAAATACGGAGTCAGTTGTGCGACTATACCAGACATTGGAGTGTGAAAATACTGTACGGACGAGCACAATCACACAAAACCAAATAGATAATTAGGATGGTTCTCACGTTACTCTCTCGTCAGCTGATCGAAAAGTTGTAATTTTGGAACGTGCTTGTTAAAAAATGAAGGACGAGTATCAAGTAAATTATTTCTGTACTTTGCATCGATTGGTAAGCTAGTATTTTTTAAATGATGTACGAGTATTAAAACTAGTTAATTATTTTACAAATCCAAGCTAAAAAGCTAATTTGACTCGCAATACCAACATGAAATACTGGTCATACTGGAATAATGTACTTTTATGTATGACCGCATTTCTCTTCAAATTTCAGTTATCTTATAAGTAGGACATTTCTTACTTTTGTAATTTTTTTGAAAGAATACTATATTTAGATTGCAATTAACACCTTCAGAGAACTGATAACTTGCAGGCAATAAATTTGGCAACGCTTTTTATTTATCATATTGGTACCAATAGTTTACAGAGAGCTGGAGAACAGCAATTTTAATAACCTTGAGTTCCGACTTGGGTGCTGCAGCCTAAACTCATGTTTTTCTTCATTAAACAACACTCATTTCCCTCACTGCTACGTGGGAGTTCCAAGGTTAGTTGTAGAACATGAAGTTAAAATCCTGCATTAAACTACGTATGATGTTAGAGTAAAGGTCCAGAAGGCAATAGAGGATCATCCACGAACATCATTAAAATATTTTATCATAATTTATTATACATTACCCCGTATAGGCTTGTCAACTCGGATAGCAATGCGCTCAAACCAGCCTTGCTCAGTTTCTCAATATATAAAATTCCCGCTGAGTGGTACGTCATTCGACGTAGCTGCGCTTTTCCGTTCTTACAAAAACTGATGACAGTTATTTTCTTTTTGTGTTCTTGTCCTCCAAAAAGGGAGGTAAAGTATTTTCATTCCAATTCTTTTTTCTTTAGAATCTCTTTAAATCAATATTTATAACATTTCCCCCTTTTGTAATCCTATGTAGAAGTGTTTCAAATTTGATTATTTATGATCGGATGATACTTTTCCTATACTTTGCATGTTAAACCGCAAGTTTTCATATGCGATTATCTCTTAAACTGTACGTTAGAATTGCTTCATATTTTGAGAATGTAAATAACACCTAATCTTTTGATATATCTCGACTACAACGTTTAATCGTATTTTTGAGATAACGTGACAACCTCCTTACACATGCAATACTAATTTATTAGCCGGAACAGAAATGTATAACTGTTGACATTTATTAAATAAATATTGTTAAATACAATTGTGCGGCCATATCAGGCATTGGAGTGTGAAAATAGCGCCAAATAGATAATTATAGCTGTACCGCTCTCAAAAATAAAATCATGTCGGACGTACCGTTCGTAAAGTCTCGAAAGCTTCTCCCACCCTGCCCCAGCTGCGATATTGCCTTTGCGACAAGACGCGGAGTCGACTTCGAGACCGCAGCTTTCGCATGACCGTCACTCGTCATCACAGCCTTCGTCGTCAGAAGTGGATTTCGTACTGACAGGAGTGTCCAAAGAAATGACGAATTCTTCAATGTATTTGGTCCATACCATAATCGTATTACTGAAACCCTTCTTCAAGACGGCTTATTTTCTGTTGATAATTTGGACAACATCTGCGGTAGAAACAAGTAAGCTGCATTTCGTCTGATCCTTCTTACTCATCAGTTTGTTATCGCCAAACTTGCAGTGTTGAATTACCGCGTGACCCACGAGAGAAAGAGAGCTATGCTATGACAAAGAAGGCGGGTAGGCGGAGAAATTTGTAGCTCTGGAGGGGAAAGCCATGTTCGGGCATTCGCAGTGGAAGCAGTGGAGCAGTGGAACTTTGGTAGAACTATAAATACCCATTCAATATTATTTTCCCCAAAAACAAATTTATTACTGTTGCCATTTATTAAATATTGTTAAAAACTGAATTATAGTTGTCCAGCCGTGACAGGTATTCGAATGTGATAATAGAGTACGAACGGGCACAATCAAATAAAACCAAATAATAAATGAGTACTAAATATTAGTTTTAGTTTGAATCGATTTTGTCCTTTAAAAAAATCGGTTGTGCCAGCTTGATAATCACGCCAGCACAGCCACATTTATTTCATAAATGACAGAATTTTGTGAATAAATTGACCTCTCGATTACGTTCCATAAATGTCTGATGTGATTCATGGCGGGCGATATAGGTGGCCAAAAATCATTCGCTCGAATTGTTCATGATAACACGACGCTTTGGCATCCATGAAAATATCATTGTTGTTTGGGAACATGAAGTCCGTGAATCACTGCCATTGGTCTCAAAGTAGCTGAAGATAACTATTTCCAGTCAACGATCTGTTCAGTTGGACCAGAGGACCCAACCCATTCCATGCCAAAATACACTGTACCTTGTTGACGACTTGGGTCCGTGGCTTCGTGGGGACTGCGCCACACTCGAACACTACCATCAGCTCTTTCCAACTGAAATCGGGAATTATATGGTTGAACCACGTTTTCCAGTCGTTTAGTGTTCAATCCACATGGGCACGAGCCCAGGATGTAACAGACGGCGTGCTGTTAGCGATGGCATTCGAGTCGACCTTCTGTTTCCACAGCCCCTTAGAGTCAAATTTCGCCACCCTGTCCTTACGGATACTTTCGTTGTACGCCCCGCATTGATATTTGCTGTTATTTCAAGCATTGTTGCTTGCCTGAGAGCACTTGACTGTCTCCGCAAACGTCGCTGCTCTGTCTTTCAGTAAAAGCCACTGCATTGTCCATGGTAGAGGCCTGAAATGAGGTTTTCTCTGTACACCCTTGATACTATTGGTTTAGGAATATTGAATTACCTAACGAATCAGCTCCAACTACCCTTCTGCGATCAGTCTGTTAGTTCCTGCCGTGCGACCATTATTACTTCAGAAACCTTTTCTCATGAATCACTTGAGTACAAATGAGTGCTGCCATTGTACTGCCCCTTTATTCCTTTTGTGTGCAATCTTATACTTGCATATTCCTATCCCATGACGTAGTACAACGTCCACTGATCAGCGAATCATTAAAAGTCCATTAAGTAGCATGAAACACATAGAGTAGTTTGAAACACTAATTGTTCTTTCAGGGGTTATGTTTTTTAACCAATTTTACCAACCAAGTTTTTTTTCTGTGTCAGAAATGTACCTTTGTTCTGACAGGAACAGAGGCGGCTGTTGTCCTAACAACTCAAAATGTTTCTTTTTGTTGCAGGTACTTCAGAGACCTTCTGTTAGATCCACTACATCAGTATCTGGAAAGATATGCGTTGCAATTAATGAAACCGTTTTTGTGTTTAATGACGACAAGTGTTCAGACTTAATCATCAGCATTAATCTTCGAAGTGAGGTGGATTGCTGTTGTTTTATAGACAGAGCTAATGTACTGTTAGTTGCTACCAGAAAAGGTGAAGTCACTTGTGTCTCCTTTCAAGGACATGTTGTTTTTGAGAGGTATGTAAATCTTAGGTTAACATCTTTGTATCCTTAGTGAACTTTTGATGTTTGATAGTGAACTGCTGGATGCACGTGTCCAGAATGTCTTAGAATGAACTGACAAGAGAAGCAGATTGTTGTTGGTCTAATAATAAGTCTTGAGAATTGGCTCTGAAAAGATGTGTATCGAAAGGCTGCATGGTTGGGGCGTGTATTTTCATTTGATCCTAGAAATAAATAGAAATATACGAACTTTGAAATGTATTTATAAATTATTAATATTTTATTAAGTGCTAGAATACGAACTATGAAATGTATTGATATTTTATTAATATTTTATACAAGTGCCTAATCGCCTAGGGGTTGCCATATGCGTACACATACGCACACATCTATTTTTATGAAGCATGTGGGGAACTTATTACATATTTGCATATTAAAGTAGAGTACTTACAATAACTGCCCCTTTCCAAAAATAAGTCTTCGCAATCCTACATGTGACATTCTCGTGCACTTTTCGAATTCGCTTGTAAAGCTGGTTGAGAAGGCGCTAAGTCGAAAATCAGCTTCACTGCACCCAACAAACATCTTCACCGTGGATCTAACTTGCCTTTCTTAAGTTCATCAGTCTTCAGGGTGTTATGCTTTAATTGGCTTGTGTTGACAAACGATGCGTTATTCTTAAATGTACTCCGAAAGATCTGATGCGTGGATATGATCCGTCTGTGGTGTTAAAAAGTGCTTGTGACTTCAGTGACCTTTAATTCTGCTCTCCATCTCCTGCTTCACTGGGCATGATTATTCTAGGAGTACCAAGAGAGCTGTCCTTTGATAAACAGTGTGAATTTTAACTTGCAATAACTACATTGTAAATTACTGAGAGATGTAAAATAGCCTATGTTTATTCATCCTTCAGGTAAAACATTTCGCTTTTACTAATCCAATAGTTTTCATGTTCGCTTTCTCTAAACTGGCTTAGGTGGCTCAGGGCATCAATTTATGTCGCTGTATTGCCTAGGACTGGAGGTCCTACGGTTGGAGTCTTGATGGCAGCAGGATTTTCGATACTAGCTAGAGAACTAAGTCAAATTCAGCTGCTGTCTGGAGGAGAATTCTATCTGAAACTACTTGTACCACCAGTCGATATAGATTGTCGCCATTCTATATGTTCTATGCCAAGTGCGATCAGTACTCAATCATGCAAAAATAGACACTCTCTACCATTATTTCGTATGATCTGGTCATGACCTTTGCCACCTGCCTTCCTTATAGAGAACAGGTTCCAAGAGCTATCTGGCAAAACCCACATCTTCACGGTGTCTATCTATCCATTTTCACCATCAACTGTCTGACATTTATATGCCCACTACGAAATGCTTCAATCTGCACCCCACTTTTAGCACTGTCCATTCCTTTAGGTGTGGACTTCTTTATTAGGTGTGGTAATTCTTGATAAGAAACATACCAGTCACGTTGGTTTGTAACATGATGTACTGCACTACTGTCTATGAACCTCTCATCACATTTCAATTTATTTACACCCACTGGCGGGATACATTCTTGGATCGGCATCGGAGTCTGATCACAGTTTTTAGATATATGCCCATTTCCTTTGCATTTACTACACTTGTTTCGCAGTCTCGAAATGTGGCCAAAGTTACCACAAGAAATACGCTTCTTTTCATTTTTTTGAAGCTCTTCTACCTGCGCATTCATTCTTATGCAGGGAGTTATTCTTTTATATACTTAGCCTCGTGTTTGACATCATCGCAGTGGCCCCCTTTGTCTTGTCTCTTCCTGCTATTCGAAGTTCGTAGTTCAGGCATCTTTTGTAACTTTGCTCAAGTCTTCTCTTCTTCAGCTAAATCATTCCTCGTCACATAAATATGATCAAATGCTTTCGAGAGTGTTTGCAGCAGCTGAGCTTGTTATGTAAGCTCATTTTTATTTGCACCTCGTCGAACTTTGCAAAATGTCCCTGCACACACCCTGACCATTCCCATTCGATGTTGCAGAATTTATGACGTAACAAGTCTTTATTTTCCGCCGGCTGTGTATTGTATATCTAATGCAGCTTATCCCACAAATATTTGGCAGTCTCACAAGTTGCAACTTCGTATCGAATGCTAACATTTGTCGCTTCTTAGATTTCAGTTTGCTTTCACCCACGAACTGAATTAAGATGCAAAATCTTTCACCTTCTTCAGGTTTCTTTCTTTCTTTCTTTCTTTTTCCACTGACGACATAATACACTGCATCCCATTCGAGCACTTCCTTCATAAGTATGCGTCACGTGGCCCAGTTTTCTTCCCTACTTCTCTAGTTGAAGCTTCTCTTCACTCATATTTTGCAATTCTCGTACATATTATATCTTGAGACAAATGCGCACTAATAATCTTTCGCGTCTGGTCCGTCTCATGCTCGCGACCGTCCAAAGGTTTCGGTTATGTTTTCTGTGCGAGATCGCACGCTTTGTTTCGGTAAGTGTTCAACCAACCACGCTTTGCTATGTTGATCTCCGTTATAAACATCTATAATCGTTCATATTAACGAAATCACTGTCACACTATTTAACGTCTGTGCGACACGTCTGTACGTCTCACAGGTCACTAGAACTGCACCTCGCAGCAACATAGGCAGTCGTCACGTCCACTTCTAGAGAGCATTCATAGCGAGATGTCCAGGCACTTTCAAAGCAAACACTTCATACCACTCACAAAAATGTACAGACGTCAATTGTTTTTTTGGAATCTAGGACTCACAAAACAGGGATTCTGGCTGGTGTTAGAGGATGTTTTTCTTAATTTAGCAAATGGATTTATCCACTTTATGTGGGCCCAGAAATGAGTTTTTTCTGCCGAAAATCCGGTTTTTTTCGCGCAGAATTACAGAACTTTCCGTATACTACGTATATTACTCCGTATATACGGGATAGTAATAATCCATAACGGTGGATTACTTCAGATCGATTAATCTATGCGTATTGATCAATGTAAATTGGTTACATTTAATCGATTTTTTAAATAATGTCCCATCCCTAATGTGGATTGCCAATTACCCCGCTATCCAGCTTGCGAATTAGCCTTTGACCTTTTCTGGAGGTTGTTTGGAAACTTTAAAATTGTTACATAACTTAAAACATTTAGCTCTTTATGTATTATGATAGCAATATTCTCCAAATCTTTCATTGCCTCGAGTTCACATGGTCAACTCTGCCTGGAGACCCATTTGTCTCAACAAACCCAACACGTGCTTGCAAGAAATATCTGAAACGTTTCGTGTATTTTAGAATAAAAATGCAATTGTTTAAGTAGAATGAATTGCGAACTCCTGCACCTCTGAGATAACGATGGATGTGTTATTAATATATTATTTTACTTCCTGTGATAGAACTATTTCTACTGAGATGTGTGGTCAAGGATACACGTTTGTGAACGTATTTGAAGTTGGAGCACACCAAAATAGAGGAAAATATAATGCAGTATTGGTTGATCACCGTGGGAGCATTTACAGGTAATATTAATCATCACAATTATATTTTCTATGTTAACTTATAAGGAATGGTGAAAGTAAAACCGCATAGAGCACACAACGTGTCTTAAACTCGGTCAAAACGTTTCAAAAATGATAGTAACATGTGAATACGGAACGAATCAAAAGGTAAATTTTGTAACAGACGCTTTGTAAACGTGGTCCTATAAAATGGCACAAGACTTTTTCGTACTAGTTAGTTCCTCTCTTTTGAGTCGGGCTTATATTTTTGGTTTTGCCTCGCCCGTTTCGTGGCTGCCATCTGCGGCTAGGGACCTAACAGGGCCTTATTGGTAACACCTCCCCTGGGGATAATTCTCGGTTAAGAGCCCCCTCATTGTCTCCGAACATCAAACCGAAGTATCCGCTAAGCACATCTCGATGCTGTACCATTACAAATGTCCATGGTAGTTTGTGGGCTTCTCTGCTAGTACTATTGTTCTGAGCGTGGGGAGCAAATTTCTCAAGTTCGCACGCAGTTAACGGCCAGGGTGAGGGAATGAGGAAGTAATAGGGTGTATGGGTGATTTGCGAGGGACTGGTAATACTCCCATGACACAAACACTCTTGAAACTATTTGTGCCTTTATACTTGGATTAAAACGGCAGATCTTTTCAAGGCCACAAGCTGAAAAGAGAGGGTCACGGTTTTCCGAATCGAAAGCTTCAATTCCAAAAATTTATGTCGTAACGAATCTCGCGATTGGATGACATTGATCCCCTCTCCTGCCAGCTCTTATCTTTGAAAGGAATGTATGTTTTAATTGACGTGTGTCCATGGACCTGAGCGTCCCTTTTCCAAGAGTCTTTACGGGGCCCGCTGACTTTTCGACAGTTGTGAAGTGTAAATTATTATACTCATAAGACAGTGTTGACTTTTTTGATGCATACAGGGCGTTTAATGTGCTTTGCAACCCTGAATCCCTTGGTGCGAGATCTTTTGAGGTTTCAAGAAAATAAATAGATTAATAGAAGCATTTGTGTTCACAACGGCGTAGCTTCAGTAAGTGTTACTCCAGGCAAAACTAATGGTATCATCCCCTAAACTAAATATAAAATTAACTATTACTGAATAGTAAATTATGTAATAAAAATTCAAGTATACATATGATTTTGTTAGTATTACCCCTTATTTCCACGAACAGTTCACCCAATAAGTTAAATAATCGTTAAAATCGAAACTCTTTTACCATTGAAGAACCTGTCGAGGTAGGTTGGTTTCTCGTCCGGACGGGGGAATGCAGAGAGGTCACTCAAGTTTTGATTTCTTTCACCGGTCATCTTTTATCTTTCCCCAATTGTTCATTCTCGTTCTTTGATAACATCCTCTCGTTTCTTCTCCCCCTTCTATTTCACTGCCCCCACCCCGTATACTGAACGCTCACCCATGTTTGGCGTGCATGGTGACCCGTGACGGAGGGAATGTCTCCTGACAGTTGAGGGGCTTGTTTGTTTCCCAACTACTCTCCTTGTGTGATGATCTGCTTTGCTCCTAGGGATGCGTGGTTCGCGTATTTTGGGGAACATTCCTTGCAGGTTTCAACACACTTGCTTTGGGCTTGGACCCTTCTAGACGGGCAGTCACTAACCCATTCCCGATCAATAAGCTCGGACTTGTACTGAATTCCAGGGTGAGCGGGGGATCCACGGCGGAGCAGCGCTGTGTCGTCCCCCCACTATATCTCCAATGGCAACTCTGGCACCCCAGTGGAGTGTCCCCTTGTTGAACTGCATTGTGGATGGGCAGCACGGAGATGAATTTCTATCCATACCAAATAACTTCCACAAGGGAGAGGCGATATGCGGAACGAACTATTGATTTAAATAGTTTCTTTTTAAAAGATGACAGGTTGAAAAGGCCTCGTTTCCTTATGGCATGCACCGACGAAAACAAAACTTTTAAAAACGTAAATGGTGTCCGTCTGGCGCGAGCCGTAGAGGGAAGCTCCAAGCGGTCGTGCGCCAGAGGAATGGAATGATTCTATTTGAAGCACGCACCAATGAGCAAATTGAAAAAAAAATCCTAAAAACAAAGCAGATCGTCTGCCTCTAGGTGCTTGCGACGACTCGCCCAACCCTGAATCTATGCAAAGGAGTACTTATCCACGAAGACTTTGGAGAGTGAAGATTTTCTTTCCTTCAAGTGAGGTGTCACTGAACTGTATAGGATCAAAAGGAAGAAGCAGTGGAAAGTGGTCCCCACGTCGACCCTGACGTTTGAGAGTTCCTCTACAACCTTTCATAAGGTGACCAAGGAAAAAGGCTATGGAAGAAATAATTCCCTACAATGACTCTCGTGGAATTTAAACGGCTTCGTGCACGTTCAGATCATTTGAGATTTTTTATCGCCTTAGATCTATAACCTACCTTCAGGAAACTTATCTTCCCATCATGCCCTCTGTCTTCGCGGTTTTAGCCCCTGGTTTGTTCAAGACGACGGACTTATTGCTCACGGTTGTGTCGCGTTACTTATGCGTGACTCCCTGTTCTCTGAGGAACAAAACGTTCGAACCTACACACTGTTTACGTTGTTTCACACCGTATGCGTTCTGATACACCTACCGCCCTTTTCGCTGACTGTGTGCAATATATGCATTCCTCCTGGCCAAGCCGTGTCCCAAGAACTTGAAGATGTGTTTTCTCAGTTGCCCTCCCCTTTTCTTATTGTGAGGGATTTGTAATGCCCACAGTCCTGCCCAAGAGATAATATACTTAAAAATAGTATTGACAACCGGAACAATTCTTCTGAATATTGGCGAAAGCACACATTTTTTCGTGTATTCAAACACTTTCTCGTCCGTAGATCTGGCTCTGCAGTCCATCTCTCTCCATCTTTGTGTCCTTGGTGACCTGCATGGCAGTGACAACTTCCCCATTCAGATCAATCTCGATATTCCCGACCAAAACGTTGCCCGTCCTCGTTGGCTAATCCACCGAGCCGAGTGGGAAACATTCGATAACGAAATGCGGATATCGGAAAAGTGCCCAAACAATATCGATGCTATGGTTTCCCGTTTTACTGATGCCGTTCTTCATGCAGCATCAATTACCATCCCAAAGTCGTCGGGTCACCCACAATACGACATCCGTGCCATCCATCATCTTTTATCTTTCCCCAATTGTTCATTCTCGTTCTTTGATAACATCCTCTCGTTTCTTCTCCCCCTTCTATTTCACTGCCCCCACCCCGTATACTGAACGCTCACCCATGTTTGGCGTGCATGGTGACCCGTGACGGAGGGAATGTCTCCTGACAGTTGAGGGGCTTGTTTGTTTCCCAACTACTCTCCTTGTGTGATGATCTGCTTTGCTCCTAGGGATGCGTGGTTCGCGTATTTTGGGGAACATTCCTTGCAGGTTTCAACACACTTGCTTTGGGCTTGGACCCTTCTAGACGGGCAGTCACTAACCCATTCCCGATCAATAAGCTCGGACT
Source organism: Gryllus longicercus (assembly GCA_038098605.1). Lineage (NCBI taxonomy): Eukaryota > Metazoa > Arthropoda > Insecta > Orthoptera > Gryllidae > Gryllus > Gryllus longicercus. The sequence goes on along the minus strand of JAZDUA010000143.1, from coordinate 2,562,258 downwards.
TGTACTGAATTCCAGGGTGAGCGGGGGATCCACGGCGGAGCAGCGCTGTGTCGTCCCCCCACTATATCTCCAATGGCAACTCTGGCACCCCAGTGGAGTGTCCCCTTGTTGAACTGCATTGTGGATGGGCAGCACGGAGATGAATTTCTATCCATACCAAATAACTTCCACAAGGGAGAGGCGATATGCGGAACGAACTATTGATTTAAATAGTTTCTTTTTAAAAGATGACAGGTTGAAAAGGCCTCGTTTCCTTATGGCATGCACCGACGAAAACAAAACTTTTAAAAACGTAAATGGTGTCCGTCTGGCGCGAGCCGTAGAGGGAAGCTCCAAGCGGTCGTGCGCCAGAGGAATGGAATGATTCTATTTGAAGCACGCACCAATGAGCAAATTGAAAAAAAAATCCTAAAAACAAAGCAGATCGTCTGCCTCTAGGTGCTTGCGACGACTCGCCCAACCCTGAATCTATGCAAAGGAGTACTTATCCACGAAGACTTTGGAGAGTGAAGATTTTCTTTCCTTCAAGTGAGGTGTCACTGAACTGTATAGGATCAAAAGGAAGAAGCAGTGGAAAGTGGTCCCCACGTCGACCCTGACGTTTGAGAGTTCCTCTACAACCTTTCATAAGGTGACCAAGGAAAAAGGCTATGGAAGAAATAATTCCCTACAATGACTCTCGTGGAATTTAAACGGCTTCGTGCACGTTCAGATCATTTGAGATTTTTTATCGCCTTAGATCTATAACCTACCTTCAGGAAACTTATCTTCCCATCATGCCCTCTGTCTTCGCGGTTTTAGCCCCTGGTTTGTTCAAGACGACGGACTTATTGCTCACGGTTGTGTCGCGTTACTTATGCGTGACTCCCTGTTCTCTGAGGAACAAAACGTTCGAACCTACACACTGTTTACGTTGTTTCACACCGTATGCGTTCTGATACACCTACCGCCCTTTTCGCTGACTGTGTGCAATATATGCATTCCTCCTGGCCAAGCCGTGTCCCAAGAACTTGAAGATGTGTTTTCTCAGTTGCCCTCCCCTTTTCTTATTGTGAGGGATTTGTAATGCCCACAGTCCTGCCCAAGAGATAATATACTTAAAAATAGTATTGACAACCGGAACAATTCTTCTGAATATTGGCGAAAGCACACATTTTTTCGTGTATTCAAACACTTTCTCGTCCGTAGATCTGGCTCTGCAGTCCATCTCTCTCCATCTTTGTGTCCTTGGTGACCTGCATGGCAGTGACAACTTCCCCATTCAGATCAATCTCGATATTCCCGACCAAAACGTTGCCCGTCCTCGTTGGCTAATCCACCGAGCCGAGTGGGAAACATTCGATAACGAAATGCGGATATCGGAAAAGTGCCCAAACAATATCGATGCTATGGTTTCCCGTTTTACTGATGCCGTTCTTCATGCAGCATCAATTACCATCCCAAAGTCGTCGGGTCACCCACAATACGACATCCGTGCCGTATTGAAATGCTGATTGTCCCACCTCGGTGCGTGTTCGGAAGCGGACATTGACAAAGTTTAGTACAAATCTTCGGAGCTTCCCAACCATGGATAATCTGATAAATTATAAAAGAGCCCGAACGAGAGCTAGATTGGCCATACAGGAAAGTAAGGCCGCGTCTTGGAGAGCCTATATTTCATCCCTCTCTTGCCGTACACCCCCTAAAGTAGTGAGGCGAAACGTTCGACTGATCAGAGGAAAACTTCCTTCGCCGCCTGTCTTAGGGATTATGGTTAATGGAAATTTTGCCTCACGAGAAGATATAGTTGAAGAATTGGCCTCTCACTAGGAACATACCTACAGTTCCGTACACTACCCTCCAGGTTTTCTGAACATCAAAACAAGAATAGAGAACTGCAGATAAGATTTGCGTCGCGTGGAGAAAGATTGCAATGCTCCTTTATTCATTGATGAATGTTAACTTTGCCCTCGCTTGTGCGAAAGATCACCTTATAGTCTTGGAGCCTTAGGGGACGGCTCTCTTTGTTTCTAGTAGATTTTCTTTCATCAAGATCTTTCTCCTTGGTGACACGTTCTCCTTAAGTAAGCAGTTAGAAAACTCTTCCGCATGGATCGGTTCTGAGTGTCACTCTGTTTGCCATTGCTATCAATAGTACCGCATCAGTAATTCGAGAGCCTGTGAAAGCATAGCTCTTCGTTGACGATTGCCATATTTTGCTCCTCGAAGAGCCTGCATGTTATTGAGAGACAGTTACAGCTTGTCCTCAACAAACTGCAACAATGGAGCGATGGACCTGGATTCAAGTTCTCCACCTCAAAATTCAGTTGCATGGGCTTCTGTAAAATCACCTCCATAATCATCCTGACCTTTTTTCTTGGGGATCATCAACTTCCCTTCGTCGAATCATCCACTTTCCTTGGACTGACGTTCGACAAGTGTTTAACATGCGAAATCATATTCAAAACGTGAAAAGCCGATGTGTACCACCAGTGAACCTCCTACGCAACCTTACTGGTAGATCATGGGGCGTTGACCGGGTATGTGTTTTGCGCCTATATAAGACCATCATCCGTCCTATCTTAGATTATGGGTGTATTGTTTATGGGTCAGCGTCTTCATCGACTCTGACATTCATTGATACCCAATGCCGGTATGCGGATCAGCACAGGCGCTTACCGCACGAGTCGCATTGAATGCCTCTTGGCCGAAGATGGTGAACCATCCCTGAGCCGAAGGCGAGATATTGTAATGTTCTCCTATGGTGCGAAAGTATCATCTATAAATACACCTTCGCGCCAAGACGTTCTTCACCCGTCACAGGACATCGTACGCACTGAGACCATCTTTACCCCATCCTCCGGGTATCCGTCTCTACACGCTTTTGCAGGAACTCGATATGAAACTCCCCATCCGTGCCCCTCCCCAGTCCCCCGAAGTCTTGTACTCCCTTGGAAGCTTCTCCGACCTAGTGTAGACCTGAGATAATCACACTTCCCCAAATCCGCAACTCTCCCCAGTACTCTTGTGGAATTTCAGGATACGAAATCCATGTATCCCGGCTCTAACTTCATGTACACTGAAGGTTCCTGCCGAAATGGTAACGTAGGGTGTGCCTTCTACTTACACAGTGCCATGCGGAGTCTTCGAATAGACTCTTCGAGTCGCGCTTATACTGCAGCAAAATATGCGATCTTGGAGGCACTTAAGTTCTCTGAATCGATGACATTAAAGGAAGCAGTAATTCAAAAAACTCGCTCGAATCTACCTACTGCTTCTTTGCAATGTGACACTGTGACAATCATCCAACATCAAATTCATAATTTATTGGTATGTCGTTATAATTTGTTTTTTGGTGGATCCCTGGCCTTATTGGGGTAATAGGAAACGAAATTGCTGACCAGGCAGCAAAGCTCGTCACGAAGAAAATTGAGGTAGACATCCTCACAGTCCCAACAAATGAAACCAAGCTTTATCAATTGCTGTATTCTCAGTGCATTGCAAACAGAGAGGCAGAACTAAGTTTTATACTCACGAGAATCAAGGATTCCGTAGAGCCGTGGTCTTCTTCATCCCGTGGGTCTAGGCGCGAGGAGATCATTCTGACACGCCTGCGGATCGGTTACTGCCATTTCTCCCACGGGCATCTCCGCGCAGATCCACCCCCTGCTTGCGGTAGTTGCGAGACGGATCTTGCCTTGCAGCATGTTCTGCACTATTTTTAGGTAAGAGACAGTCTCTCCGTCCGTCCGACTGTCTGTCCGTCCGACTGTCTGTCCGTCCGACTGTCTGTCCGTCCGACTGTCTGTCCGTCCGACTGTCTGTTCGTCCAACTGTCTGTTCGTCCGACTGTCTGTCCGTCCGACTGTCTGTCCGTCCGACTGTCTGTCCGTCCGACTGTCTGTCCGTCCGACTGTCTGTCCGTCCGACTGTCTGTCCGTCCGACTGTCTGTCCGTCCGACTGTCTGTCCGTCCGACTGTCTGTCCGTCCGACTGTCTGTCCGTCCGACTGTCTGTCCGTCCGACTGTCTGTCCGTCCGACTGTCTGTCCGTCCGACTGTCTGTCCGTCCGACTGTCTGTCCGTCCGACTGTCTGTCCGACTGTCTGTCCGTCCGACTGTCTGTCCGTCCGACTGTCTGTCCGTCCGACTGTCTGTCCGTCCGACAGTCTGTCCGTCCGACTGTCTGTCCGTCCGACTGTCTGTCCGTCTGACTGTCTGTCTGTCCGTCTGTCTGTCCGTCCGTCTGACTGTCTGTCCGTCCGTCTGACTGTCTGTCTGTCCGTCCGTCTGACTGTCTGTCCGTCTGACTGTCTGTCCGTCCGTCTGACTGTCTGTCCGTCCGTCTGACTGTCTGTCCGTCTGACTGTCTGTCCGTCTGACTGTCTGTCCGTCCGTCTGACTGTCCGACCGTCTGACTGTCTGTCCGTCCGTCTGACTGTCTGTCCGTCCGTCTGACTGTCTGTCCGACCGTCTGACTGTCTGTCCGTCCGACGGTCCGTCCGTCCGACTGTCTGTCCGTCCGTCCGACTGTCTGTCCGTCCGACTGTGTTCGTCGGACTTCCTGCCTGTCTGTCCGCCCGTCTGTGTCTCTCTGCCGCCTCTCCTTCTGTCCATCTATTCGACTGGCCATACCTACGTTCGTCTGCCTGTCTGTGCCCCTCCGATTTTGATTGACATTCATTAATTTAGGGGGTACTTTACATGAAGCCCTTGGGACATTTTCAAAATTTTCTCAAAAGGTCTAATTTTCACTGTTAACTCTAAATGTTAGAAAATTGCGTAACTTTGAATTTTTTTTTCTTCCTACTACTAGAAAATGAGATAGAGATTTTTCTTTGAATTGAATTTTTTGTCATGAATATTTTTTTGAAAATTTTAGTAGGTTTCTCACAATATTGCATAAAATAGTGTAATTAAAAATATCAAAAAATCACTCTATTTTTTTTCTCTCTCACAATTTTAATATTTATATTATCAGCCTTTTGTATACATTATTGAATTTGAGTGCACGTGCTTCAAATTATATCATCTTGTTAACTGTACAGTTTTCTGTGAAAATTGAGTTCATGCATTTTCAGGAATGCTCAAACCATATTTGCTGTAAAAATGACTCCCAAAATTTTCTTTATAGTTTTTAAATGGGTAGTGTGAAAAGTACTAAAAAACGTGGCATTAATGCCACTTTGAATTATTCTTTTATTTTTTCAAAAAATTACAGAAATTTTGTTTTGTTTTGTTTTTAATTATCTCTCACAAGGATAATATTTGTATTTGCAGCTATTAGTAAACATAATTTCATATGTGAGTACAAGTCCTTCAAATGATTTCCAATGACATTTCTCAAAATCTCAAAAGTTTTCCATGAAAAAGAGCTTCTATGAAATTTCACATTTACAGAAATGCTTAAGCAACATTTTCTTAAAAATCTGATCCAAATTTTGTCAACTAAAATTTCCATGTGATACAAGGTTATACTCTTGTGTATTATTCGTAAAGTCATGTTTCAGTTCTGCCATTAGGGGACCAAACTATTGGCCCCCTAATAAACTAGATGGCATCTAGGTAGAGAGTGGGACAAAATTGAAATCCTAACCCAAAGCAAAGAAATTAGAAAACTAACTAGTATGAGAAAATCTGTGCCATTGTGTGCCACCACTAGTTATATTTTTCTTCTCTTTGAGCAGTCTTTACCTCATCACCAATTGAGATTGTATGTTTCCTTCATGAATGGAAAACTGCCATTTATGTATTCATGAAAAATGAACTGTATATTATTATCCTCATCTCTTGCAGGATTTCGTGGCATGAAAATCCTCATATGAATAAAAATGTAGATGTTGCCATACAGATCTTGAAAGATGGAAAAGAAAATAACAAGGTAAACATAATAATATCGTAATAGAAAAATTGATTTAGTGCCAAGCTGCTTTAGTGTGACTCTTGAAGGTTGTATACATCGGTCAGGTGCATACATTGGCAGAGGGGACCACCAAAATACTCATGATAAGAAGTGCATAAAGGCAAAAGTACAAAAATTATTGAAACCCAATAGATTCCAATGACATAAACCAGTGGTTAGGTAAGTCAGCTGACTATTTGTGCTAAATTCTGAAAGACAAATAAATTACATAAAAATCTTAAAATAGTCTTGGCCGAAATATGCTTTTATCTTGTTTAATCAAGGCAATTTGTCTAGGAAGAAGCTAGACGAGACCCCACTGACTGATAATACTGGGATGCACTACTGACTAACTCTTTAATTATACCATCTCTGACCTTGTAGCATCATGTACAAGATTGAGTTAGACAAAAAAAAAAAAAAAAAAAAAAAAAACTAAAATGTATCTTAAAAAGGGGATGCGTGATTTCATGATTGAGTCGTTCTATGTCAAATCACTACTTACAAAACATTACTATTTTTTAGTGACTTGAAACTTGTTTTATGAGATGTAGGGTAGAAAAAAGATGACTTATATTTTTCGTTTTCCTCTGATCCCTCTCCTTTCAGAAATATTACCAATGATTTTTTCAGAAGAATCCTGTGTGCGCTAACATTTATTGCACGAATATTGCTTCTTTCAGAAAACTACAATTAAACCTAAAAGGATGTTCTTTCATGTGATTTAAATATATTTTTTGTAAAAATACTTTTCTACAATCATATTGTATATATCTGCCAAATTTCTAAGTGAGACACAAAGTAACAAGAATTTCAGGCCATTCACCCACCTGACTGGCTAGCTGGCTGCTGGCACCAATGACATCACCCAAACATCAAATGTCAATGATATAATGTCCAAACATGAAGCATGCTTGAAACTTGTGTTATATTATATTACATTTCATTTCATGTTATGACTTGCAGCGCCATGCACACAGTCGCACGTGGAAGGGTTCTGATGAAATTCTACTCTTAGATTTATTTAGTTACACAAACAAAAGGCATAAGCCAAACTTATAAAAATTTTATTATCAAATGCATTACAATTAGTTAAATTTATTTAAGAAAGATCTCGTGAGTTTTTCAAATTCATTGATACTAGTCTTTAAGAGTTTGCACACATGGAAGAGGATCATCAGAAAGTGTGTACATAAACATGATTGGGTATCTCTTTTGATGAAAACTCATCAGCGTACATTTATCTGCATTGAGGTACACTCCATTAAGTAAGCACCAATGAAATAATTTATCCAAGTTTGTTGCAAGCAATAATCATCCAAGCCCTCAATAACCCAGAAAAATTTACTGTTGTTTTCAAGCAACAGAAACAAACTGTCAATGAATCTCATGGAAAATCATTAATAAAAAATATAAACAGTGAGGGACCAAGTGGGAACGCTGAGGTACACTGGGAGTAGCTTCAATTTTATTAGAATAAATCACTTATACTTCATATATTGTTTACGATTTGTCAAATAATCAATCAATTTAAAACAAGATGTTTATACTTTTGAGTTTCAGCATGTTTAATAGTAACTGTAACAAAACTTAATTAATTGCTTTTACGAAATCCTTATAATTAGTTTCAACTTTGTTTCCATTTTCCATTGCTGTAAACAAGTAATGACTATTATTCAACAAGTTAGTTTCAACAGTTTTCCCCTGTCCAAAGCTGCTCTCTCAAAATTTGTGGATAAATGAAATGTTTATTATGAGCATGTATGAAAAATATTTCCAGCTGACAAAAATACAACAATTATAATAAAAAAATTACAACTTGTATTATAAATTCATTATGATTGATTGACATTACAATTATGTATTCTGTTTGTTGTTAAGATAATACCTTGACTCAAAATACTAGTTTGTGTTGTGTCTTCCTTGTGCATCACTTTTAACGTCTCTGGGTACATATTGTGACTTGAAAGGCACTTTTTGGAAGCAGGATATTGTATACTAATTTTTTCCAAGATTATTTTTGATTAGATTAAACGTAATACAGATGACTCCGGTTATAGTGAACTTCTAGGGACTAACCTTTTTGGTTCACTATATCTTAGGATATCAAAATTAAATAGAATATTAGTGGAATGAGGTCATCAATAAGGTTCCCATTCCACTGTGTTCACCTCAGGGGAGACTTCTTCAATTATGACCTTTGAACGATATTTTTTTGAAGCTGCCTAGAGTTGGAATTTGTGGTACTGTGGAGATATATTCTTTTCCAGGAGGGAATTAATTTCCAGGTCATTTTATTTTCTATAACCAAGGTTTAGGTTCACTATAACCGAATCTTCTTATGCTTATTTATAATGTAAGTGAAACGAGACCAGTAACTTAAGTTCACCAAGGGTTCAATATATTAACCAAGGGGTCCGAGTTCACTACAGCTGGAGTCAACTGTATACCTAGGTGTTTATTTGTATTTTTCTGGTGCTAATAAATATATTTTTAGATGACTTTTTATTTGTTAAGTGGAGAATGATAATTGTAAGAAGAAATGTTCATGTTCTTTTCTGTTAACAGGTATCTTCTGCGATTTTAACACCAGGAACTGAGTGGACTATTGCATGTCTTGGGGAAAATCTCACTCTTTGGTCTGGAACTTCAGAGAATATTTGTAATTTTGCTGACTATGATTTGAAAGAATGTGTTAAAGCTCAAATGTGGAAAGAGAAGTAATATAAAATAAGATAATCATTGTAGGCTTCATCAATGGATAAATATATAAACTTCATTGTCTACAGTGTCTTACTTTTAATTTTGTTGTAGATTTTTTGTGTGTTTGACTTCTGAAGGAGAACTTGCTCTGATGTGTGCAAAAACATTGCTTTGTTGTACTACATGGCATAAGTTCACTGTTCAAGACTTCATTATTGTGAAAGACGAGAATGATTCACATAAAGAAAATATTGCACTACTTTCTGCATTAAATAGTTCATCAAAGTGCATTACTATATTATCATTACCAGGTAATTTTTCTTGTTGAAAATTGCAAGGAAGCAGATGTTGCCTCCAGTTAGTAACTGGGGGGGGGGGGAGAGGATTTGTGGAGTAAATCCATTTGCTTTTCATCTCTTAAGACCCTTGTTCAATCTCCTGACAATCCAAGTGGAATTTATGGTAGACAAAGCAAGCTCTCGCATGTTTACTCAGGGTTTTGTCATTTCCCCTTTTTCTCGCTATCATCTATTCATTATGTCATCACTCAGGGGGCTCAATGACCTCAACAGTTGCAGGGTCCCCTAATCCTTAATAAAAAGTAAGTAAATAATAGTCAGTGTGTGCTTTTATATATGAAAGGAAGAGTTACAAGCAACAGGTTGCAATTTTATATTTGTATTTCTTTACCAAATTTTATTCTTTCTCATAAAAGTATGAGGTAAAATCTGCAAACATTTCTTGAGAAAATTAAAAATCATTTTAATTGATTTTTAGTTTTGCATTCAATGAAGTAATATTTCACATTTCATGTTTAGATTTTGAATTCTTATATTTTTTCTAGTGATACAGAATTATCGTCACCTATGTATTAACACATACCAAATTTTGTTTCTATTTTGATTGAAACAGTCCTGTTTTTAGAAGAGTGTCATATGTCCTGGCAATATGATATATTAGGTTTGTTGCGTTTTATAGAAATTAAGGAATCATTTTGAAAACTCACAATATTTCAGTTTCTAAGCTAACCTGTATCTAAACTTGAAAATGCTGAACTCTGAAATTTCATTCCAGAAGTTTTTTTATCCTGGAACACTTTTTCAAAAATGAATTTCAAAATCGTAATAGTTTTTAAATAAACAGTTGTTAACTGTTTTAATACAGTCAGCCTTGTAGATTAGCTTGTGCTATTACTTTCATTTCCTTCAATTCAGAAGCAAACAGTCATAATGTTCCTCACTTTCATTTTATGAGAATGCTGATGAGGTATTGTTGACAGTATTAAAGGATGAAATAATTGAGGTAATCTTTGTTGATTTGGATTTATTCAGAGAGCAAGCTTTAGATGGCCTTGATCTCATCATTTGAATACCATTTTTGGATCTTGAGTGTCAGACAAATTGATTTGGCCATATCCACAGCTCTAGAGGCAGCCTTAGTCTGGGGATTAGCCGAAACTGAAACAATTTGGCACAATATGCATTTTTGCACATTTTAATAGAAACCAGATATTTAGCAAAAATGCTAATTGTGTAAGTTTATATCAATGTTTCAGCTAATCTCCATACTAAGACTGTCTCTAGAACTGTGAATGTGGCCAAATCTCTGTGGCTGAAACTCAAGATCTAAAAATGGTAAAATTAGTTATGAATGCGAAGCCATCGTAAGCCATTTCTGAATAACTCTTTAAGTTGGTAATCATGACTTCAGTTATTTCATTCTTTAATAATGCCAACAATACCTACTCAGCATTCCCATGAAATGATATAACTGATGTGCAGTCATGTTGATAGTTTACTTCACAATTTACATGACTTGGTTATTATATAATAGTGTTATGAATTTTGGAAATTACATATCCTTCATTCAATGGAACTGCAACCTCCAGTTTGTTGGGGAACCAACTGCCACTGATGTATTAGATCAGAGTTCCCTATTTGTTTTATAATCTGAATTCTATGAATAGCTGGACTCTTTCTATGGGACAGTAGAATCTTCTGATTTTTCTCTCCTCTCTAAATAGCATGTTCATGACATTTCTATTTTAATGCAAGATTGATAATTGCAAACATTAATTAATGTACTGTCACTCCATATTTATATTCAAAATTTATAATTTTAATTTTTTTTTTTCCCTTTCTTTTTTCAGAATTGGAAATTAAGCATGAAGTGAAAATATCTGAAATGTCATGGTTTATATCTTCTCCATTTACAGTCATGTGCATTGAAGGATACTCTTCTTCTGACAATGTTGTAAAATTGAGAATCATTATATTGTCAAAATGCCATCCTCGGCAGAGGTGAACATCCACTCATTTTGTATTCCAATAGTGTGAAACTATTTACAATTACTCATAAAAGAAAATTATTTTAGTTTTCTAATTATTTCATTTTTGTGTTTGTTAGATTGCAGTTGTGTTTGAAAGAACATAAATTTGATGAAGCTGAAGCTTTAGCAAGACAATTTGATCTTGATGTAGAAATTGTTTTTAAGGAGAAAGCTTCATTTTTTGTAAAGACTTTGTCTTCACAAATTGATCGTCCACTTTTCAACGACTTGATTCATACTTTAGATCAGATATCAGATACCCAATTTGTTACTTCATTTTGTGCAGAGCAATGTGTTTGTCAAATGCGTGATATGAAAACCATGTTAAGATATGCCCTGAAGAGGATACAAACACTTAAGGTATTATTAGGATGACGAAAAAGTTTGTTTTTGTATCTGCCCCAAAACCTAAAAGAAACTTAAGTGTTTAAATGTACTATGATGGGATGAAGGGAATGAATTATTGCCAAGAATTTCTCCTATCTAAATTGAATTTATTTTTAAATAATATTTATTAATTACAAATTATATACAAATAATTATTACATGAGAATAACTCTGTGTGCATACCGGCTCATGAACCAGCTAATTTTATATTACGATAATATATTATATATAGTGTAGTAAAATCAGGACCTTCCAACTCCTTTTGAAATTGTAGACGAAGCTCAAGTGTGCTAGCGTCGTCCAGTGGAGCTTTGTCATACGTTCGCCAATATGGCATGATAAAAATTGGACACATGTATAGGAAGTATGAAATGCATAGAAATCAAGTATTTATAATGATATTTACTGGAAAATACATATGCGAGCCTCGGTTCCCATCTTTTCTACCAGGTGCACCTACTTGTCTTGCCATACCACACCTGGCCCATAAGTCCTCACAATGTCATTGGTCTTTTAGTTCCTGCAAAAAGTGTGTGTGTAGGGTGTGTCACAAGTGTCTCCTCTGGGAGTTGGAAGTCTCTGAGTAGAATAATTACAGATAATTACACTTTACAATGCACCACCTGTTCACAGCTGTAACTTTTGAAAATTACATAGGAATATGTTCCCTTTTTCATAATTGCAATCTACTGTTGCCAAAAAATTCTTAATATGAAGTAATTGTTATAAATGACATTCGTAAAGCAACTGGGCATGTATTGGGAGATGGATGTTTGAATTACAGCTGTGGCATTCAATAATATTTTCTTAATCAAATACTTGTTGGTCATTTCTTGAAGTAGTTTAGAAATAAAATGAAGTTTAAAAAGAAAGGGAATTTAGAGAAGATATGACAAATCACACTTACGTTTTATAAATATTAATATTTCATGCAAAAATGTGTCTAAATTTGGCATATTGTACAACAAATGCAAATGTGCCTCATGTGCATAATGGTGTGTTTCTTGACATTAAATTTTCAAGTTATGGACATCTTGACTAAGTGCTTAACTTAAAAACTTTATTCTGGGGCCCTAAAAACTTTTTTTTTTTTTTTCTCCTGACACCAGAGGGTTCAGCTTAGTTTTTATGTCATAATCTACAAAATGAATCCCTTTTCTGGTAATGAAGGTGCAAGTTTAGTATCTCCAAAAAATTAAAAATCAAAGTAATGATTTAATCTTTATTTTACTTTATATAGTGCATTAAGTAGCTCTTGCTAAAATGTTGTTTCTGCATTAATAAATATTAATCTTTTGTCTTGTAGAAACCGTTGCCTGCTGATATAGAGCAGATATATCTGAAAATTTCTACAAAATTCCGTCATCTACAAACTATTTCTTTAGTGAAGGATGACATTTCATTTAATCATATGAAATGGAGAAACATTCTGGATATTGATTGGTTGAAGGCACTCTTCACAGCTCTTTCAGATGTTAGTTCATCTTGCTTTCTTTAATAATCTTGTAATCAGGAATGAATGCAATTTAAATAGTATTTTGATTTTTGTCCAGGGTGATATAGAAATGGCCAAATATATTTGGTTGAGACATTTGCAAGATGGACAGATTATAAAAGAGGAAGAAATTAAGCAACTGATTGTATCTATTTCACCATCTGCAAAACTGAGTGAAGTTCTAAAGTGGCTGCAATTAATAATACCATATATACGACAATATGCACCAGACATTATGGAATGTCTTGTAAAATGGGTGGTGTATAGATCTAAGTAAGAAACAATAACAATTCCCTAATTATTCAAGTTGTTTCAAGAACTGATCATAAAGCCACGATTTTACTATTTTTAAAAGTACCTCTATGTAGCATTTACATGAGATATCCCTTAAATTGCAGAAGCTAGAAAATATTAGCTTTAAATTGTAGTGAAATTGCATTAATGATAGGAAAAACAAGACTACTATTCTAATCAGAGAATAAAACAAGGTCTTTTAAAGATCTAGATAACAACACTGCACATTTCTCACTATTAGTGGAATCAACTGCTAAGCAGTATAGAGAAGAGAATTTTTTTGTAGATTTAGTAAATCATGTTGCATTGGAATGGGATTCTAACAAACTTAGTTGATAGTTTTACTACTTTAATTTTCTTCACTAAATTATTCATAACTTTTGCTAATTTTCTAAGATTGATGGAGAACGATGAACAATGGCCTTGGTCAGCAATAAATTTTGTTGAAGAATATTATGCATTAACAAAAAAAATTGACAAGATGGAAGAAGATAAACCATCATGTTCTTATGGACATAATCATAAGTATTTACTGTCATTTTTATCTGATCTTCGGAGTATAGAATCGTTAAGAAAAAATTATGGAATAAAAATACAGTTGCAGGATTTCTTACAAGTAAGCTATTTTACTGTAGTTTTCCCATCTTTTTACCCTCTGTACATACAATTGTAAATATAATCATTTACTTATGGACATTTTGTAGGAGAATAAATTGGAAGTAGCAAAGAATATTTTGAAAAAGGTAACTCATCACGATGTGGACAGAATGTTGAATGGTTATATGAAGAATTTTGTTGAAAAGCACAACTTGTCAATAGATTCAGTAGTGTTACACTTTATTGAGAAATTATTGACTGCATTTAGTGATCATTGGATTCACGTGTCTGTTTCTCACTGGGAACCTGTGATGTTGACATGCATTTCTTATGTTCAGTCAGTGCAGGTGAGAATTTGTTTATTCTTAGTTCTTATGCAATCACTAACATTATGTATAACTTGAGGGGACACTAACTCATATGATTATATTGAAATTAATTTACTTGCATTAAGGACCAGATAAATTGTCATTCCACATCCACATATGTGGCAAGGTATGTGTCAAACTCTCACATCAAGCTTGTGTGCACATCTACAGCATACAACTGCACTACCAAAAGGTTGCTGCTGAGATAAAAACATTATTTTGCAGACAATTAAAATATGTTATAAAGCATTGATTCAGTTCAGAATAAATTAATCATTCATTTTTCAGTTATATCTTTAGAAATTATTACAATTTATTCTTAAATTTCAGTGTCCCATCAATAAATGTGTTAAGTGATCTGCGAAAGTAAACAAATTAGAAATAATGAAACAATCTGTTTTTCTTGCTAATTGGTTTCATTTTTTGCTAGTTTTCAAAGCACCCTTCTGGTAACCACTACCTTACAACCATTTGATGTGATTTAATTTAGGATATTAAGGGTATATAGAAATAAAAATTTTTGAAGGCTGTATACAAAAACAAAATTGACAAATATAAACAGACAGGGTAACACATGGACAGACACATGTGAGAAAGGACAGGAACTTTTAGTTTATTTAATAATAACTACAGTGTTTGTAAAAACAATTTGTTATTGATTGCTGATTTTTTACAAGTCATCAACATGTGTAAGAATCGTATTTGATTTGGATTGTCTGTCATTTTTGGTGTATTATGTATGTTAATACATGTATAGGGATGAACTTTTACAACCGTCAACATTTATCAATTTTAGTTATAGTCTGCAGTGTAGGCCACATGTATTAAATCAAAGATGCATTATCTCGTCAAGTAAGATACCTTTCTCTCACCTTGTTGCTATGAGGTAATACCTTCCCCTTGTAGATAAATTATCTCTATATCATCTTATATAATAAATTCAAGTTAATTGTCATATAGATTAGGTAGTGAATAAAAGTTTGCAAATGAAACGTTTTATCAAATATCATAATGCAGAGCTTGTTAACATGAATGCACATTCAAGTGAATGTGTGCCACCTAATAAACTTCTTAACTATTGCCCCTTTTAAACAAAACATTTTTTTTAATACTAGCATTATTAATGACCTATTACATTGCAAGAGATTGTTCATAAAATTGCATTTTATGGCACACATTATGATGTATTAGCCATTAAGAATAATTTCCGTAATCTCAAACTTCTATCAATTCTAGCAAGCAAGTCGGAAGTGGCATTTTGGGGTGGGGTTGCAAATTTGGAAAATGTTTTGCTAATGCCAATTTTCAAACCGTGTACTTATGCAATAAAGTTTAACATTATAATCTAATTCCATTATATACCTATTAACATGCTGGGGAGCTTATTTAGTTAACATTTATTTGCCAAAATGTTAAATCTTCTATATTCAATTTACCTTGGAATTGGTGTAGGGAAGGGAGGGTGGGGTTGCGAAATTGATTCTAAAGAGTATGCGATTTATTGAGATGTCTTTATTTGATCAAATATAGTATTTCATATGCACATACAGGAAAAAGTAAAATGTATATTGGCTGCACTAAAATTTGCAATAATACCATGGAGTGATGCTATGAAGAAATTAGCTGCTGAAGGATGTAAATTAAATCATCCTCAAGTAATTGAAATAAAAAGATTGGAGAAATTAGCGGAAATCAAACTTGTTTTCAAGAAGTACAGACTTCCAACACATTTGCTTGGATCATCTAAAGTATGTTACCATTATGACTTCTACTACTACTACTACTACTACTACTATTATTATTATTATTATTATTATTATTATTATTATTACTATTATTCAAACATTATCTCTTTTCTCGTAAGAGACAGCTTCAAAAATATTAATTTTTTATTTCAGCTCACTGTATTCATCTATTTGATGAGGAAAATAATTTTGGAAGCTCATGATGAGATGTTGAAAGATGCATTAATCATTGCTGAAGATTCAATAAAGTTTCAGACAGAAGCATATTCTATGTGCTTACATTACTACATTTCAGGGAAAATGTGCAATGAAGCACAGATCATTCTTGAAAGTATGAAATCAGAAATATTTGAAATCTGCACCCAAAGATTACTGTGTCGTATAGAAAGTGAGACTGATTTGGATGTTCTCTATGGCTACATTGATGTGATGAATTCAGTCTCATTTCGACTCTCCTCCGTTCTAAACATTAGCAAAGATATGGAATATATTAGAAACCTTCATCTCTTGAACTTGAACTTTGGATATAAAGTAACATTTCAGGATTTTTCTTGTGAAAAGAAACGAAATGATACATTTAAAATGTGGATAAAATCTTTAGTTATTTCTGGTCTAAATAAAGGTTTAGATGTTTATTCACTTTGCAAAGATGCAAAGTATATAGCACAGCTTTGTTTCTTTCCAAGTGGAGATGGATTTCTTGAAATTTTCAAACATTTATCAAAGGATATATTTATCAATGAAGGAAATCAAATTATGGAATTTCTGAATGCAAGAAGGTAAGCAACTTTCAAATGTGTCTTATTATTTTTTTAAATGATATGTACTAAATATTATTTTTGTAACCAATCGAATACAAATACTTCTTTTTAGCTCACCCTATTCAAAAGGCAAATTACAATCTTTCAGTAAGGAGAAGCTTATGAAAATATCTGGAAGTAATCCGGAT
The DNA here is from genome assembly GCA_038098605.1 of Gryllus longicercus. NCBI lineage: Eukaryota > Metazoa > Arthropoda > Insecta > Orthoptera > Gryllidae > Gryllus > Gryllus longicercus. Next base: position 2,545,511 of record JAZDUA010000143.1, on the reverse strand, counting down.
GCACTTGTTTGTTGTAAAATCATGACAGATTGTATTCTCAATGAAAGATTAAGTAAGTCTTAATATTTTAAATCTGAGGATAAATTTAATCTTATAGGATCTTGATAATTTTATTGGCACAGGTATAAACGATCCATGGTTACATATATTGTCATGGATAAATCGGGCACGTGATACATCAAGAATGAGTGTATGTTACAAAACAGAACAGATAAATGATTTCAGACTACTAAATGTATTTCAAGATTGTCCAGGCAGCGCTTGGAAACCAGAAGTTATCAGATTTGTGCAATGTGTATTTCAATCCTTGGAGAATAATAATGTGAGTTACCTATTTTTTCTATTTACATTTTTATTAGCACTTTAAGAGTCTTCTATAGGGAAAAAATACTTTATTTTTTGCAATGTATTTTAGAACTTCCTAAATTGCCCTTCCTACTTACCATTTTCTAAACAAAATATTTGTACTATTTCATCATTAAAAACAAAAGGAAGAGTAAAATTGTATATTTTAGGTTTGTCAATTCTACAAATTACTTTAATGGAGTTTGTCGTCAGTCTTACTATTTAACTTAGAATAAAAATTTCCTCTTAACTAGTCCAGGACACAAAAAAATGCTGCTTTGAATACAGTTCTTGATTGTATGGTCTTCTGTTGAAATAGTTTCAAGACAGCTTTGATATAATTCTCGCTCATCCCTGTATAGTTTATAGATTTTTAGAAAGCTTATAAAATGGAGGTAATTTACTTCATCCAAATGTTTTTGGGCAGTAATAAATATGAGGCATGCTGGTAATTTGATCATTTAATGATAAGTAGATGTATTTTTGTATTTTTAAATTCCATAGTACTTTAGTAGGCTCTTTTACAAAATTAATACACAAAGGCTTGATATGGAAAGAATCTTAACAAATTTGACAAGAGGGGTGTGTGTAATTTTTGTTTATTTTGTATTTTTTTTAATTATTATTATTTCCTTTTCTTACTTTCCTTTTACTCATTACTTAGCACAGTTATGTCTCACTCATCTTTACTTTTTATTACGCTGCATTTTAGGTTTCTGCTGATACAACATTAGAACTCCAACATTTGTCCAAACAATTGCTGGAAGAAAGTGTCTCAATTATGTTGATAACATTATTAAACATGAGTAAATGTAGCATGGAATTGATTCATGCTCCAAATCAGAATTTAAATAATAGGGAGTTGAAGAAAATATTGGAGGACCAGCTTTCTATTATGGTGTGTGGTCAGATTTGTGACATTATCCTAGCTGGTGGAATATTGGTTTCTTTGGAAGAAACAGCTGCAGAATCCTGGCTGCGTGAATCTGTGATTAAATTCAGAACTCGTTTCCAAAAATTAGAAAGAATTGCTAAGCTAGGCATTCTCTTTTCTACTAAGAATAACTTAAATTTTGTTTTGCAATTTAAATCTTTGAAGGCTGAATGTTTGTGGGCTAGATGTTTGCGTAAATGTAACTTGTTTTGTGTAAAAACTCTTGTTGAAGATAAGAAAGAGATAGTGTCAAAATTGATTTTTGAAAAAGATCTTGAAACAGCTGAGGAATTTTCCAAAACCTTTGGTGTTAACTTTTCTGCACACTTGCCCAAATGTTTAGAATATGTTATACTATCTTGGAAACCTGATTTTGAAATAAAACAAGGTAAAGAAGGACAACGTTCTGTACTTGTTAAGAATAATGAAGATGACATTTTAGACACCTGTTTGATCATTTCGGAAAAGATAGAGAAAAATGATTTGAAGCGATGTTTGCAAAATATCACAACAAAAATAAATTTTTATTATTATGAAATGTACTGTTGTGTCAATGAATTGAAAAAAAGAATATTACAAGAAGAATGCAATCATCAGTTTCTTTTGCTGTTTTTGAGAAATTATCTTCGAAGCAGGTAAGTAATAGCTTTATTTTATTTTTAAACGATATCTCCATTGTAGATTTATTGTAGGTTTAATTAAAATAATTTCATAAAGTCAACAAGTCATAATAATATTCATTTGTATTTCCATGAAATTTTTTAACAAACCCAACCACATTTATAAAGAAACTTGTTTTCTTGTCACGTGTGTACCTTTTTTAGTTGTTTTCAGTCTTACGACTTTCCACATGTTTTGTTTAATGAAGAGAATTTTTTAATAAATGGTAATATTATGAAGAGTTTTACATTAACAAGTTTGCATTATTATGAAATTCTCTGTCACAATTGTTGCTTAATTTCATAGAGTTGAATGCATTCTAAATGTTAGAATCCATTGCATAATAATACTTCACAAGCTTCAATGTCAATTCAATGAACTAGTGATGGATAGATTCTTATATTTATATATATTCAGTGATTCATGTTTTTCTCCACGTGCAAAAACAAAAAACCAACCAACCAAAAAACTAACTCAATAAACACGCTCGAAACCAAGCACGTGGTCTTAGTCCTGGAAAATACTCAACCAACCAGATTTGTATTAAAAAAACAAAAAACATGCACACGTACACATATCTTTCAGTGTATAGTGCTGTGGGGAAATGTGTGAGAGTCTGGAAATTTTATACAAATTTCAACTTCAATTTGATTTTCTCCACAGAAACACTTTCCATTTTATTCTCTATGGTTTCAGTTATACCAAGCAGGCAAATTTACATTTTGGCAAGATAAATTTAAGCAGCATTATTAAGCAGTATATGAGTCACCTTGATTGTGTAAAGTATTATATATTGAGGTTGCAATTAATTTCAAGATTAATATCAAGATAGGTGTTTGCATAAAAAACCAAGGGCTACTTACATTACAATTGCTTTTATTTTTATTATTGGACCGAGTTATTGTGCAATTTTATTACAGTCCTATTCAGAAAGAAGAAAGAGATGAATGGTTTTTAATATATCAATGTTCTAATGAACTCCCTACTATTGCTGAATGGCGTCTGCCATTCTGGCCTAATAATATGGATAAAGTCATAAAGTCAGAATTGACATTAAATAATTATGAGCAATGGCTTCATATGACCGGCACTCTGAAAATGTCAGAAGACCTTATTCGAGTGATTGTGCTGAAGCAGTTATCAAATGTACGTATAATCGAATGTAAATGCAAGAAGTCACCTTGATTCGTTTTATTTACTGGCTTTCCCTATATTTTTAAGTTTTGATCTGATGAAGATCACATACTCAACTGTAATACATTGAAAATACTGTTACAATGTTTGTTTGAAATATAACATTGTTGAAATGCTTTGAATATTTGTGTACTATTTTGTAGATGCCTGAACTAACTTCAAATGATGCAGACTGGTGCATGGAAGATTTGGATGAAATTATAATTGATCAAATTTATAATTGCGCAGAAGGGATAGTTAATCAAGAATTGGCTTGTGCAGTATTGTACAGAGTGCTTGGATTTACAAAATGTGGTAAGCAGATTTAATAATGTTCAGTTACTAATCAAATAAATTGTGTCCAAACTAGCATTTCTAATCTTTGAGGACATATCGTGTACGTATAGTAGGAAGAGAATAGGGCCTAAAATTGATGCCTGCGGGACTCCATATGCAATTGGCATAGAATCAGAAAGGTGTGTACATAATGTTCCATTATTCCAGTCAGGTATTTCTATTCTCTGAAATCATTGTTAAAGGTATGAAAATGACCAATCTAGAGCAATGCCACGAATAAAAAATCTATATAAATGAAAATCCATATAAAAATTGCCCCTCAACAGTTACCCTAAAGATGGGAGCAATTTTCTGTTAAGTGTTTGTCATTAAAGTTACAATAGTAAATACTGCTAGAGTCTGATAATATTACCATCATACATGAAGTTACTAATCTACTGATTTTTCTAACAGAAGGCTAGCTTTTTCTCAATACATATATTTCTAGAATAAGGTAGAAGTCCCACCCATCAAAACATTCAAATACGACCGAGAACATATCATTTTTACTTCATGCTTTTAGTTTGACGTGATACATTCAGCGGAGACAATAGAAGGAAATATTTTGCCGTGGTTATCAGAAACAGTGTGATTTGTCTGAAATATGTATAACCAGAAAGAAACTACAGCAGGACATACTATTGGTGTAGCAGATGAAATCTTTTTGTCGAGTTATGCAGTAAAGAGATGATAAACGGGAGCACTGGATGATCTCCGTTACCAGTTTTTTTCAAAGACTAATACTTGTAAATCGTAATCATAAGAATTAGTAAATTGTAAGATCTTGCCGTAAATCCACATGTGATGCAGCCCGCTAACGTAGATGTCGCGCCTACCAACAAGTCAAGTTTGGGAAGACAAAATATTTCTGAGGATTGGTGCTGATCGTCCAGCACACATGTGCCTAATTAAAATAATACGAAATGCACTCTTACTTCATATAATCAAATTGTGTGCTGAAGAATGTAGATGCAGAAAATCTTAACTCAAGTGCTCTTCTCTATGCAAACATAATTTTGAGCATGCGTGTCGCAATTCCCCCACACTGACAAGGGAATAGCATTTCATTTATCATTCAAAATTTCGCTCACAAGGAAGACGTCAAATCCTTTTCTTATTTGTTGAAGACTGTAATTAATTTAACGCAGCACTTAAATAAGAAGCATCAGAACGTTTTGTACCAAGGTACCTGAATAAGGGTTTGTACAACGGACTTTATCCCCTAATTTTCGATTTCAAATGCTGTTACTGGCTAATTCTGAAATTAGAAAAAAAATATTCCTTAATCCACATTGCATTGCATAGGCAAAGCACATATTCGCCATTTATTGACATATTACCGAGTGAAAATGTGGCAGTGTCTAGGGCTTTATTTATGACAATCGTCTCTTAAACAGCATTGCCCTTGTCACCCACTATGCCTGCTGAGTGTCTGTTAAACCAGATATGTATTGCGGGTTGCATTATTTTGTTTGTAAATGTCACTTCTTACCTGCCCACCCATCTAGGGGTGTCTTACCCCCCAAGGTATCCTTTTCCCATTGTAGTTCCCCAATGATAATGTATGCCAAATTTTGAAATGAATGAATGTATACCATGATTTGAAATGTCATTGTTCCCACATTGAAGAGTTAAACAGGGACACAAACACCCACACACATACGTACATATCCATTAATTTCTTTGTATTTTAGTATTTTGGACAATGGGTACATTTATGAGGCAATGTTTACACCGACGATGAAATAAATAATAGTATTACATGTAATAATTATAATAGTTGTAGTAGGTTGATTATAATTTCACAAAGGTGTATTTTTGCATACATTTTTGACAACTGAAAAATAGCGGTTTTTTTCGAAATTCTGTAGCTCACTTGGTAATTGGTGAAAAAAAATATTTTATACAAAAGTTCTAGGACATTTTATTCTCTTTAAAATTTATTTGAATCATTTTTCTACAGGACTTGAGATTAAAGAGCTATAGAGAAAACAAAACGTGTCAGGAAATACTGGTTTTACAGTGCTCTAGAGTTAGCACCGGGTCTAGGAGGTCAAAAACTTGAGTTTTTAACTAGTGTTTGGCTGTATACAACATACTCAAAGAAAAAAGTTTTTATGGCCCTTTTTCCATGGGAAATGTACGTACCGATTGGACTACTAGTGCCTTGGCCATCTGCGCTAGGTTCCTCGGTTGCGGATCCTTGGCGCGAGCTGAGGAAAAACGATCTGTATGTAGGGGAGGATATGGTCCTTAAAGATGCCTGCAAACTTATGTTGATCCATTGTACTTTTCAGAATGAACAGGTACTACCACTAAAACATCCCCCACACCATCACGCTTCCTCCTCCGCCCTGCACACGTCCGGAGTTGCAGGGTGTTAGCGTTCATACGTTTCACGCCGTATACGCGGACGATCGTCTGCCGGGTGGAGAGGAAAACGGGCTTCACGCGAAAAGACCACCTGTCGCCACTTGGTGGACGTCCAGTTGCGGTATTGGCGTGCAAATTCCAACCTTCGACGCCGATGAAAAGCAATCAGCGTGGGCGGCTGCGCCGGAGGCCCATATGCAGCAAAGTTCGCTGAACGGTTGTTGGTAGCCCCTTGGTTCATCTGGGCGGTCAGTTGCTCTGCGATTGATGTGTATCCGCCCGTACACATCTCCGCAGCCCTCCTTCTCAACTGTGGCCCCTGGTGTGCCTCAGTTGCCTTGGCGCCGGTTTTGGATATCGCCATTTTTGCCATGTACGGTATACTTTAACCACGGTGACACGCGATCCCTTTACAAACTTAGCCGATTCGGAAACGCTTCCACCCTTGGCCCGAAAGCCGGTGATCATGATCTTTTGGACGTCCGATAAATAGCTCCGTTTGTGCATTGCGACAACTACTGCACTGTTTTCCGCTTCCATCCGACTCGCTTTACACGAATCGCCTTTCTGAATTAACGACCGCGTTGGCAACAGATGATAATTCACCCACGTTTCATCTGCATTGAGGATTTATTTAGCAAAACCTAAAGTAATATCCTGCAATTTACATTTCCACCTATCTGCGTCTTGGTCGTTTATATCGTTTGATTCGCCGTACAGAACATAAAACGTTATGTTATGGCGCTTACAAAAAGATTCTAACCAGCCATTGCTAGCTAAAAATGATTCACCCATTTACAATTGTTGAGCATTATCTTTTTCCCGTAGCATTTTGCCGAATTCTTAATTCGACAAGTCAGGAAAACTTGTTTGGAAAACAAAAAAAACTCTGTGATTAACTTCATTAGGTTTTTACATCTTTTTCGTCGTTCATTGTAATTTTGTTCTCAAACTTTAAAAAATAAGTCATATTGTTGCTAATGTTTAAAAATGTATATTTGCGGCCCTTTAAATTTAAAACCGATATTTTAATTTTGGAAGGTACTTAACATGAAGCCCATAAAACATTTTCAAAATAAAAATAAAATGAATTCAACTGGAATTTTATATTTCTATCCAGTTTTTTATTAAACTTAGTTATTGGGTAGTGAAGAACGTTTAAGAGAATGTCGCAGGCCTCATGTTCGTTGCAACACCTAATTTTCCGAAAATTGAAAAAATTCAATTTTTCTCGGGTGCTTCCTACACCTACAATAACGAAGTTGTTTTTTTTAATTTCTCGCCTTACGAATGCGTCGTAAGAAAAGAAAGTTATGTAATCGTACGCCGGAAAACGGCGAATTTTCGCCAGAAAAACCCTTATGGCCGGGCTCTAGTAATGAAAAAGTGGATAAATCCTGTTGCTAAATTTAGGGGGAAAATCTCATAACACGTCGAGTAGCCAGAATCCATGTTTTGTTGGTTCTTGGTACCCAAATGTCGATTGCCGGCAAAATATCCGTTTGTCAGTGGTCAACACCACATTCTCTTAAATGGTGGTAGTCTCAAGTTCGTTGTTCTCAATTTTTTCCAAAAGTGAAAAAGCACAATTTTGGGGGGAATCTGTTTCTTAAAGCCGGAAAAAGTTCATGTTCAATTTTTCGAAACTATGAGTAGTTTCCGTGTAATTTTGCGCGAAATTACTTAGGCATTTTTTCTCTCAAAAACCACTCCAATTTTTTTCTTTAAATTCTCTCCTGATTGTAATAAGGTACGCCAAAAAATATGGTGCTTGTCACATTTTGGGATATTGGTCCGTTTCCTTTTCTTTTTCCCTTCGAAAATGCTAAAAACTGAACATTTGGGAAGTACAACACTGGAGATAGCTATTTTGCTTTAAACAAAGTTTGTTGTAAAAAACTGCTCTTTAGAAATCGATAGACGAACCAACGCCATGTGGGTCATGAACACAGTCGATACCTCGAAATCGATTCTCACATCCATTCAATAGTAAACTAGAATGTCTCACAGCCACTAGAACTCTTAATTTGCTTACGTTTTATGTTAGACATTGTGAATACTTAAGTCTATCACTGATGTTAATGTTTACGTCATGCGTTATGTTTACGTTTGCATTGTGAATGGGTCTTTATGTTTATGCTTAAGCACACGTATTGTGAATGAGTCCGGTTATGGACGTAGTCCCAACGTTTATGTTAACGCTATGCTTATGCTTATGTTTGCATTGGATTTTAGATTTATTTAGTCAAAAAACAGTAAAAACTGTATGTGACGTAGAGGGGAGAAGATTATCTGCGCACGTTTTCTTGAGTTCCAGAATCCCTTCCCGTCATTTTAACTATAAATAGTTGAAAGATGAGTAAACGTTTAACATAAATAAATAAAAATAAATTTTAAAAATCGCAAGATCGTGCGAGATTGTGAATGGGCCTTAACGCGCGATTGAGTCCCCCTAAATAATTACGAAACGCTTGTAACAACACTCCCCCTTGTAGATTCAAGAAGTGAAAATAAAGCATAGCTCAGTAAAACAATTGCATTCATTTTATTTGTGTTGTGTATTAAAATGTATGATAATGTAAGTCGGAAGTAGTTGTAAATGCTGAGTGCACCAAATAATAAGATTGGAGGCATTTTGAGTGAAGGAAGGACGCGCGGGCGAGAAAATTCCTGATTACGCGCCGCGCCGCGCCGCCACCGCCGCCGCTCCCGTTGTGGATGGCGCGTGGGCAAGATTCTACTTCGCCAATTTCATTGTATTCTACAAAATACTACAAATCGGTTTTGAATATTTTCTTCGTAATCTGACAGACTCAATGCAAAATTGATTTTTAAAAAAATATTTCCATTTATTGTAACAACTTCTAACTTTATTATTATTATTATTATTATTATTATTATTATTATTATTATTATTATTGCCTTAAAACGAATTAAGTAGATAATATTTTAATGTGTTAGTAAAATACTCAAAAAAAGGAAGTATGTTATAAAAATATAAATGTTATGTAGCACTAATCGAAAAATGTGTAACGCTATGTAGCCCCTAGGTAACGCTTCCTTAAACCCCTCCATCTTTGGCGTTACGTAATTTATGGACGAACCCTAATAAACTAATAATTTTATTTACGGCTAAAATACGCATCGTGCATTGTTTGTACATTTATGTAGAACGTAAATGTGCTGAATTCAAAGGCAGAAAGCTGTTTTCGTTTAAACATTGGAATTTAAAACTAGTGCTACAACAGCATGTACGTTCTCGCGATATTTCTAATAGCAATGTAATATTATAATATGGCATTTTTTTCGAAGTCTTTAATTTCTACACTTTAATTATCATTTGAAAAATTCTTAAACAATGTAAGCATGAAAATATATCTTTTAAATCCAAAGATTTAAACGAAAACCGCTTTCTGCCATTGAATTTAGTGTATCCACGTTCTACATAAATGTATCGGCGATGCTTGATGCGTAATTTAACCGTAAATAAAATTATTAGTGCATATTACCGCCAACGAACTGCTTCCGTCATTATCGCCTTATCAGTGATGCGTTACAGCAAGGTCTTGCAACAATGACCGCTAATTCCAACGTTTTGCAAATTCATTGTTAATAACCCTGTCAAGAAAATGAAAGTAGATACAAAAATATCACAAATATAATATTGTTATATCAGAGGCGGATCGAGAGACAAATTTTGGAAGGGAAAATTCAAACATTTTTTGTCGAATGTGTCGCATAACGGATTTTGCAAAAAAGGTCGCAGGTTACACGCAGCTCATGCTGCGATAGATTTTATACGTTTAGTGATCATCCGAAAATATTTTTGCTTGGAAGTTTCGTGACAAGTTGGAATTAATAGTTACTGAAAAATTTAGGGGGGGGGGGCTCGCTCTCCTCTCCCTCCTCTCGCTCTCCTCTCCCTCCTCTCGCTCTCCTCTCTCTCCCTCCTCTCGCTCCCTCCTCTCGCTCTCCTCTCCCTCCTCTCGCTCTCCTCTCTCTCCCTCCTCTCGCTCCCTCCTCTCGCTCTCCTCTCTCTCCCTCCTCTCGCTCCCTCCTCTCGCTCTCCTCTCTCTCCCTCCTCTCGCTCTCCTCTCTCTCCCTCCTCTCGCTCTCCCTCTCCTCTCTCTCGCTCTCCTCTCTCTCGCTCTCCTCTCTCTCCCTCTCCTCTCTCTCCCTCTCCTCTCTCTCCCTCTCCTCTCTCTCCCTCTCCTCTCTCTCCCTCTCCTCTCTCTCCCTCTCCTCTCTCTCCCTCTCCTCTCTCTCCCTCTCCTCTCTCCCCCTCTCCTCTCTCTCCCTCTCCTCTCTCTCCCTCTCCTCTCTCTCCCTCTCCTCTCTCTCTCCCTCTCCTCTCTCTCTCCCTCTCCTCTCTCTCTCCCTCTCCTCCATCTCTCTCTCCTCTGCCCCTCTCCCTCTCCTCTCTCTCTCCTCTCTGCCCCTCTCTCCCTCCTCTCTCCCTCTCCTCTCTTCCTCCTCTCTCTCCAAAACGTCCGACCGTCCGTCCATCTAGTGTCCACTTAAACCGTGCATAGGATTTTTCCAAATTGAAGAAACCCCCGTCCATCTGGCTCGAGTGGAATCTATGAATCCCTCCGGACATTTTCAAAATTTTCTTAAAAACGGCTCCAATTTTCTTCTTTAAATTTCTAGTGAGAATAGAGTAACCTACACCTATAAATGTGAGATAGATCCGATTTTCACGATTAACTTTGAATTTCCAAAAATTTCAAAAATATTATTTTTATTTAGGTGTCTTCCTGAATTAAAGAAATTGAAGGAGATGATTTTCCTTTCAAATAAAATTTGTTCTGCATACTGAGTTCTTTAATAAAGTTGTTGTTGTTGTTGTTGTTTTAAATTTTAGTCGTTTTAGCACAATATTGCGTGCAATATATGCAATTTTAAAAAATTACAAAAAGATTTTCTTGAACTCTGTTCCAATTTTTTTCTTTAAACTTTTGGTAGGAAGAGTACTCTAAAATGACATAAATGCCATATTGCTCTATTTTGATTCCTTCAAAAATCAAAATATGTAATGATTGTGACTTGTGTCTCTAATCATTAATAATTATACTAGTAGCAATTTGTTCATATTATTGAATTTATGAGTACTTGTGCTTTAAATAATGTTAGATAAAGTCTCTCAAAAACTCAACCGTTTCCTGTGATAACTAACTCTAAATTCTGAATTTTCAGAAACGCTCAATCGCCATTTTCAGTCTTACTATTTTTTTTTAAGATCTCTCATGCGTTGATATGCACGTTTTCAGCAATTTGTAAACACTATTGAATTTGTGAATTGAAAATATGCCAAATTGTTTTGCAAAAAGATCAGGATTGTCAGAAGAGTTAAGTAATAGTATTCACATCTCCATTGACAGAGAATAATGTTACAGGTGGGGTGCTTTTCATTTATAAATCCTTTTTGACATTTTATAAAATTAAGAAAAGTGGAATTTCATGAAGGTGGTACAAACTTGCTAGGAAGAAATTCAGAAATTTCAAGCTTTGTTTTGTTAGATCATTCTGATTTTATAGTAAATTTTAATTAAAATTTGCAATAAACATTATTTGACAATTAGGAGCACCTAAAGGACAGCTGGCAAAGTTATATTGCGACTTTGCTAAAAAATGGGCAGCTTCAGTTAACACAAATCAAGCTGAACAAATTAAGAGAAATGCAACTCAAACTTACCTGGACATATCTACATCAAATATACTTTATAAATATGGAATTAATAATCCCTGCTACTTGGAAAAGATTTCTAAACCAGATGTCCTAGTGAAAGAACTCTATGCACACCCAGATATTGTAAATACAAATCAAGCCATCAAAAGCCCAGGTATGTGCATTAAAATATTTTTATTTGTAAGAAAAATAATTTGTAAGAAAAAGTCACTTATATTAAACTACTAATCCTGGGGAAATGCTGAAGAAAATGTATAGAATAAGATAAGGCCAAAGTTGAGTATGTCGAATGCGTACTTCACTTGTTGAAATCTGTTGCCAACCTAACAATTGCAAGTTTTCATAAGTCATTTTACCAATTACAGCTATTGAAGTACAGCATAACAGTGGTAATAAATTGTGTGAGGTTAGTAGGAAATGTGAAAGATAAAAAGAGATTTTTAGAGCAATACACTGTTGTTCTACACAGCATTGTAGAACCGATTGTTTATAATTATGTAGTTTCTAATAAAAAATATTTAAGATATGAGATACGAAGCTTTTTGTAAATCCTATAGGCTGCAGTGAGTTACTTTGGCATGATAGAAATGTCTAAATAACAAATCTTCGTATCTTTGCATGGCAATTTCAGCAAAAAATGAACTGAGAGAACCATCAATCGGAATACTTGTTACCTAATGATATGCAACACCACTAAATTGAAATTTTAATTTCAAAAGAATGCACTTAACCATTAATATAATTTGATACAGTGTAATGTTGAAATTACCAACTTTAGGGGGATAAAATGTAAAGCAGATATAATGAGAGGATGAGGAATATTAAGAAACAAAAATGACGTCCAGGGATATGACTTTGTGATCAAGAGGAATGAATAATTTTAAGTTCTTGAGATATTTAAAAACCAAAGAAGATTTTATGAACCAGTTTTAATATGGAATTCAGAAAATTGATAAATGATATAGAGATGTACCAATAGAAGAAACAACAGGTCTCTAAGGAAAATCTACTTTATGTGTCTTTAGTAAACCCGTGGAGTATAACCAGATGGTGCTGATGGTGTATCAAAGACACTAAAGTATTTTGGATGTTACCATCTCATGTCCTATGATTTTTTTTAAACTTTGCAAGTATACTGTGATTTAACAGGATATATTTGTCTGTATTCATGAACAGAATTTGACTTTGAGTTTATAATTAGTTTTATGGCAGCAAAAACACCTGTCTCATCACAACCTAAAATATCTGGATGTTTTTTTCAAAAACTTTCTAGTTTCATCTAAATAGGAAAGTATATGCATATTACATGTGGAGAAAATAAAGTTTTTGTTTAAAATCTGTTTAAAAGAATCAACAACTGACTGTCTTAAAGTTTTCATGAAAGTTTTTTGCATACCATATGAGGAAGGCTCAAATTCTTTGACAGTGGAAATAGCGAATACAAATTTGTCACCATTTGTAATAGGGAGGTGGACTTTTTTTTCCTATGCTGAGTGTTAATAACTGTCTGTGGAGTATCATGGTCAGTTAATTCCAAAAAGCCTCCTTTCTGTATAGATATATACCAATTCAAACAATTCCTAAATGTAAGTCAAAATGTTGTACAGTTGGGAGTTTTATTGTTATTTTAAGAATGAAATGATTATGGGTCTGCTTTAAAAGCCTACTTTTATTCTTATTCATCACAGACATGTATTAAACCTTTTAGATATATAACAATTGTTTGTACTATAAAATATACTTTAAGATATTACATTTTTACATCTCCCAGATATTGTCTTTCTTTTTTTCTTCTTGTTCTTGTTCTTGTTCTTCTTCAAGAAATTGTGGCTTCAACTGAGTTTAACCTTGGAAAATTTAAAGACTTTTCAACTCAGCATATAAAGTGAATTTCATAGGAAACACTCTTCATCAAAATATTTAATGGTTATGTTCACTAGAGATCACTGTCTTTTCTCGCATTTTTTAGTTTTAATGTGGCCTTTCAGATATCAACAGCGCTGTTAATGAAATAAGCAGAATACATGATGGAATAAGGTGGAAGGAGTTATTATTAAAATTATTAGAACAGTGGTTGGCACCTTCTAATTTAACAGGTGACAAATTTGACGAGACAATTACAATTCAAGGGAATCTTCAAACCCTTCGTGATTATGAACAAAATGAAATAGAAAACTTTACGAGGTAACATTGCCTTTTAAAAAATTATTGTAAATGAAATTTTGTATTCAACTGATTTGTCTTTTACCATTTTCAGAGCATCATATTTATTGAGTAAACATGATTCTGATGCTTTATTAGAAACGCTTTTGGAAGTGATCTTTGGAAATGGAAAAGAAAGGAGTATACAATTCAAACGGAATGCTTTAACTTGTATAATGAGCACATTGTCAATGGAAGAAGTCTCTAACTTGTGTTGTAGAGCACCTGACAGTATACGGTAATGTCCATTATAATATAGTTATGTGATGTGCATCAATATTTTGTATTTATTGAGAATTCTTTTTTAATTTTTATTATTTATAGTGAACATCTGAATGTACTTCAGTTTGTAAGTGACTTAGATTCATTAGGTTATATAATGACTGTTTCGCAATTTGTTAACTGCAAGAAATATGACTTGGTAATGGAACTTCTTAGTAGTGGTCAAAAGAATAGACCTGTTTTGTCACTGGCTGCCCAGATTGCTCTGAGATTCCAAGTATTTGATTCTGATATATGGGAACAGCTTTTGAAAAACATGGTACAGGGATGCATGGTAAGTCAGCTTTAATTAAACCAAATATTTGTTGACAAGCTGTACAATGTAGATATATCATATTCTAAACACCTGGAGAGAAAATGCAAGTCAGAATGTGCGCAGCACTGTTTCATGTGGCACAATTAGTTCAAAATCAATGTTACAAGAGTAATGTGATAAACATAGCAATTGAAAAAAGTTTTCATTTTTATAAACAAAAGCATTTGAAGGTTAATCAATAGGAAAATAATATAGGAGATAAATAATTACAGGCATTACTGCAGTGTCACTTCTCATTTTCATATATTTTCAAGATTCAAACCATATGTAATTTTAATTTCTATGATCCAGTTTAATCGTATTTCTTTTGTCGATTCTTGCCTTAATTTATTTCTCTTTCTCTTATTTATGTAGTCTGAAGATCTTGAAGAAGTTTTAGGGAAGTTACCCCCTACTACTACAGGCATTGTTGAAGCATGGACGTATGTTTTCTTTCTTCCATTTCGCTCTTGTAAGTTGTGAAGAATATTTAAATCTTACTAAACAGAATCCAGTGTTTGTGATTTTGATGCATGTTTTTTGTTTTTAATATTTTAGGTAGTATACCTTTGTCAGATGATCAAAGAAAATGGTGTTTGAATAGCTTCAAATTACTTTACAAGTGTCAAGTTACAGATCAAATAGATTTAGTTCAAATGGGTCAATTTTGTTGTCAGTTTGGTTCTCCTCACTGGGCAGCAATGATGCTTCCTTTGGCAAGTAGTGATCAAGTTGAGGTCCTCAAAAAGGTAATAATTTAACCCAATTCTAAGAGATGTCCAAATTGAGGCTCGTACAAATGTATAATTATTTAATGTGTATTCCAAATGTTTTAATTTTATTTTGATTTTGTTTCAGAAAATTTTGAATAATTCCAGTATTAGTGAAGTACTACATAAGTTAGAAGACATTGAAGATTATTATGTACTTTTGAATGTAGGTATTATTTTAGTGGTATGCAGGAATAACAACCTCAGTCCATTTTCAAAGATTTTGATTAAATAGATTTTTAAAGTTTATGTATATAATAAGAGTTAAATTTTTAGTAGTAATTCGGAGTAATATAAGAAAATATTACTTCGAATTATTTTTATCCTTTTAGTTTTGGACAATTTACAATTCTTTATTGTAAAACAGTGAAGAAAATAATTTTTTACAAGAAGACATAAAATATTTGGGGGGGAGGTGATCAAAGTTCAGTATTAACTTGCCTCTATTTGTCTCATCAAAATCTGCGTAGCTGATTCCTACCAACAACGTTAACCAACCAACATGGCTCGGATACATCAGTTTCTTCTGCAGCATCTGTCCACAATGTTCTGGGATGCCTGATTTTTTTTACCCCAACTATATTCTAGTTATGATTAATGTCTGCGAGTGGGGAGAGCTATGTTGTCACTTCCTTTGGTAGCAGATGTTCTTGCATCAGTTTAGCTGTTGAGGCATGCACATCCTACTTATTGTAGTAGAATAACAAATTGTAATAATGACACTTCTTTATTCCATGAAGTACAGGTGCGCTGCAGTCTTCCTTTTACTTATGCCTATGCTAATCCCGTCAATCAAAGGAATAAAGAAACATTTTTGGACAACATACACAAAGCAGATGAAAAGAAAGTCCAGAGAGACTATTTTTTTGAAAAGAAAGTGCATAGTGTGTATGCAAAAGATATAAGAGAGAAGTATTTAATCTTGAAACATTCTGTTCAAATTTCTTTCTTTCTTTTTTATTCTTTATTTTTATTTTAAGTATCAGCATCTTTGCAGTGACATCATCACAGTTTGAAGCCTCTGATTTTAAAACGGAACCCCTTCTCCTTTGTCAGATACTAGCTGCCAAGTAGTCAGAAATTTTAATCAGACAATTATCAAAATTGAACCAAGTGTCCTTGTTATTCTGTACACTCACTGCAGTCTGTTATATAACAAAAAAATTGTCTTTTCATTTATCCCCCTTTGAATTGTGTAACTAGAAAAAATCATATTTTGCGTGATCATGTCTCTGTAGATCTATGCATTGTAGGTTTCACTCAAGTTTAAATGTATCCAAAATATACTCATTTTTTCTAGTTTGGATCAGGACATTTCATGAGCCTTTTCTGCCCATTTGAAAATATTGTCTTTGCTAACACTGCCTTGGCCAAAACTTACTGTCCAAATAACTGCATGCTGTTATTTGAAACGGATATTAAAAAAATTATACAAAGTTTCCAAATTCCAAGTAGTTATTTGATGTGAAGATGTAAGCGAAATGGATACTGATCATTCTTTGAGGGTGACTATGGACTTTGATCACTCTTCTTTAATGTGAAAGGAAAAAAAAAAATCCAAATTAAATGGAAACTTAAATTTTTCCAGGTGTGTTATTTCCAAGTTGATAGCTGTTAATCCTTTGTACATTAAGATGGCTATAGAATAGGAAAATAGGCTTGAGATGAGCTTAGATTGTTTTCCTGTGTACACTTCATTTGTGAATTTACATTACTGATTATTTTTTTTTCGTAAATACTAAAAATAGCCATATTTCTGTTTTAGATAAAGAAAATACTTGAAGAAACAGAAGACGAAAATGTAAAATGCTGAATTTCTGTTTACACAGAGCAGAAACTGTCTAGAAATATTTTTAATGTAAATAGGAAAATTAATGTTAATTATTATAACTTATGAAATTTGTAGTATATTTCATCAAAAGTTCGTAAAACATTTTAATACATAAGGAACCAGAGTTCTCATTTTCACCGTCACTTTAACTCTATTTAAATGCTTAATTCAACCATAGTTTGTGTTGGAATTATGGACAGCTCACACCCCAGTCTGTCGACACACAGATCCTTCCCTGTTTACAGGCGGATTACAACTCATGACACAACTCGTGATCTTCCTGGCTGTCCTGTGTAGATCTTGTGAGGTCTTCCGGGTAGTTGCCAGACCGCAGTCTCTGGCGCGAATCCGCGAAAATCTTCGCCATCTGAATCGCGCGAGACCTCGGAAATCCTCGCCATCTAATTATTCTACGGCCTCCCTATCTCTGCTATTCCGACCCGGGCATGCAGGAGGATCCCGGACGAGGTTCAACTCCATGAAAGGACTTGCATCGGCATTCACCTCGTCCCTCCCCAGCAGCCCTGGGACCTTTTCAGCATGGTGCTCCTCCGGTCGGAAGTCTTCAGGCTTGGTGCTGGATTCCGTCAGCGGCTGTGACACGAACTTGACGTCTCTGGTCGCCTCGACCTTCCCCTCACTTGGTATCCAGATTCTGTAGCCCTTAGTCTCTGCACTGAAGCCCACAAAGAAGCCCTTTCTAGAGCGCGGCTCGAGCTTACCTCTTCCGGGTGACCTGTCCATGACGAAGACTTCACAGCCAAATAGCGTGAAGTCGGATTCATCTGGTGCTCTTCCGAACAAGAGTCCATAGGGTGTCCTCCCGTTTAGTTTACGCGAGGGGCATCGGTTGCGGATGAAATTTGCCGCGTTCACCGCCTCAGCCCAGAGAGAGGAGGGCAGCCCTGACTGTATCAATAAACATCTTGCCGTGTCCATCAGCGTCCTATTCTTCCTTTCGGCTACACCCTTCTGCTCCGGATTGTACGGAGCCGTTAACCTTCGTGAGATGCCGTGCCTCTTCAGTAGTTCGTCGATCTCTCGGTTCTTGTACTCCAGACCACTATCCGACTGGAGACACTTTATTTTCTTCTCCTGCTGGGTGTCCATGGCGACCCTGAAGCTATCAAATTCATTGACAGCGTCGCTTTTGCTCTTCTGAAACTTTACTTCACACCAGCGCGAATAGTCGTCAATGAATGTGTAGAAATATTTGTTCTTCCCATACGATGTCACGCGCATTGGTTCGCATACGTCGGAATGAATCACGTCACCCGCGACGTTCTGAAGCCTTAGGGAACGGAGTTCGGCCCATCTTCCCCTGCAGACATCTCCTGCCACCATCGACCAAGACATCGAATGCAGGGTTTGTCTTGGCAGATGTCCATTCTTTACAGCATCACGTAAATCCGGAACGTTCAAATGTCCGAGGTGGATGTGCCAGTCTTCAAGGGAATTGCTTTCCGGTACCTTCCGCACGTCTTCGTCCTCGGCAATCTTCGCGCACTCACCATTCTCTTGTGCACGGAAGTAGTAGAGGTCGTTCTCGTGGTGAGCAGCACCTTCTCGTCGCCATCTAGAACCTCGGATTTTGTCTTCCGGAAAAGGACACTGGTCCCCTTGTCCGTAATCTTGCTCACCGACATCAAGTTAGTGCGCAGGTCGGACACATACAGTGTGTTTTGAAGGTTGATCACCACGCTCCCGTTCACTTCTGCCCTCGCTGAAACAGAGCCCTTTTCCCTCGTTTCCGTGCACGCGTTGTTGGCCAGGTTTAGTTTTCCAGGCCCTGTATCGTCGATAGCCTCAAAAGAGCTAATGTTCTTGCACATGTGCGATATACATCCACTATCGATGCACCATGCGTTCCGGCCCTTGCAGCCGCCGGTACGGAAACTCACCTCCGGTGTGTTCCTCAACACAGAGTAGCGTCCTCGGCACCACTAGCGGTCTGCTGAATCTTCAGGTCTTGCACCCTTCTAGCCAGCAGGCAATTCCTCGTTCAATGGCCGATTTCTAAGCACACATAGCACTTCATCCTGGAATCCCTTTCCGACTTTTCGCCATTCATGCGATTCCTCGACCTGCCTCCCCCGAATTTCCCGGCAACCATCGCGCTTTGACTTGCACTTCTCCTGGCGTCCTTCCGCGAATCGAACTCTTCTCCGATTTTGATTCGCAGGGCATCGGGCGTCGGCAAGCTATCGCGTGTTGCGATCGCGCATCGAAAGTTGTCGAAACTGTCCGCAAAATTCGTAGCAGGATTACCGTCAGCAAGTCTTGGTTGTTGTTCACTCCCATGTCCGACAGCTTGTCCACTACGTCGAAGAATTCTCGCGCGTCGTCGCCGTCTTGCATTCTCATATAGATTAACTGGTTCAAGAGCGCGGCTTTTTGGGCAGGGCCTTTTGACTGGTAGATTCCCTCTAGTTTTCTCCACACCGCCTGCGACGTCTCGCATCCCTTAATCGGCTTTATTTCGGTCGGGCTAATGGCGAGGATGATGTCGGACTGTGCCTTCAAGTCGGCTTCCATCCACTGTTCGATGGCGTCGGCGTTGGCCCCTGTTGCTTCCGGCTTCACTTTCGTGCCATTCACGTAACCCCAGACATCGTTCTTTATCAGTATTGCGCGTATCTGTATCTTCCAGGTGACATAGTTTTCCTTACTCAAAGTTTCAAACCTTACGCTGGACGTATTCATTTTCGCGGCTTACGTGGTTTAAAAGAAAACAATAATCTGACTTCGCGCAAGTGCTCAAACTGTCCTCGCGTATCTATTCGTGTTACTCTGGGTCCATAACCTGTTGGAATTATGGACAGCTCGCACCCCAGTCTGCCGACACACAGATCCTTCCCTGTTTACAGGCGGTTTACAACTCGTGACACACAACACACTGTTAGCACACACCAAGCCACACGCGCTCTCCTCGACGATCACAGACACAGTACTGCTCTAGACAAAGAACACAGTACCGTCAGTCGATTGCTCGGCAGATCGATGGGATTGTATCGCCCCGTCGATAACTCCAACAGGTATTAAGTTTTGGGGGTAAGGAGACTTTTCTCCTTTAATGTTGTATTATTTGCTTCAATTCTTACTTGGAATGAATTGGGTATTTTCTTATCTCTTTTTCCAATTTTTCCCAAAGATCTAACACTAAGGTCTGAGGGGGTGGATGTACCTTTTATTTATTAGTTTGTTATGCTAGGGATCATTATTCTGATAAAAATAAAATTTATCAATAATACCAGGATTTTCAGCACTTTGTTTTAAATTTTGTTGAAGAATGTCAAGCTAGTTGAACCTCTTCAACTTTTGCTCTTATGAACACACGTTCACCGTCACCACTGACTGACATGCAGCCCCACACCATTTCCTCCTCTGAGCTTCAAGGTTGCTTACATGTTTTCTCCTTTCAGCTCTTAATTTAGTTCTTTTTTATTCCTTCTGTATTATTCTCACTATGAGATTCTCTTTTCGATCAGAAAATTTCGTCGGGCATCCTCCTCTAGGTTGCAGTTTAATCCTCTGTTCATTGATCTACCGTGAGATTATGTGCAAATGCAAATTTTTCAGCATGATTTGCCCTTTGTCTGATGGTAAATATCCAGCCGACGCTGTTTGAAAGTGGTGTACTTCCCTCTGCGACTCATTTCGCTTAAATATTCCCATGAGTCTGATTCATGGACTGACAGGTGACCTTGATTGTGCAGCAAGGGTTGAAGTTTTAAACATTATTTTTGAAGCTCAGAAGATCCATTACCACATTGTCCCAACAGCTGTCTAAATAGTTTTGTTGAAGTAAATACTTTGCACCGGCGTTTTCAGCTTCCTGTAATAAGAGTTTTTCTGATGAAAATTCACTGTTTTTTCATACAGCATTACATAACTTTTTTTCTATTGCGTGAGCGGTAGCGAAAAAGTAAAATCAACACTCTGAACCAAGAGATGTGCCCTATGAGCTCCTCCAAGGATCCACCAGCCCCAATTCTATTTCTTACAATTTGTAAATATCCTGGCAACAATCATGGAAAACAATAAAATGGTACAAATCATTGGTGACACTAATACAATACTCGTAATATTCAAAGAAAGAACAACCAAAGCTTTATAAGACAAAGCCAACTCAGTCATTGACAAATTAATTTAATGGATCCATGAAAACTAACAATAACTAAACAGAGACAAAGCAATCACAATGCTCTTCTACAATTCCCACCCAACGCAACTCACTAAATTTTAGAAGGCAACAGCATTACAGAACACAAACACAGAAAATAAAATTTCTTGAATCACCATACTATCCAACCTCAAGTAGAACGTGCACCTACGTGATATTAATTCAAAATTGAGTAAACTTAAATATGCTCTTAGACTTATAAAAAGGTACAGTGCCTTTGAAACAGTCTGAACAGTGTACTTTTCAAAAGTTTACTCCATTATCAAATACGGAATAGTAATCGGAGGCCAAGCACCCGCTAACCTTCATAATACAAAAGAGAATCATCCAGACAATAACAAATACATACAAAACAAAATCCTGCAGACCTCATTTCAAAAAACCTAACTTACTTCCACTGCCTAAAGAAAAACCTAACAAACGATGTCACACCTTACATATTTAATGCAAATTTATACTCATACTACACAAGGCAAGCATATAACCTTCACCAACCAATGCGCACTAGCACATTATACCAAAAGAATACATTATTCAACAAATTCCATTTACATCTGAGAGAATAACAGGATTACACAGCTTTACAAATAAACTCAAAAATTTCCGTGGGTAAAAACTTTTTCAGGAATTCTTCAGAAACTAATATGTGCAATCTGATTTAAGGTGCTATAGTAGGACAAGGTGTAGAATTACAAAACTTGGCCAAACCTGCCTCCTCCTCACCATTTCAAGAGTGAAACATTGAATGAATTAACATTGTTAAACTATATGTTGTTATTACTATAATTGATATCACATACTCTTATTATTGCTATTATTATTGTTATTGTTATAAGTAGTAGTAAAATGATTATACGAAGTAAATTTTATTTTAGAAACGAAACTAGAAATCTTCAAATGTTAAATTATTTTGCTACCAAAACTAATTATCTACTGTCCCATATGTTAATCCATTTGTACTACCTAATGTCTTAATCTAACTGTAACAAATATTGTAATATATTTCCTAGGCCAATGAGCCCATCTCAATCAGGTTTTTTGTCGTTTCCCTGGTCCTTTGAGCTAGTGGTGAGATAATCCCTTGTTTTGCTTCTGGACAGTAAATAAAACATCACTTTCTGTCTTCATGATTATGTATACAATTGTTCTCCATTCATAAACATCATTTTTGTTTCATATGCAATTAAAATTGTACATGTGACTCAATGAAATAATATTATTATTATTATTATTATTATTATTATTATTATTATTATTATTATTATTATTATTAAAAAAGTTAATAAATCAGCTCAAAGAAGAAAAAATTGGCAAAGTTGCCTCAGTTTGTACTTTGATTTTTTTATAGTGTCTGATGACGTCAGGTCATTGTTGCACCTCCTGCCTTATAAAATGAATATTTTTAACTAATTCGTGAATATCCTTCTCATCAGGGCTCGTGGTCTCAGAAATGTGCTTATCAGTGTTAAAAAGATTTATTTTATAAGACAGGAGGTGTAAACAATGATCTAATGTGATAGAAAAATCAAAGTGTACAGTACCTACTTTTCATATGAAGTCAGATTTCATACTCTTTTATGGCATTAATTATTAATCAAATTCTATGTGTGGTATTTATAAATTTATCTTTTCAAGACCTATCTATTAATGTTAAAAAAGTATAGTGTTCCAGTAAAAAAACTTTGGCCCAATATCATTAAAAAAAAGATATCAAAAAGTTAATAGGTACAATAACTTTTGAACCTCTATGTTTTGAATCATTTGGTGAGTATTCTATCACAATATCTTGAACCATTGAGAGAATATAGTTTGATGTTTTTATCACAAATCCCATTTATTTTGTGTGCTATACAAAAATTGAATCATAGTGATGTGTTGAATGATTTTATCAACTAGTTCTGTTTTAGAACACATTTTCTGGGCTGGTAGGCCGTGATCCAGTTGCCCGGAAAATTTATCTTCTATTGATTCTGGCCATGAAAGCCTACTATTCTATATAATCCTGTTTTATTTTGTGTTGCAGAACAATTGAATCATAGTGATGTGATTTATTGAAAGTTATTAAATTGTATTAACAAAATTTGTTTCAATAAGATGTCTATAATTTAGAATCGTTTTACACAATTCACCTTTTAAAATGTAGTAATTAACAGTAATGGTTTTTTCTCCTTTATCTTTCATTTACTTGTACTTTCAATATATCTACAAACATTATCAATAGCAGTACATAAATTTATGTTCTTAATCCAAATGCAAGGTAAATTACTTTCATAGAACATTTTTCATAAGAAGTTTTACTTACCTGTATTTGATGAATGGATTATAATTTTATTCTTCTGTGTTAGATACTAGAAGAGGATATATATGTATATAAATTTTTATATGAAATAATTTTTTTAAATAATTTATTTAGAAACTTCCATTAAATTTGTTTGTACAAATTATGGATATAAAACTGGTAAAATAACATAAATGTATATTAAAATTTTCAGTTCAGTGTTGTTTTAGTAATTGGTAATACTGAATACATAGAATGTTTCAGCTAAAGAACATTAATCCATCCCTTAAGAAGAATTTGAATTATAATTAATTTCCAGCCACAAAACTAGAAAATCAAAGAGTATTCTCATTATATTCACTTTGTAGCTCAAATCTTGTTATATTGACTTAAGTCATCAATTTTTTTCTATTTGTTGTCAATTCGGCACAAGAAACCATTCGGTCCTGCTGCATATACTTGCCCTTCATTTCCAATTGCAAGTGCATTTATGCATTCTCCTGTATCACAAGATGATAGGCATTTGAAAGAGTTGAGATCCCATTGTTTCACAAACTTATCATAACTTCCACTGTACAGAGTGGAGTCTCCAGCCTCGCGCAAAACATTGATAACCATGTCATGAGCCTGCACAAGAAAGAATTCATCAATATGTAATTGCTAGTTCATGTTGTCTTATATTTTAACTTTACCTTTAAATCATTAAGTTCTTTAAATCCTGTTTCTTTTGTGGCATCAATTACAATAATATTTGTTGCTGATCTTGATACAAAACACACTTTGTTTCCCACTAGACATATGGGACTGCTTCCCTCAATTGTTTTGCGAGTTGCATAATGACCTTTCTCACCTGCAAAATAAAAATTCAACTGACAGAAGAAATACATTAATTAATTTATTGATTCATCATGATAAGTCAATTGTCCAATAATTTACCAATTTCTGTTACGCAGACATCACGATCTCTGACTGTGAAAAGGAGTTTGTCTGTGACAACCAGACCACGTACTTCTTCCACAAGATTAAAAACCAAGAGAAATTCATCATTCTCCCACAACCTGACCTAAGAAAGAGAAAAATCATTAATAGGTGAGACTTTGGTTGGAATTGGGTAATACTTTGAAAGCCTCAATATATACTCACTACTCCCTGGTCATCTCCAGCATACAACTTTTCATTGTCAACATAAAATTTATAAATTTCATTTTCACTCTCCAGCAGTGTGGCTTTCTTTTCAAATGTTTCCACATCCCAGGCTAGAACTTTTCCATCATTTGAACATGTATATAAGGTATTGCCAATAATTGCCATGTCATACACTACAGATTGATGGGCCTGGAACTCTTTGATTAACTTCAAATCAGAACTCCATACCTGAAATTGGTAAATTATTTGATATTCTTTGTTAAGCAATGGTGTTTTAAAATATTTTGACTTTTGTATAGCATTTTATTTTAGGTCTCTCAGGTAGATGTTAAACAAACAGTTTATCAAAAACAAAGATCTTATTTTTCTCTAAAAATAATTTTTGGAGAAGATAATTTCTAGTTCACTTTTTTAAAGTAAACTCACAGGAAAAGCTCCATTTGGTTACAATTTATGAGCATTAAATATAAAATTGTTATATTACATTACTAATTAAGTTTCAATGTTTATTTTTTTATTTATCCTCTCACATAAGTGATATCTCTATGCACCATGTGGAATAGATGCATAATACCACACATTTTCTGAGCTCTGTAATCTCATCTCTCTTTTTAATATATTTAATATACTACAATTAATGGTAGATAGTCATAATTGAAATGAGTACATCAAAGACACTTCAATACGAGTTGCATGGGTACATTGCTTGAATTAATGGAAACTTAAAGCAGTGGTCTTGGGTTAATTCTAAATATGTATGCGAGGCAGTAGTGATGTTATTTTTATTTATGTTAAAATTATTTTTTTAATGTGCTAGTGTTTCATTATAATTGTATAATTTATTTTAAAGTCAGTAACTTGTTATTTATCTTCTTTTAAAAAAATAATTTTCTCTGATATTCATTGTAGCCTTGATTTAGGGAAATATTAATGTTGTTGAAATGTCGCAATACAAACTAGTTAATGAAAAATCTTTTAAGTTAATAATTATGTTATTCTGTGTTTTTATTAAATTAAGTAATGACAAGTATCTGGCAAAAAACTCTGTGGCTGATCTAAGCTAATATATTTGGAGAAAAACACTTTCAGTATCAGGACACCCAAAATGTTTATTTCCTTTGAATCTGGAAATTGATTTTCCGCAGCATTACATAAATTTATCTGTACTTCGTATATTACTGTGTTTAAGTACATACATTGCGGTACACATATGCCCAAGTTTATTTTGCCTTACGAGTACAGCAAAGTAACTTTCCAATCAATGAACAGTACCGGTAAATCTTAGTTTATACACATGAATGATGCCTGATGAATCCAGGATTGTCAATTACTCAAGCATTGACTAAGGAGGTATATATCATTACTCTATGGCTCAAGTTTTTAGCCCTGAAATTTAAGTGTGTTTCTCTCGTGAGGTGGCGGTGATCTTCCCCCGCTAGATGGAGAGATTCGGCGCCGACCTACCGTCGGTTAGCTGTGTTTTCCCCAACCAGTTATAACACTAATGCCCCCCCCCCACTCCCAGCAAGGTCTAAGCTCCTGACCGGTCTCCCAGAATATGTGGTAGTGTAGTGTTAGGGGTGAGGAAAGAAAAATCCCGATCGGTCCATGGGCTGTTTGTTAGAGTCCTGCTGCGGCATTCGCCTGATATTGATCGGAAAACTACCGGTCAGAGCAACCGGCCGCTAGACCTCTCCTCCAGTCATCGACTGAATTACCCTACCATTCTAGTTAGTGTCGAAAATCCTGCCACCGTCGGGACACGAACCTACGACTTTTCGATCAGAGGCACTGCAATGACGTCAGTTGATGCCCTGAGCCTCATCTCCCGGTACCATATTTACATTGGTGAACGGACTACAGTTTTTAATTTGTAGTCGAACAGTGGTTCTAATAACAGCCTAATCCTTCCACAACTAGTAACCATAGAGGTGCTACAACAGCACATTCTTTCTCGCGTGATTGAAAATAGTTTCGAAATATTAAAATATTGTAATTTCTGCCATATTAAAAACTCGGTTATAACTTGAAAAAATTAATTCGAACGAATCGCCTCTCGTGCTGCATTTATTTCCATTGTCGAGAGGCGTTGTCATTTC
Organism: Gryllus longicercus; assembly: GCA_038098605.1. Taxonomy (NCBI): domain Eukaryota; kingdom Metazoa; phylum Arthropoda; class Insecta; order Orthoptera; family Gryllidae; genus Gryllus; species Gryllus longicercus. The sequence continues at coordinate 2,518,915 of JAZDUA010000143.1, read as the reverse complement.
TTACTTTTAGAAATGAAACGATCATGAATTCCTTTAAATGTTACAATAAGGTCACTACATGCTAAATTTTAGGATTTTGAAGGGTAGGTTCTTGAATGTTTTTCATATTTGATTAACATAATAACAAGTAGTTGCATGTCAAATTTTAATACTCCTAGCTTAAAAGGATTGGATACCGCAATAAGAGAAATATTCAGGTACTGCACTAGAAGACTTTCAAAAATATCTTATAATAAATACACTTTTATTCATAGCAAAATAAACGAAGCACCAATTTAAAGTTAATATATTTACATTGAAATGCAGTTAAATTAATAGAAATTATTGTTAATAATATTGACTATATTGTTTGTCTTTAAGAGCCATAATCGTTCGCACTCGAGCTGCTCTATCCAACACATGCTTGAGTGAGTGACAGGGAATTTGGAATCACTGAAGGTCGGGTAGGTCGGGAATTTCAAGAAGGGCTGATGAGGCGACCAGCAATTAAAGTCTTTGTTCATGACACTTTCCTCACTGTATGAATGTTGTCCTGCGAATTTTGTTACATTAGGGAGTTTGCTTCAATCGAACGCTGGCCATGGGCGAGTAAGTCGTATTCATTGCGGTCCAACTGTGTGTTTATAATAGTAAAACCAGTGGTGCTAAAACAGCACATACTTTCTCGTCATTAGTTATGGTTATGTAATACTATTTATACCACCCGAATTATTTTTTCGTGAAAGATTGAAATCGTAGAACATTTGCTGCGAAAAATAATCAGAATGCGACAAATAAAATTATTAAAAGTAAATAAATAATATGATACTGATCGCGTTGGAAAACAAATAGATCGAAAAATATATGATATTAATTAAACACTTCGGTATTGTAATATTCTACAAATATATAAATGGATTCATTTTTATTATCGCAAATGAAAAGTAGATGACATCGCCTATTGTTATCTATGCAGCATTGTGAGTAACAACAACCAACAATGACCACCCATCTATTCGTTTTCACATTTCACACAATTCTAGGACGCAATTTAAAATGAAGTAATATAAATAATATTAAAATAAAATGTGAAATAATCTATAAATTCTAACTGACGTAGCATTCAACTGCATAAATTGGGAGCGGGCGACTCAAGGTTAGCAATCTTTATTTCAACTAGGTTTTAAATAATTTCTAAAAGATTAATTTGTAAACATACAACAAAATCTCCAATGTAAGAAACTAACAAAGAAATATGAAAAAAATACACATTCTGACTTCCGTAGCTACCAACTGCCTCAAAACACCTAAAATTATGATTTCGAAGCGCAGGATATTAAGAGCGGGCGACTAATTTTGACGCCCAATTACTAAAAAAACCTCATAGTTTCGAAAACTTTAATCTGACCGTATTTGAAAATCTGTTTTTGATATACACATTTCATTAAGAAAAAAATTCTATCTTCATAATTATAGTTGCAGGAAGACACAGAGAAACTTTTTTCAATTTTCGAAAAATTAGGGTTTTTAACCAACATGAGACCTGCGCGATTCTCTTAAACATCCTTCAGACTATCCACCAACAATTAATCAAAATCGATGGTGCCTTTTTTTAAATTTTGAAAATGTATCAGAGGCTTCATATGAAGTACCCCCCAAAATTAAAATATCGATTTCGAATTCAAGGGGCCACAACATCAGCCAGATCGATTGGGGATATCAATTTTGGAAAAAATCGGCAGAACGGTTTAACCGCTAGCGTTGTTAACAATCAGACAGACGTTTTGCCGACAATCGATTTTTCGGTATCAAGGACTCACAAAACAAGGATTCTGGCTACACCACGTGTTAGAGAATTTTTTTCTAAATGTAGAAACTGAATTTATCCACTTTTTCGTTACCAAGGCCCTATAATAAAGGGGTTCTCCGCCGAAAATTCGCCGTATTAAGTTCCTTCTTAAGCGCGAGAAAGTAAAAAAATTGCACGTTTAAAGCATTATTTAAACTGCTGAAATAAATAAATAAATTTTAAAAAAAATGTTGTTTTTTTAAATTTAAAAAAGGATGGAATATTTTGTGTGGCTGCAACCCTTTTGAACTTCAAAAGCATTCCAATCAAATCGTGAATAGGAAGGTGGCCAAAGAAATGCGTAAATAGATTCCTCACTTACTGTAAACTTTCCTGTTATTGAAAAAGAAGAAGAAACGGATTCGAGCATATCTTCAAGTGATGAATATTTGCATGACAATCAATAATAACGTTAGTAGTTTAAATAAACTTTGAACTCCTTTTGGTCACTCCTCCGTTTCAAAATGAAAATTTCATGGGACAAGTCATAAGCTACAAGAAAAGCTAGAGATGTTAATGAAGTGATAAATGAGATTTATAACCTAGATGAGAAAAATGATGGAAAAGAAATAATTTGCTAATTGAAAGATAAATTTTCAAGTGTCAAAAGAGCGAATGAAAATATATGATTATAACTTGTCTCCCTTTGTCAATAATATCAGATTATTTATCTCATTACACTGCAGGTGTACATCTATTTCAAAAGAATCTAATTGAATATTTGCAAGAATTTTTTTCTGAAATAACAAAAAAGGTATAATTTCAGTGGTAAGGCCGCAGGGCTATACAAATCACAAAAATAATTTCTCAAATATTGTGAATCACATGTACTAGATCTTGTTTTTACAAAAAAATATCACCATCATTTTTAAAGACCTGTTTTTTTAACTGATTTTGTTTAAAGCAAAAACTCAAGATTTTATTTTGTTTGAAATAGTAACTTTTATGTTGTTTTGAAATGTTAACTTTTTGCAATTTTCTAAAATACAGAGAGATTACTGGAAATGAGACTTGCGCCATATTTTGTATCGCACTGTAATACATACAAGGAGAATATTTAATGAAAAAATTTGGAGCGGTTTCTGAGAAAAAAATTTAAAGGTGCATAAATTTCAAAAACAAATTACGCAAATCTACTCATTTATTTAAAAAAAAGGGGTAAATGACCTTTTGTAAAAATTTAATGTTTAGACCTGATTTTTTTCTAAGCAAAAACCTCTATTTTCAATTTTGTATTTTTTAAAAGTTTACAATTTCGAAAATAGAGTTAGTCGAAAATGGGATAACTACCATGTTGGGTATCGTCCTGTAATATAAATGAAAAAGTTTGGAGTCGCTTTTTGAGAAAAGAAAACGTTTAAAAAATTTAAAACTATTTTTCACGCCAAATTACGCGAAAACTACTCGTATTTACAAAAATTCTTCTAGGTCTTATTTCAAGATCTGTCATTAAAGAACACGTTTCATTTTGGAAAAAAATATCTAAGTCAACGTTGCAGTTGAAAGAAGATGCCGGAAAAAAAGTCTTGTAATTTTCGAAAAAGTGGGGTTTTCAACAAAAAGAATTAGTATCCTTGATGCCGATTATAAGAATTTTGCCTTAAACAAAGTATGTGTTAAAAGTCAGCTCTTTTAATAATGTCATGGGCAATTTTTTGAAAAAGACGAGTACTTTTTGCAACTTGAAATTAATGCAATAAAAATAATTTTCTCAAAAACTGCTCCAAATTTTTCTTCAATTATTTTCCATGGGTAGAAGAAGAAACACTTAAAAGAATGGCGAAGATCTCCTTTTCGTTGAACTCTGAATTTTTGAAAATTGCAAATGTAAAAATGTGAGAAAGTACTTTGAAATACTTACGCAGTATAAAGTGCTGTAAAGCGGTGGGGAAAAGCGTAATTTTTCGACAGAAAAACCCTTATTGCCGAGCCCTGATAAATTTAGAAATAAAGCGAGAAGGTAGAGTGTTGTTGCAGTACTAGTTTTAAAAAGAGCATAAAATTTGCCGTGAGCACCTTTGAAGAATGCATTATGAATATTCTGTATTAAAATATTCTATGCGCACTGAACAAAATGAAAATAATCACATGTATGAACGTTAGTGTCCTAATATTTTTTAACAATTTTCAGTTCACAGCTCTTTGGTTAGTTACGAAGAGCCCTTCTCAAGGTGAATGGAAATACTTTCGCCCTCCTCTCAGCCTTGGACACGGTCAAGTCAGAATCTGTTCATGGTCAAGTCAAGGTGAAGGTTAGAGTTGTCGACCGTAGGAAGCTGCCAAAAATTTTAATTCTACTGAATATTGTCTTCTTTCTCGATAAAACTACACTGTGCCAGGCTGATACCATAGGCCTTCATTGAAATGCAAGTATATACTTGACGGACGGACTGAAGAATGTAAAGAAAAAATGTCGAAAACTCACAATATGGAGATTAATTGTTTTGTTAAAATTATATATTCAAGAAAATAAAATAATTAAGAATTAAAACGTTGTTAATCAATTGCGGGTGTGCATGCAAACAACCGCCGTGCATTTGTAAGAAAGTGTTACGATTTCATCGTTTTCTCTTTTAGGCACAACTAATGAGTTTCTGTGGGTTAACATCCCCTCCCCCGCAAACAAATACAAATTTCACGTTTGTTCCCGTAAAAATATGCGAATTGGGCACGCGTTTCTCACCTTGACTTTGCCGTCTGCGGCGCTGCTGAATAGTTTCCCATTGCGGAATAAAACGGAGTATACATCCTCAAGATGTCTCTCACTTTCCGAAACTCTGGCTGTTACTTGCAACGGCATGTCTTCTGACAGGTTTTGACCGGCAACCGGGAAGGACGACGCGAAGAGAGTGCCCCGAAAGCACGGCTCCCTTCAGAGATGTTGCTTTAAATAGACTTCCCTCCCACAACCCACGCTCGACCCCTCTTGTTATAGTTAGAACACGGGAGAAAATAGCCATCAAAATGACTTCTGGCCCGGAGTGTTTATACTATCTTCTGAATGATGAAATTTGAGTATTACCTTGCTGAAGGTATCAGGATGTTTATTTTTCTCCCAGGGAGGGTCACGATCTTTTCTCGCAGTATCAGTAATTGTATTAAAATATTCCGAATAAAATTTCCAAAGTTAGAGGTGTCGATGACTATATTTTATATTAAAGATTCTGTGACAGTACATGTTTCCTCATTTTATTATTAAAGGTTACGTAATAATATATTATTGTAACTTCTAACCTATACTAACATTCCAGCCATCTCTTAATAAATTCCTAACAAAACGGAAGTCCAGAGTTAAATACATTTTTTCCCTTTCAAAAGTTTAAATGAAAATGGATTTCTGTCATTGAAGTGGAAAAACAACCCAAGAATAAAATATCAATAACAATATCAATTTCAATTTCGGGGGGCCGCAACATCAACCAGATCGATAGGTGAATGTCAATTCTGGTGAAAATCCTGTGTGTGGTTTGATGGTAGTGTTGTTCATATTCGGACAGACGTTTTGACACAATGATACATTTTTGTTTATTTTACAAAACACTTTGTTTTCTGAAGATGAGATAAATAAGAGTATCAAATGTTGCGTGGGATATTGGTGGAGTAAAGGAGTTATAATATTACAAAAATATGTTTGACAAGCCCAATCGGTGGATACCGTTCTAAAAAAACGGTATAAATGTAAACAATATACATTTCTTAAAACAGATTAAACAATTATTTATGTTACTGTTTTAAATGTACAAATTATGCACATTCAGGTTTCTTCGTCTTCATGTTGTCCGGACGCAGTTAAGTAAAATTCTAAACGTGATGTGTACTTGGAATGAATGGAAACAAATCAAGCATATCCGGTTTTTCTTCTCATGAGTGCAGGGTATCAATATTCAATATCGATGTCACTAAAGTACGCCTGACCGGGAGGTCCTAGGTTTCGAATCCTGGCGGTGGCAAGATTTTTGACACTAGTTAGACAGCTAGGTCGAATTCAGTTGTCATCTGGAGGAGAATTCTACCGGCCGGCTGCATTGATCGTAAGTTTTCCGTGGTTTCTCTGATCAATTCCAGGTGAATGCTGGAGCACTACCTAACAAACGGGCCATGGACAGTGTGCGATCTTTCTTTCCTCTTCCTTGTCCACTCCTCATCCCTGACTTCATACACTTCCCCTGATAGGTACTACACTATCCATTGCCAGATTTACTGTTAGTGAGAGCCCCTGAGTTAGTTGAGATGTTGTTAAGTCAATGACAATCTGTTTTTAATTTTGAAACGGTCTTTCATAAGTACCATTAGAGTTAACATCAAAATAAAATATATTTTCAAAATGATTTCCATATAAGGGAATGCGTCCTTAACTTGTTTTTGTGTTGATGCATTATTAATATTATGTGTCAAGGAAAAAATAGGATATTCGAAGATAAAAAATATATAAAATTAAAACAAAATAAAAGGATAAAAATATCACAATTTTGTAATAAATACAATTAAAATGCTTGAATTGAAATGTGTTATTAAAATGACAAAAATATATAAATTTGATTTACATCATATGACTTTTGTTAAAACCGACAATTTTCCCCAAAGTTTTGTATTTGGTCACGGGCTCTCGCCCGCCTTGCCTACCCTTGGATCCGGCCCTGACACTACTACACATGTCTGGAGTCCAGTCACGAACTTAGAGCTTGTCGCGGCTGGGGCGGTGCCACATTGTTGGGAGATATCTGGTAGGGAAAACCCCACGTGATGTATAGGTCGGCACTGAATCTGGCCATCTAACGGAGGAAGATCACCGCAACCTCCCGCGATAAAACATGCAATGTACGTACAGGACTAATGACCTTAGCGATTGATGTGCTCGGAAACACCAATCTGTTCCATCAGTGGCGGGTCCATGGAGGGGGCATGGAGGTCATGGTTCTCCCATGACCTCCATGAAATAGAGAAAAAAATAAAATGGGAAAAATATTGCAGAAAAATTATAAAAACACTAAAAAAATTGGGAAAAAAATTAAAAAGATTTTTTTTTAAAGTTCAAATCTCAGATAGGACAAAACTTTTTGCAGATTGTGAACACAGAGGCACGAGTTGAATCAGTAATGCGATCGCCTAGTGAAGTAACCCGTCGCAGACCGCGAAAACACATGCAATCGAGGTCAAATCTGCGAAATCTTAGCACGGGTCCAGCAAGTATTATAATATTACGTAACTGATATAAATAATACATGGTATTTGCTGTCGTAGCACTAGTAGTTGAAACGATCCAAACCTCATGACTTCAGGGGGGAACCTATTTTGGTCCGTCAGGAGGAGGCCTTCACGTTGTGGCTGTTTGCTACTCAGAGATCTTTTCATTACACTGAATATTCCCAACTGTTCTCTTATTACATCATCTCATACATGGTCTGTCTTAGTTATATCCGTCCTTCTGACTGGAGGATTTTAATTTCTGACTGTCTTTTTTTTTTTTTAATTTAAGGTCGCATGAACATCTAGATCATTAGTGATCATCTCACTGCTTTTGTATTCGACGTTTTGCATCCGCTCTATTCACATGGTATAGCCTTTGGTTTTACAAATTTGATTATGATTTATTACTAGTTTTATTTCTTAATGCCAGTGCCGAAACAGGCTGAATAGGCTACAGCCTGGGGCGTTCAATTTTTGGGGGCGAACGAGTTTCAGCAGATGCAAAATTTCGTTAGGCGAACTTTTGAATGTTTTTTATGGATATATTTATTTTCCTATTTCTAACATAGTGTTAATCATATATATATATATATATATATATATATATATATATATATATATATATATATACATACATATACATATACATATACATATACACACACACACACACACTATGGTATATGTATCAAATAAAAATCGCGATGAGAATTATTTATGCGTACGCAATATTTGTATCGGTTGCAAATATCGTACAACGATTTTTTTTTATTAAAAATATTGTAAATAACTTTAATGTTAAGAAAGGAAATTGTAAAAAAAGTGCTAAAACGTTTGACAGCCTAGGGCGTACATAAGTCAGTCAGGCACAACTTGATGCTCTCCACATTGTTCTATTTATTAATTAGTACTTATTGACTCGTAAGTTCATATGCTCCCTTTTTCGTGAAAATAAGAAATATTGCATAGGCTCTGACTCCTGGAGATGCACATTGCACTCCTTCAACCTCAAAGTCACTCATTTCGTGATAAACTTGTAAAGGATTAATTGAGTTGCCCCACGCAACGACGGGAGCGGCAAGCTGTAAAGCAACGTCTGTCGGGTTGAGCATCTCCGTGAATTGGGGAGTGGCGGGTTCGATCCCCGCCAGTTGCCAGAAATTTGCCTGCAGTGCTTAGCATCGGTGAATTTGTGGGTCCTGCCGTAATAGAATTCATAGACCGACTGCTTTGATCCAGGGGCAATCCAGTTGATCATTTGGGAGAGGAGAGCATCCTAGATTTTTATTAAAATCTTATTATCTCTATTATTAAAAACACACATTTGTTATTAATGTAAAGTAATGTAATGTTTGTAAAGTATATATGTTACTATACAAAATTATTTTTATAAATAATTACATATGGTCCCCATGCCCCCGCCCCGTATCCACCACTGCTCTGATCAGTGGTTTTCCTGATCGCTTCCAGGTGAATGCTGAAGTAACACCCTAACCTACGGATCATGGGCCGCGCGCGATCTTTCACACCTGTCCTGTTTCCATTCCCCGTCCTTAGAGCCGAGCAATGGACCCATAGTAGGCTTACCATGCGTCCGTATTTGTGCGGACACATCCGCAATTTTACGGTCCGCTTACATTTTAGAAAATTTCTAATTTGTTCACATTTCTCTTCTCACAGTACATATTTGTTTGGCATTTTATCTAAGGCGAATTTGTTACAAACCTGTATCATGGAAGAATATACAATTCATCCATGTCTATATTTGGAATGCACGAAGCGCACACACTCTGCCGGCCTAAAAGGAAATGATTCACGGTGTGATGTCCTCGATGGTATCTGTTGTATCAAAGAAATTGCGTTGATCTGCCTCTAATGGTCCGTGACTTGAAAATCAATCACTTCGCTCATCTTTGAGTTCTTTCGTGGTTCAGTAGTGGAGCATAAAGATCGTTCTTATCGAATAAGTAGGACATTAAATTATAAGCAGTATACGTATAAATATAATACATGTACTTTGGGCTGTCAATAGATGGCAGCTGGCAAGAGTCTGTGGCAAGTCCGCGTAACTAGCCAAGACCAAAGGAAGTAGAAAACGAATGTGGAAAAGTCTGTACCATTCTGTAGCACCACTAGTTACTTTCTCGTATAGGCGTTTAAGTTGTCTTACACGGTGCATTTAACACAATCCCTTATCCTTATCCCCCAATCCCTACACCTAATGAGTGATTTTCAAAATCGAAGAGCTTCGACTCAGACCAAATGGACAGGTTTCTTCCATTTGGAAAAAAATCCTTCGCGTGGTTTTGGCGCTAGTGTTCACATATACTACAAACGGACGGACGGATAGACGTTTTTAAAAAAAACAACCCTTTTTCAGCATTCAGGGGACCCCAAGAGTTAATTTCCGTTGAAATCTCGAAATCGATTTTTCACAGCGTTACATAACTTTCCCTATTCTACGTACGTATACGGGAAAGTGGGGCTGCAGAATGGCACAGACTTTCCCGTATTAACTTTCTATTTCTTTTGGTGTCGGCTATCCATTCGGACTTGCCACATATAAATTATACTCTGGATACCTCCCATCTATCGCCGCCCAAAGTACATTTTTTTATATTTTCTTAATTTTTTGGTTTCCTAATTGTAGAGCGTATATATTATTCGAAGATTATTAAAGAACAGTAAAACCCCGTCCTAAATTGCAATTTCCTTTGAAAAATTTGGAGTCATTTAAAAAAAAACTGGCGTTTAAGCGCTACTGTAAATTGGAGATTTTAAGCTGCTTTTCTCAAAATATTTTAGAGTTTTCAAAAAACTTCATTTGTATTACTTTGAAATAATTTAACTCACAAATACAATAGTGTTTACAAATAGTTGGGAATGTACATATTAATGGCGGGAGGGATCTTTAAAAAAAATACATTTGTATAATTAAAAAAAAAAGAGAGAGAGAGAGAGAGAACTTAACGTCATATTAAAAAGTGCACTTAGGACTGTTCTTTCGACAAAATTGAAGAACAAATTTGGAGCTGTGTTTGAGAAAATGGCGTTTGAGCTTTTCTGAAATTGCAATTGGAATAGAGCAATATGGCGTTTAAGTCACTTTATAGAGTGCATTTAGCACAATCCCTACCACAAGTTTAAAAAAAAAAAAATAAAGCAATTTTTGAGAAAATCTTGTTTTTGTAATCTTTTAAAATATCACACACTATTGTGTGGGAACTACTTAAGTTTTCATGCGGCACATAATCAGATGTGAAAGTATATTAATGGTAATCTGTCAAATGCTGATTGGCACATAATTGAGGGGTAATGCTCTAGCAGACAGACACTGGAGCAAAACCGCAAGTAGACATTTCTAATGTATTTACTTTATCAGAATCATCTCAGTGTCCCACTTTGTAACTTACCAGCCTTATATAAAACTTTTCAGAAATTTCAATGGTATTTTTTTCAAATTTTTAAACAGTCGTGTTTTGAGATAAATTGATGACCCAAATGCCACCTTTATAAGTGTATAAGTGTATATCACTCTATTCTTACAAGAATTTTAAAGAAACAATTTGGGGGCATATTTGAGAAAATTTCCGAAGAACTTTAAAATTTCCAATTAATATTTTTCAAAATCTTAGAGCTTTGAATTGAGCCAAATCAACAGTTGTGTTTTTTCAGTTTAGACAAAATCTTTACCTAGTTAAGCTGATAGCTTTCTTAACAGACGGACGGCTAAAATTTTCTTTTTTAACACACACTTTTTTGGTTCCAGGACCCCAAAATGTGTATTTCCATTGAAATTCCGATGTCGATTTTTTCTCCAACATTACATAACTTTCTCTAAATTACATATACTAATTCCTACATATGTACATATATGAGAAAGTAAAAAAATTGTATCCGTGTTTAAAAATGTCTAACAGGTTGAGAATTGAGATGATCCTTGGAAAAAATTGTGATACATAGGGCTTTGATTTTTGGGTTTTACGTATTTTGTTGGTTGCCTCCAAAGTAAAAAGTTATTCTGATACTTCATTTTTACAGTAGTTTCTACTGTAACTACAGAAGTGTAAAAAACTACAGAAGACTTGAGTAGTAGCTAAGAAACTCTAAAGGAATTGAAATTTAAAAAATAATAATTGTTTTTCATTGATTTAGTCAATTGGCGTTGAGGAAGTACTATTCAGCCATATGCCTTAGAGCTCTGAGTTAAACAACTTGCAAGTAAAACCTGCAACTGATAAACCCTTCTAAGGAGGCAGAAATGCAATGCTAACAAACTTGTTCGAGATGTTGTTTACCTCTTTTTGTGTTGTCTTTCTTCTGATTGAAATAATATTGTACTTTTCTATTATTTGGCATTGTGTGTATTGTTGATTTTCTTTTTTTTAAAAAGTAAGTAGAGCAATATACTCTTTAATTTTGCATTGTTTAATCTTTTCTCTGAACAATTCTAATATGTACGTACCATTCAAATTTGAATTGGAGTATAACCATCAAAATTATGACAGTACTTCTCTTTATACTTTATATTAATAAAAACATATGCAAGCAAGAACTAGATAATCAGAAAATGCATCCAGGAGTTAGAAGTGTTTATAGTTAAAAGGTATTCACATAAATGATTCATATAAACCAAATGTCCTTTATTGGCTGTTACAACACAGTTCTATGTTTATTATATAGCATATTAAGTGTATCACCTTCAGAACTTTCTTGTTATTGTTTGCGAACTGGATGATACGGATGTTTCATTTCTGATAAATTTGGAGGATTTTTATAAAACTCATGTAATTCTAACATTGCTTTTTCAGCAATTGCCCATAACTTAGGGTACTCTCTTTTGAAATTATTGTACCATTGTACAATATTGGGATAGTTACTCAGGTCAAATTCCACAGCTTCCAAGCACATAGTTGCAGCAACTAAAGCAAAATCAGCAATTGTCAAAGAATCTGAAAAAAAAATGATTAAGAAATTATATTAGATAAGAAATATTAAATATATGTTTTGAAATTAATTTTATTTCTAGAAAGAATGCAAATGAAACTACATTTAATTTAAATTACAAAAGATATTGTCTGGTATCAATACTTCTTAATCAACTTATGATCATTTCGATCGCGTTGCGATCATCATCAGAGCTTGCAGCTTCTGGGCCGAAAACAAAGTTCTGCAGAACTTTGCAGGCAAAACTTTGGCAGAAAGGCAGAACTTTGTTTTCGGCCCAGAAGCTGCAAGCTCTGATGATGATCGCAACGCGATCGAAATGATCATAAGTTGATTAAAAAGTATTGATACCAGACAATATCTTTTGTAATTTATCATAAAAAAGGTATCTACATCACCAACAATCCAATTAATACATTTAATTTATATTTTTTGTAAACCAAAAATGATTGTCTTCTAATTTAATATTTTTCATAAAGAACATTGAGGTTTATAGACAAGTTAATTAACATGTGTCACCAGTACAATAAAATAAAAGTTGTTTTGATTGTCTTTAATATGAGATGGATACCACGTTATGAAAAATACATTTAATTTAATCCCAAAAATCTTTAAATATTTATTATTTCTTTGCACAACATACAATTTTAGACAAATGACATTTTAGACCTTTTAGTTATTTAATTTAATTATTCCACAGCTGATGTTCACTGTCAGCATTTCTTTACATGTTCAATCACATAAAACTGAATGTTGAAGTGCATGTTCTTGTGTAAATATTGCTTCATTCTTCTCAAATCTACAGTTTGTTTCCATGGAGAAAAAAATTATTTAACTTATTTATTTATTTAACAACAACACTTTGTGAGTTTTTCTGAAAGAAGGCAGGTTTGCTTCATAATCCCACAATTTTGATTGCTGAAATGAACTTGGCAGTGCAGCACATACATACCTAATGTAATTTATATTGGTAATACCTATTTAGCATCTATTGTTTTCTAGTGAAAAGAATAATGCTTTTTCATATAAGGTAATTTATTTTCACTTAGCAATTCATGAACATTATGAATATGCTCTGTGACTGACATACAGAAAACGTACCAGAACAGATTCCATTCAGTTACATTTTTAATCTGTATTAAATTGTACTTATTTAATGAAGCCATTAACTACATACACTAAAATTAAAACTTAATCGCAAGTTTTTTTTTTGACATCTCCATGTTGTAGACTATTGTGTGAACGTCTACAGGGAAAACTGAGTAATATTAAAATTTCTCCTAATTTAGTTCCTTTCTCCTCTCACTTACACTCATTATCTGTTTATTAAAATCTAATATGAATTTGTCATCAAGATTATTCATTATTTGTCTGCGCTTTAATATTTATAACAATATTATAAAATATTTCCATTAATTTATTATATAAACTAATTGTCATTTACCTCCTGCAGAAAATTTTGCTCCTTGCCTTTGTAAAATTGTGTTGAATACTGAAAGACTTTCTTTCATTTTCTTTAAACCAGTTGTGGTTTTAGGATAATCAAAAAAGATTGGAGCAATCTGAAACAACAATTATTTCAATAATTAATCATTGTTTAAAATAATTTGGAAGGTTTATGAACATGAAATTATACTAAGTTTTCTTACAGCATACTCCAGTATTCTTTGATAATATGATGAAAGATTGAATGCCAAGCGATGATTTACAATAGCCCTTTGTTGTACATCTTTTGGGTACAGTTTTCCTTGAGTATCATATTTTTCACTGAGATACTGAAGAATTGCAGCACTAAAAGAAAATTTATTTTAAAATAAAGAATTGTTTTAATGTGTCAAACAGTTAAATTTCCACTTTTATGTATAACAAATAATTACCTCTCACTGAGAAGAAATCCATTATCATCTAGTACAGGTATTTCTTTCTGAGGATTTTTCTGGCAAGATATAACAATACAGTATTTAATTCAAGAAATATGTAAAAGTTAAATATATTCAGGAAAGTAATCACTTACAAGTGCATACTCTTCAGACAAATGCTCTCCATTTACATAGTCGACATCAACAGTAGTGTAATTGAGGCCCAAACATTCAAGGCAAAGACGAACAGCACATGCAGGAGGACTGTCAGAAAGGGAATACAAACGAAGAGAGGTCATTTTATAACCTGTCTTATTTCTTCCAAATTCTGCAAAAAAGACATTAAAGCTTTGATATGTTATTAACATCTAGCAAATATGCAGGAGTTTAATTTCAGTAATGTTCATTCAATTTTCAAATTATTTCTCTTGATGACATTCACTATCATTTAATACAGTGTTAATGTTCATTTCAGTTGAATTTTTTAAAGTGAAAATAATAACTCAACTGAGTTTGTTATTATTTCTACTTTAAAAAGTGAACTCAAATTAATATTAACAGTACATTAAATTGTTATGAAAGCCATCCAGGCGAATGGTATGCATAGGCTAATGATACACCAATGCATGTGAAATAAAAGCTACACTATGCACTTCAGAGGCTGTTGAAAACAGACATAGTGGGTTCCCTGCTCAGAGAGTGTAGTGGTTACAATTACTACCATGTATGATTCATTTATTACTGGTGGAAAAAAAAATACTTATATCCATTAAAAAATTCAAGGTTGTGGCAATATCTCCAAAATTACAAATGTTAAAAACAATAAAATGAAATATGTTATCTCCCTCGTCATCTATGACATTGGATCAAATCGCATTCCAATATCTCAAACCGTTTCCATGGTGTACGCGGTCCAGCGAGCTTATACCAGCTGTCTTATAGACGAATTTTATATAACAGTTACTATAATAATTTGACTGTTTTCTAAAACTAATTTCGTGGCTAACCCAAATACATTCATTTTTGTCTAAAGCCTTGTGCACCGACGTCAACGTTAGCAGCGACTCCAATTCCGAAGATTGCAAGTACTGTGATTCAACAGAAAGGATGGATGAAAAGGACAGAAAGTATTGGATTCAACAGAAACTTGATTTTAATTTAAAAAAAAGACCATACGCATGAGGGTACTTCAAAATAATACATATCAAAAGCATGTATGTAAAGTTAAGTGAGGGGCACATTATTACCGCGTGTAAAATGTAAGACAATAACTTGAATATTATAATACCTGTGTTTATATTAGTGACTGCTTGTCGCTGACCGCAATCCTTCCAGGTGGCCAACAGCTACAGCAGCTCACCTTGGCACTGACGTAGCGAAAGTCAAGGCGGGGCAGGACACAATTGGGGGCAAACGGTTTTCTCTCGTGTCTGCTTTCACTTTTAACTGGAAGCAAAATAACGCGTCCCTTTGACACATTGGAATTATTCACCTATTACTAAACCCACTAGCATAAACTCATGACAGGGCCGAATTTATGTCTTCGTGAGTCTTGAGCCCTAAGGGCCCTTCGTGAGCCCTAAACTCCTAAGCACGAGCAAACTAGAGGACGTATTATAATTTTAAAAACTTAAACAGAAGTAATAAATGTAGAAATTTCCTATAATCTTTGTGTTCATAATTTTTATGAACTAGGTTATTATTAAAGCTATTAAGGCTTTATTAAGGCTATTAAGGCTTAGGTCATTATAAGGCTATTAAGTTTATCACGAAATTACACAAAATATACTCATATTTTCAAAACATTCTACATGACCTTATTTGAAGATCTCTTTTTACTTTCTCAAACACGAGAGAAAGTAATGTAATGCTACGGGGGGGGGGGGGGAAGAAGAAAAAAAAAGAAAAAGAAAAAAGAGGCGAATTTTTGGCAGAAAAAAAATTATTGTCGGGCCCTGATAACGATAAAGTAAATTCAGTTGCTAAATTAAGGAAACGTCAGGGAGACGGCAAAACGTCCGACCGTCTGCCTGTAGGTGAATACTACTAGCGCCTAAATCATGCATAGGATTTTTTCATAATTGAAGAAACCCTGACCACCTGGCTCGAGTCCATTGCTTTGAGATTTTGAAAAAACTTCCTTTAAAATTTGGGAGTACTTTACATGAAACCCCGGACATTTTCAAAATTTTCTCAAAAACGGCTGCAAAATTGTTTTTTTAAATTTCTTGTAAGCATAGAGAAATATACGCTTATAAATGAGGCATAAGTCCGATAGACTCTGAATTTTCGGAAATTACAAAAGTTTGAATATTTTTCGGCCTCTTTCTTCAACTACAAAATTAAAGATAGAGATTTTCCTTCAAATAAAATTTGTTCTTCATAGTGAGTTCATTCATGAAGTTCATGTACACTTTTTTTTTTTGAAAATTCTAGTAGTTTCCGCGCATCATTGCGTGTAATATGTACAATTTAAAAAACATACAAAACAAGATTTTCTCAAAATCTGCTACAATTTTTTTCTTTACACACTTTTTTAAGGGTAGTTCTAAATACACAGTACATAATACACACATCTATAGGATGACATAAACGCCATATTGCTATATTCTTTGGCTTTTCAAAAATTACAAATATGTACTTTTTTGACTTGTCTCGTATATCGTTTTTATTTACACTAGCGGCAATTTGTTCACGATATTGTATTTATTAGCACACGTGATTTAGATAATGTCATATAAAGATTCTCAAAAATTCTACCGTTTTCATACTACTACTGCTACTGCTACTGCTACTGGTACTGCTAGCAAGCTACTACATTTAATGTCCAACCGATCTTCGTTAGACTTTAGTCACATACCATAACATCCGTTTGGTACATTGCCTCACTTGACGCCGCGGGTACCCGGGAGCACTGACCTCACACCTTAGAGGGTCGGCAAAACGGACTTTATAGCAGCGCAGCGTGCGTCCCTCTCAGCTCGGCCAATCGTGAAGGCGCCCAGGTCCCGGGGAACGCTCGCCTCTCGGTTCTGATGTGTGCGATTCTACTCCACCGCAATTCCGTCCTTCCAACAAACGCAAATTGCAATGTGCGTGACGATGACTTCTTTTCGGTAACTGATTAGCATTTTGAGATTCCGCCACGAGCTCACAACGGTGCGAGAGTAATCAGTTCTTCTATGGAATATCTTCATCTCATGACCAATGTTTATGACGGTGCGAACTTAACATTTTCGCGGTTTTTCCTCCTGGCTCGTATATCCATTCTCGTTAACGTTCAAACCTCATATGCCCGCGACCTCTCTTGTTGACCTCCGAATCTCCTCTGTCCTTTCGCATCCTGCCCTCCACTCTCCTTAATGTCTCAATTTCTTCTCTCCATTTGCCTCCCTGCCAAACGCCATCAGCTTGTACTATCCCTTCCTCCTAGACCCACTAAGACTCCGCCCTCTCTCCTCCTGCTCCAATAGTATGTTCCTTTCCATTTCCTTATACTTTTACCAGATTTTGGATTGTGCCTCAGGAAGTTAGGCCACAGTACTGCGCACTGCGTACCTCGCGCGGACACGTGCACGTATCCGATTGCCACGCTGCCATGTCAATTCCGAAGTGTTTACGACACCCGATCGAGTTCGCGCGCTAGCCTCTTTATTGAATTGAATTAATGCCTTATTTTACGTGGCGGGCCATTAGGCCCGCTCTTCCATCTGACCACGCATATTTCGCTACGCTCTTTCCACCAACTAGCGGAGAAAGGCGGTATTTCTTGGCCGACAAACAGGCGATTTGAATTTTGCTCATTTGATCATGGGACAGCCGGCTTTACTTCCCCTCCGAAGGAAGGGGTACGAAGGATTTTTTTGCCCTTAAAAATCCACGGCGTCGATGAGGTTTGAACCCGCCAACTTTGGTATAACAGTCCGATACGCTAACCATTACACCATCGCGCCGACTTCACGGCTGTCCTACGGATTACTGCGAGTGGTCCGCCTGTCTTCTTCCGAGCCATAATGGGGGAGGGAAATACTGTGTGGGGTTACGCATGCTAGCCAGCGGTGCAATAAATATGTTGGCACTCGGTCGCCTCTCCGCGATTCGACACTGCTACACAAAAGGCTTCTCTGCTCTCGACCTCCTTTCTCTTCATCGTCGGTTAGTTATATAGTCAATTTTATATTAAATAATTGATATATCACCATACAAATTGAGTAAAAAGTAAAAATGCGAGTGTAAAAATAGAATTAATATTGACATATTAAATAGTAAATAATAATTAAAATTAAATTCATTATTTTTCTTATCATTCAGTCAATGTTTCTCGTAGCTCGTAGATGGTGTGAAACATGTATATATTTCGTTAATTTCAAGCAAAAACTACTCCTTTTTTCAAAAAAATTGTACATGATCTTTCTTAAAGAGCTTATTTTGAACAACCGACTTTGGCAGACGCGAAAATATCTATCTTCAATTTTGTAGTTTGTATTTATTTTTATGGTTATTGTTTGTGGCTATTTTTTTTTTTCAATTTTCGAAAAATTGGGGATGTCAATAAAAATGATACCTGCACAATTCTTGTAAACGTCCTTTGCACTATTCAATAACACAATTTAATAAAAAAATTGGAGACACTATTTTGAAAATTTTGAAATGCCCCAGGAACTTCATGTAAAGTACCCCCAAAAATTAAAATGTCTGTTTCGAATCCCAGAGTCCGTGAAATGAGCTAAAACGATTGAGGAATATCAATTTTGGAGAAAATCGACTGAACGATTTATGCGTTAGCGTTCTGCACAGACGGACAGGCAGACGTTTGGCCGTCAATCGATTTTTCGGTATCGTGGACCCACAAAACATGGATTCTAGCTACACCACGTGCTAGAGGATTTTTTTTTCTGTATTTAGCAACTGGATGTATCCACTTTTTTCGTACCAGAGCCCGGCTCCATGAGAGATTTTGTGTCGAAAATACGTTTTTCGGCTCACGACTTTCTATTACGTTAGTAAGCGCAAGAAAGTAAAAATTGTATCGTCCCAAGTGTAGTTGTAGCAAGACGACGAACAAATTTTGAATTTTTCAATTTTCTAAAAATAAGAATACTCAACCAACGTGACCAACACCATTTTCTTTAACGTCACTCAGACTATCTAACAACAAAATTTCATTAACAACGATGGAGCCATTTTTAAGAAAAAAATTGTTTAAACATAAAAATTGCACATATTTTACTCAAAATTACGTGAAAAATACTCAAATTTTCGAAAAAGTGTACTTGATCTTATTTTAAAATATATATTTAAGGAACAGATTTTATTATGAAAAAATCTCTATCTTTAATATTTTAGATATAGGAAGACGCCGAAAAAAATTTAATATTTGTAGTTTTCGAAAAATCAGAATTTTAACGAAAATGAGTCCTTTACCATTCCCTTAAACGTTTTTCGGACTATTCAACAACATTTAATGAAAATCGATGGTTTAATTTTTTTAATGTCCTAGGGGCTTTATGTAAAGTACCCCTAAAATTAAATAATCGATTTCAAATTGAAGGGACCGTCACATCAATCAGATCGACAGGGTCACATCAATCATCGACATCAAATTTGGGGGAAAACGGTCGAGCGGTAGCCGTAGGTGGTTCACAGACGGACAGACAGACGTTTTGCCGTCAATCGATTTTTCAGTACCAAGGACCCAGAAAACATGAATTCTGGTTACCCCAGTGTTAGAGGATTTTTCTTCTACATTTACCAACTGGATTTATCCACTTATACTTTACCAGGGCACTATAAGAAGCGTTTTTATGACGAAAATTCGCCGTGTTTTTTTGTTGTTGTTTTTTGTGTGTGTTTTTTTCGCACAACTTTCTCTTTTTAAGAAATTCCTTCTTGAGCGCGAGAAAGTTATAATTGTTGTGTTTAGTTAGTGTTTAATAAAGTCACTTGTTAAAGACATGAAATAATAAATAGAGTAGAACCTATTTTAATATTGACGTCATTTGATTCATTTTAAAGAGTCCTACTTTATAAGTAATGACGATAATTAACTATTTAAGTTAAACCTTTAATTGAAAATTTTATGAAATATCAGGCTTCTGTACCACGACTTATAAAATTACGTTTTTAAATTATTTTTCCTTCAGACCCATCATCGGACTTGCGGGGCTCCGTGCGTTCATCCAGTCAGCACGTGCCTAGCGCCGGCACTGGCTTAAATTTCATGCAAATTGTAAAAAAAATTTCAATTACCTCTACATATGATTTCTTCATTTTTCCGACAGATACAACAAGGGACACAAAAGAATGGCGCAGGTCGCATTTTCGTTGAACATTCTGAATTTTGGAAAATTGCAAATTGTAAAATATGTTTTTCGATATAATGCGAAAAAGTATGTACTATTGTAACACCACCAGTTACAATATTTGTGTTATGCATAGAGATTAAAAATATATTGCAATATGTTCACTTAACTTCAAATTAAATGTGGGAAAAACACCATAGTGTGCAGCATTAGAGTATTATCTTGCATTTTATGAAAAGCAAAAGGCAGCTACTGCAATTCAGCCGTTTTTGTCCGAATTGCCCAACAATGAAAGAAAGAATTTCTACGAGGCTTTGTCAGAACAATGATGAAAGCAAACATTCCATGAAGGTAACTATAACATGTTTACATCAGAAATAAGGATAAGAAAACTATATAGTGTCTTTTTAAATACTTATTTTGCACTTTTAAATGCCTATTTTACATTTTTACAAGCCTATTTTACCTGCCAATTTCTACTGTTTTTCGTGCCTATAAATCTGCAGCTTACTTATAAGTAAATTAATTAAATGACGATGATGTTAAAATAGGTTCTTCTACATTCATATTAATTATTTTATGTATTTAACAAGTACTTTAATCAACGCTAACTAAATACAACAACTTTTTATCCCCTTAGTTTTAAGTCCTCATTGGAAATTGTATTACTTGATCACTAAATACTTTCATTAAACTATTATTTAATGATATAATAATTATGTACCTGAGCGAAGAGGTTCAGTACATAATGCGTTGGATTCGCAATCGGGAAGACCGAGTTCTAGCCCGAGGTCAGCCATCTTGACCGGGGTTTTTCGTGGTTTCCCTTGGTCAAAAGGCGAATGCTAGGATAGCTCCAAAAATCCCATGAATACTTCCCACCTCCCCGATAAGCATGACTAAGTCCCGGTGGAATGCACGTATCGCGTAGACCTGTGATAACTGATTCGCGAAGGAAAAAAACAAACAAAAAAACAACTAAAATTATTTATTTTCAAATAAATTATTTATTGTCTGGCTTAAACGTTGAATTTTTTATTTATTGAAATAAAATAACTCTTATAGTTTCTTGACACAACTTTCACACTTATTTTTTTCGGGGTAGGGGTCTACTTTTCAGCATTGCCGCGATTTCAAAACTGTCTAGCTCCGGCACTGGCTGTGTTTCCATGAACCAAAGAAGTAAGAACACTTGGAAACCAATGTATTACATTAGAAGACTTTGCTAAATTGGTAGGAAGAAATTAAAGAAATTACCTATTTAAGAGTTAAATAACCCCTCCCCCTCTAGCGTCTTATGTTCAGCGTGCTAGCTTTCCTTGGTGCGATCACGGATTTGATTCCAGTCGGGGCAAAAATAGGGTTGTAGCTTTTCATTACAATTGTAGCAGTTTCTATAGCTCCGTGGAAAAAAATACCATTCAGGCACGGCATGTTAGATACGGTGAAGGAAATTCCTCATGCTCACCACACGTATCCCTGAACACTATACATGGATAATAAATATTTCACATTTTCGAAAATAGCAAAAATTGCGTGTTGAAAATATTGGGTTGAGATGATTCTATTTTTAACGTCGACCCAAATTCTAAAACCATGGCGTTTCTATACTTAGAGGTAAAGCTCACGGTGAGTTCACTAGGAAGACCCGAGTTCCAGTCTTGGTGCGGAAAAAATGTTGCTATAAAACACTTTTATAGGTTTATGTAATAGTATAACACAGCAGAGCAGTTAAAAACAATGCGAGAAAGTATGTGTTGTTGTAGCAGTACTAGTTTTACTTTCTCGTATACGTACAAATATACTTAGGATTATAGGAAGTTATGTAATGTTGCGAAAAATTGTTTTCGAGATTTCAACGGAAATTATGTTTTGGGGACCCCTGATACCGAAGTGTGGATAATAAATAAAACAATTCCCAGACCTTGGGACACCGCTAGCTGGAAAAAATCAGATTAATTCGATCCTAAAATGCCAACTACATACATACATTTGATATAAATTTTAAAGAGAACGTAATTGGAAAGAACATGTTTAATTAATAAATGGAATAAGCAACTATGGCTGCTATACCCCCCTTAATAAAAAGTAACTAGTGGTCATAAAACAAAACGAACTTTCTCGCCATTAGTAATGGTTATGTAATACTTTTTATATCACAATTTCTCGCCGAATTATTTTTGTAAAACTCATTTGAAATCGTAGAACATTTAGTGCGAAAAATAAGCAGAATGCAAGAAAGTAAAATATTTAAAAGTTAATATATAATACGATTCTGATTGCGTTGGCAAACAAATTGATCGAAAAATATATAACAGAAATTATTAAATACTATGGTATGGTAATGTTCTACAAATATATAAAAGTATTCGTTTTTATTTCCGCGAACTAAAAGCAGCCGTCATTATCGTGTTATTTGTATAGCGTTACCACAGTGGACTGTTGTCCATTGTTCACGAATAGATGAGCGGTCATTGTTGGTTGTTGTTACAACCAACAATGACTGCTCATCTGAAATCGTTTTCACATTTAACACAATTATAGGATGCAATTTAAAATAAAGTAACATAAATATAATATAAATAATATTAAAATTAAATATGAAATAATATATAAATTCTACCTTACGTAGCATTCATCTGCGTAAATTGGGAGCGAGCGACTGAAGATTAGCAATCTTTATTTCATATTTATTTCAAATAGGTTTTAAATAATTTCTATAAGATTAATTTGTAAACGTATGACAAAAGATCCCATGTAATAAACTAACAAAGAAATATCAACAAAATAATAATAATAATAATAATAATAATAATAGTACACAGTTTGATTTCCGTAGCTACCAATTGCCTCAAAACACTAAAAAAGTGTGATTAAGAAGCGAAGGATTTTAAGAGCGGGTGACTAATTTTGATGCCCAACTACTAAAATAAAAACCTTCGTATTTTCGAAAAATTCAACATGACTGTATTTGAAAATCTGTTTTTGACATACACATTTCATTAAGAAAAAAATTGTATCTTCATGATTGTGGTTTCGGGACGACGCCGAAAAAATTTTGAATTTTTTCAAATGTCGAAAAAGAGTTGTCAACAATCATGAGACCTTCACCATTTTCTTAAACGTCCTTCAGACTATCCACCTACAAAATGTCATCAAAAACGATGGAGCCAAAAAATACAAATTGCGTATATTTCACGCTACATTACGCAAAAAGGAGTAAAAGTTTTGAACAATTGTACATAATCTTATTTCAAAATCTATCTTTAAGATTTTAGTTTAGTAACACGCCGAAGAATATTTTGAATTTTTTCAGTTTTCGAAAAATCAGAGTTTTTAATGAACATGAGACCTGCGCCTGCATAACTTTCACTTCTTAAGAAGTTCCTTCTTAAGCATGAGAAAGTAAATATCTAGTAATATAATGAAGAACGAAGAATACTCTACACAACGCCAGTTAAAACATGCTGTAGTTACGTGGTAGCTAACATTAAGACTTACTCTGAATAAACTTTTGGTAAAGCACTGTGGCGACCAGAAGTTGGGGGGAGGGGGAGGTAGCTGGGGCAACTTGCCCCAGGTCTCGACTTAACTGAGGCTCTGATTTTGTTTCTTTCAAAATAAATATATTTATTTCTAATCCAAGTTTAACGCTACGAGTTATTTCTGAAGCACGGATAAATAAATTTTGTTTATGAATTGGGGGAGGAGGGCAATTTTTGTTTGAAATGAGGGGCCCCCGTTCAGTAACTACTCCAGGCTCCTGGTTTTTTCTTGGCACGCCTGGTAAAGTATAGAAAACTGAATTATAAGAACCGGCATAACTGCACAAATTCTGAAATTAGGCTTTAGAATAAGCAAATAAACTATTCAAACAACAAAGTCGTAAACACTCACTCTCTTTCAATTCCAAATAATAACCTATTAAAAAGGAACAAAAAGCTAAATTACTTTCAGATCACCCCTCAAAAACTTCTTAACTTGCCCGCCACTCTGTTTAACTAATACCAACAGTTTCATTATTGCCAACTGATGGTAATGCGTTGCCAAGTGTGTTCTGCATCTGTTTCCGCTGACGCTGCTGCCGAGTGGTTGCAAGTGCGCTCGCTGATTGCGGCGTTTGAACTGTCTTAGTAGTTGATAAACATTGCTGGAAAAATAATATTTTATGTTTTCCAGAAGTTGTTGACAATAATACATTGACATAAATATGAAAATTAGTGAAGAACTTAACGGATGTATAAGCCGTATGTGGTTAAGGTCACCAATAGTATGTCTCGCCTTGTTATTAATTCATCTTAACCTCTCTTATGGATTGTATGAAGATCAAATAGGAAAATTTGATTGGTAAGCGATGACAGTCATTTTCTTGTTCTGATCGTCTGTTTGCAGTAGTAAGTGTAGGAATTTTCAAGAGTTTATGAACAATTATCTTATTGACTCCCCAGTCCTATTACATAATCTGAATTAATTTTGCATGTTTAAACCAAATGCTGGAGGATTATGAAGTATATGTGATGTTTGACGCTAATGAAGACTTACTTCTGTGATTTTCTAATAGGAGACAAATGTATGTGGGTCATGTGAAATTTGCTGAATTTGACACTGTATCGTCTGTGAAAAAAGTGTTTGTGTCTACAGAAGAAAATGTGGTTGCTGCATTGAATTTAAAATCAGGTGATTGCATTATTTATGGATAATTGTTTATGAGAAAAATACTTACTATTTTTTACCACGTATTTTATCCTTTCAGGCAATATTATTTGGCGACAAGTACTAGAGAAGAAAGAGCAAGGAACAATACACTTTATGAATATCACATCTGAAGCAGTTATAACAGTGTCTGGGACTAATCCTGTCAATGTAAGAGGATGGGATTTAAATGGTGGATTTTTATTATGGGATTGGTCATTTCCATTGCATGTTTTCATCAGTAGGTTAGTATAATTTTTCAACTATTCTGAAGAACTTAAAATACTCATATTTAATTTATTGATTCAAAATTAATTTTAAACAACAGAAATTGGATGTTTCCAAATTTTGTGTAAAATTAAAATTCATAGAAATGAAATGATCTAGGATTACCTGATAATAGTTAAATATTTTGTCATTTTGGCTGAAGTAGAGAACACGGTAGAACTTAGGGAAGTCATTTAAACCTTCACTTTGCATCAGTTAGGTGAGAAAGAAATACAAAGACCTGATTCATAAAACGTGTTTTGTTTTTGAAGATAAGTCTGGCCTTTTGTCTGTGAACAATACAAACATCCAAACTATTCGTGGTATTTTTTCAAAATTTACTATTCTCCGATTGATCTGTGATTTTGAAACAAATTCTTTAAATTTTGGCAGTACTTCACTTGAAGCCCCCGGGACATTTTCAAAATTTTCCCAAAAATGGCTGTTAATTATTTCTTGTAAGAATAGAGTGAAAAACACTTAAAAAGAGAGATTTGTTTCCAGTTTTCATTGTTACCATTGGATTTCTAACGGTTGTTGAAGTTTGAAATCCTTTGGATCCTTGTACAAACTACTTTATTAATGAGATTTTTTTTTTCAAGTAAAATTTGTTCTTTATAATTAGATCTTTAATTAATGTCATGTACATTTTTTTAAAAGTGTTAGTAGTTTTCATTTAACTTTGAGGGCAATATGGCCAATTTTAAAACAATATTTTTTCAAAAAACTGTCTAAATTTTGTCTGTTCACTTTTTGCGTGTGCTAAATGCACTAAATAAAGGATGTCACATATGGCCTTAACTTCATTCTTTTGATTTTGCAAAGATTTATATTTTTATATGAATATATATGTATGTGTATGAGTCATTTTGTTTTAAAGTATCATTCACATGATTAATATTTACATTACAGTTATTTTTTATACATTACTAGTGGACCTGGCTATGCTTTGCTATCATAGTGTATTAAACTTCACACACTACTTGTTATGTGATTGTTAATCACATTTAATGGTATGCTCTGCTTTTAATAAATGAAAGACTTTCTTGTGAGTAAGGGTTTGTTCTATGCTCTGATTTGGTAGTGGTTATCAAGTATCATATTGTTAAAATGTTCTCCCTCAAGTTTGGGCATGCATTCGCTATGACAAGTCTTGGAGAAATGTGTTTTGCTTGTCTGTGATAACTAGGGAGCAGATTTGTATGATTCTGCTAATTTTAGTCTATAGAATTGGATGCTATATAGATTAATATGTTCATGCATATTTGGCCAATTTTTTCTGTTGGTGAATATTTGTGTAATAATGGGGGCATATTTTGCATATTTCATTAAAATAGAGAACTCTCTCTCAAATGTTTAAACTTGTATACGATCTATTTATATTTGAGCGTTCATTGATTACAAAGAGCTGGTCAGAGTTTGCATTTTTTTAAATATTTTTTTCCCTTTTCTATAAATAATAAAATACTTGAGCAAATGTAGGAAATTCCATGATATATATTTTTAAACCAGCAGGCACAAGAAATGCAACAAGACATTCAATGTACTTTACTAAGGTGATTATTTACTTTAATTATTTACCCCGTGAGGTAAGGTAGATTATATTCTGTTTGCACAAAAATATATCTTTTCATTTGGTTTTGTTCTATGTTCTGGTTTGGTAATGGTTATCATGTACAGTATTGTTAAAATGTTCTCTCTCAAGTTGGGGCATGCGTTTGCTATGACGACACATTTAAAGCACACTTCTCCTGAATTTTATCTAGAAAGGTTAATGAAGGAAATTAAAAATTGTTAATTTTAATTGCATATTTGAGAATTTTGAGGTTATAAATGCACATTTTTAAAAGCATATTTCAAGATTTTTAGGGCATAAAATACCTCTTCCTAGTGATAATGTTCTAATAATATCGGGTGTTAAAATTCTGGCCAATATTTCACAATCGCAGGGGCAAAATATGTAGTGACAGAAGCACTTAATACTTAAAAGTGCTTCGGGTTGCGTAGAGCTTTGTTCAGGGGCGCTTGAGTCATAAACGCATAAATCATCAACATTTCCCCCACATATCTAATTTAATTCAAACATGCTTTAAACACTCCCAATACCAATAAGATCAAAGTGTGAAATTTCAGTCAAGAAGTTTTTGTGTCTATGTGCAACAGACATATGCACATTCCCTTTTATTTATATATAAAAACATTTGTGAGTATAAGTGCTTCAAATTACTAATCTAAATGCTCTAAAGTTTTTCAAACAATCAGAACTTTTGCGTGAAAATTAACTCAAAATTGTGTGTTTTCAGAAATGCTCAAGTGGCATTTTTTCAAAAAGGCTCTAAATATTTCAAGGACAATTTGCATGTTGAACCAAATTTTACCCTTCTGTTAAAGTCATATTTTAATTCTACTATTAGAGGTTCAAAAACCTGATAAACAATATACATGTTTTTTGATAAAACTCTTATTTCCTCAATGTAAATATTACATGAATGTAAACTAACCCATTGTGTGTGTTAACTGATATGCACTGTAAATGTTATGTTCTACTACATTTTCTGTATAGTTAGTTGTTTTTGAGAAAATTGTTCATTACTGAGTCTGATGTTGAACATTTTTAATGCTAAAGTAAGTTTGTTCGCTTTGTTGCTGTGGAAATGAATGGTGTCAAAGCTATTGATATGAATGGATTCAGTGGTATAAATCAAATTAATATATACAGTTTATACTTAAAAAGGATAGTTTTTAGATTATTGGTTTTATTAGATTTTATTACAAGGATTTGTCATACTTGCAAGTAAAATGATCATGTGGCTCAGGCTCGTCAGAAAGGGCTTGGGGCATGTGAGCCAATATGTGGAAACTTTGGCTGAAGGTTTGAGGTGTAATGTATAGTGTTGTGTTGAGGCACGGGATATTTTGAATCTGTCATTTATTACATTTAAATATATCCCTTCCGTAATCTCTTAGCCTGACTGGGAGTTGTGGGTTATCTGTGTTTAGTTGAGGAACTGGTTCCCATACCCAGAACAATGGTACAAGCTCTGAGGTGGGAGCAAGGAATGCCATGGGCAAATATGTAAAGGTATGGTACCTAAAGAAGTGTATGTGATGAATGGGGAGTACA
The DNA here is from genome assembly GCA_038098605.1 of Gryllus longicercus. Lineage (NCBI taxonomy): Eukaryota > Metazoa > Arthropoda > Insecta > Orthoptera > Gryllidae > Gryllus > Gryllus longicercus. Next base: position 2,490,709 of record JAZDUA010000143.1, on the reverse strand, counting down.
AAGGTGCTCTTCACTGGAAATGTGTCTAGAGAAGTAGTAGGTACTTGGCGAGCCGTGGTGGTTTTTTTTTTATATGCCAATGGATGACAGCTAGGTAGATAGAGGGTCTAAACCAAAAAGGAGATTTGAGAATAGGAAACTAACCAGTTTGAGAAAGTCTCATACATGCTTTAAACACTCCCAATACCAATAAGATCAAAGTGTGAAATTTCAGTCAAGAAGTTTTTGTGTCTATGTGCAACAGACATATGCACATTCCCTTTTATTTATATATAAAAACATTTGTGAGTATAAGTGCTTCAAATTACTAATCTAAATGCTCTAAATGCTCTCAAATCTGTGCCGTTGAACAGAAATTATAATATTATATAATAAATGAGTTTCATGGTATTAAATTACATTGTGTAGTGTAATAATTCTGTAATAAAATATGAAATTCTGAGGAGAAAATTGAATATTGTGAATAGTAATAAATTATGTGTGATTACATGTGCATTTTTACATACCTCAATATTTGTGATTTTACAGTGAGGAAGAAAATAAATGGTTCTTATCTGATACAGAATTGAAGCTGTATCATATTTCACTTGGATCTGAAATAATTGTGAAACCTTATGAATTAACTTCTGGCAGAGCACTTGAAGGTTCCAAACTTCCTCTTCCTCTTGCTTCAAAGCCAAGGTAGGTATTTCTTGAAAATTAATTCATTAAGTATTCTTGAAATTTTGAATGTTGCATAGTGTTCTAAGAAAACACAAAGCTTTTAATGATCTAATAATTAGCTTTGCAAGTAAAATTAAAGTGAAGACATTTTAAGGGCTTGGATATTTAGATTCCTTTATTCTTTATTATTGGTTGTATGTGGAAATATGTGGTTTTTAATTTATTCTTTTGTATAGATATGTAAGTAATACATTTTTATTTATTGATTTATTTCAAAATTTACATTCTATTAGTCCACTTTGCATTATCATTTGGAATTTTATTGTATGGAGGAAATTGTATATTTTGAATTAGAATAGATGAACAAAATTACAGAAAACATAATATAATGAATAGAGTGAAAATTATTTGTGTGTTTATGTCATGGATGAATTGCAATTCTGGTTAATTCCTGAATTAGCTGATTACGTATTATCTAAAATGGGTTGATAAAATCCAAAGTAGAAACAGCTTTGAAGCATGTATAGGGCTTAAACCAAATGAAATCAGCTAACATGAGCTGGCTAGAATCAGTGAAGTGCGTTTTAGTGATACAGAATATCAGATGTGTGATAAAAAGGGATCAGACTGCTGGAAGACATTTCTAAGGCTATTGAATGACAAGGTGTATAATTTCGTTTTCCACTGTGACAGTTGTAAATCCCTATTTTCATAATACAACCAAACCTAATCTCGCTATACTTCAGTTGATGCTTTGCTATGCGTTTCTGAATTGGCAATGAAGCACTCGGAGGCTTAGCTAGGCTGGTGCAATCAATGCATGGCACTAAGGCCCTTGAAGTTTAGGGCCCAGTAAGAGGGATTCAACTCCAATAATGATGGCAATGGCTATGAGGGGCCCCCAAGAACATAGCTATGCCTCTGGAGGATCTAGCCTGTGCCTTTTTTGATTTTCATAAAACAACCTTGAGTCTCAGCAACAGATCATTAAAAATGGGTTTTTACGCCAAAATACTTTTTTCAAATGTACAAGACTTCTCAAGCTCAGGTAATCACATGACTTTAGCTAGTACTTTACGCCTGATGCCAACATTACCCTGATGTAGCCCAAAATGATTTGTTCATGGTCATTCATACAGCTTTATCCATTCATCCATTTTTCATACCTTGTGGCTAGTGTGATTTAATTGGGCAATGTAACTGAAGCCCTTTTTCAGTTTTTAGCTGTACACTTCGCTGATTAATTTTCCAGAGTGTGTTATATTTTAAGTGAAAAAGTCCTTCAAGTTCATTAGCTAACCTACACATTCTGCTCAAAGGTAGGGTGTATTTATACATAGACTTATGTGGCTTGATGTGGAAGACTATTATTGTTCTAATGTCCATTTTTGGAATGTATATATCTGTATTGTCTAGTAATTGTGGCCAATTAAGTTTCTCTTTAATGATATAAAACACTGTTAGACTGTTTCTTTAGATGATAATTCTAGTAGTGGTTTATCCTACTATTTTGTTATCAACATGGCCATCCGGGAGATCCTGTGACTTAGGCATAGATGCCAAGGCATCTCCCAGATAACCAAATAGATACTGACTCAAGCTGCGGAAGCTTTTGCAGCTATCTATCTATTTCGATTAATCATGGAAATTGTGATTCAAAAATATCAGGAAAATTCAGGTTGTGAGCCTCCTATGAAAAAATGTATGCTGTCCTAGCTTTATTTTATCTATGCAAGTTCTATAATATGGTGTCCATACTGAAGAAGCATACATGAGTGTTGATTTCATAAGAGAAATGTGTAGTTTTTAAATGTCCATGCTGATTTAAATTTTTGTCATACTCTTTTTAAAGCTTAATTTTTGTATTATAATTTTAGTAATGTTTAGCGAAACAGTTTACCTTTAATAATTGTTTCCACATCTTTCATCATGTTTTCATTTTGCAATGCATTATTATTTTCATAAAAGGTGTTTTACAAAATAAACTTTGATGAGGAGAATGTAATCTTAAGAAAGATTTGGAAAGGAATCATTGTTTTGGCACAACAACCTACTACTTCTTATGGTATCCAAGTGCAAGCTGTTCACTATTCTCATCTTTTATACATTTTAGTCACTCCTAATTACTATTTCTGTACAGTAGTATAAACTTCCAGAATTTGTAAAGTGCATTGATATTTTAGAACATTTCAATGTAACTTGTGAAAAAGGAAGATAAATCCAGGCCTATTAATTTTTAATTTTGCTCACTTCCCAAATTACTGTTTGATTAATTATTGATCTCTATTCCTTGTGTTTGTTTTAGTTGTGTTGTTGCAGCACCTTATATAGCTTGCATAGAGAGTGTTGGTGGTAATCCAATCTTGCACACAGTATCCATAACTGCTGTCAACAGCAAACCTGTGAGCAAGCCTCTGAAACCTTTGATAGAAAATACTGAAGTTACCTTAGAATCTGTTCATGGAAGTCAACCATTAGTATCTGTAACATCTTCTGGAAGTAAAGTTAAATACCTATTTCTTATCGAAGAAACTGGATCGAGAGTACTTCCGTATCAAGTTGAAAGAAGTGCCAAACTTGTGCAAGATTCTCTCAGGGAAAGCAATATTTTACTACAGTTGTTATACACAAATGAGGTAATATACTGTTAGACAAATGTAAGTTTTGGGGAAATTTTGTTAAAGAAATGTTAAGTTTTTGTTTCCACAAGTTTTTTGACTTCAATATTGATAAAAATTGTGGAATTAAAATTATTTTAATTCTCACTTATGATGCAGGAATGTGTAACTTTATACACAACAAATATTTGGTGTGACAATGCTATTCGGATAAAAAGCGGAGATTTTCTTCTTGTTTTATTTGAAATTCAGTTGTTTGTACGTGAGAAGTATTGATTAAAAAGTTTTTAAAAAATAATGGGAAATATGAACTTCACTATCCTTTTAAACAAAAGTAATTTTGAAGGTTGTTTTTATTACTTGGAACATTTTCAGTTTCCTCACTTTCGAGGTGCAGATTTTTAAACAATACCAACCAAATAACACTCCATTTTGAGCATATTTTCAATCTTATTTTCGATAACAAGAAGTATAGCTAGTTTTCTGACATGTACGGTCATAAATTCTGAAGTTCTACAATAAAATTGACCTACTTTGTTAAGTCTTCAAGGAGCCTCAGTCATTATGACTCATATTGAAAGATTATGTGGGGATTATAACGATATGCTATTTGTGGATGTCTGTTAGATTGTGTTGTAAACAATTTTGTATTCCTGTTTTTAGTGGTTTGATGTACTGACATCAAATCTTTTGACTGGTGAGCCTATTCCTGATGTTACTTCGAGTTTGAAATATCCTCATGATCGCTTGGGTCCACCCACAGCAGCTGCTGCTGTTTGCACTCCCCGAAAGGATAAAGGTTTAGGCTGCAGAGTGCTCTTTAGTACCACAGATCATGCTGTTGGAATGTTTCATTATCCAGGTAGAGAAAAATTCTGAGAGTGATGAGGTCTGCTTAATAATAAATTATTAAAATGAATGTTTAAACAATTTTGTGATTATATAGGAAAACTTATATGGGTTCGTGAAGAAGCATTGGCATCAGTTGTTGCTGTTGAGATGTTAGATCTTCCTGTGTCAGACACAGAAGCTGCTATAGAAAAGGAATTTGATCACAAAGAAAGTAAGTTATGTGATATTACCTTTCACTTTTATTATTTGAGAAAAAATGTTAGTAGGTGAATTGACATCTTGAAACAATTCACATTATGAAATATTTTTTCCATTATTAATATGATTAATTTTGTTGAGAGATTAGAGCTTTGCATTTGCCAAAAAAATGGTCTACTGTCACTTGTGGTCTACCTGGTGAGCGTGCAAAGTAGGTCCGAAAAGGCACTTGCTGCTCATGCCACTATTATGTATCTCAGAAGCCATCAGGCTAGTGACAGTCATCGATTCCCATTGGCGGCTTGGTGCCCAGTGCTGCATGAGGTTCTTCACTTTTAGAGCTTTCAGAGGATTCTGGAAATCCTGAAGTCTTTTGAACCCACTCAATTTCCCCTTACAGCATCACATTCTTTGTTCACATTCACCAAGTAATAAAATTAGCTGTGAGGAAATAGGATTGAAACCACACTGTACCAGACAAAATTATAAATATTGCAATGAAGATGAAGATATCTCTATGAATAAGTAAACAATATTTATTATAAGAATTTGCCTTGTAAAAATTACTGATTTTATTGTGTTTTATATAAATCATAATTTAGTTGTAAAACTTATAAAAAGTACAAAAAGAAATATATTTAAGAAAATAAATGGTTGATGATTTGCATATTTACTTTGAAAGATATTTGAGCTAATGAAGTACCTAAAGGAACTAAAATATCGAATGAAGAAATATTATTACACATTATTTCATTGGAAAAGTGCTTGTATTCATCCTATAGGATCTAGTGAAGGGTATCCACAGGAATTTCTCAGGAGAGAGATGCAATTTATTTTCAGAATTTTTATATAAAAAAAACTGCCAAAAAGGCCATTCCCAACATTAAAGGCAGAATTTGTTAAATAATTCAGACACATTCATTCATACTTGGGAAAGTTGCCCCAGGTGAGATATTTCAATAGTGGCAGCATGTGGAATGAGGGAGCAAACGTGAACAGTTGCCAGTGCTTGACCAGAGGCAACTGGGTGCAAAAAGTGCTTGAGTGTCCTCTGCTAGATGGCAGATAGTCAGACGGTCATTGACAGTTGTTTTTCCACAGAATGCTGAGCTCTATGAGAGAGCAAAAAATGGTTAAATTCTTTGGACAAAACACCATTTAAAACCATTGTTAGCTATGTAGCAATGAAATTAGATCAGTGGCTGGGATTTGCGATTCAGGAAACGTATTCCTCTGTAATTGTACAAGTTAACCATGATGTCAGGGTGAAACTGCAGTAAAAAATAGCTTACAGTATACAACAATTAGTCATTGGAAGATAATGGAGTTGAGTTTGGCAGAGACAAATCTGGCTCTGATTGCTGAATCTAGATCAATAATTATCAGTGGAGACTGAAACCTAGGCAAAGTGTGTCTTTTTGTACATACAAGTTAACTAGATTTTTAGAATGAATGTCAGCAATTTACTTCTATGTGGTTGCAATGACAATTTTCTGTTTTGCCTTTCTTGAATTGAATTAATGCCTTATTTTTCTTCTCCATTTTGCTGTAAATGTCTTGTTTTAAAAATCCTATTTTTGCCTATATTTGTGTGTTGAGCTTCTTTTAGAGAAATTTAATTAGTTCATTTTAAAAGTAAACAGTTTCAAAAACAGTGGAGAGTGAAATGTTTTCTCTCACTTCTAAGTCAAAAATATCAGATTTCATGGGGGAGGGGGGAATTCTCTGCCACCGATATTGGTCAATGATTGTTTTACTTTACCATGTACTGTCAAATCCTAGCAATTTCTGTTCTCTGCTATCTTCTCAAAACAAACATTGCGGTGGAGAGAAGTTAGAAAATCCAACATTCAAATATATTTTGAAAAAATACATGAAAGAATGTTTGTGAAGAATTAACTTTGTGCAAATGTTACCCAGTGTTACAATTAAGTGATAAGACAAATTCAAAGAAACTAAAAATATGAATATTTGAATTTCTATTGATGAGGCAACTAATGCCTCAAGTTGTTTTCTAGTTAATGTCATCATTGGTCCTGTAAATTCTTCTTTAGAAAACCAATCAATGAAGTTGGTTTTGGTCACCATTGAATGTTTAGAGAAAGTCAATAGCTCAACTGTTTCAATTATTATCAAGTTCATTTTAGTTAAAAAGACCCCATGAAATTCAACATGACAATATGGTACTTGTTTAAACTGATACGGCCACATATATGAAAAGAGCCACAAAAGCTTGGAAGGTTTTGTTCTTGATTATATTTCGTATGACTTGCATAGATTGTGCATACCTTCATAGAGGGGCAAAAACAATGACATGTTTATTTCCAGAGGTGGACAAATTGAATGCAAACATTAAGATGTTTTTGAAATGTCCATCAAAAATCCAGATTTGTCCCTCCCTCCTTGACCTGTCTTGAGTTGAGGAATATGGATTCCAGTGGCTGATAACTCCTCTTCCAATTTATTCAAGAATACTGCTGTGGTCAACACTCTTGGCAAAGCATCATCTGTCGGATTAGGAACGAAACTTCTTGATTCTTTAAAAATAATAAATGACCTAATTTTTATTACGGCCCATTTGCCAGATGTCATTACTTGACTTAGAGAAAGAGGCAGTCAAATTATTGAAATTTGTGGATGAATTTGAGAAATGGCCAGTCGTAATCATTGATTCATTATTAAAAATAATTTATTTTCTTTTGTCTTTTTTTCCTATTTTTGTAGTTTTAAGTGCCTTTTAACTTGCCTATTAGAACTTTTGGCATTATAAATGTCTAAACTATTAGATATTTATAGTGTCTAAAGTTCTGGTCTCAGAGTAGAGTGATTGTTTGAAATATTGTTAATTATCACTAGAATAATAAAGAGCATGTCACTCCCATGTTATGATGAGAACAAGTAATTAGCTTTACCTAACAGTTATGTTCATTTTAATTGTGGCACCCACTTTACAGGTTAAATTGACTATTAAGCTATTTGGATGAGCCTGCAATATTTTCATTTTAGGTTACCTAATTTATTAACCTTTTGCTATCTTGCTTAGGGTCGGTTTCCCCAAGAGTGAGTAATGATGAAACAACCAACAGTAAGTAATGAGGAGGGAACAGAATTTATTGTAAATGCCCCCATGCATGCATTTTCAAAGTTTTTGAATGAAATTTTATTTCATAACTGTTATGGAAAGAAAGTGGATGTATTGGTTTTTAACAGATCATGCACTGAAGGAAACAAAGTTATGTAAGCAATAATTAAGGGCCAAAAATATCTCCGGTAATTTTGTTCTTTCCAGGCTTAAGTTGTTTCTTTTATTGACCTGATTTAAGCCAAAATATGTCAGCAATATAAGGAATTTGGAAACCCATTGCTGCATGATTGAGTGCTGTTATCTTTTCATTGAGAGGATTGCAATGGTTAATATCTGGAGGACGTCCCACTATTCCTATCCAAGATATGTTATTGAGTTTTAGGGCATATCTCGTGTTGCAAATTTGATACAGTGAACCTTGTTTTTACACCTTTTGATTGGATCCTTTTTGTTGCTTGATGAATGCAGTGTTCTCAAATAATTCCATTCTGATGTGGAATTTTAGGTATTTCTGTGGATTATATAATAGTTTGCACAAATGGTAGCAACATGGAGTAAACTACCAGGTCTGCGGTACATATTTATAGGTTATTCTTTTGAATGTGATTTGCAGTTAAGGCAAGAAAAACCTGACATGTTTATGACTTACAGGAGTAATTGAATAATGAAACATAAGCATACAATACAATGGATATGCAAGCATAACTAAAAATATTTAAATAGCATTTTTTAAATTGTAACATAAACATGCTACTACTCAGCGGCTCCATGGAGAAATTCAGTAAGTGAAAAAACATTTATTTTGAAAGAAGAAAATTTCAGTATAAATCTTTGACCTGCAGTGAGTGGATTCTGGCTTTTAAGTTAGAGAAATCATTGTACCTACTAAAAATATTCCCTAGTAAGTTGGGTTTGCAGGTGTCCCTTTGTGCAATAGTCCACGGTTGATGCAATAGTGCAAATAATACATTTCTTTAAAGAACGTTGGTTACTGTGTTTTGGCCTGGACCAATTGAGTAGTAGCATGAGTAGTAGTGCTACAATAAAAAAAAAAAAATTGCCTCCTGCATGAGCCTCCAAAAGTACCAGATAATAATTTCAATAAAATATTTGGGCTGCTAAATTTTTATTACAACACCTTTTGTACGAGTTTTAATTTTTGTGTTACATTCAATATTCAGAAATCAAATTTCTTGTGAAAGTAAGCTGTGGAAGAAATTCATATACATTGTTTCATTAATTAAATGTACATTGATTAAATCTACAATTGACATTACATGTAATTGGTTCTCACAAGTCATGGGACTATTACATATTTTTGTAAATTTATTAGAACAGTTTTGATTGGTAAGTTCATTTTTATTTTGTGATTAATTAATTATTGTAAGTGTGTAAAAACAAATGTGTATTTAGAAAAGATGCTGAATTAAAATTAGTGAGAAAAAGCAGTAAGTTTTTTTTTTTTCAATAGTATAATGTACAACAGCAATGTTCTGTTTATTTTTGTTGTTTCATGGTGAGCAGTGGATTTAGGAGTGTCCTGTAAGTATGAACGTATAAACTGCACGTTATATTTCTGTGCTACAGAGCATTTGCTTGTGTTTCTTTCTCTTGTGTTTGAACAATTTTGTTTTTGTTAGATATTTAATTGTGTGAAAAGAAGAAATTTATGTTGGAGAATGGTTGCATGCTAATGCATTCTGTGTGTGACTCCCTTGAATTTCATTTGATTTAGTTCAGTCAATATGCATATGTATATTTCTGTGTGAATTTTATTTACTCATAGATGGTGTAAAGCATAACATCTGTTAAAATATTTTAAGTATAGAAGTATGGAATAACCATGCATTGTTTCATATACTTATTGCACACTGTAAATTTTGTTTCTTTTACATACGCTCATGTGGTTTCTTTCAACTACAAAATTGTAATGTTTTATTTAAAATTCTTTTGTAATTTCTTGCATTTTTTTCCTTTTTTTATACTACATGTTTATCAATATGTTGTGTAAGAAGACTAGGATTTTATATGTAAAAATATTTTTTTGGGCTGAGGACACAAGGAATTGCAGTCCCCCCAATAGATTCTTTTGTGCTGGGGATTTTGCTAGTACCTTTTGAACACAAGTAACTTACCAGATTGATATATCAATCTAAAGCCTGTTAAAAAGTATCGTGACATTTGTTTGTATATTTACTCCACAACTTGTCTTTTTATAAGAAATCGGAATTAAAATTTTGTTAATTGTTTTTCTTTGCCTTCTTGTGTGGTATTCTACCTAGATGGCCTTTCAATGCTTCTGAAAGAAATGTATTTTCTTCTATTCTCGCAATGTAATTCAATCTTTACATTTTTTTTTTTTTCTGATGGATGGCTTACTTGCAGAGTTCTTTTAATTCATTGTACTTTGTATGTGGGTGGGTGGGTGGATGGATGGATGTAGGGGTTTAGACAGATGAAAATATCACATAGAACTCGGGTAAAATAGAAGCTTTTGAGCTTTGACTTGTCAACAGTAAGGTATTTTAGTGGTGTTCAAAAGATGTTTAAGATACTTTAAATTTTTTGGGGATCTTCAAATGAAGCTTGTAGGATACTTTTAAAATGTTTTTAAAAAATGACTCTACTTTTTTTCTTTAAACATTTTGTCTTTGGAACTGAAAAAATGAGAAAGTAAAAATTAAATATTTTTTTAAACACAGTATTAATATTATAGAGAAGAAAACTAAACTTTCATGTTAATTGAAAAAATATCTAATTGTTATATTCTTCTACATTTTCTGTAAGGTTAGTTAATTTTGAGAACTTTGTTTATTAATGAGTGCAAAAGTGACAGTTTTAAAATCAAAAGAAACTTCCTAACACTTCACAAAACTAATATGAAAGTTTTAGGTATGTCTCGCATCTTAACTTTTCTAATTTGTCCCATTTTTCCTTTCATCTTTCCAAAATGTTTCTGAACAATTCACAATACTAGCTAAGAAATAGTATTTTATTGTAATTATTTCTCACTTGTACAAAATGAAGTCTCTTTAATGTTTGGTTCACAGACAGTAGTTGTGTCTTGGATTCTTATTGTATAAACAGAGCTGTAGTTTGAGTGGCACAATGTTAGTTTGAGAAATGGAATGGATAGTGGCAGAGATTTTCACCTTGTGCTAACTTCATGAACAGATCCCCAGGCTCTCTCACTGTCTTTCAATTGGTGCTAGTTCTTCCTCAAGGCCAAATAGGCTGGAATAAGATGGGGAGCGTAATTCCGGTGTCATAAAGCCATGAGGGCTTGAGTAAATGTGATTAGGAAGTGTCAGTAAATGAGATCACCATGGTAGATGGATTCATCAATCAGGTCCCTTCAGAAGATGCGGCCCCCTTTCAAGAGGTGGGATCCTCTCTGTCACTGCTACCTGCATTACTGCCATGACTGAGTATATAAAACAAAGACTGTGGGAAAGACTGGGGTATGTTGTTGCATTTGTAGTGTTCAATTGTTTTAAATATTAATTTGATCAGCAGAATCTTTTTAATTTATTTCCTTTTCATATAATTCTTGGGGGGGGGGGGGGGGAACACGAATTATATCAAAAGGTAAAGTGAGAATCTACACCGATCTCCAAGATTGGAGTGATCCAGTTAATATCGGGTGATTCAATATTGCATTTGGAAGTTTGGGATGGAGCTTCTGTCATACACAATAATGTTGTTCCTAAAAAAAATTAGTTTGGAAATAGTTTTTGTTTTGAAATTATCAAAGAGGCTTATGAAACACTACCTTACAATGCAATAGAATGCATCCTTCACTTTAATGCATTGAAATTGTGTTTCCCCATTATAATTTATAATATGTCATGAGACACTTTACATTCCAAGTGCATGATAAAATAGGTGGAATTAAGATGCATAGTCAATGCTAAGGGGGTCATTTTTGCAGTTTCTTCCGAGTTATAGCTTTGGTACAAGAAAGGTTATCCGAAGCGCTGTACTGGTGGCCTCTGAATGTGTTGTGTGCATCAAAAGTTTTGTCACTATGGGACATGTGATTTTTCTTCACTGGTTACAATACATTTGCACTTTCACAAAAACTACAAATATACATGACATCATGTCATTGTACCTATGACTTCTGAAAGACTGAGGTCTGAAGGCAATTTTGAATCATCCCACATAGGGATAATTTTCTTAGGTAGCTGGATGTGAATCAACATTTTACTTATTTTGAAATGATAAAGTGCACATTAATGTTAAAAGATTAAATATTCCTTGTGTCAATTATTCTTGTCTATGCTCAATTTTAATTCAAGAAGTTCAGTGATGTGAGGTAGTCTGACATAGTGTAAGGACAAACTCATCAGTACACCACTAAACTCTAAATTAAATTGTTTTACTATATGGTTGGCTTGGCGATTAAGATGGTTTGGCTCTATTTCTCTTGTAACACACTTAAATATATTCTCTTAATTTTTAAATGTTAAAAGCATGTGCACAAGATGCTGAATATTGTATATGTTACATTATGTTTATATTGAAAAGAGACTGTGTCCCTTGGTAATAAAGCACTTTCTGCATTCATGATTATTTCTCCATTAAACAGTACAACACTTACAGCAGTGGTAGTTCCTAATATTATTGCAAAAGAAAAAACATAGTTTTCAAGTAATTTGTTAAAAATTGAAGACTTGTTGGCTATTTTTGATTGAAGAAATCTGACCCTTTGATTCAATGTTGCACAGCAATATAATTTATGAACTGTCCTGCAATATATTTATTGAATGCACTCATTATTACAAGATAGGTATTTTGTATAAATAAATCATATTTCTATATAACTTTATCTTAGCATGCAATAATATTTTCTTAAAAATATTGTTAAAATTTTGGAAATGGAAGTTAGGTAGTATGTGTTTGGTTTGTGTTCAGAAAAGATATTTGAATTAGGTCTAATTGTGGAAGAGATTATTACACTGACATTTGTCTGTCATTATGTAAGTAATTTAGTGTTTGCTAGCAACAGAATTTCATTCACTAATAGTATTATATGTTATTGTTTAGCTGGATTTGGTGGCATGTTTACACATCGTCTTCTGAGTCAAACTCTACAATTACGCCTACTCATTCTTTCAATTTTGGGCTTGGGAGATCCTCCTTCAGCTGGACAGAGAGCTGGATTGGTGCGTGATGAATTTGGCCTTCATAAAATGATTGTAATAGCCACTGGTGTTGGAAAGGTAAAATATGACATTTCACTTAAGAATATTGTTGTGTTTAATATCTTGTTAATAGATGAAAATAAATTACATAGGATTTCTTTTTTAAGAGGAAGAAAGTACCTTTTCATGAAAGTTTCCTTAAAAGTTAAGTTTAAGTTTGTGCATTATTATTTTTATGATGGAAAGCAGTATTGTCTTCTGTGAATTATTTAACATTGATGTTATTGATGGTACAGTATTTGTACAATTTGTGTTGATGCACGTCAATGATGGCTTCAGCCTGTGAAACACAATTTTTGCGGGCTGATATGTAATGGTATATCCATATTATTTATTTGTCACCACTACTATTTATAAATTCAGGACTTCCTTCGATTGGTATCACAGTTCAGTATACTTTATATTTTGAGACTTTAGTATTGATACGTAGAATGAAAAATATAAGTAAAGAAAGTATTACACATTAGCTCTGTAATTTTTATTGTTGCCAAAATGTTATGGGCCTAAATAATACATTGTTTTTTTTCCAAAATATGGAATGTTGTAGCTTTTTGGTATTGACAATTTGAGTGGAGAAATTGTTTGGCGAAGACGTCTTGAAAATGTTGCCAGTTATTCCAGCCAGAATCAGATGATTTTGTATGTACAAAGAACTACAAGACATTTTCCTCATCCAGCCCAATGTGCTCTTTTAGCACGACACAAGGTATGAACATTTACATGCATACTTTGTTTTTTCAGTACCAATACAAATGTTTGTGTTCAATTCTCTGACATTTAGAATTTAAACAGTAATTGTTGTTGTTTGAATAATGCAGTATTTTTTTGTGATTTTAATGTACAAAGAATAAAACAGAGGATGATGCTTTGTCATAGCTGACTTTGTATGGCAGGTTTCAATTCTTGTAAATATGTAGTTTCTTTATTCTCAATTTTTAATTTTTAATTTTGTGATAATAATTTTGTGTAATGATTTGATCAAAATTTGTATAGCACTGAATGAAGTGTAAAGCCATCCATAAATAATGTAACAAAAATTTGGAGCATATGGGGTGCTGTCCCTGTCCCTACTGTAATGCATGCTACTGTAATGTGAGCTTTAACCCCCTTAAATAATTACATATTGCATCCCTTTATAAAACATAAAAATACATTTAATAGCAAGTTGTATTGGTTTGCATGATTTATTAAAATTCATAATTATTAAAGAAGTTCAACATTTAATGTACATAAGAAACAGATGCTTACCTTTGTACACTTAAACTAGTATATTTGAGTTTTTTTCTTGTCAGTTGACAACTTTGCTTTTGATAATTATGGAATTTAGTTTTGTTTAACATTGAGTGAATAAAGAAGTGTGTGTGGCACTCACGAAGCAAGACGTACAGCATGCAGTAAAGGTGGTTAATAACATCTTGTTTTTGAAATACTATCACATGCAATTAAGAAAATTAAGGCAATTTAATTATTATTACTAACTGAATTTAAATTCATTTAATTATGCCTGCCAAATAAAAGCTAAATGTTACTAACTCAAAATTGATGATGAGGGCTGCATCTATCATTAAAGATTGGGGAGAATTTTGTAGGGAAGGAGGGACTCGAAGGTGGAAAAATATTGGCCAATAAGCCTGGTAGATGCTGTCTTGGATGAAGCATGAATGGGAATATCCAGAACTAATTAAATTTGAATGTTGACTATACTAAAGATAAGTTTTGAATATTTCCTTTATAATCTATCTGATTTAATAACACTGATAAATGAAAAAGTATTTCCCTTTGTAATAACAATTTATGAATCATAAATTTTAGATGTAAACATTTACTTTTTTAATCTTTTAATGTTTTGTTGTAGTTTTAAGTCTGACTTTTTCTGCAAATACTAATAAAACTGAAATAATAAACATCAGAATTAAATAACATGCCTCCTACCCCCATGTAATGCAATATCACATTGCCTCAACCCCCCACCCTCCACCCCTCTTTAAAGTTACATAATTTATGGATGATCCCTGATCTTAAATTAATTATTAAGCCAGCATTGAATGACATTTTCAAGAAGCAAATCAAGAAACTATATTACCTAATTATTGTAACAAGTGTTCTCCAACTGAAATACAGCATGTGATTTGTGTGTTTCTCTTATAAACTTGTGTAACTCTCAATTGCCTTCCTTTTAGGTTTCTGGGGAAGGAGTTATATTCACTTTCAATCCTATAACGGGTCAGCCAGCGGGATCAGAAAGTGTTACACTACTGGGATACCAAATTCAACAGTCTATGCTTTTGGCATTTACAGATGACAATTTTCTGAGAGGAATACTCTTACTTGATCAGAAAGAACAGCTTCATGTGCTTCCTTCAAGTGCTCACAGTGTTGCTGTTAAATCTGCTGGATCTACATTTATATTTACAGCTGACAAAAACACTGGCATTCTTGCTGGTTATTCTTTGTTGTTCAGTAATAGCCAGGTGAGACTTCAATCAAACACCAACTTGGCCAAACCCATTGTTTCGTGTAACTATTTCATCAGCTTCGTGGAGAAATAGTCTTCTGTTAATGTTTTTAAAGCACAACTTTTTGAGTGTTATATTTGAATGATCACCTAATCAACAAATGTAAATTCTGTTTTATTTTTGAAGAAAAAGAGGTGCAGTTTTCTGTAAAAAATGTTTATTCTTTGACAAATTTTCACAACTCTGCTAATGCTTTTTCTAATGCAAATGTTTCAGAAATTAGAAGCAACAAGAGTTTGGGAAGTGAAATTAACTCAAGGAAAGCAAAGACTGACAGCTGTAGTAAGCAAAAGTCCTGTAGAGAGAGTCCATTCACAAGGACGAGTGTTAGGTGATCGTAGTGTTCTTTACAAGTACATCAACCCAAATTTGGTTGCAGTTGTTACTCAAGGCTTTGATCCTGTCCATAAGAGTGAGTACAGAGCATTGGTTAAAAGCAAAATTCACAGAAATATGATTCACTTAAACTTGCCTACAAACTCATTTTGTATAACTGTACATATTAAACTATTAAGAGTTATTTATAATTTTGCTTTAACATTTAGTAAAGTCCCTTCTTTTGCCCATTTCAAGTATCTGAGAAAAAACTGTGTTCATCGCAAGAATATGTAAATGTTGGAACATTACTTTTGCCAATTTTCTAAAATACCATACATGAATTCTCTATTATTAAGTCTATATTTATCTAATACATTAAAATTAATGTTTGTTTGTTCGTTCATGTTTGCTGCTGTACCGTTCATCATTGTACGTTATTGCTGCTGTACCGCACATCTGATTTCAATAAAACTTTGTCTACTTATTGCTTGTAATTGTGCAAAGCATATATGTATAGTACAATGGGAATGTGCGTAGGTCTGTTGCACATAGACAAAAAATGGGAGCGTTGTTGATTATTTTATTTGTTTATGCTGACTTATTTGCCCCTGAACAGAAGCTCCATACAACCTGCCACACCCTCAAGCAATAAGCATGTCTTCGCTGCATATTCTGCCTCTGAAATTGTGAAATATTGGCCAGAATTATTACTTGAATTATCTCGAACGAGTAAATCAGATTTCTCCAAGACTGTCGTAGTGAATACATGCCCAAACTTCAAGGAGAATGTTTTAACAATAAAATTCTTGATAACCATTTCCAAGCCAGGACATAGAACAAACCCATACTTCCGAGAAAGTCTTTCATCTATTAAATTTTTTTCAGTGTGTAGCATAAAACATGAATATGCCAGTGACCAGTAGTATGTGAAGTGTAAGTGTAAATAGCAAAGTATTGCTGGTCCACTATTAACCTTTAATGAAAAGTCATTGGGCTTCTTAGACCTTGTACTACAAAATACACTAATTCTGTTGTTTTCCATTTTGTACTGTCTCACCATACTACATACTTACTACGTAGTTAAGAGAAAGTATTGTAAGAGTTGTAAAATGTTAAAGAGTAAGTATTGTATGCTGCAGCAAAAAGTACCATTCTTTTTCATCAAAAAACTTGTATTGTGGTCCCCTGATCTTGAAAAAGTAGATATCTTGTTCCTATATGTAGAAAATTACTTCCGTTAATACATTGTGTTGTCAGAATCCATGTTTTGTGGGTTCTGGATACTGAAAAATTGGCAAAACTTCCATCCACCCATCCATGGTCAAGCACCTAAACCATTCAGTCAATATTCCCTAATCAATCTGGCTGAACTTGAGGCCCTTCAACTTTTGAGACAGATACTTTGTTTGGGGGGGGGGGGGGGGGTACTTCACATGAAACCTTGAAAACCTTTTCAAAAGTTTCTCAAAAATGACTCTAAATGCTTTTATTAAACTTAGTCATCGGAAAATGTAAAGGACACTTAAGAAAGTAATGAAGATCTAATTTTTGTTAAAATGTCTGAATTTTCAAAACTAGCGAAAATTATTTAGTGTCTTGCTACAACTACAATATTAGAGAGATTTTTTTTTCCTTTAATAAAATCTGATCTTCAAAGCTGGATCATAAATAAGAACAATTTTTTATTATTATATAAGTAATAAAACTATACAGTAATATAATATATAGTACAATGTTTCAAAAATATGAGAAGTTTTCATGTAATTTTGCCTGAAATTTAAACAATTTTTAAGCAAGTCTTTTCTAAAAATAGTCCCAATTTTGTTCTTAAATTTTTTTACCTGGCCAGAGCAAAGAACACTTAAAGGAACAGCAAGTTCCCAATTTCAGCAAACTGCACTTTTGAAAATTGATAAACATTAATATTACAAAAGTACAATATTGATGATAGAGATATTTTTCCAAAATGAATGTTGTTCTAAATAATTAGATATTTAAACCAGTTCCTGAACAATTCTTTAAAAAACAAGTAGCTTTCTTGGAATATTTACTTGAAGTAAAGGTAATTGATACATTTTTCTCTAAAGTGACTTCAAATTTGTCTTTAATTTTTTTCCTTGGAGAAAGTAAAAAACACTAAAAAATGGCAAAGGTCTTGGCTTCATTGAACTCTTTGAAATTTCAAAAATTGAAAAATTTAGAAATAATGCAAGAAAGTGAGTGTTGTTGTAACACAAATAGGTTCTTTCTAGAATATAAAGACTCCTATTGTAACCATTGAATATTAAATGAACACTAGAACACATTAATGAATCCAAAAAGCAAGTAACTATAGTAGTGACTACCAAGTAAACATGCCTGTAAAAGAAGGAGAAATGGTGTAGAAATAATGGTGCTCACTATCTGTGATTGTTTTAACAAGATAATCTGAAATTAAATGGTAAAGGAACCAAAAAATCACCACTTTCAACCAGGCATTGCAGAATGGTAGACTCACTGCATTGTTACTAACCTGGCCTTGTATTACCACAGGTGTGTACATAAATTTTTTTTTTTTTAAATGAATGTGTTTGCAACTCTTTAATAATTTCCCCCGCATTTTGAAAATATTAAATTGGTAACACTTAGCCCAGGACAGAATTGAGTAATACTGACATTCCTGATCATAAATATTCAAGTATTTTTACGGTGATGTGAGAACAAACAAACAAACATACAAGATTAATAACCATTCTATCCTTTGTGTTTGTATTCAAGGGAAAAAAGTATTTTAATTTTAAAAGTGTAAAAGTGGAGACAATTGTACATTGAAAACATGGGAAAATTGAAGGGATGGGTAAGCCTATTAATAGAAGGAAATATTAATTTATGGAATGTAAAAGTAGGGCTTTACTGTAATTAACTGTTAAAAAAAATGTAATGTAAAATAATTTCTTGTGACATTATTTTCTTGATTGAATATCTGTTTACAGATTTTCTTAACCTGTACTTGGTAGATGTTGTGTCAGGATCGGTTGTGTTTTCAATATCGCATAAAAAAGCAAGAGAACCTGTTCACATTGTTCATTCAGAGAACTGGGTGTTGTACAGTTATTTCAGTGATAAGTCTCGACGAACAGAGATTGTGACTCTGGAATTATATGAAGGCAAGGTGCAGAGTAATACTACAGGTGAGATTTTCTTGTTAAAAACGTTGTTCTGTTGCATGTCAAGTATTAAAGTTAGTTTTCAGAGATTCTCAAAAATATTTACAATTTCTTGTGAACTATGTTACATTGGTTATAAATCTTATGTCTTTTTTGTGTAGCATTTTCTTCTGTGGCCTCACCAATTCAACCTATTGTAGACCAGCAAGCATACATTCTTCCTGGAAATATTGTTGCAATGAAAGAGACAATCACTGAAAAAGGAATAACCAGCAAACATATTCTAGGTAAGACATTTATTGTGAAGTGGGGGGAAAAAAAAGAAGAAAAAAAAGCAACCATATATAAATAAAATTAAAAAATCTTGAATCACACAAATACAAAATAATAAAAAATATTTCACATTGAAAATTTAAGAAATTAATTAATCATAATTAAGTAATGATCTCAAAACACAGTGGAACTTCATAAATAACCAATTCTAGAAAAATGTCGTCTTTAAGAGAGGTGGTGTCTTAAACCCTTCTACATGGTGTTTAAAATGAATTCACTACTTAGCAGATGTAGTTAGAGCCTTGGTGAAAAGTGGCTGTGTTAACAGGTGTAAGCCTATTATGAGTGCTTTTACTGCACTTAAAAGAACAGGTACTGGGCTGCACATTACTAGACTCCACACCACAAATGTAGATTCATAGTCAATGCCATACAGAGACCAACTCATGAAAGGAAGGAAATTCCAAAATTATATTAATAGAGGCACACCGTAAATAAAATCCAAAGGTTATGAAGTCTGGAGATGATATCCTGCATAGAAGGTTTGAGAGAGACTCCCTTATGTCATTTGTATTGTATGAGAAATAAAAATATTGTCTGTGATAAGTGACAGAAAGGTTTTTAGTTGTAGTTAAGTGTAGCAAAATCATCTGTTGTATACTTCATTATCGGGAAATAAGAAAATTATGTTAAGATTGCTTTGATTCACTAATTTTGATAACTGAACATAGATAAAAAATATGTAATTATATAAGAATCCAGTCTCAATCATTAGTTGCTAGAGATAATTCCTTATTCATCTGGAAATGTTAAATAGATAGGGGAAAAGTCTCAAATCAGGAAGAGAGCTTCAGATCAAAGGACTATTAAGAAGGTATTGAAGATTTGATGTCCCTTTCGAAAACTCAGGAGTTCAGGATGACTGAAAGTGACATTATAAAAATATTATTCAGAGGAGTTTCATAGAACTAAAGTAGTATTTGTAGAAAATAGTTTTCTATAATATTTGTGTTATTGACAGAGAAAAGTGATTTGTTTTTCTTTGAGAAACGTAGGAAAGGAAACTTTAATGGATATTGAAAAGTTTAAAGGGATTCTTAAGATTGTGCAGAAATTCACTCATTTTCTACATCAATTTTGTTGTTGTTATTATTATTATTATTATTATTATTATTATTATTATTATTATTCAATGTTTGTTTCCCAGTGGCTCTAGCTAATGGTGGTGTTCTGGAGCTCCCTTGGATGTTTGTTGATCCACGACGACCAATAACAGTTACTCCAGAAATGAGAGAGGAAGGAGTCATTCCATATATGCCTGAATTACCTGTGCCATCGGAATCTATAATAAATTACAACCAAACAGTACAAAGAGTGCAGGGAATTCATACAGCTCCTAGTGGATTAGAATCAACCTGTTTGGTTTTAGTGTATGGTTTAGGTGAGTAGAAGGAAATTATACATCTTTCTTAATTGTGTATACAAAAACACATGAATTTAAATGTGAATGTTTGTGTAATAATGTTGAATGCAGACTATTTGAATGTTTACTAGTGTGAATATTTACAGTAGTACAGATTGTACATTTTCATCTCCTTGATAAAATATTCTGTATTTTGATTTAATTCTGGTTATTTCATCAGGCTAATGTTCTTTTCTTGTTTAACTTTTAATTCATTGTGTTCAGGCATTCTGTTTCAGAATATATTTCTGGAAAACAGTGCAAATAGTTCCTAACCATCTGAGAAAATATTGACTTGCCATAATGATAAGGAAACTGGGGGACTATGGGAACAATGAATAGCCACTAAATATATAATTGAATGATATAAAAAGGGAAGGGAGAAAGGGTAACTGGCTACAACAATGAAAAACGAGCCAAGTAGTAGTAATGCATTTTTATTTTCTCACCTTATTATGATTATGTAGTAAAGAAGGAAAATTGAAATACTGTGGTGGAAACCGGTGATTTTTCATCAGAAAAACTCCCTGTTATGGAAAAAATAGATAAATCTTAATCCTACATGAAGAAAATTACCTCTTCAGGAGTAGGCAGAATCCACATTTTATGGGTATTTGGTACCAAAAAATTGATTGACAGGGAAACTACTGTTTGACAGTCCGTCAACACTAGCGTCCAAACTGTTCACACTATTTACTTCAAAATTGATGAAGTAGAGGCTCTACATCTTTGAAACAGATATATTGATTTTTGAGGATATTGTACATAAAGCCTAATTGTTTTAAAAATTTGCAAAAAAATTGTTCCAAATTTTTCATTAAACTTGTTCTTGGATAGCATAAAGAACACTTTAAAAAATGGCGCATGACTCATTTTCGTCAAAATCTCTAGATTTTCCGAAGTTGCAAAAGTTCAACATTTTTTGCATGGCCATCCTACAATATTAAAGATAGAGATTTTTTCACGAATGAAATCTGTTGTTCAAAGACAAATCTTAAAATTAGGCATGTACAATTTTTCGAAAATTTAATAATTTTCGCTTAATTTTGCCTGAAATATAGGCCATTTTTAAACAATTAATTTATCAAAAAATATACCAAATTTTTTCTTGGATAGAATAAACAATACTTGAATATGTGATGCAGGTATAATGTTTGTTGAACTATCTGAATTTTCGAAAATCACGTACGTTAGAAATAAAGCAAGGAACCACTATTTCTGTAAGTGTTGGGAAATATGAGTGTAGCTTTGTGAGTGGTGATTCAGTAGAAACGTGTCTGGGTTGTTGATTCAAAGGGTTTGAATCTCATTGTGGTGAAAACATTTTTGCTGGTTGGAATTTCTTTTGTAGGTTCATGTAGTAATACATTATTATGTGGCTGTTACAAATAATGCAAGAATAAAATCCCTCGGAGTCAGAATGCTAGTTAGAATACGGATTGCAGTTCTGTAAAATAGAATTTCTAATATTTTTATTTTAATGACTGTATTTGTAATATCTGTGAACTCCCAAAATGCTGTATAAAGTATAAAATATTAAAAACCATTCTAAAATCTGTGTGATGTGTGAAATCTGAAAAAATACAGAATCATTTAAATTTCATAACTAATGAAAATTGCTAGTCAAGTTCAAAAATTGTCACTGACTGCCTTAATAAATTGAGTGACAGTATTCTTTTTTGAGGGCTCACCTAACTCAAAACCTGATATCAACTTGGATTGTAATATTTGACACATGGTATAAGAGTTAACTTTAACTTTTCGAAATTACCTACATATTAATTTGTGTAAATATATAAAAATATATTACTTGTAATTTCCTTCCCATAATCCCTATGGCTATTTCATATTTTTGCAGATTCTCAATTCAAATTAATATAAGGCAGAATACAGAAATTTATATATTTTTGCTACTTTATATCTAAATGCTCTTTTTGTGGCATAATAATGCTACAAAACAATGTTGTTTAATTGTAACATTTTTCCATCTCATTTTTTCAAAAATGTGTAATAAATGTAAATAAATTTTGCCTTTGCAGATTTGTATTACACCAGAGTTGCTCCATCAAAAACATTTGATGTTTTGAAAGAAGATTTTGATCACTTTCTTATATCAGCTGTTCTCCTTGGACTTACTGTTGTTTCTTACATTACCAGAAAACTGGCATCAAGAAAGGCCCTAAAACAAGCATGGAAGTAGTGTTTATTCTCGTATTGTGTGATTGAGAAATGTAGAGCAAGGGCAGTGTGATTGTTAGAAGGGAACTTCAAGAAAGACAAGATATATTTGTTATTTGTTAATTTTTTATCCAACTTTCAATTTAAAAATATTTATTATTGAAATGTGCATTGTTGCATTTTTGATATCCCTCCAGTGTTCGAGTAATTTCATCCTTGAGGAATGTTAAAGATTGGTTGTGAACAACGTTTCCTTTGAATTATGAGATTTATTGTTAATTGCACCTTGGTTCTATTTCCAAGGCTATTTGATTCCAATTGTAAACCATCCAGAATAATAGGTATTATATTCTTTTACCTTACAGTATCCCAGATTGCATGACATCCTAGTCATTTTGATGTGTTAAATCCTTGATTTGTGTAATCAGATTGTAAATTTTAAAGGTGAGTTGGAAGATAAAATATTTGTTTGTTACAAAAATGCATTTTCATTTTGAATTTCAGTGTGATGTATGAATACATTAGGAATGGGAGGAATTTGAATGTTTCATTTAAGAGCATAAAACAATTTAATATCACAACTAAACTTGCTGTCTTTCTTTATTTCACTTTGAAATTTGAAAACTGATGGTAGCCACAAATGATTCAAAAAGGTAAAATCCAAGGTATCTCTTAAGATATTACTGAAGACTGAAACTACAATCAATGTCATTTGATCTTACCCTGCATGATACATAAACTATGAACAGTTTATTATATCAGTTGAAAGATGAGAAAAACATCACATATGAATACATTTCACAATTTGAAAGCTGGATTTGTATTCTAGGATTTCAAGCACTTTCTTATACCAATGAAGCCATAACAGATGGTAATCTTTTATTCTTTAATACTTTTCAGGATTTCAGCAGCTTCTTTCTTTGCCTGAAACAAGTAATATACCAGACAATTCAGTTGGCTAGTGTGGTATTTTCAGAGGTATAGTGTGCTCTGTGCATTGCAAGGTTCCTCAAGAGGGAAAGGGAAGTGATTTGTTTGGCTCTGTGCATATGAGTGTGTGGCCAAAACAGCGTGCTTCCTTTCAGCCAGGTGTATGCCAATTTGAGTCTTGGTCAGGCCATGAAGCAAAGATCCATTCTCTTCTTCCAAGCACATGCAAACAAGGCACCTGAAAATAAAGCCACAAGCACATCCTTCCCGTGTCCCTATCAGAAGCAGCTTGTCTGTGAAGTATGCTTGTGTATAATTTATACAAGTGATCAAGATGGCAACATTTTCTCTCCATTTGAAACAAAGATAAAAATGGATCAAAATAAAAAAAATGAACATCCACCTGCATATCTTCATCGGTCTTGGCTGGATAAGCGGTTGTTAGTTTAAGATAATGGATGGCTCTCTCTTTGTCCTTCAGTCTCAAATAGGTCTTCCCAAGCATCAACAAATTAAGACTGCAAAAAATAAATCCAATTTCTTCACAGAGTAATATCTTCAAAATATCCTTTAGTTCAAAAATATCCCAATGAGTTTTTGTTTTGATTTAATTTTTTAATGAACAAACATGAGTAAATAGGTTTTAGGGGTTAAAAGAATTATATAAAAAAAAGCCTAATTTGAAAATATTAATATAGTTAACAGCTAGATGAAAGCAATACTGAAGTATTTCAATAATTTCATGAGAATGAAAGGGTGAACACCAAACAAAAAAAAAAAAACATAGGGTGTTCTCATGATTCTTGAGATTTTCTTACATGCAGGGAAGTAATTCTCAGTTCACATTTTTTAGTACCAATGAAGATAGAACTTTTGTGACAAAAAGCTCTTTGTTGGTTGATTTTCCATTATTGATATTGTGTTTAGTTCTGAAAGCAAGTACTAATTGATGGAATTAAGAAGTTGTTTTATTTCTTAATGAGTCAATGAAGACAAGAGAAACATTTTCTCACCTATAAAAGTTTGGATCAACTTCTTCAGCTTTTATAAAATACTTTAAAGCTTCTTCATAACTTGATGAAGGAGGTGTAGCAAAGAGAGTACTTGCTATCTTGCGTTGATACCATGGCATATCTGCAATACTAAAACACCTATGACCAAAAAAAGAAAACGACAACAAAAAATAAACCATATTATGACTTAATTCCTTGCTTATGCAGCTGTAAGTATGAGAAAGCTTTAATTTTTTTTACCATGAGCCTAACATATAAAGGGTAGTAGCGTCCTTAGGGTTCAGTTCTGCTGCTCTCTGAAATTCAATTGAGTACAGTGACAAAATGAATAAAAATACACTCAATGAAGATAAAATCAATAAGTACATACCACCATGTGATTTTTGACGTTCAAAAGTTCGTTTATGCGTGCCTTTATACCAGCATATGATGCATGAGCGTCAAGCAAGATAGCATACCATTTATGAGTAGCAAAATGGTTATCGTTTAGAGCAAGTGCACGCTTAATAATTATGAATGCTTCCACAACCAGGGCCTTTTTGATTTTAGTGTCCAGTTCTTCTTTGGAATGATTGTACAATGCTCGGCAAATTCTCCAAAGTGCTTCCACATCATCACTATCCTGATACGAAAAAATAATAGAATTAATACTGCAGTTCTTAGTAATTATTTCTTTTAATAAATACTCTAGTTATTGCCACCTTATAGTCCTTGAGAAGTTTATAAGTATCTTCATAGTGAAATGCATTGAACAATTCATCAGCTTCTTCCAGCAATTGCTTGGTTGCTTTCTTTAGTGGAGATCTATCGTTTTGGGTGGGAGAAGCAGCATATATTAATCCAAAAATTGGTATCCATTGACTGAACACTGGAGAGAACTCCCGGCGGCAGAGTTTATCAGAGTGTCTGAGTGGCTAGAATATTATTTTTTGAATTAGAATGACATGCAAAACAATGAGAATTTTCAGTATCGCAACCAACCGGAGATTAAAGCATAGGAGAAACAGGAGAACATTGAAGGGCATTCACCCCGCTAGAAAACTTAAACGTCAAAACAAATTGCCGATGGGAGATGTATAAATGAATTTCTGGGCATTAACATGCACAAAGGAGCAAAAGTTAAGATTGGGATTCAACGATTAAATTATTTAAACCAAACGCATTTTCGGGTGAGGCGGTTGGGGGTATGCAAGCAGGTGCATTGTGCTTTCACTTACTGCATTAGGAAACGCAATTTTGTGCTTATAGTTACGAAGGACGCTAGTGAATATGTAAAAAGCGACTCTGTAACGTTGAAATGCGTGCGTAATCATTGTTCCTGCAGGTACAGAAGCACTAAAAATAAAACGTTTATTACGTTATATTTCTTATCGTGGACGGAAACAGGCGGTGCACCGCCGGAGCGCCTCGCCTGCTGCGCAAAAGGTTGGAACGGGCTGATCGGGAATGACCAAACCAATGTTGGTCAACAACATTGCCTCAGAAGGAATTTACTTTAAGGCGAATTTAACGTGTATTCATTCATTATTATTTTTCTTTCGCATTTTCAATGTGGTGCATTCCGTTCGTTTAACTTCGCATTAGAATGACATTTCGCGTGACCTGCCAACATAACCGCACGTATGAATCATGTAAAATACATTATTTCTGTGTTTTTTGCGTTTTCTTTTGTGAAAATGAAGATAATCTCAGTTAGAGAATATAAGAATAACATTAGATTATCTCACATTAGGGATAAAGTACCTATTAATTCCCGAATGAATTAATTTTGATTGGTTGGTGTCAAAGCGGGAATTATAAATATTAAAAACGCCGGGGGGGGGGGATACAGTATTATTATGATTTTTCAGTAGGATTGTTGTACAAGCCACGATGAAAATAAATATTAATTATTTATTAATTAAATAATTATAAAATCACGAAGATTATAAAGTTATTAATTAATTATATAGTTATTGAATATAATTACACTAAGATAAATTATATAATTATTAAATATTAATTAATTAGTTTTTTCCATCATGACACTAGATACGAAGAGCATTAGTGAATAATATTTACCTATTAGGTTAAAAGCTACTTCGTGAAGATGAAATGTGTGCATAGAATCATTGTTTTTGTGGACACAGAAGCACTAAAATTGATGTATATTACGTTATACATAAAACGAATCTTTAGTGTGCATTAACACTATGAAAGGGATATACATTGTGAAGGTATAGTCGCAGAATTGCCTTTTCCAATTAATTAAAAGATTCTTCAGGGGGATTGAAGGGATGTAAAGGATATTATTATATTATATGCATACATATTTTTGTATATGGGAGAGTTTATATATTCCTGCTTTAATTATAAAACCCATATGAAATGGAACATGTGATGGAGATATTAATTCTTAATTGGAGAAAAAACACAAATAAATTTTTTTCATGAAAATACTTCAGTTCATTGAATAGAATAAAGTTTGGATATTTTAGTTTATTTTTCTAACACTTGTATGGAGGGTAATATTCTGAAAAAATCTGTTGGAAGATGAAATGGTCATTCAGTTGAAAATGACACATGACATTTGGACAAATTTTTAATTTTGTGATATTTGTCCATTTTCTTTGAATATCTTGGAATGCTGAACATAAAATGTCAGGCTAATTAGCAAACCTTGTAACTGCATATTCCCTCCACTAATTTCTGTATACTTAATGATAAAATATAATTTTGAAAGAGGAGTAATAAATAAAAATAAATAACAAATCGAGCATCTTAAATAATTGAGTTACCCAATATTTATAAGTTGATCAAGAAAGGAAACTAAAATTCTGCTTCCTGGGTATCTTTATTCCCTTAATTGCAAAACTGTTCAATCTGGAGTTACAAGGTATACTAATATGACAAAAAGGTGAATACCCATCAATGGATGGAGCCGGTTTTCAGTTAAAAACTTCATAGGTTTATGTTAAAGTTGTGTCTAATGTTCACACAAAATGATGCTCTCTTTATGTGATAATTTCCCTATCAATCATTGATAAAAATTG
This sequence comes from Gryllus longicercus, assembly GCA_038098605.1. Lineage (NCBI taxonomy): Eukaryota > Metazoa > Arthropoda > Insecta > Orthoptera > Gryllidae > Gryllus > Gryllus longicercus. The sequence goes on along the minus strand of JAZDUA010000143.1, from coordinate 2,463,218 downwards.
ATGCAATATCAATAATTAATCGACAAAATAAAATGAAAGTTTTTTAAAAATTTTAATACATTTGTTGCAAAGTAAAGAAAGAATTAATATGTTAAAATTTACTTTGAACTCCTCATCCAACAAGTGATTGTTGAAGTTCTGCAGTACATGCTTTACAAATGCATTTTTATAATAATATAAACTCGGATCTAGAGAATTTTCTGATAGTATTAAGGCAAAAAATACGGATTTAGTCTTTTCAACATTTCCAAGCGTTGAAGTTTTATGTGTCCTCTCTTAGGTCAGTACACGTCCTATTTAATAAAATAGATAGAGAAGATGTATACTTCAGTTTTATTTTATTTCGCCAGCATTGCTCGATACGGTCACGATCATGCGGTACGTCTGAGAAAGACGCGAAATGCTCTGAGATCGTGAAGTTTGGTGAAGATGGCCCTCACGCGCACTCAAGCGCCAAGAAATAAAAGCCCAAGTAACATGCTCATGCTGCGTGTACTACACGCTGTGCCCACAATCTGTGAAACATGAGGCACTTACAGGCAATTGTTTATTTTTGACATTTCTTTAACCATGTGAAATGTTATTTAGATGAAATTTTAAGAACATTTTAATAGATAAGTCATTATTAATCACATATATAAATTACATTATTCAATTGCGATCCTCCTTAGAAAAGAATCATGTTCATCTTAATGTAAGCACTAATAAATGCCCTTCTCTCCTAATATAATAAGCTGGCTTCCAGCAGTGATAATCCCAACTCAATGTACCTGACAAAAAACAACAATCTTCACCAAAATTTACCCACAACGTAATACGAATAGCATGGTGCATGGTAAGTTGATGCCAATCAATGTTCTCAGAATCTGGACTCTGAGAATAGCAAGTGTAGCGGAAAAATTCAATATGTGAGGCTAAAGAAATCAATGACTAGAAGTGTGATAATATTGCAATTCAGATGGAAAGAGAAATGTGTACTCGATTTAGGAAATCACACAAAAAGTTAATATGAAGAGAGGATGGATATAATAAATTTGGCATACCTTTTGAGGAACGTGCATTTTGTACTTTCAATACAAAAGATGGTATGAAACTCTATGACTTGAGGAGTCTAGTTTCAAAATGAGACTTGTCCATTCTAGTCTGTTTAGAGAAAAACAAGAAAATGTCACATAATTTGTTTCAAACATTCTGCTGCTAAATGGGATTAATGCCCTTGGCTAGTGAACATAAAAACAATATTATAAGATAATTCGAGAATATCTAGTCATTACGAAGAAAGTTGAGCAAAAAATTTGGAAAAGTCTTCATTTTGAAATGTAATTGAAATATTTTTTTTTGTATTTTTGGTGAAAACATATGTTTTTGTATTTTTAAGATTGTACTTTGCAACAAAATAAACATTATGGAAAGATTGCATTCTGATATTAACACATTTGATATTAACACGCATGAAGCCCTCTGGAGTGAACAAAAAACGTGTTTTGTTACAAATCATTTTATAGAACGAAGCATAACTGCATTGGTCCCCTACAGAACCCAATATCTTATTTTTCGCCAAAGGTGGAAAAGTCACATTTTGAAACTAGACCCCTCACATGATGTTAATAATACAGTTGATTTCAGTTCGCAAGTTACAAGATAGGAGATCTAAGGTTGCATACTGCCACATTACAAACTAAAAGATGCTTTCCCAAAATAACTATTAATTGGCAAAAGAGGTGCTAGTAGCATTGTAGTTACTAGATCTTACCGAGGAAGTAATTATATACTGGACCATTACTTATTGAAGATTAAGTATTGATGTTGGGTGCTTGAATATTAAGAATTGATGATGGTGGAGATTATGAGGGAAGCATAAAAAAATAGCAAATTTTTTATGGTAATAAGCGCCAGACAACTAAAAAAATTTGATGAAAAATGTAGTGCAATTTGTAGATCAACTCAAGTGTAATAATGAAAGAGATTCAATATATATATATATATATATATATATATATATATATATATATATATATATATATATATATATATATATATATATATATATATATATTTTAAAGAAACAAACTACAAAATGAAATGCAGCAGTTTTAAAATTCAATAAATAAACTAGAAGTTTGGATGAATATGACATAATGAATATCTACTAACTCTGTTAGTGCAAGAAATGATGAGTCTGCAACTGAAAGATCCTAGGTTCAAATTTTGATGGTGCATGGAATTTTGACATCTGCTAAATTGCTGGTTGAGATCAATTGTTACCTAAGTAAGCATTCAAGCGACTCAGATTGGTTATTTCTATAGTTTCTTCCTCAAAATTCCAGGCAAATGCAAGGTCAATACCCTTTTAAGGTTACATCAACATCTAGGACATTAGCGACCACTATTGCATTTAACGGTATGGTAACTATGAAGATGACATGATATGGTGATGATAGGGGTTGAAAGGTCAAACACAAATACAACCATGCCCAAGGTGGGCTCCTTCAGTCCGAGATCGCTACGGCACTACTGCCGTAGGGACTTCGGCCATTTGGTCAATGCCGACTGGCTGTCAATACCTTTAACAACAATACTATTATTATCAATATCATCAACTCTTGTTGTGTCCCACTCTCAGCCTTAAGGCTACATATTCTGCTTTCTTCATGTGGCCCATTCCCCGTTGACTTAAGAAAATCTCTGACAAGCATTAGAGATCTGGAATTCAGCTACAAGCTGTAAGATTCCAGAGTTTGTGTTTCTTGGTGAGTTTCTAGAATTTAAGATAAAAGAGGTAAAAGGGTGCATAGGGATAAGGAAATTACTGGAAGTGGTATCAGCTTACTATAAGATCACAGAGAGAAACTTTCAAAGCAAGGAAAATCATTATTAGATGTTTGTAATAATTGTAAGCAATTTGGATATAGGATGAATTAAAACAGTTAATACGTTTCACGATTTCTCTATTTTCATTTTTTTTTTTTTTGTTATTTTCATTTGTACACAATCTTCTATAAAATACCAGTAAAAATATTGAGAAGAGAATTGAACAATTGTCATATAGAGGGAATTTCAGTTGAGAAGTAAACATTTTAATTCAGTTAGAACAAACATTTATGTATTTGACTTTGGTATACATAACGAGAACATATTGTATATAATGAGACTGTATTGTGCATAATGAAAATGTATATTACTTGTTTCATTAGATCATCTTTTAGCTTTTTGACCCTTTCAGCGACCTGCTTATCCCAACTCTTCAAAACTCTTGCACCATGAGTTCCCAGGGCATCTGCTTCATCCGCCTTCTCATATTCCATTAAGCTACTGTTTGGACGGTACCCTCCCTCTCCTCAACTAATAAAGATGGGCATAGGCCCATACACAATGGTTGGGGAAAGCCCTGCCATGCCACAACACACAAATAAACATCCGTGTCCAAGGTGGGAGTCAAACCCGTGACCTTTAATGCCAAGACCCCGACGGAGGCGCTCCTGCCATAACAATCTGCGCTACTCAGATCAGTTGAGAATGTATATTCTATTTTGGTATATTCAATGTGAATATACCAAACTACGATTTTGTTGTTTAAAAGGAAACTAATAAAACTGTTATTATGAACAACTCCTGCTGGATTAAGACCTTGACTAGACCTGTTATCATATTTAGTTTTGAAAATTTATGGTTATCATACACCTCCTGTGTTCATGATGGTGTATTTCCCAGGTTTCCTTTGATAAAGGATCATGACATGTAAATGAAATACTTCACATACTAGGAACCATATCTCTTGATAGTTTAATGCAATGTTATAGAGATATTTCACATATATCTCTACTCTTGCTTGTTCAAAAAATTGCATTGAAAACTAGTTCAAAATTTGGGAATGAGGTTGATCATAGTATCCTCATTTCAATTTTTAAAATAATTTTTTGAATTTCTTTAAACACTGTCACTCAAAATATAGTCAATTGAATATTGCCAATATTCACTCACTTGTTCACAACACAGACATTTGGTGTTTCTCCTAAACACTCACTCAAGACACATTTTATGTAATCAGCTGTGTTATTTACTGCAGTTTCCCGGGTGATGCATATCTTTCTGCAATGACATTGCAAATGCAAAACCAAATTAAAAAATGTTCTTTTCTGTAGATCCCTCTTTCATAGTTTAGAGATCTATTTAAATTTGCTGATTAAACTTTAGGCACATAAGTTCCATCCTTCCTGGAAGTCTCCATTTTTGGAATGGAGGGCACTCTTTGAAAGATTCCCATTGTTTTAGAACTGTGCCTCTATGCTTGGTAAATCAGCGCTAAATACAATAACTTTTCCATGAATCCATGTTTTGGCAAATGTTCTTTAAGATTCTTTGTGGTGTGAAATGTGTACAGCTGCTATGTCCTCTTTGGATGTGTCTTTATCTCCCCAACCCCAAACTCCCCCATGGGTGTGGCTTCCATCACCCGAGCGCTGAGCTTTTCTTCGAATATATTCATTTGTGACAGATTTCAGGTTGTATGCAAGGCCTAATTTGGCACAGCAATCTATGAATCCAGCTGTCATATTCGTACCATAATTTCCCAACTCAGCTGTCTTGTAATCCCAGGGGAAAACATGATGATAGTTGTGCCAACCCTCCCCTAGGCTTACAATTGCAACACCTAAATTCTGTGTTGGGCTGATATTTCTGTAACAGAATAAAAATATTGTTTTATAAATGATGACCAAAAACAATCAACTGTTACATTTCTCACTTAATTTATTTATGAAGCTTATGAGTATACAAGAAGGGAAAATATTATAATTTTATTAATAATTGTCAACAAAACCATTTATTCTTAAATACTTACTTGTCATATGGTCGCATTCCCCAGATATGGGCTGCACTATTCACTAGCCATGTTGCATGGAGTTGGAAAGTATATCTAGCCAAAGTCACGTAGTAAGCCACATACAATTGTTCTCCCCAAAAGAACGAAGGAATCCATGAGGGTATGCCAAAACACCACATTACCATGAGGGGGATGTAATACCTGGACAGAATAGTATCAAATTGAAAAATATAAACCTCAGTAATAAAAAACTAAACATATAGCCCCTAAATGTTTTCCAAAACATAACATCGGCTTTTTTTTTGCTTCTGATTTTCAGTAAAAAACGTAATTGGGGATGAATTAGATTTTCAGCAAGAAATTGTTTTAGAGTCCAACTACAATTTAATTACTGTTTTTGTGTTAAATAAATAAATAAACACATCAATAAACAAATGGATGAGAAGATTTTTTTTTTTTTTTAAGTTATGTTTGCGGAAGTGGTGGGGAGTCGGTTGTACCTTCTTTGCCACATGACGATGGAGTCGGCCTCCAGGTCGCTCATGTCCAGCTTCTGTCCGTGCTCGCGAACGTGCGGGTGCTTGCGCAGCATGAGCCAGCCCATGTGCGAGAAGAAGAAGCCGCGCCTGCTGTTGTGTGGGTCGGCGTCCGTGTCCGTGTACTTGTGGTGGACGCGGTGATCTCGCACCCACTCGTAGATGTGATTCTGCACAGGAAGAAGAAGAGCCGGTGAGGTGGCTGGCCTTGGTTACCCCGGCCGGTACAGAAAGGGCGGTTCCAGACGTGCGATTCGAGGTCGTGGGTTTGTGGTTTAATGTAAAAGTATTAGATAATTTTCTATTTGTAAGAAAAAAAGCAAAATTAGGTGTGCAAATTTGAATTATATATTTCAAGAAGAGTAATCGGTGAATAACTAAATATTGTCTTGTCTATCGTTCGCGCACGAGAAAAGTAACACACCTATAAATTATCATTTTGCAAAACTGTTTTAATCTGGGTGATGCCATTTATTTCGTGACAAAAGAGAAAAGCGCTGTATTCTTCTATACCAGCTGTTTTGGGAATTAATCTTCATGAACTTTTACTAGTAAAAATATACCATTTTCTAAACACATTTCTTCATTTAACGCTATTTATTCATATTGAGTTCTTTCAGTTCACCACTTACTCTAGGTGCAACCACTAAGTTGTAACTTGCGCATCCATTTGTTTTCCTTTTTGTAAAGTGTCGGATTTTAACAGGGTTGTGGGGAAGGCCATGACATGATCCGTATGTCTCCTTTACCCTGAATCCGCCCCTGAGGCCAATCCGTCGTGTTCAAGAACCTTGTGATTTCTCCCTGAGAACTGCATTCAATTTATCGAAAATGAATTAAAATTGAAAGATGGATTTTTCCTTTCTAGGAACGCACTGATTGTGGAACAAGCGTATTGTGCTCTGCATGATGTTTTGACTCATTATCGAGTAACTTTCTTAGTCGCGTCTTTCCTTGAAACTTTAATTAGCGAAATGTTTTCTCTCGGAATACGAATAACCTAGTGCACGGACGAAACAAAATAACTTGGTATACGATGTATACATCATCGTATGCTTCGCAGACAAAAGCTGGTCTACTTAACAATATGGATTTTAATAATTTATTTTTTAACCACTTTTATAAACATCTTATTTTTTATGTAAACGTGCGAGTCAATTTAAACGTTATAAACATTGAAATTACTTTCAAGTTACAACTTGTAAATAAAAAATCGTGTTCCATATAGTAAAAGGTTTTTGAGTGAATTTTATAACTGCCACTAGCAGGAGATAGCAATTTTTTTAAAGCTGCCATCACAAAGCAGCAGAACCGTATCCTTTGAAATTATGAAAACAATTTACCGAATTGCAAAGGATTGTCAATATATGTAAAAAAAACTGTTCGAATCGATGCGTTAGAAATCTGTTCAATACGTATGTGAATGACTAAGAGGAGCATCGCACGATAAAATAGATGGAAGTTCTTTTTTTCATCTTTGGAGTACCCTGTCAGTTCATCAGTATTTACAAGTGCCTACTTGCACACAATATATAATTATCCCATTAATCTTTTTTAAAACATACATCGGATGTTAGTAGAAAATACGAAAACGCAGAAAAAAGAAAAATAATATTTAATTCGTGTTTCTCACGAAATGTTCACTCCAGAATATTTATACTGCAAGAAAAATTAGGATATTTAACAGAAAATTATCTGATCTTTTCATTACGGTGCTTTAGAGGGACCAGAAGCCTCTTGAAGAACCAAGGTTGATATATATCGACTCAATGCTTCGGATCGAAGGGTGGTGGGTTCGAATTCTGCCCTGGGCTTGAATGTTTGTTCCTTGCTAGTTGTGTATCAAGGGGAGAGCATGAGTACTGATCGCACACGGGGCTCGCAAGTGTGCATCTAATGTATATTTCGACACGCACTCCATAACTTTGGATATAATTGGTAAATGGTTTCGACAATATGGGAAACAAGCCGGTCATGCAGTTGCTTCAGCAGCGTCGCTGACCGGGAGGAATAAGGGTTCGCGTACCGATACTGGTGGATTTTCGACCACATAGCTACAGAGCTAGGTCGAATTCAGCCACTCTCTAGAGGAGAATTCTAGAGGCACGTCACTCTGATCGGTAGTTTTCCGTGGTTTCTCCGCTCACCTCCATACCAGACGAATGCCGGAACTATACTTTAACGGACCGCGCGCGACCTTTCCTTATAGTTCCTCCCCCCCGTCTTATATGTACTACAGTGCTAGGCATGTCGGGAGAGCGGTCAGGAAACCAGAGATTGTCTAGGTTGGGGCGTTGTCCCACCGGGGAGGTACCTGTAGGGAAATCCCAAAAGATGACGTGTAGGTCTACGCCGGATCTTAGTTGAAGCGGACGAAGGCCAAACACGTTCGGGAATAATATATGCACTATACTTAAGAGATTAATTGCCATAGTAGTAGCCTGGAAACACTACATAATTAAACTAGTTTAGGCGGAAAAGAGCTCTAAAACATAACGTTGCGATTCTATTTTTTTTTTTTTTTTGTGGATATCTAAAGAAATCTGTTACAAGGGGAACTCCCGTACTGTTGGCGAATACACGGCTGCTCTTGCGGCTCTCACCTGGAAGGCGATCGTCTGGCAGATCATGAGGAAGAAGCGCAGCGGCCACGTCGCCTTGTAGGAGCGGTGTGCCCACAGGCGGTGTGCGCCGGCCGTGATGCCCAGCCCCGCCAAGTGCGCGTACACCAGCGCTGCGGACAGACAACGACCCTCGCTTCAACGAACTCCTCCTCGCTCAAGCAAAGCCGCGCCTCCACAGTCCGCAAAGAGCAGGTTGCGATTTGCAGCAAGTGGCGTTTAACAGTTAACATGTTGTGGAGACGCAGCTTTAACACATGTCGGCCTCAGAAGTCAGTCATGTTAGGGGAAAATTATGTTTTGATATTTTCTACCTCTTTGGGGGCAGATATTTATATATTTGAGCACTTTCGAAAATTAATGCTTGACAAATTTGCAGTGTTGTACTTTGCATTTCTTTCGTATTGACACTTCCAAAATTTAACATAGTTTCGTGTCATTCAATTATTTTTTCAATATATCTAATAATTATTTATAATTTTTGCAACATGTTAGATGGTTCGTTCCGACATTTTGTAGAATATGGCATAAGAAACATAACTCTTGGACCGTTGAAACGAAGACGTCTTTTTATACACCAAAATTGTAAGCGTTCTTTTTCGTTGCAAGAAATAGTTCATAAAATGGCATTTTAAGGCACAGATTATGATGTATTAGCCGTTTACGGCATGAATAATTGCGTCATCACACATTCAGCCAATCGCAGCTAGCGAATCGAGGATCGGGGGTAGTGGTAGCGGTAAACTACGTAGAGAGCACCGTTATTTTCGCACACATGTCAAATACCCGTGACAGCATTATAAATTTGTTAATTTTTGGAAACAACTTTATTATAACGTTATACAAAAATCAGCGTATGCAACTCGTTTATAATGTTGCTTTATTGCATTCGTACAAATTTTAAAACCCACTCCTAACGCTCGTTTTCAAAACGTGTACTTATGCAATAAAGCTTATCATTATAAACAAATTGCATAAATACTATTTTGATGCATCGTTTTCGAGTTATGCACGATTGTAAAGTGTGTTGTAGGGTAGCGTGTGTTCGGTATTGCGTGCGCTGGTGTCTTTTTGCATTTTAACGTGCGGCTTTCTAAATTTTTCATCTTAAATCTGTTTTATGTACCCCTGGGGGATAGTTCTGTATCCAGGAATAGCACTCTTCCGTGGTTTTGTGCCGATAGTGTCTCCAAAACGGTATAAAACCGTCACCTTTTTCTTAGCATACAGACATAAACACCACGTACGTGTTAGACTTTCACCTTACTTTGCATTTTTGAGCTATCGGTGTTTAAAATAAAATTGGCATCCCTGTCATACGACTCGAGTCAACTCGCGAAATCTGGAAGTTTTAATTTAAAGCTTTGCAGCTTGCCGAGTTGGGCGGTTAGTTTTGAAAACATCCTAGAGCGCTGCCTAGTCAAGTTCTTAGGTCAAGGGTGTTAGGTGGCGGTCACAGTGGAGACGATTTTCGCCGAAATTTCAGTCGGCGGACAAAACCAAACGAAACAGATCTTCGTCCGACGGACGATGTTTTCGGATGCCTCCGGCGGTGGCCACAATAGAGCCGATTTTGCCCAAATTTCGGTCGGCCGTTATTGTCCGATGTTCCGGATTCGTTCAAACACATGATGGAAAACGGAAATGGTCAAAGTGGACTCGAACGATCTCTTACAATGGCGTCCGAGAACATCGGTTGTCGGAGGACGATTTGTTTCGTTTGTTTTCGTCCGTTGGACCTTTGACTTCAAAGATACTCACTGAAGAGCACCGTGCGCCACTGCGCCGCCGTGCCCAGAAGGTAGAAGCCGTAGACGGCGGTGGTGTGCAGGTACACGAAGGCCAGCACGTTCCTCCAGACGATCTGGCGGGCGCGGGAGGGCCGCTGTCTCTTCCCGTGCGAAGAGCGCCGCCGCGCGCGGTGGGAAGTGGGGACCTTGGGCTCCTCGCGGATGTTGGAGTTGTCGTCGAGGACCAGCGAAGCCTCCACTATGTTCGGCGCCATCGTCGTGGGTTTCTGAGGAATGGAAAACGCATTGTAAATCCGATGTCCCAAATGTTTCTACTGGTTGATGGATGTTTACGGGCACGTAACTATTAGGTTGTTACTGTTTATGTATTCGATCGTATGCCGACGGGATGGGATCATGGGTCTTCAGCGCCTCGTAGGTCGATATTCACAAATGTAGATTTTGATATGCGTTTATGGTAATCAAAGTCATTTAATATCTCTTTTGAATAAGTTATAAATTACTGCAAATCAACAAATATGACACAACATCGGCTGGACACTACATCTTTAGCCCCACAGAAAAATTCTGTTAGCTGCTACCTGTACGTAACAATTATTTGGATTCTTAAGAGTACATATTTTATAGACTGAGCTCGTAGTAAAAATGTCTAAAAGTAGGCCTATTCATGTATAACGTGTTAAGGTAAACTGTGCCCTAAAAAGCCGCGAAGGATGACCACGGTCTTCACAACTTACTGGCATTCCTTCGTATAAAAACACTCGTATTTTATTGAGCCTCACTGCGTGTACTAGGATTAGACCAGGCCATGCTTCCCGCCGTGCTCTGCTGCGAAGGATCCGGACGGGGCATACGAAAGGCCATCGGCTTTTTCTAACCAAATTAACATAATTTATAACGTTGCCTTTGGTCGTTGTGCATATTACGAAAATTCAGTTTTCTTTTTCGAGAAGCTTAGAACGGTATAATTCACCATCCTTGGGTATGCCTGTTTACCCAGCTGCCCTCAATTAACAGACATTTTTCACAACTGTAGCTCATTACTGGCGTGTTTGTCAGCAAAATGCCTGAGAGATTTATCATATTGCGTGAAAAATAAAAGGTACTCATATATAATGACGGCATTTAGAAATAGTTTTCACAAAAGTGTTTCTATTGTGTAAGAATTTTAGAACCAGTATCCGTTTTCCGTTCGTTATCAATGGCGAGAAAGTTTGTCTCAGGCATTTGAAAACATTCATTTTCTTGTTCTCTCCTCCAAAAAGCGCAAATACGTTGCCTTTACTATAAACAAGATGTATCTGTTTATAGTATACGAGAAAGGGAGAAGGTGCATTCGAAAGAAGCAATAACAGTCTTTGGAACCGGATGCAAAATATTTTGTTTTACAAGCAGGACGTTAGTCATTTAAAAACAGATGTAGATATTGCTCGTATTTCTTTCGAGCAAGATGTTAAGTAAATCTCAGTCGTATGAATAAGCATGCGTAATTTGTTATTATAACAGCAATGTTCCAAAACGTGTGGAGCATTTTTACTGTCACGCGTACTACTTACATAGGAAAGAATGTATTGTAATGCAGCGGCAAAAAATGGGAATATTTCGAAAGAAAACTCCAATTGTGGGTCTTCGACACCAGAATATTGGCTGATGGAAAAACGTCCGTCTGGCTTTAACAGATAGAGAAAAATACGCTTAAAAATGTTGTAGGCCGCATTTTTGTCCCAATCTTGAATCTCAATTTCTTGAAAATTGGAAAACTTCAAATATTTTTTATAATTTTATATATTTTAATTCTTTTTCTCGAATAGAGCAAAATACCTTGATAAAAATAGCGTAGGTCCCACTTTAGGTGGGAAAACGGTTAAGGGTTAGACTCTTTATTTTGCTTAATCTCTTGCAAAGAGAAATTGCTAAAAATTAAAATTGCAAAAGAACAATATTGATGATATTTATATTTTCTTCATAAAATATGTTCTAAAAAATTAGAGCATTAGAAAAGGTCACATATTTTTTTGAAAGAAAAGTATTCTATGTGTAATATTTACATAAAGTCAATTTAAAAAAAACGTTTTCTTAAAATCAGCCTCAATTTTAAAATTTTTCTCTCGAATATTTCAAAGTATGTTTATAAAAATGGCGCAGGGCTAATTTTCGGTAAAAACATATTTTCGAAAATTGCAAAAAATGAACTTTGCAAAACTAAAATATTGATAACAGATTTTTTTACTTAATGAAATCTGTTTTTTAATTTTAGATCTTTAAATAGGGTACATACAATTTGTTGAAAATGAGTAGTTCCGCGTAATTTCTGCAAGTCTTCGAAATTGCAAATTCGAATTTTTTCGTGCTTCTTTTGCTTTCTTCTGCAAGTCTTTCAAGAGATATTGGGCTGCAAATACAAGTGCAACGCCGTGATACAGCATATTGAAATTCTTAGAATTAATTCTCATTGTTCAGGGATGTTTCTGGCTTTGTTTTGGGTTGTCTAATTTGGGTTTAAGTATTAATATGTATGCATTTAAAAGAATTACATTTCAGCCATAATGCTTTACGATTGGTAATGACGTTTAAAAGTGATGGCTGACATGTGTTAATAATAACAGAAATTGCAGTATTAAAATATTTCGTAAACGTCACTAATGCGAGAAAGAATGTGATGTAACACCTCTAGTTAACTGGTAAATTTGCTTAAATTATGATCGCTTTATAGAGTTATATTCGCTTTATAGAGAGGTCTGAAACACAGGAATGAAGTAATTATTAGGAACGTTCGGCAAAAAGAGTCTGACTTGCTACTTGTATGTTTCTTCTAAACAAGGAAAAATCTAGACACACGTAGTACACTCCGAAACGTTTGTGAGCAGCTTCCCTTACTACACACCCTCGTATTTCCCTTGTTTATCGTGCGTCATTTGCGGACGTCATGCGAGTTTCACATAGCCCGACCGCTAGCAGACAATGGATAGCCCTCCGCTTCAGAGGACAATGGTTAACACTATGATCACTCTGGAAGTTATAGGGAGAGGCAAAGAGGATTCGCGGAAAGTTTCTTCGCGTTCCTCTCGTGTCCACTAGTACTTATTATTCCTCCAACCATTCCGTCTTAATACTCATGACTCATCACTACACCTGTCATACACAAGAGAGTCGTATCTCAACGTACGGTACGACACGTACGGGTGAGACCCACAGCGACCACAGTGAGGTGAAATGTCTGTGGAACTCTGTCATTGCTCATCTCTCCGAATTCAAATCGTAGAAAATTTTTTTTATCCAAGTAAATGCACAATCTATTTTTGTAATACAACAATCAGTAAATATGATAGCAAATATTAACAACAGCAGCAAACTAATATTAATAAATCGAATTCCAAGCGATCCCGAGCTCTCTTTCTCACGGCACTCTCGCCGACAATTCATTCTTGATTGCAATTTGTGGGTTCTTGATTGCATAACCACAAAGCGGATGCTTAAGATTGATTGATTACTAGTGATTCCTGTCGCGTGAATTGCTAAGATAATCCCGTAAGTGTAGTCCATGCTTTTGTTCGAGAGGTGGCGATGATACTGCTGGATGGTGAGATCCGGCGCCGACCTACTGTCGGGTAGCGGAATTTTCCCCAACCAGATATCAGTGGGATACCGCCCCAGTCGGGACAAGTTCTGAGCTTCCGACCGGTCTTCTGGCATGTGTGGTAGAGTAGTGCACGTGAGTGTGTGTATAAGAGGTGATGACAGGACAATGAATGAGAAGGCCAGTTCGCGTGCGGTCCGTGGCCCGTTTGGTTGGGCACTGCTCCGGCATTCGCCTGGTGTTGAGCGGAGAAACCACGGAAAACTACCAATCAGAGCAGCCGGCCTTTAGAATTCTCCTCCAGTCAGCGACAGAACTCGACCTAGCTATCTAGCAGGTGTCGAAAATCCTGCCACCGTCGGGACTCGAACCCTAGGACCTCCCAGTCATAGGCACTAGTGACATTAGTTGCCCTCCCTGAGCCACCCACCCGGTCGGATGCTACAAATTTTCGCACTAACTTGTAATACTATAGAATGAAAGATACATTTACTAGTATCTCTTAAGTAAATACTTTGACGAACAATAAAATATTCATGCGTTTCTTTTCAGTTTTTAATTTAATTAGTTTAATATTCCAACCTGAAGCACATTCTCAGGAGTTCACCGATTACATAGTTTTTTCGCAATTGTTCAATGTTTGATAGGTTCTTGAGTAAATTATAAACTGTTTTGATGTCTAATAGCTGGAAAAATATTTTTAGATATCTATAATTCTGGGTAGAATTATCTGATTATTTTCGAGATTATTTTTGGAAAAAAAGGAACACATTGTTTCTGCAAATATCGCTTAATAAACTAATTGAATGGGTGAAAACCAGAACGTTATGACTTTTATAAATGTTTGGGAAACCGTGTTTATTTTAGGCTATATTTCAGTGGTAATGTACTTTCGTGGTTTTAGTGAACAATTGAAATGTCGTGGCTTTAATGATGGAACAAAGCCTCAGAACTTTACAGTGATACTGACTTAAATAAACAGATTTCTCAGAATTTATAAAATATCACTTATACCGTTCTCGTTTTCACCCAATCCTTTATCTCGGGGGGCATTGAAATTTGAATGACGCAAGAGTCCCATTTAGTTGAAACATACATTAGAGTAAGCTTTAATTAGTAGTTACATTTGAGATATATCTGGCAGACTTCTGATAAGCTTTTACGAATGTGATCATTAATAATGTTTATTCGATAGGGAAGATGAATATACTATCAAGTAAGGCTCCGCGTTGTAGTGAAACAAGGAAAAGTAATTACTTTTCTCCCTGGCTCGTAGCCTCTGGGAACTGGTTTTAAGAGCAAAGAAAAACAAAGGAAATAATATCCTGAAGCTATGTTGGTGCGCTACACGGAAGACGTTTGCGTGTGACGTTCCTTCAAAATTTGACAGTACTAGTAGAGAAATCCTGATGAAAATTGAAAATTTTGTGTTTATAAGCGCGTTTTTTAGGAAGAAGTTTTCTTGTTTAAAAGAAGGAATCAAAACACTGAAAATCTCGTTATCATGAAATAAGTTATTTCGTATTTATGAAACGTATTTGCCTTGATTGAATTAATTTTGAGGTCCTTGATTGCGCCGTAGACTTTTAGATCTTCTCCGAGACCCCCCTCCCGACACATGTGCGATCTCTCGCACCCTCCTTTGTTACATTGTTTCTGATCCCTCTGCCGTCGGAGTTAATACGTAGGCCCATCTCCGTCACGTCACGTGAGGGGAAAGAGTTTGTCCTGTCAAGACCCTTTCAGATCCATCTGATTTTAAGAGAATTACAAAGTAATCGATTTTGGGAAGTTTTATTTATTTGATTCTTAGAATTTGATGGCTTAGCAATCATCTTCAGATTTGGTATAAAATTGTACAAAAATATACAGCATAAACGTAGAGTGCAAAACAATAAATGCAAAGTTATATTATAAAGACAAATTAGTAAAATTAATTTTTAAAGCATGTATTAGCGACAAATGAATTATAATTTAAATAATATATCAGGGAATGAACATAATCATAAGATAACAAAGTAATAGAAGAAAGGGGGACCGATGGATCTATTTAACATCATAGGCACTAATCTATTTTGATTCTGAATGATAGATTTAAATGAAATTTGAAATCAAGCAAGTTTGAATAATAAGTGAAATGTAAGTGAAGTTGGGCCGTTTCCTACTTGCTGAGTGGGAGCCGGAAATTTCACCACGAGGGACCTGGGCGCGCCTAGCGGTTTAAATGCGCTGGGGCGGGGGTGTGGGGGTGGTGGAGGAAGAGGGTCGACGGCCTGACAGCGATGCGCTGCAAGAGAGGAACTGGGGTCTAATAATTGCCTTCAGTGAAGGGAAGGGGTTTTCGTATATGTTTTCATTGAGAAAATCATTATTTAAATCGATGTGTAGATTTTACAACGATAATCATTTGTGGTACTGATTTTGTATTTCGAGTCCTAAATGAATGTCTGTGTATGAATTGATAGTGTGTGTGTAGTGATAATGTTTGACGTACATTATTAGTAAAGTGGTATTTATTTGGGTTATTTATATAGTCAAGTGTACGTTCTTTAATACTAGTTTTAACATTTTTGTATCATAATACGTAAATCATATTTGCCCGATGTATTTCGGTTTGCAATAGATGCAGTTGAATATTTTTTACTTAGAAAAAAAGAGAGGAGAAAAAATATTTTTATAGTGTAACTTCTTATTTATTATTTAGCTTTCTCTACTTTAATCTTAATGTTTTAAAATATTTTTTTTACCAGACGTAAAAATGATGACTAAGTCATCGCAATCTACTTATCAAATAAATAAAAAATGTTGGTAAGTGCACAATATTGCGATTTAATTATAGTGATTTCAGATGTTTAATAAGCTGGACTCGGTTTTTCCAATCAGGAGCTTTGTTAAGACTTAACTTTTTGTGTTAAAGCTCCCAATTGAATAACCATGTCCCAGTTGATCAATCATCAGAAGTCATTGTAAAACACATTAACGTCGAAATTAATTTTGGGCGCATAGCGCTCGCCCATTGTCGTCGGGTCCGTACGCGCACTATGTTGAAGCTCTCTAATATAATTTTTTTTTCATTTTTTAATACTAATCCATTGCGATCTCAACTAAATCGACGTCTGGCATTCATATACGACAAAACTTGCTTATATGTTTCATTAAGGATGTCTACGACTTTGAAGAAATAAAATTCTTAAATTATAGCAAAAAAATAGAGGTTTCCAGAAATGTGCGTCCTTGAGGACGCATGGAGTGTGTCCGCACAACGTGCTGTGCGTCCATCACGAATCTGGGAGGTAATGAGTTCGTGAAATACAATTTATTCGATCCTTTGAAATGCCAACAGTACCTAACCAATGAAGTAATATTGTAATAAATTTGGGTTGAAAGATCACTCTTTTAAGACGATAACTTCTACTGGAATAATCTTTCTTTAGGAATCATTAGTATTTACGTTCTGATTCTAAGAAATGCACTTCTGAACACATTCCGGAAATAATACAGTGTCTACGCATTGAACACAGTAAGAACCTGCGCACCGAACGCAGTAATGAACTTTGTTAAGATATCAGTTCAAATCATCTCGCGAAAAAACCAAAGGACTGACAAAAATCTGGATCGTGAATTTGATCAGACGGTCTGAGATGGCAGTAAGTGCTGTAGCTGTCATGAGGGACCGCATGGGATTCACTTTCTATTAGAATTTTTATTAGAATCACTATGAAATGTACTTTTAGAATTGCATATGATATTCTGAAGGCGTGATTAAACCTGTGGACGCATAAAATAAAATAAAAATTCGATAAATTGCTGTACTTATGACAACGTAGTAAGCAGTTTTATACGCGCATTGCTTATGTTTAAGACATTGAGAAATAGTTACGATTAAGAAAGGTTAACGATATTGAGAGAGGTTACGGGTGAGAAATAAACTCTACAGTGGGTTTTTTTGTTAACAGGTAGTGTTCTATTTAGTATCCATCTCACAAACAAAATAATTTGGTTTTTGACCTGTGTTGAGTTTTTACGTGTGAGTTACTTACATGAAAGTGAGTATGAGTGAAGAAGAGAACTCCCTCGGCGTGTGTTGCTGCTGAGGCTCCCGCTGCTCTCCTGGAATGAAGAGAGTTCCGGTCTCCACTGCCCTTCGCTCCCCGCTTCCTCCGTTAAATAGCCCCGCGCCGGGGTCACCGGGGGTGAAAGCGTCACCGGGGCCTGGCCGGGGTGGGGGCAGGGCATCTGCAGCCCTGGAGACCACGTGCTTCCAGCGGCATAGCCAGGCCGTATTCATAGTCATCGTTTACAGTTAGGAAAATCTTAAGGAGTTCCTTTTAGCGCTTTTTTGATAGTCGCAATTGATCTCTGCACTCAAGGAATTACCTATATTTAAAAGCAGGTCTCGGATTCGGATGCCTTCGAAATTCTTCAAAAATGACCTCTAACATGATTTAAACATCACAGGACAATCACCTATAAAATGACTTAAAAATAAGGAGAATATGCTCCAATTTTTTAAAACGTATTAAAAAATTTATATAAAAATGTTTAGTTATTCAAATAGTTTTAGAATTTTAAATAAAATTTATTTGTATAAAATTATATTTAATATATAGTCTTTATTTTAGGAAATGTAATCTCTAGCTTCAATCTTGCAACCGTCAGTTTTGAAAGGTCGAGGAAGTTACTAAAGATTCGTATAATTTTGAGGGTTTGAAAACGGGGTCTACTGCAGTAGTAAATTGAGGTTTGCGATAGGTTTGCGAGAAGGTGCTTCGCACTTAACCCAACAACTATACTTTCTTCGCGTGTGTAGGTTAAACAACATGAAGTATAATCAACTTTACAATTTCTATTGGATGTATTTTAATCTTTTAATATCCAACTGAAATGCCCCGTCTGGCTCCGGTATTCATTTTTGATTGATGGATATGCTGCCACAGATTGCATATACTTCAAAGAATTTTGTATTTTTGTTTCGTAAAGAAAGCACATTTGTGGTAACATTTTCAATCACAACTTCGATATATTTGATTAGTGGTCTCTCAAAAGTGTTCGAACTAAGTTTGGGAGTAAACATTCCAGTGATACTAATTTTTTTCTGGCACATACGAATGTAAACAATTTCACATTAAATAATAGATGGAAAAATATATTCAACAAGATTAATTTACATTCTGTTCTTCTTAATCCTCTTATTTTGCCCTTCCCCTCCTTGTTCTATTTCTTCTTCTCCTCCTTTTTTGGTATCTTCTACTTCTTTTCATCTTTGCGCTCCTTCTCTTTCTTCGTTGTCTGGCTGTTACTCTGTACGCGTAGGCCGTTGTGAATTTCGAGATTCCCCAAATCCATTTTTTCTGGTTTTCTTTCTCTGAATCATAGCACATAATCCCAAGTTTTGAGTTTATTTTGTAAAGTTGTTAGAATATATTCAATTTGATACTAAATGGGCAAGTAACTAAATTTATTCCAGGTTGAATTGATTTGTTTGTGTTAAATTGATTTGTGTACATTATTATTGTGAAAACGTGTGTAAAATTAAGATATATAATATTGAGCTGCTACAGTGTAGTATATATATTTCGCTAAGATAATGTTATTAAGAAAACTTCTGTAACTTAGTAACATGGCAGGATTGCAAGGCCGGTATCTTTTGAAATCTGCAAACTTTATAATCATTTAGTATTTTAAATCAGCTTTATATTTAAACTATATTATTATTATTATTATTATTATTATTATTATTATTATTATTATTATTATTATTTTATTACCGTTTTAGATCCAAGTTATTTCACACTCAATCACAACTGAGAGTGTAATGCAGACAAATGTCCAATATACGTCTGCGGAAAGTTTTAACTACACTGCCACATTATGGGGTTCTTGCGGTTCCCTTACCACTTTTCACTTATCATAGCAATTAAACGTTTATCTAAGCATTGCCTGACATTGCTTCCCCTAATTGATGTATGATCAAACCATACGCAAAAAAATTGGCAAAACAGTGATGTGTCGCGTGTCATTGTATAATTTTTATAATACAGAACGCTGCTGGTTGATGTGAGAATGTCACTCAGTGATTAGAAGTTTAGTTTTTAAAAACAAAAACAAACAAACATGTGTTTAAATTGAGGGGGGAGATCGATTAAAGTAAGAATAGTCCCCCCCACAAGTTAACGTAGGTCCAAAGACCCCTAAAGCTGATAAAACAGCCCTGGCTGTGCGCTCTCTGAGAGCGTTCTTTTAATCGCTTTCTTCAAGACGCATTTCAAGTTCTGTATTAAAATTACAGGAAGTTTGAGTAGACTAAGCATTACTGCATTCACAAATCCGCGTCAATTTTAGAGTAAACAAAAATAAAATGCATATACTATACTTTAAAAAATGACACTTTTTGAAGGCAAATACGCTCCAGAGTTTTCGGGCATTTTATGATAGCATACATTTTGGAAAATGAGTAATTGGAAGAGTTGATGACTACTCAAGAAACGTCCCAGTAATTGGCTTTTGGAGAATCCCACTCGCAGTTTCCAGCTCAAGTACAATTTTACCACTCGTAATCCTTCCACACTGAAATTTGTGTAACTCAACTTTCGAAAGGAAGCTGGCACCTATTATTTGTCCATATCAGTTTACAGACTTAATGAACAATTGTTGACCTCGCTATTCAAACCATTATGTATTAGAGCGACCGTGGTGTCAGCCCGCTTGTGCTTGTCGTACACCTCTGAGTTCGAATCCTGGTCGATCCACATAGAGTTGGTGGTGGACAAAGCGGGTTCGCAGCAGGTTTTCTCTGGGTTCTCCCGTTTCCCCTGCGTCTCATTTCAGGATTGCTTTTATTCAAATTATAACATCAAATTCATGCACAAATCAGTATCATTCGCTCACTCCAGATGTATTAAGATTTAAGACTTACGATAAATAACTATGATAACGTATGTAAGCATAATATAAGAATATAAGTACGTACGATATAGTATATGTATTAAAAATTGTTTGAACATTATCTGTGTGCAGTATGCGGAAAGGTTGTTGAGATACATCTGTAAAATGTTTGAGAAAAGAATTGAAAAAGATGTCTTTTGTATTATAACATCGATAAATTCGTTTCTTGAATTTCTCTCTAGTTGACAAAGAGAGATTACATAAAACATTTAATAAATGATAATTTTGATGCAAGAGTAAGAGCAGTTTTATTGCTATAACTGGTCTTGAACTTGCATCAACTTTTAAATTCATTTAAAAGACATTACACTGCTTTGTGGTTCGAGTCAATACATATTTAATTTTATTTTAAAATCATTCTCTTTAGAAAAAATCACAAATTTATATTATTGTAGCGTACACCTGTCCACAATCAGAATATTAATATTCATTATATAGTAGCTTATTACGTTGTAGCATCCAGAACACATCGATTTAGTGACTTTAATTAATATGTAAGATATTCTTAAAACTATACTTACGAAAAAAGCTGAAGATTCTGCATGGAGAGGGCTCCTATTTGCATAATGTTTGGAAACGTTTTCAAATGAGTGACCTTCGTAAGTGGAAGCAGCATCAACAGCCTACGAAGGAAAGAATGTATCTTCCTTGTGTACAGTTTTGTATAAATATGTGTTATTTTGTCTTTTTGAACATATGTTTCTCAAAAATGGTTAGTATTACTTTTTATCAGAATTTTCTCTTCTATTCATTGCGGATGACGTAAAATAAAAAATTCTTGAATTTAGCCACCGTTCACTGCGACGCAGCAGAGAGCCAACCTTGAAGATGATTCATTCTTACTCCATTTTCTCCACTAATACAAGTTTATAGAAAGTGGAATTTTTGAACTTCTCTTTATGTTTGTTTAACTTAATTTGCATCGGCAATTCTGGATATAAAATCAAGGAAAATCTTCCAACATTATGAATCGGTTAGGAATATTACAAACCTAATATTTATATACATTTTTATTAATTTTCTAGTACATGGTATATGTATGTAAAATGGGGATGAATAAACGTAGAGAATGTGAAGTTAAAAATAATTGATTCGCTTGTTTTTTCATTGTGGAATGTTAAGATCGACACCATTTTCTATAACTCCAGCAATTTCATTCCAAATATTTAAGTAATTCGGAATCCGTGTATCTAGCCTCAGTGTTTGTATTAAATAAATCAGAATCAGTAGCGCAGAAGGCAAGTGTAAATCTTATAACATCGCTCTCTATATAATAAATCGCATTCCAATATGTAAATGCTGTGCTTCGTTAGAAGATATCTCAGAATATAGGAACGTTTAAGTGGAAAGTAGGTGAGAGATGTTAAAAGTAGTTAAGTGAAAGGTATTAAATTACTTAAGTGAAATATGTTAAATTAACTTAATCATGACATTTCATTGTGTCATTGGAAACACCGTATACTTGTTTGGTTTTATCATTACACAAGCGTTTTATTTCGAAATGTTCCACGTGTCATTATCATTTTCGTTTTCTCTTTCATTCTACCTTTGACGCTACAGTCCAGTTCAGGCCTTTGATTGGTACCTGCATACATGCACCATCGATCCAAATTCTTCTAGGCCACGGGCGATGGGATAATGGTAATGGGGGGTCAGTACATTGCCAAATACCAAAACTGGGAATGTGATACATGGAAGGATCAAGCGTGATTCACGACCCGTTTAGCAACCTCGTGGAAGTGATTCGTTCCCCAGGAACTGAAACATCAGTTTCTTCCGTTAGAGACGTATTCCAAAAGAATATTCTGTTCAGAAAATGTAAATCATTTTCATGCTTGATGAATATTCAGATGAGTCATTTCAGGAAAAACACGCACCACCGTCTTCTCCTCATTAGATGAGCAAATGTTTCTGGTGCCATTTTGTTGAGAAACGCTTCATTTCTGTACAGCAGTTTCTTGTCAATTTCACTTCATTTATAACGTCCAGAAGGTTGCGTCGAAGCGCGGAGGACATTTCTAAATATTGCCGAAGAAAAAATAGACTATTTTTTGGAAACAAACGAGGACAATCGAAAATTTGTGAAAAGACAGAATTGGGAAGGGCAGTGCCACTACCCAGCATCGCGCGTGACCCTGCGGTTAATTGATTGATTACTAGTGATTGATTGATTACTAGTGATTCCGAGTGAGTCAATTGCTATAGGTCATTGATTCCGTAAGCATAGTGCATTGCTCGGGAGGTAGCGGTGATCTTGTCCCGTTGGATAGCGAGATCCGGTACTGTCCTACCGTCGGCTAGCGGGGTTTTCCACAACCAGGTATCTCCTACCAGAGGTACTAGGTATCTCCTACCAGAGGTACTAGGTATCTCCTACCAGAGGTACTAGGTATCTCCTACCAGAGATACTAGGTATCTCCTACCAGAGGTACTAGGTATCTCCTACCAGAGGTACTAGGTATCTCGTACCAGAGGTACTAGGTATCTCGTACCAGAGGTACTAGGTATCTCGTACCAGAGGTACTAGGTATCTCGTACCAGAGGTACTAGGTATCTCGTACCAGAGGTACTATGTATCTCGTACCAGAGGTACTAGGTATCTCGTACCAGAGGTACTAGGTATCTCGTACCAGAGGTACTAGTTATCTCGTACCAGAGGTACTAGTTATCTCCTACCAGAGGTACTAGTTATCTCCTACCAGAGGTACTAGGTATCTCCTACCAGAGGTACTAGGTATCTCCTACCAGAGGTACTAGGTATCTCCTACCAGAGGTACTAGGTATCTCCTACCAGAGGTACTAGGTATCTCCTACCAGAGGTGTTAGGTATCTCCTACCAGAGGTACTAGGTATCTCCTACCAGAGGTGCTAGGTATCTCCTACCAGAGGTGCTAGGTATCTCCTACCAGAGGTACTAGGTATCTCCTACCAGAGGTGCTAGGTATCTCCTACCAGAGGTGCTAGGTATCTCCTACCAGAGGTACTAGGTATCTCCTACCAGAGGTGCTAGGTATCTCCTACCAGAGGTACTAGGTATCTCCTACCAGAGGTACTAGGTATCTCCTACCAGAGGTACTAGGTATCTCCTACCAGAGGTACTAGGTATCTCCTACCAGAGGTACTAGGTATCTCCTACCAGAGGTACTAGGTATCTCCTACCAGAGGTACTAGGTATCTCCTACCAGAGTTACTAGGTATCTCCTACCAGAGTTACTAGGTATCTCCTACCAGAGTTACTAGGTATCTCCTACCAGAGTTACTAGGTATCTCCTACCAGAGTTACTAGGTATCTCCTACCAGAGTTACTAGGTATCTCCTACCAGAGTTACTAGGTATCTCCTACCAGAGTTACTAGGTATCTCCTACCAGAGTTACTAGGTATCTCCTACCAGAGTTACTAGGTATCTCCTACCAGAGTTACTAGGTATCTCCTACCAGAGTTACTAGGTATCTCCTACCAGAGTTACTAGGTATCTCCTACCAGAGTTACTAGGTATCTCCTACCAGAGTTACTAGGTATCTCCTACCAGAGTTACTAGGTATCTCCTACCAGAGTTACTAGGTATCTCCTACCAGAGTTACTAGGTATCTCCTACCAGAGTTACTAGGTATCTCCTACCAGAGTTACTAGGTATCTCCTACCAGAGTTACTAGGTATCTCCTACCAGAGTTACTAGGTATCTCCTACCAGAGTTACTAGGTATCTCCTACCAGAGTTACTAGGTATCTCCTACCAGAGTTACTAGGTATCTCCTACCAGAGTTACTAGGTATCTCCTACCAGAGTTACTAGGTATCTCCTACCAGAGGTACTAGGTATCTCCTACCAGAGGTACTAGGTATCTCCTACCAGAGGTACTAGGTATCTCCTACCAGAGGTACTAGGTATCTCCTACCAGAGGTACTAGGTATCTCCTACCAGAGGTACTAGGTATCTCCTACCAGAGGTACTAGGTATCTCCTACCAGAGGTACTAGGTATCTCCTACCAGAGGTACTAGGTATCTCCTACCAGAGGTACTAGGTATCTCCTACCAGAGGTACTAGGTATCTCCTACCAGAGGTACTAGGTATCTCCTACCAGAGGTACTAGGTATCTCCTACCAGAGGTACTAGGTATCTCCTACCAGAGGTACTAGGTATCTCCTACCAGAGGTACTAGGTATCTCCTACCAGAGGTACTAGGTATCTCCTACCAGAGGTACTAGGTATCTCCTACCAGAGGTACTAGGTATCTCCTACCAGAGGTACTAGGTATCTCCTACCAGAGGTACTAGGTATCTCCTACCAGAGGTACTAGGTATCTCCTACCAGAGGTACTAGGTATCTGCTACCAGAGGTACTAGGTATCTGCTACCAGAGGTACTAGGTATCTGCTACCAGAGGTACTAGGTATCTGCTTTCAGAGGTACTAGGTATCTGCTTTCAGAGGTACTAGGTATCTGCTTTCAGAGGTACTAGGTATCTGCTTTCAGAGGTACTAGGTATCTGCTTTCAGAGGTACTAGGTATCTGCTTTCAGAGGTACTAGGTATCTGCTTTCAGAGGTACTAGGTATCTGCTTTCAGAGGTACTAGGTATCTGCTAGCAGAGGTACTAGGTATCTGCTAGCAGAGGTACTAGGTATCTGCTACCAGAGGTACTAGGTATCTGCTACCAGAGGTACTAGGTATCTGCTACCAGAGGTACTAGGTATCTGCTACCAGAGGTACTAGGTATCTGCTACCAGAGGTACTAGGTATCTGCTTTCAGAGGTACTAGGTATCTGCTTTCAGAGGTACTAGGTATCTGCTAGCAGAGGTACTAGGTATCTGCTTTCAGAGGTACTAGGTATCTGCTAGCAGAGGTACTAGGTATCTGCTAGCAGAGGTACTAGGTATCTGCTAGCAGAGGTACTAGGTATCTGCTAGCAGAGGTACTAGGTATCTGCTAGCAGAGGTACTAGGTATCTGCTAGCAGAGGTACTAGGTATCTGCTAGCAGAGGTACTAGGTATCTGCTAGCAGAGGTACTAGGTATCTGCTAGCAGAGGTACTAGGTATCTGCTAGCAGAGGTACTAGGTATCTGCTAGCAGAGGTACTAGGTATCTGCTAGCAGAGGTACTAGGTATCTGCTAGCAGAGGTACTAGGTATCTGCTAGCAGAGGTACTAGGTATCTGCTAGCAGAGGTACTAGGTATCTGCTAGCAGAGGTACTAGGTATCTGCTAGCAGAGGTACTAGGTATCTGCTAGCAGAGGTACTAGGTATCTGCTACCAGAGGTACTAGGTATCTGCTACCAGAGGTACTAGGTATCTGCTACCAGAGGTACTAGGTATCTGCTAGCAGAGGTACTAGGTATCTGCTACCAGAGGTACTAGGTATCTGCTACCAGAGGTACTAGGTATCTGCTACCAGAGGTACTAGGTATCTGCTACCAGAGGTACTAGGTATCTGCTACCAGAGGTACTAGGTATCTGTTACCAGAGGTACTAGGTATCTGCTACCAGAGGTACTAGGTATCTGCTTTCAGAGGTACTATGTTTCTGCTACCAGAGGTGTTAGGTATCTGCTTTCAGAGGTACTAGGTATCGCCTAGCAGAGGTACTAGGTATCGCCTAGCAGAGGTACTAGGTATCGCCTAGCAGAGGTACTAGGTATCGCCTAGCAGAGGTACTAGGTATCGCCTAGCAGAGGTACTAGGTATCGCCTAGCAGAGGTACTAGGTATCGCCTAGCAGAGGTACTAGGTATCGCCTAGCAGAGGTACTAGGTATCTGCTAGCAGAGGTACTAGGTATCTGTTAGCAGAGGTACTAGGTATCTGCTAGCAGTGGTACTAGGTATCTGCTAGCAGAGGTATTAGGTATCTGCTAGCAGAGGTATTAGGTATCTGCTAGCAGAGGTACTAGGTATCTGCTAGCAGAGGTACTAGGTATCTGCTAGCAGAGGTACTAGGTATCTGCTAGCAGAGGTACTAGGTATCTGCTAGCAGAGGTACTAGGTATCTGCTAGCAGAGGTACTAGGTAGCTGCTAGCAGAGGTACTAGGTAGCTGCTAGCAGAGGTACTAGGTAGCTGCTAGCAGAGGTACTAGGTAGCTGCTAGCAGAGGTACTAGGTAGCTGCTAGCAGAGGTACTAGGTAGCTGCTACTTGAGGTACTAGGTAGCTGCTAGCAGAGGTACTAGGTAGCTGCTAGCAGAGGTACTAGGTAGCTGCTAGCAGAGGTACTAGGTAACTGCTAGCAGAGGTACTAGGTAACTGCTAGCAGAGGTACCAGATATCTGCCCCGGTCAGGACAAGCACTGAGCTCCCGACCGGTCTCGCGACATGTGTGGTAGGGACGTGCATGTAAGTGTAAGTGAAATCCACCGATCAGAGCTGCGGCCACTAGACTTCTCCTCCAGACAACGACAGAACGCGACTTAGGCTAGTGTCGAAAATTCTGCCAATGTCGGGACTTGAATCCTCAGGACCTCGCTGTCAGAGGCACTGCAGTGTTATCAGTTGATGCCCTGAGTACTCGCAGAGTCGCCTCTCCCATTGCGCGGCCCCGTAATTACACCCGACTTTAGCCCATCAGAATCTCACCTCGTCAGCCGCCCGTCTGAATTATGGTGCACTCGCTGTTCCGAAATGACGCTAATGACCTCGCAAGACTGCAACAGTGCCTCGAATGTGCACAAAGATCATGCGTCACAATTGTCATATTACAAAAAACACACGGGAATCTATGATTATGAAATCCAAATGGTTAATGAATGATTTAAAGCTAATATTATGAGGAATGCGCAAATGTGTTTTTACTTTGTCGCACTTACATAGTCTAAAGAAAGTATTGATATGCTACGGCAATTTTTTGACAAAATCTCATAATGTGGGGTATTGATACCGAAAATTTGGTTCACAGCAAAAACATCTGTCCGTCCGTCTGTAGGTGTCCAACTTTAGGGCCTAAACCGATTAGGCTATTTTCTTAAAAATTGAAATTTCCGGATCAATCTGGTGGAACTCAAGATTCTTAAAAATGGCTTCAAATTATTAGATTATTTTTTTCTCCGGTAGAGAAAAAGACACTTAAAGTGGCACATGTGGTATTTTCGTTGAACACCCTCAATTTTTCAAAAATTGCAAACGTCCAAATTTTTTCGGCGTCTACCTAAAATGACAGTACTAATTATAAGGGATTTAAAAAAACGAAATCTGCTTGTCAAAGATTGGTCCTTAAATAAGGTCATGTATGATGTTCGAAAATGTGAATTGTTTTCGCATAATTTTGCCTGAAATAAAGGTTATTTAAATTTTGACAAAATTATCTTTTTATTTATTTTCCCAAAAACGGTTCCAAATTTGTTCCTTGCTTTTTAATAGAGCAAAGAATGCTTCTAAGAATGACACAGGTCCCATTTTCGGTAAAATCAATCTTTTCGAAAATTATAAAAATTTAACATTGCAGAAGTGCAATGATAGATCTCTTTTCCTTCCTTTTAGTTTTTCTTCGTATCTGTTCTAAAAAAAATAAATCATTAAATAAGATCTCTACAGTTTCTTGATCAAATGATTAGTTTCGAGTAATCTTTGCAACAATTCGAACTTATTTACTGGGCTGTCCGGGTGACGCCGCGTCCATGGCGAAGGTGCCGACGTTTCGGTCGCCATTCTGCGACCTTCCTCAGGGCGTAATGCCCTGAGAATGGCGACCGAAACGTCGGCACCTTCGCCATGGACGCGGCGTCACCCGGACAGCCTAGTAAATACTGACTCCGGCCGCGGAAGCCTACGCTCTCAATTCGAACTTGCAATTTCGACTTTCCTGCGCTTAATTTGCTGAAGAGAGTCTGACGCGAGTTATGAGGTCGCAATACGACAATGCAACGCCTCGAGTTTGAAAGTCATAGAATTACTTCTCATGTTGTTATGCGATAAAATTTCTCGCTCTATGGAACGCAGTTTTGGATTGTCGAATTTGTCGTTTATTATTGTTTAATACTAGTTTTAAAATAGTTTCTGCACCTCATGCTCTGTGATAGGTATTGATTTTTACAAGTGATGGTTGAGATGTGCTAATATAGAGAAAATTGTGATGATGAAATATTATGTAGCCGTTATTAATGCGAGAAAGTAGGTGCCTTTCTGTTTCCAACTAAAATGTTCTCTACAGTATGGGGTACGGCTCAAGTCCAAATATGGCTAATTCGCGCTTTAGCCTATTAATTCGCCCACAAATCAGCGCATTTGGATAAATCTGTACGAATGACGATGAACGGATCATTTCGAATATCATCTGGCTAATGTTGGCTCAAGACAATGGCTAAAGAAAGGCGATTGTCCGAGTGCGATGCATTTTTTGTGGTTGGGATAAGTATTTTGACATTAAAATGCGTTTAAAATTATGCGTTGCACAGACTCTAGTTTGTTTAATGGAAACCGCAAAGGCTGAAAGCGCAAGTCTCCTCCCCAAGTCGGAAATATCTACCGAAGTGTCAACTGAGGTACACTGATACTAGGATAAGTTAGATGATATATACATGAATATTGGACTTAAAACGTTCCACCAACAATCTGATTCCTCTTTATCACGTAATATCTCATGTACCTTGTTAATGTAAATTACTCCAGCTACCTCAACTACCTCTGTTGGCTAATGTGCACTTCATCCGACTGAAGACCGAAGTATCTTTCAAATCTTTTGTATTGTATCCACTCATTTTGGATAATGTGAATATTAATTGGCAAATACGCGAATCAGTCAGATTCGGATATTAGCCGTAACATTTGATTTTATTTACAAACGGTATCTATTTTTTAGCTAACAGAAGAATGGAACGTTTTCAGATTTGGAAAATATTTTCAATGAAGTAATAACGGTTCGGTGAGCTACATTACGTTAGTTTGAAATCTTATTTTACGTATCTTGAAAAAAAAAAATACAGTTGATTACTTAGATTTGTTTTGTTACTTAGATTTCGCATCAATAATATTTCGCAGAAAACTTTAGTTATCGCAGCAATTATTGAGAAACATTAAAATAATTTTATTTTTATACTGTTAATGTGAACTGGTTACCACTAGTTTTGTCACGCTAAATACCTTTAGCCATAGGAGAATTTGAAAGCAGTCTCAACTCCCTAAAGTTATTGTAAAAATGTTTTAAAATTAAACAATGTTTTCTTATACTTAAATGAAGAGGCACGACTTATAAAAATATTACAAGATCGTTTGTAAACATAGCATGAATCTTATTATTATTATTATTATTATTATTATTATTATTATTATTATTATTATTATTATTATTATTATTATTATTATTATTATTATTATTATTATTAATAATAATAATAATAATAATAATAATAATAATAATAATAATATAATATCTCTACTACTGCTCCAATAAACTATTGAAAGCAAAATACGGAAGGGTTAAATCGTAGGATTAACCCTTGGAGTTCTCTGTGTCAACACAAAACCTGTTGCAGAGAGGTCGCCGACGTGCTCCCGAGCAACAGGTCTTCCCCACCGGGGCGCCGCGGGAAGGAAGTTGCCCCTTGCCTAAGACTTCGGCATCTCTCGTAAACACACTGCGAGACTGGATCCACCTGCCAAGGTGGCGAGGGCCTTCACGGCATCAACTAGTGGTCCCCGTAAACATTATAATACGAGAACTTCCGAAAGCGTTACAAAAAAGTAATGTAAAAAATGCTTGCGCTTTGTTACGAAGGGGTTCTGTTATCATTTTGCAGCTAATGATATATTTAAGGAATTATATTGTGCTATCACTCTAAAGAGGGAATCATTCTGCAGCGACGAGGATGAGAAGAAGCTGTTCTTTCATATTTACTTCTCCCTCTCTCCCTCTCACTCTGTCCCCCTCTCCCTCTCCCTCTCTCCCCCTCTCTCCCTCACTCTCTCCCCCTCTCACTCTCTCCCCCTCTCACTCTCAGTCTCTCCCCCTCTCACTCTCTCCCCCTCTCACTCTGTCTCTCCCCCTCTCACTCTCACTCCCTCTCACTCTCACTCTCCCCCCTCTCACTCTCTCCCCCTCTCACTCTCACTCTCTCCCCTCTCACTCTCACTCTCTTCCCCTCTCAATCTCACTCTCTCCCCTCTCACTCTCACTCTCTCCCCCTCTCACTCTCCCTCTCCCCCTCTCACTCTCTCCCTCTCCCTCTCCCCCTCTCACTCTCTCCCTCCCCCCCTCTCACTCTCCCCCTCTCCCTCTCACTCTCCCCCCTCTCCCTCTCACTCTCCCCCCTCTCCCTCTCACTCCCCCCTCTCCCTCTCACTCCCCCCTCTCCCCTCTCCCCCCTCTCCCTCTCACTATCTCCCCCTCTCCCTCTCACTATCTCACTCTCTCCCCTCTCCCTCTCCCCCCTCCCCCTCTCCCTCTCACTCTCTCCCCCTCTCCCTCTCACTCTCTCCCCCTCTCACTCTCCCCCTCTCCCTCTCACTCTCTCCCCCTCTCCCTCTCACTCTCTCCCCCTCTCCCTCTCCCTCCCCTCTCCCCCTCCCTCTCACTCCCTCTCCCTCCCCTCTCCCCCCTCCCTCTCACTCTCTCCCCCTCCCCCTCCCCCTCCCTCTCCCCCTCCCCCTCTCACTCTCTCCCCCTCCCCCTCTCACTCTCACTCTCTCCCCCTCCCCCTCTCACTCTCTCCCCTCCCCTCTCCCTCTCACTCTCTCCCCTCCCCCTCCCCCCTCACTCTCCCCCCTCCCCCTCCCCTCCCCTCTCACTCTCTCCCCCTCACTCACTTTCTCTCTCTCTCCTTTAGATGTTTTTCGATTTGATACTTGTGGACATCGATTCATTTGCACTAGGCCGTAAAAGGTGCTGCGCTGAACTAGTATGTTAACTTCACCAAATGAGTGTGGTTTTCGTTGTGTGCAAAGGAAGGTATATTCTAAGCATTCCAAATTTAATAATGTTTTGAGAAATTATTTCTATACCTAAGAATTTTGTGTTTTACTCATCAGAGAAAATATTTAGATAGTATCGTTATTTTCGGCCACTTGGATGGCCAATAGGCAGCGCACTAGCTTCCCGGAATGTTGCCGGGTTCGATTCCCAATCCTTTAATCGTCTCAATTTCTGTAGCCATCTGTATGGCGAATAAAAGCTCAGGCAGGCGGATCTCGCTAGTTACGATGATGGGATTACATCATGTTTGCTACATGTCGCTTTTACCCCTAAGCAAAGGAATTTAAATACGCGTAGGCAAAGGGCACCCCATTAGTTGGCCGGCAAATTCGGACTACCGACCCAACAATACAATACCAAATACATAATTGAATTGAATCTATGTCTGATTTTATGTGGCGAGACTCAGGCCACGAGGCCTGCTCTTCCGTCTGACCACGCAAATTTTGCTACGCTCCTTTCACCAACTAGCAGAGAAAGGAGGTATTTCTTGGACGAGAAACAGGCGATTTGATCTTTTACATGCAAGTAAATCTACTAACATGGGACAGCCGGATTTACTTCCCCTCCGATAGGAAGGCGTATGAAGAATTTTTCGATCGGGTTTCAACCCGCCAACTTGGGTACAACAGTCCGATACGCTAACCATTACACCATCGCCGCGCGCAAACGTGCATTATTATCTTCCAAATTTATAGTATTCTTAAAAGAAATCAATCTATTCAACACTTTCAAATTTTAAATGTAACATAGAAAGCATTTACTCAAGTGATTTGTATGTATTTTTTCCCGCTACGGTAAGCAACACTACTATTTCTGCCTCTTGACAACCAATAATTATGAATACTTTTTATTTATCTTCCTGTAAGGAAATACGAATTATTTTGTTACATTGTAATCGAGCATTGCTCTCAATGTCTGTACAATTGCATTGGGCTATACTGCAATTGTTTATTTGTTTTATAGTAGTAGAGACTTGTGAGTGTAAATGATTTATTTCTTTGCAATTTCATCTTTACTGAAAATTTATGTGATTGGTATTATGTATGATGATTAACTCACCTGACAATTTTGTAAACGTTCGTAGTGTCAATAGGGTCACTAATAACTTTGCTTTGGCGTTTTATAAGAAACCATGGACACGAAACCCGACAATTGTATTACTGCTGAAAGGGGGATTTATCCCCTCCTATAAAACGCCTGATGACGGAGGAACAAGAAGCCCATGGGGCCCAGCTTTGTCAGGAACTGCGAGATCCTTCAGAAGATAAAATCTTCTTGTATGAGATCACAAACGATGATTAATCATGGGTTTATGGTTATGACAATTAAACAAAGGTCCAATCGTCCCGTGTAGGCGAGTGAAACGTCCCCCAGATTCCAAAAAAATCGCCAAGTTTGGTCCAAGGTCAATGTGGCTGACAGTTTTCTTATGCTAAGGGTTATACACTAATAATAATAATAATATAATAATATTAATATAATAATAATATAATAATATTAATATAATAATAATATAATAATATTAATATAATAATAATATAATAATATTAATATAATAAAATAATAATAATATAATAATAAATAATAATAATGTGTCAGCCCCGTGGCGCAGACGGTTGCGGCAGCCGTCGTCTGTGCCGAGGAGGCTGCAGGTTTGAGTCCTGCGTAGACATGGTCGTATTTGTGATTGTCCCATCTCATAATTCACACTTCAAGGCATTACAACCATGTTGTAATCCAAGGATACAGCTGAAAAGCTGATCCTGGAAGAATTACACACGTTAATCGTGTAGCGTGGTCAGTAATGGCCTATATGCCAATAATAATAATAATAATAATAATAATAATAATAATAATAATAATTTATTACGATGGCCAATAATTTAGGGGTAGAAAACAGAATTACCTAACACATAATGTACAGTTGTCGTGTACAAGGTGAGAAGGAATCATTTTTATAGACGCCAAAAACCCAATTAATGGCCGTCTCATTCTAAGTACACAGAACAGCTAAATAAATACTGAGAAGTTATTGAACCCATTAAGAGACAATGGCATATAGAGCTTGTGCAGGCCGTTCCTTTAATTGTCTGAAGTACCCGGATTATCACTGATGACACGCTTAGACAATGGTCGTGTAGAGATGATGGGAATTAATCAGGAATGTGCTTGAAGTAGTATGTTTTAATTAATTTCTACTGATGAAGTAAAGAATTTAATAATAATAATAATAATAATAACAACAACAACAATATACAGAAAATCTAATTAAATATCCAAAATAAGCATCAAACGGAAGTCTCTCACTTCATTAATAGGTGGCATGGGCATTGCCGACATACCACGACTCTCTAGAAAACAGATAAACGACCTCAGATCCTACTTTCACGAGAAACAAACTTATATTAGAACTAGCTGATGGGACCATCTGTATTGGGCATTTTAAACGACAAATAAGAAAATACACGGAATTCAACAGTTCAATAAGTATTTCAGTATTTCGTCTTCTCTTGTATTTTCTTTACGTGAGTAAATCTTGTTCCTTTTTGTAGAAAATTACTCTCTCTAGCATGTTGTTTAGTCAGAATCCACGTTTTGAGATCGTTGATGACGAAAAATTCGTTTACGGCCAATGCCTGTGTGTTCGTCCGTGTGCGGTCAGCAGTAGCGCCTAAACCGTTCGCATGCTTTTGTTCTGATATTTTCCTATCGATCACGTCAAACACGAGGCTCTGCAATTTTGAAACGAATATTTTGATTTTTGGAAGTACTTACATAAGCCTCTACATTTTCAAAATGTTCTCAAAGATGACTTCACTTTTTGGATTATTTCATTTCAAACATTTTTGGAAATTTCTTTGAAACTTCTGTCCGGATTAGAAAAAAGTTATCAGGTCCCCAACAGGACACTGAGACGCTTCGAATGACACTTCGTGAACTGCATGGAAAATTCCCGAATTAGATTAGGATTAGGAAGCAAGGATTACAGATTAGCAAGCAACAAATCTGTAGCTGAAGAATGTAAGCACAAAAATCAACCAGGTGTATAGTGAGCAAAGATTGTAATAAATTATTGAAAATACATAATTAAGGGGGAAAAATCAGACAACAAACATTAAAAATGCCACGGTTCAAAAGAATTAATGTAACACATAACAAAATCCGATAATACGCTTGAAAGCATAGAATATATATAACGGCAACAACGTAATACCATACATCAAAATTTACCAGGAGGCCTTCCAGCAGTATGACTTTATTAACTGTATGAATTGCCATAGGTAGTAATAGCAGTGATCACAAACTCTGCAGATATAGAAAAATTATGACTGACAATACCGTAGCACACTGTAGAAAGGTTGCCACTCAGCCAAAAAGGAGGAAGAAGTCCACGGTATTCGACAGAGCCATTGTACTCTCCCACAATATTAATAGCTCCGGTCACAAGAAAAGTAGTTCGTATATGAACCTCGTGAATGATGAAATTATAAAAACTAGAAAGTAAAGCGTTTTATAAGAACTTTCCACCGGTTTCAGGCATTGTTTTCAAAACACAAACACTTAAAATCATAAAGGGAACTCATAATGGCTTACGCCTCATCACTTGTCTGCTCTTGGAGAGCGATTTGAGCTCACAGCAGAAACATTTTTTTATTAATTACTACAACATTTCCACATTTCTATTTTCTGCACGATTGACTGTTTAAAATGATTAAACACATTCACCTACAGCATTGTTCTCTGCCTTCACACTTCATTGTATGAGTTTCTCAAGTTATTTAAGGGACTGGTGAGATTTCAAGCTCTGTGCATTCGTAACGAAAAATGTGTGCACAGTTTTGGTACAACCATCTCATCATGGTGGGGAAAGTGAATGTCAATATTGAGGCACGTGAAATAATCGAGTAATGGTTTCTTTCGTCTCCAAAACGATACCAAAATAACCATGCAGGTTGCTCAGTTGCAAAGATATACGCGATAATAACATAAGGTGTTTTCGTTACAGGCGGTTTTTCCAAATGACGTCACCTCTTGGACCGATCTTAGAAATGTTTCGCGTCAATAACATTTGGCAATATTTAAATACAATAATATATATGAATGAACGTAAAAATATTTTTCAAGTTAAAGGTTACAAAACAAAACACGCTATAAACCCAGGACAGTAGAATGGTGATATGAGTGAAATGTTAACAGAAACATGTAACTTTTGCATGCCGTGATTGATTGTAAGAGTTGACGTGCTCACTAGATTTTTACAATATGCAACACGATCGAGACCTTGGTGTTACCAATTCATTCTGTGTAAAGACTGGCAACTGTGTGCTCATTCAAGTTAATGTGCGGGTCCTGAGATGTCATCTTCCTTGTAAGAAAACCACACCGCTAGTCACAAACGTAGTGGACTTAACGGTAAACAGTTGCCTGAAGCAACGATTTTCTGCTGATGTAGTTACTTCGTCAGTTCTTTATCTTGGTGTTTCACACATTGAAACTGCATCCAGTTTCCACACCATGATGAGATGGTTGTACCAAAACTGTGCACACATTTTTCGTTACGAATGCACAGAGCTCGAAATCTCACCAGTTCCTTAAATAACTTGAGAAACTAATAAATGAAGTGTAAAGGCAGAGAACAATGCTGTAGGTGAATGTGTTTAATCATTTTAAGTAATGCTGAGGTGACTCAAAGCATCAACTGATGTCACAGCTATTCCTCCAACTGGGGAGCCTAAGATTCGAGTCCCGTCGGTGGTAGGTCGCATTCACCCGCTGCCTGCTCTGATTGGTAGTTTTTCGTGATTACTTCGATCAACACTAGGCGAATGCTGGATCGGGCCATGGACCGCATGGGATCATTGCTCCCTCTTCCTTGTCCTGTCCTCAACACAGTTACACTTAACATCACTACACTACCACACATGTCGAGAGCTTAGATTTTGTCCGGGCTCGGGAGGTGCCCCGCTAGTGGGAAATACCTAGGAGGGGAAACCCCGCAAACCAAAAGGCCGACGCTGGATCTCACCATTCAGCAGTGACTGAAATCGCGTCTGACTCGCGAAAGGATGCGCTCCTCGATCAAACGAGTGGTTCACCTCGAATTGTGGAAAAACCGCTGACAAAATTCGATCTCAATATGAAAGAGTATGTCGAAAATTCGATCATTTCCTTGACAATTTCAGGATTGGGTAGGAATCAACCAAGAGAGAATAGTGTTTGGTAATAATGTAATAATGTTGGTAATAATGCAAAATGTTCGTATATGGATATTTCGCATTGAACCTCCGTCAAGCTGCAACCCCCACTTGTTCGAAATTCAAAATTAACTAGCCTATAAGTTTGTACTAATTATGTACTAATTTTCTACCACAATAAAAAATTTTGTACTCAACCATAAACAATAAAAAAAACCACATCCAAAAGTGGGGGTGCTAGCTTGACGTTAAGTTAGCACCCCCACTTCTCATAAATTCAAAATCAACTAGCCTAACATTATCTACTAATTATGTACTAATTTTCTACCACAATTAAAAATTTTGTTCTCAAGTATAACTAAATAAAAACCGGTTGCCAATGAAGCTCTTTTCACGCATATTTTCTGATTTTTTAAAACATATTTAGAGTAAGCAGGGGAAGAACACCACCACCTCCCGCGACGAGAGCATGCACTGCACGTATGGGAATAATGACCATAGCAGTTTTGGCGCCCGTTAACACGAAATAATCTATGGGCTAATGCATCTTGAAAATCGATAACATTGATGAACTAAAACATGTGTTCGAACTCACAAAAGTCATTTAGACTGCTTCACTTACAAATTCAAGGGGAAAACGTTACAAAAAAAGAAAGGAACATACTTTGCCTTGATACGAAGGTGATTTCTAAGGGGTGGTTCAGATGCTAATTGTTAAATGGACGTATTTAGCGCCAGGCATTCTATTCTAGACACTAATACTAGTACTCTTCAACAGTGTATTGAGTGGTATAGTGATAATAAAGTGCCAATTAAATGTAATATTATAATACATTATTATTATTATTATTATTTATTATTTATTATTATTAGTTATACATCCCATTGCAGGCCAAGAACTCCCACTGGACGGTGCTGGTGATGGTGGAGGACTTATACAGTAACACTTCCAGTCCTGAAGGGCATTTAGGTTCTGGAGTGTTACAGCGAAAACTATATTAGTAATACCTTACTATTGTGTTCACTTCACAATTGTTCGTGTAATCACTGTTTACGCCAACTCGGACGGGCGAGGTGGCTAAGAGCGCTGCTACGCGACCGATTCTACGCTTTGGTCCGAATGATCGCGGGTTCGTGTCCCACCTTAGTAATGGTTATCCCTTGTCTCTCATGCATGTGTGGCGGCGGAGGGCCTTGCGTTCAGCCAACCCCAGATTAGAGGAGCTCGCATGTATGTTGGTGAGTAGTGTATGCTGGAAAGGTTACGTAAGGCTAAGAGTAGCCGGCTATCGGCTGGAAAATGACCGAGAAAAAAAATCACTGTTTATTAAATACTTTTTATTAAATTCTGCTAATTAAATCATTGTTAATTAGTTACTGTTCAGTCAGATGAATGTACTGTGTGTAAAAAACTGAAAAACAGAGCTGTTGGATTAGTATACTTTATGGAGAATATTCTATTTCATATTTTTTAGTTTTTTACTCCCAAAAAGGTTACATATTTCGTAGATTAATAGTGCATAAATGTGCGGTCCCTAGTGATCAGCTGAGTAGAGAAAAACTTTCGTTGTGCCATCGAACCATTGAGTCTCACAGGTGCCAACCTCGCCATCACTGGCATTTGTGGCACCAGCCCTGATCCATATATTAAATACCTTTATATTTTCTAAAACATGGAAATAAATTAGTAATAGTAAAATCGAAAAACTGGCCTACATTAATTTGCTAGGTAATTAATCTTGGAAATCAATTTGCCTTTTCATTTAGCATAGTTAACCATATTCTAGTGTCGTAAGTGATAGACAATGGGTAGTATTATCACACTTGTGACGACTTGACCTTATGCACTTCGAATTACTTGACTGGCCTTAGAACTGTGCCGTTGAACGTTATACATGAAGTACGACTGTAATTTATTGGGCAAGGTTCTAAGGTTAACACAAACATTAATCTGTTCAAATTGGATGCCATGTCTAGTGAGCCGTCGTATGAGCATTGATAAGTCGTATGAGAATTTTGCACTAACAAAGAGTATGTGTCAGAATGAAATGATCTAACCCATCGATTGTAGATTAAAATTATATTTAATTTCCTTTTTTCCTTTTTTTTTTCTTTCCGTTCGACTTTCATCTATTTTGAGGGCGGGGGATATTTCTTGGATTGAATTCGTGGTTCCTTTTGATATTTCACAAATGTCATAAACTGTCAATTCTTAAGAGGAAATCGCGTATTAGTCGCCACAAACCACCATACATTTTAAATAAGCGATCATTAAGAAACGAATTATAGGAATGTCATGTATGTGAATTATACTTGAGCTCAGCTAACATGAATCTGTGATATCTTTTTGCGCTTATCTACTTTTATTTTGTTACAACGAGCTCTCATTAGCCCATGCATTTCATTCGCTCTTGAACCTGCGTGAAAAAGAACGAGATGGACCATCGGATAATGGAGGGTTTGTGGGCAAGAAAATGGTAACCCACATGATTATCATGTTCTTCCCCACAGGTTTGGCATAATTCGCGATGCTACCGTCAATAATAAACAAAGATAAATCTAGATTTTATTGAAAACGTTCTTGTAATCAACACTTGGTTTTATTTTCTTCAGAAACATTAGCCAAAACCAAAAATAACGATGCACCACAATTTATCAGGCACTTTTCATATCATTCTTAAATTGAGGTTTACCATGTTCTTGCTCTTGACCACTCAAGTCAGGAAAACGTCGAGGTGCCTCCTTCCAGGATTAAGGAAAACCGACCAACTGAGTGCAGCCAGCTTGGCTCCTGAGAAAGGTTACCTAGGAAGTCCCCTTCAGGGAAAGAATATTTTTCTTTGAGTGCTTCGGGAAACCAATTTTCGGCATTTCACAGTCCGACAGAACGGACCACTGGGACATTTCTAATTGCATATTAATATTCTAGCTTCTTAATAAGAATTTTAGAGGACAAACAAGACAAACAGAAAATATATATGCAATTGTTGCTAATGACCATCGATGTTGATGCGGCAATAAATAAACTAAAAGAAAAAAATATTTTAATTACTTATAAATAACAATCGTACATAACATCTAAGAAGTACTCATAAAATGCTGTATTCTACAAGTGTTAAGGTGGTTTTTGAAATTAGCAAGGATAGCACATTTTTACTTACCGTAGTTTTGAAAATGTTATGAAATGCTGCGAAAACTCATTGTCATGATTTTGACGGAAATACACGTTTTAAGATTCCTAGTATCGAAAAAATAGCTTTTCCCCAAAATGTCTATACTCCCGTCTTTTTGTGAACCACACTAGCAGTAAAAACTATTAAGGATTTTCAATAAAATAGATATTACTACACAATCAGTCCTTCAAATACTTTTCTACATTGTTACTTTTGTCATCGGCATTTTCTACATTGCCACACATTTTTGCACGTTCGACTCTTAATAGAGTACTTAAATCCAAGATGTAGTGAGTGATCAAAAGGACGATTTCACTAGTTACGAGAATAGCTTTCGTTGACTAACGTTGAATAACTAACGTTTATTTGTTCACAAGGTCGTTTACATTTATGACAATATTTGAACGTCTGCTTATACAATACTCACGTCTAATTGTACTACATCCGACCGGTGCTTGGTCGTTTCATATTGTTCCGAAAATATAGGTGTTACACAAGTCATTCGTTACATCACGAAATGACAGGCGATTATTTCCACAGATTATGTAGCTCTGTCATTTTACGATCTGTAAGACTGATTCATCAAATTCTCAATTCTCTTCTCTTGCGAACATTTTGCCATAATTTGAAAAATACAACAAACAACAATTTCAATTTATGCTCGTCCTACCGTAACCAGCATGTACCTAAAATATTTTTCATTTTTTAACTAGTCGTTTTTAATCGTCAGTAATTATATCATTGAAGGGAGGGTGCGTATATGTGTCGCACATAGACGCAAAAACTACTTGACCGATTTTGCTGAAAATTTCGCGCTGTGTTTTTATTGGTAATGGGAGTGTTTGAAGAGGGGTTGAAATAAAATCGGAGATGTAGGGTCAATGCTACTGATGTTGCTAATGGTGCCTCTGTTGTTGATGATTTATTCATATATGATGAATCAGGCACCCATGAACTCTACGCAACTCGTCACACAGTCAAGTATCAAGTTCGTCTTCG
The DNA here is from genome assembly GCA_038098605.1 of Gryllus longicercus. Classification (NCBI taxonomy): domain Eukaryota; kingdom Metazoa; phylum Arthropoda; class Insecta; order Orthoptera; family Gryllidae; genus Gryllus; species Gryllus longicercus. Next base: position 2,422,705 of record JAZDUA010000143.1, on the reverse strand, counting down.
CTGCCAATCATACCCCTGCGATTGTGAAATATCTGCCGGAATTATTACTTGAATCTCAGACAACTAATTCAAATTTCTCCAAGACAATGTAATAGCATCCCCAAATTTGATGGAAAAAGTTTCATTATAAGATACTTGACAACTAAGGCCAAATCACTACATAGAACAAACTCACACTTGCTTAAAAGTCACATCTATTACAATTTTTGCACAGCGTAACGTAAAACATGATTAATAATTACCTGACCAGTAGTGTGTGATGTGTGCACTCCAATGCACAGCACTGCAACAGCGGAGCATTGCTGGGTCCACTAGTATGGAAGATAAAGTACTAGTTCAACTGAGATCGTATATACAACAGTTACACGAACTTCTGAATGTAAACCGTCATTTATAACATTGCAATTATTAGAATTATGCATTAATCTTAATCACAAATAGTCAATGAGAAATATGAAAACTGCATGGAAAATACAAAAGTATAAACGGAGCATAAGACGTATGTACGGAGTGAAGTAAAGGAAAGAAAAAAAAAAACATTTACTTATGTAGGCTAAAAGCTATCCTATACTTCATTTTTGAAGTACTATTTTAAAAACATTCCTTATAACTCTATCACATTAATGAGCAATCTAGCTTTCAAATATTTTGAAGTCACAAACACAACTTCTTAAAATAACTCCTTACGCCCCAAGGATTTGTTAATAACCAAAGAAAAGACAACAAAATGGAAAAACTTTCCGCAGTTAATAGCATGGAGTGAGATAAGTTTCAGGCGGAAGACTTTCCAAACACGAGTGTGTTTCTCTGAAACTGCGCTTCCAGGACCAGGCGGACAACTGTTTTCATGTTACTCTGAAAAACATGCCCGGCGCGGCGGCTCGCGGGCCTCCAAAAGCAAACAGAGCGGAAGGGGCTGCGAACTGCCGGCAGAGAAAGTGTGCAAGGACGCCTCGTCTGTTCACGCGGTGCGCAGAGAAAGGTCAGGTATTCATACCACCAGTGCTTGACTTACGAGTACAAACTTTTAGGACCCGGAACGCGCCACAAATTAATAATTAATTTAATAGAAAATTATATATTTTTAATATTCCCACCCCCTGGGGGACTTATCCAGCCGACTGCCAGTTACCCCTTACGTCCCCATGGGACGCACATTCGACCATACACTAGTCATCAATGCACTTGCGGGTTCCTCTGAGCAGAGGTCAGCAGAACGCGAGGCCCTCCGCGACGACACATACATGGGTGGGGGGACAAACAACCATACCTAAGGCAGGACTCGAACACGCGACCTATCGAACCCAAGCGCCGAGTCGGTACACGCTCTTAACCACCTCGGCCATTCACGATAGCCCCTCGTGCAATTTTTTGTCAAAATAGTTAATAATTTTATTCCAGACAACTAATTTGTCAATAAGTTAAACAACTTCGTACTGATATAAAATACACCAGTAGTGTTAGAAACCAACCTGTCTTACTTCACGTAACATTAGTCTATTGATCTGTTCAACCAGTAGATTTCGTACAATTGTAAGCACTGTACCTCGTGCAATTTTTTCTAGGCCTTTTTTTATCCAGCAACCGATTACCCCTTACGTCCCGATGGGACGCATATTCGACCATACACTAGTCATCAATGCACTTGCGGGTTCCTCTGAGCAGAGGTCAGCAGAACGCGAGACCCTCCGCGACGACACATACATGGGTGGGGGGACAAACTCGTGCTCAAGACGGGGCTCGAACCTCGGCTTCCTTCGGAGCGAAGCTTTGAGTCAGTACACGCTCTTAGCCATCTCGGTCATCCAGGTTGGCTATTTTTAATATAATGTAATAATTATAAATCATACTAATAAGAAGTATTTACAGCAGTAGCATTGACTCTATGTGATGTTGCTGTGCCTTGCGATCAAAATTCGTCACCAAGGAGGCAGAGAAACGTCTTAAATACAAAAGATTGGAAATAGAGATCAGCCAAATGTGAGGCGTAAAAGCACAGATCGTATCGTTAGTCATCTGAGCTCTTGGATTTGATCCGCAAAATTTGTGCAAGAACTTGGCTAAACTCCCAGGTCTTTCAAAAAACTGGAAAGTGCAAGAAATTGCTTTATTTGGAAGAGCCTACATTTTGCGCAAAGTATTATAGAGGCACCGACTGTTTCTAGATCTGGTCCTTAGGTACGTAGCTGGGTGAAACCTGGAGTAGGTTTTATATTCAGCCTACTCAATACATCTTTAGTCGTGATGTAGAGGAAAATCGCTGAGTCAGTAGTGCCGTAGCAGTCTCGGACCAGAAGATCGCGAGTTCGATTCCCGTCACGGGCATGGTTGTGTTATATATCTCTGTATGTTTGTGTGCATTTCTATTTCATTATTCATCATAATCATCATAATTCCATCCCATCCTCCGGGACTGACAACCCTGGGGTAAAAAATCAACATTAAAATTCTGATTCCCCCCCCCCCACTTGTAAAAGTAACGTGCACCTATCCCTGAGCCTCGATGGAATGCACTGACAGCATTGCCCCATTATAACCGATTCGCGAAACAAAAAAATAGTTTATGATTTTTATCGTACTTTACTAACAATATTATTAAATCACAAGAACTGATATAGTTGCGGAAGATTATTTAGTTTTGAGTTTACGAAAGTTGGTCAAACTAAAAAACGAAGTTGCCAAGTGATTGTCCTCTGATTTTTGTTTTTTCCCTATTTTGTTTCCGAGGTACCAGAATGCTGTTCGGTCGTGTTCCACCAGAAATCAAGGCCTACATACTACTGACATGATTCTACAACATTGTGCAGCAGATAAAAGGGCATGAGAAAAGTCATTAAACAAGAGTTCATTTTTGTAGCCAGCCACTGCAGTGATGAAACAAGAAATACACGTAGTATAGCCAAAGTTGTAAAAACCCACTAGCTCCTGCCGCGGAAAATGCGTTCTCTGAATTGTTTGTATTTGTTTCAAATTGAGCAATGCCAGATATAAACCACGAATAAGGTTGGTTAACGGTTCCAATAGGAGATCTTTGAGAAGTTGTGCATGGGAGATACAGTGCGTGGAGCGTTCGTGATGGCGCGGAGGAATGGTTTTCGACTACTTCAATTTGGCAGCTCTCATCCGTACTGTGCATGCATAAAAAAGTAGGTAGTGGTCGTATATTGGAGTTGTAAAGTAGTAAAGCAGTATTGTATGGAAATTTAAAAGATCTGTTGATTGTTGCTTTAAGTTGGAATATATTACTTTTTGTTTTGATAACTTTATTATTTTTGTGACTTTCTCCAATTATGTCTAAATAAAGGCCCAGGAATTTTATGGGATTGTCGTGAGGGGTTCAGGCTCTTGGTTCGATGTTAAGGGGGATAGGAGTGTAAGGTTAGGAATATTTTTGGCTGCTGTTTATGTCGTATTGATTAAATTTTTTTTGGGGTGCTCAGCTGTCGATTTTGTGTAGGTATAACTGAAGATTGGTAAATGCAGGTAGTATTCGGAAGTTCATGAGGTGGTGCCGGGTAACTCAGCGGTCTTCAAGCCGCATGGACATAGAGGCAGATGCAAGGCGCACAGCAGTGCAGCAGGCTTAGAGACCACGTCGGTAGAATTTCCCTTTGAAGAAACGTCTCAGTGAAGCCTTTGTATCATGAACGTCTTGACTTTACATTTCGTAAAAAAGAATGAATCGAAATTACAAGGAAAATACTGATATGTTCTCATTAACTGAATCGTTCATCAGACAGATTAAAACATCTTCGATTTTTAAAAGCAGCGTATTTGTATTATGTATGGCAAGGTAAGTCTTGCAAAATATCACCACGGTTAACATTACATCGCTGATGTTTTTTCGAAATCATTGCTCGTCAATTCGCACGGCGACCCCGTTGTCTCTGTTTTGAATGGCTTTGCAAGATCTCAGTAAGGCAGCAAAAACACATCTTTGCTTCACTGGCAAAATAGCGCTATTTCCAGGCAATGGCGTATTGAGTTGGGTTGCACCGTCTGGAGTGACTAGGGCATCAACTGATGTCAGTACAGTACCTCTGACCGGAAGGTACTAGGGTTCGAGTCCGATCTAGGGCGGTTTTCTCGACATTAGCTCGATAGCAATGTCGAATTCAGTCGCTGTCTGGTGGAGAATTAAAACGACCTATTGCTATGATCGTAGTTTCTCATTTCAATACCAAGCAAATGCTGGAGCAGTACCCTAACAAACTGGTTACGGTCCGTGCGCGATCTTTCCTTCCTCTTCCTCGTCAGATCCTCACCCTTTACTTACACACACTTACACATAACACACACACACTCACATGCACTACACTACCACACACATCGGGGGACCAGGTACGACCAGACACTAAGGCTGAGGTTTTGAAATCCACATAAAACATGAATTCCTCGCGTATTACATGCATACCACAACCCTTCCACAATTTCATGGCCTGACAGGCTGGTGTAAGATATATGTGTGTGTGTGAATAAGGAACTGGTCCCCAACGCCATTAGAATGGAACGAGCACAGAGGTGGGGCGAAAGAATCTCGTGAGCGAATGTGTGAAGGTACAGGTTCGAGAGGGGCTATACCATATTCTGGATGCGTGAAGAGGCGCATCACCACACTCCAGAGTAGCAATAGATACCGCGAGAAGCCCTGGTAGTACTTTACACTCTCAAGAGATTAGGATAATAACTAGCACGAGAAAGTCTGTGCCGAGAAAATATAAACTAGTGTATCATCGCTAGTTTATATTTTCGCATACATTACGTAGAATAGAGAAAGATATATGATGCTGCAACGAAAAAGGGGAATTTTGTATTCTAAGAGAAAGTTGTATTCTACAACCCTGAAACCCAAAAGGCGATTTTTAATCGTAAATATAGTAAATAACTTCATCTGACACGTTTTATAGTCAGAATCCACGACTGGTTCTTGACACAAAAGAATGGTTTACTGCAAAACATCTGTCCGTACTTGGGCGGTGGTCTGTCTTCCTGTAAACCTGTTGTTGTGGGTTAGGTGCTTTTTTTTCTGAGAGCCCTTCAAATGAAGTGTTGAATTCCCGGCGTTGTCCGAATATTTATATAACGCCCCTCCCTACTTCTTTGCCCGCCATGTCCACTTTGACCGCTGCACTTCCCCCGATCGCCCCGCCCACTCCACCCACCCACTCGCTCTGCCCGCCTTGACCGCTCTCTCCTCTTCGCCCGCTCCGCCCTCCTCGCTCACCCCAGACACAAGCGGCTAAGGTGGCTCAGGACATGCATTGATGTCACTGCAGAGCCTCTGCCCGGGAGGTCTTGGTTTGAGGCCCGTCGGTTGCAAGGTTTTCGATACTAGCTACATAGCCAGGTCGAATTCAGCCTTTGTCTCGATAATTCTAGGAGCCAACTGCTCTGATCGGCAGTTTTCCGTGCCGTGATTTTTCTTTCTATGCACTACACTATCACACAAATCGGAGGCATAGAACTTGTCCCGGATGGGGATATGTCTTGCTAGTGGGAGATGCTAGGGAAAACCCTCGCAAGCCGGCGGGTAGATTCCCGCTGGGAGATCAGATCTGACGCCAAAGATCACCGCCATCTCCCACGATAAAAGCATGCACTACACTTACGAGAAGAATGACTTTGGAAGTTGTCACACCCGGAATCATTAATCAGTTAACCAATCGATCAATCAGTTAACCAATCGATCAATCAGTTAACCAATCGATCAATCAGTTAACCAATCGATCAATCAGTTAACCAATCGATCAATCAGTTAACCAATCGATCAATCAGTTAACCAATCGATCAATCAGTTAACCAATCGATCAATCAGTTAACCAATCGATCAATCAGTTAACCAATCGATCAATCAGTTAACCAATCGATCAATCAGTTAACCAATCGATCAATCAGTTAACCAATCGATCAATCAGTTAATCAATCGATCAATCAGTTAACCAATCGATCAATCAGTTAACCAATCAATCAGTTAACCAATCAATCAGTTAACCAATCAATCAGTTAACCAATCAATCAGTTAACCAATCAATCAGTTAACCAATCAATCAGTTAACCAATCAATCAGTTAATCAATCAATCAACTTTCCACCTTCTGCGCCCCTTAACGCGCCTCGCCCTCCTGCTTCGCTTGCGGTATGACCCTTTCCTATTCGCCCACCCCGCCCGACTGCACGCGACGCCCTTCTTTCCGCCCTCATCCGCGCAGCTCTCTGTCCGCCCGCCACGCTCGGCGACGCCGCGCCCCAATCACCCCCAGCTCGCGTTGCCCGTCAAGGCCCTAGAGTCATTGCACACTCAAACATTTCCAGCCACAAAAATTACCAAATGGGGTAACATTTTGGGATCGCGAAGCCGTCTGGTTTTCTAGAATGGTCAAAAGTGTTCCTACAAAATATGCGAGCAATTGCTCCAGCAGTGATTCAATCGTTTTTGTGGTAGAATAACCCACTTGTACATGTTAAATTCGTTCTTACATATTTATATTAAATTTAATAAATTATTTCTTCAAAAGTTTGATAAATTATTTTATAAAATTAAAAAGACAGAGGAAAATTAAAAGATTAGAAAAATATATCGTATGTAGTAATTTTGAGTAATTCTGCTAATAAGATTGCTCAGTCTCGTATTGAAAAGTCATTCTGTTTAATATGTTTTCACCAAGGAAAAACACGATTTTGTGAAAATCAGTACTTTAATAGCCCCATAATTCGAATCCCATGTCGATTCCCAATCAGGTAAAAAATAATTGTAGCTTTGCACTACAATCGTCTCAGTTTCTGTAGCTGTGTGGCGAGAAAAATATTCAGGCAATCCAAGAATGCCAAGGGAATTTGTCGTGTTCGCCGCCATGTTTCCCTTATCACCAGCAGACAAAAGCCACAGACCTACCCTAATCCTACCCTAAATTGCCAAATAGCGTGTAATAATTTAATAAGACAGAAATATTTGTAGTAATTAGAGGCGAAGCTATTATGGAGAACTGCCCGTACACATGCATTGAGGGATGGAAATAGGCACATATGAGTTTCCTATGATTTCAAAAACCCTTGTTTCAAGTGGTATTCCAGAGTGACTCCCAAAAATCTTTAATGTCGCTCCAGGCCACGGAAGCTTGTCAAAGAGAGTAAACTGCGTATCAAACAACCCTGCACTGGATGACTTCAAGATCAAACCGGGAGCGAAAGCGGGAGAGACTCGTTTTACTCAAAGCCAATGACACAAAGGGAGTGAAATTTCTCCCCCGATGGAAGGAGCATGTAAATTTGGTGTCATTATTCTTTAAAGAAATCATGTGAACATGATATTCAGTTAGAACTAGAAACGCATTCAGTTACTTCTTTGAATATGCCGCCTTGAATCCGCTTCATTTACTTTATACTAATACATTCTTTCACTACCAATTAGTGCAATCATCAAAGAATCATATCATAATTTAAAATTTACAAAATTTTCCGAAAACAGTGAAAAATGGAAAGCTCTAAATTGTTGTCCATCACCATTGTTGTCCAAGTTGGTTTTACATTCCTTCCGTAACCTTAACAAAAACATGTTTCTTTTCTAATGAAATACGTTCTTTGAATTATTTTTGTTGAAGGGTGCCGGAAACGTAAAGAAACTAGTGATATTACATCAGCACATACTTCAGTGCATTGTTGATAACAGCTACGTATATTATAACATTATAACATCACTCCTACTCCAATTTCAGCCATTACTTGAAAAATTACTAATAAAATGAATCGCGGAATATTCAAAAAACTATCACTAGGCAATAATCGTTAGCTAAGAGGAGCTCCGTAATATATATAGTATAAAGAAATTTACGTGATGCTGTGGAAAATCAATTTCGAGATTTCAACCGAAATTCAAGTTTTTGGGTCCCGCGATACCAAAAAAGGTTTTTTTTGTTGTTTTTCTCAAAAACGCTTGTCTGTCCGTCCGTCTGTCTACCCGTCTAGCCGTCTGTCTGTGAACAACACTAAATGAAATGCCTCCCATAATTAGTTTTTTAAATTAATGTCATATTTTTGAAAATTTTAGTTATTGTCAAGCAAGTTTGAGTAAAGTATGGGAAATATTTTAAAAAATATATTAGAAACAAGATTTTCTGAAAAACGGCTTCAAATGTTTTCTTTACATTTTTTTCTTCGTGTAGTGCTAAATGCACTGTATAAGGCGACATACAGATACACTCGTAATCGCCATTTTGCTACATTTCTGTGGTTTATTAAAAAAATACACAAATGTAAATTTTTGACATCTTTCAGCCGTTAATATTTACATTCCTGGCAATTTGTATACAATATTACATATGTATTTTTGTAAGTGCTTAATATGATGTCTAGTAAAGTTTCTTGAAAACTCAAAACTTTTCTGTAAATATATGCTCAAAATACGCATTTTCATAATCCCTCAAACGCCATTTTCCGCGTTTTCCTTTTTCAACGAAAATTTGCATACACCATCAGGTTTAACTCCTCTATAATATTCTTAAAGTCATATTTCAATTGTATCGTTAGGGGATCTAAAAATTAAGAATATTTGAAAACATATCCTTTAGGCGCCAATAAATAGCACCTAAGAAGTGGGTGGGACAAAACTGAAAAGAAAGCCCACACTAACGAGAAAAGGAAACTTAATACGACAAAGTCTGTGCAGTTCTGTAGCACCAATAGTTGCAACAAATCTGTGTTTCTCAGGCTTCACTGCTAAAGTTCATCCTACTACTAGTTTTTAAAATAGTGTTGATATTAACAAAAAAGTTGCTGATTTTAACATTAAATGTCACTAATGTTAAATATTGTAAATACATTTTACTACTAACGGTCCTTATTTTCTTTAATAAAATCCCAGATATATCATATGTTCCCAGATATATCCCAGATATATCATCCACCTCAGATATATCATATGTTTAAATTACACACAAATTACACAAATTACACACAAATTCTAAGACACCCGTGATATTATCTTCCATAAACGAATAATTCATATCGACTAAAACGTACTTTGCATACGATAGGAACATTAGAAGGGAAGTTGTGAAATTGTTCCAACAAAAAACAAACGGGGATGGTGGCCATGAGTATTCACGTTGAGCCAGCTCTGTAGTATATTCCGTCTGCGCATACGCCTGTTTGTTCAGTTAACTGGTTGGTCAAGTTCCTCGAGGCCTTTCGCAATCCTCTCAAGAGCCGGGTATCGTGACCAGGAAAAGGGACAGAGGAAGATGTGAGAGGAAGATGTGACTGAAGTCGCGTCCGACTCGCGAAAGGATGCGCTCCTCGATCTAACGAGTGGTTCACCTGGAATTGTGGAAAAACCGCTGACAAAATTCGATGTCAATATGAAAGAGTATGTCGAAAATTGGATCATTTCCTTGCTGTCAATTCCAGGTTCGGATAGAAATCAACCAAGAGAGAATAGTGTTTGGTAATAATCTTAATGTGCAAAATATTCTTATATGGGTATTTCGTATAGAGAAGTATGTAGCAGTGGATGTTCGTTTTACAATATCTTTTCAATCCTAGGAGCGTTTGCGTGCCAAATTTTACGAGCTTTAGAAGCCAAATGGAGCGAGAGGGGCTGAGGGTCAGGAATGCGGGCAGGGGGCGGAAGGGGGCCGGGGAGTAAGGGGACGGAAGGGGGAATGAGAGGGCGGGGAACGGGAGGGGGCGCGGGATGGGATGGGCCGGGCCGGGTAGACGGGCGGGGCGACAGGAATGGGCGGCGGGTCGGGAGGGCGGGGAATGAGGGGGACGGGGGTCGGGGGTCGGGTGGATGCGGAGGAATAAGAGAGCGGGGGGACGGAGGGGGTGTGAGAACGGAAGTGGGCGGGAGGGGGAAATAGGAGCTGGGGGTGGATGGAGTTGGTGGGGGCGGAATGGTGTTGGGAGTGGACAATAGTGGGAAGCAGGGATAGGAAATGGGGGCAGGAGGTTCGAATTAACCTCTATTAGATCAAGAATTTTAAAGAAAAAAAAAGAATGAAAAATTGAAAATATTGCGAAATGTAGTTCACTGAGATTGGAAATATTGAAAAATGAACTTCTATATAAAGTTTCTCAAAAATTGAAAAGTCGCAGGGTCTTGCCTCAGATCGATTGAAAAAAACATTTTGAAAAAAGTATATGGTTTAAGTGTTGCGATTGTGTATTGTCAAACAGGTAAACATGGGAGAAAGAACACGATATGAATGGACATAAAAAGAATGTGCACATTTAATTAAATATAAAGTACTTAATTATAAATTTCTTAAGGAGAGTGAAACGAGATAAGCTTGACTTTTGCTGTAAAATGGTTTGTGCATTTTGCATTGGCTTTACGAAAGGATGTTAAATGTTAATAACTGAAGCCGACAGCCGAAGTTTCGTAAAAGTTACTTGCATTAAATTTTCCTCGCACATTTCTATGAACCCCACATATCAACCAAAGTTCATCGCATACTAAACGTTTTAATCCCTCTCCTAACATACCGTTCCTTACGTAAAACACAAATATATTACTATACCTTTACTACCTACATTTCACCTAGTATTAACATAATACCATTTAAGCTGGTCCGCATCATTCCCTGAAAATAGCAAAACCAATCCGTACCGAAAAGAAAATTGTAAAATGAATATGCACCAATAACTTTGCACCAGCTATAATGACGTCCGCATCCAAACTAACTTCCACACGTTATCAGTAAAGCATCCGTAACAGAAATCCAAAAAATCGTAAACAATCAACTCTTTCGAATATTTCCTACACATCAATCAATTCTCAGCAGACCACACAGACCTAGAGATAAAAACCGCCTTCGAAACATATTCCAGCTTCCTGTTATTCCATCTCAGCCAGTGATCAGACCAGACAAAACCAGGATTTAAGATTTGGGGTTGGGTGTGGGGGTTGGGTGATGGGGTTGGGGTTGGGTTTGTTGTGCTGATGGGGTGGGGTGACACTATGCCATTGTGCCCCGAGTGGTACTGGACATATACCACTGTCTCTCAATACCCTATACATAAGGGGAGGTCACACCAACACGGTACGAGGCTGCAGACGAAGACTGAGACATAAGAACCATACTTAAATATCCTTCCCCCTCCTCACAGCTATCACCACATCTCACTCTTCACAGCAACTTAAACAAATACCCAACGTTTTAAATTATTCTTTGGTCTATTTAGATGCTTTTAATTTCTGTTGCGATTGTAAAATAGCATTATACTTAAAAGTTACTTAACAAATTCAATTATAAAGTTAAAAATGGGGGCATTCCATATGCCGAGCCACTTAGAATACCCTTTGGACCTGTCATCGACACTCGTTAAGCAAAATACCATGAATATGTTTTAGTGTTAAATGGGCGTAAAGTGAAGTTTGCAGATTAACGCTGGATGTAATGGGTTAGAGCACTTACCAAATTGACTTCTGCAACAAATTTAGCACTATATTCTGCTAAAATTGATGAAAAGTCGAAAAATATTTTCACAATTTTAAAAACGTTTTACGCTGCTTGTCCGAACCACCATGCACACTAACTCAGAAAGCCGGAAGTACCAATCGCTACTGCTGTCAGAAGAACATTTCTACTAGACATACAAAGTTCCCGTTTCAGCGGGGAAATACGATGACCCCGTTTCATACAACTTTCCTCTAATATGTAGGACTATTATTGGAATCGGCCTAAATTTTTGTGGTCTAAGACTTCAGTCAAGAATTAATTTTAGGGATCTTCGAGCTGAAAAATGTATTTTACTCTGTGTGCGTGGTGTGTGTATGTGTATGTGTGTGTCATGCATGACTCGAGCAGAGAAGAAGTTTTCGTGCTCTAACTAGGTCCTCACGTCAGGAGTAAGGTCTATTAGCGCCATTTCATATCTATTTATAATTGATTCTGAAGTCGAGGAAAGAAATGCAGTTTTGTACCAAAAAGTGCAAAGATCGTTAAAGTTCCATCTTGAATCTAATTTACGGTTTCTGAGGCAATGGAATAGGGCGTTATGCTTGCCCTCAACATACACATTTCCTGGTCCATAAGCTTTCATGGTCATAATTAGGAGGGAAGTAGGCACTGTTTAAAATGAAGAGTGAAAAACCGTAAAAGCCTTCATAATTACCTAATCTACAGTAGTTATGACAGTGGTATTTGCGATTGAGCCGACCCCACTATCCTCTACTTCAACGACCAAACTCCACATGATTTATTCGGGAGAAATAGGGCGGGGGAGAGGAATCGAATATACGTCGTCATGAAAAAAAGTTATTCCTTTTTACGTAACCCTGGACGACAGCCTGGACTGTACAATCTGCCGGTCTCGAACAAAGCCCAACCGAGGCAAAACCGAGTTTTAACATTGCTGGGTTTGCTTTGTTTGGAGGGGCTGTGATGACACCATGCCTATCTGTCTAAGGAGACCAGGCCCATGTTAGCCGACACAGTCCGTTTTTTTAGTCCCTGTTTCGCATTTTTTGAAAGAAAAATGGGACGCCTCTCTTGTGACAATTGCAAATCAGCTTAAGTGCCTTCAACAATTTTAACTTAATCATAATGTATCCGTTGGGTTTGCATTAGGTTATAAAAAAGAAAGCGCGAGCGAGTTATACAGTCACGTACCACGTAACAAGAGTGTTTTACAGACTATTGAAATCGAGAAAGAAGAGATTCAGTATCGTTACCGAGAAATTCAATTATTCGAACCTTGTGCTTCTGTGAGTTTCTGTGCGATTTAGCAAGCAATCTTAATCAAGGGACATGCGTCCTTTTTTCACGGATATGTGACAATGTCCAGTTTTTTGGTTTTCCAGATCTGGTCACCTTAATCTGCTCCTAGGGCCTCTGGGTCTTGCTAATCCATTATTTATCAATACCCTTGTACAACGGACCAGCTAGCAACGAAATTATGTTGGTGGATCGAGCTGCAGCGTGAAACAAAAGAAAACGTAAATACCGTACCATGGAGTTATGAACTACATGAATCCTACATGAATGTATGAATGTATTTCTAGGACCATGTACCGTACTCACCGCAATCATAATAGATTCTGAGGTGTTCTCCCTTTCACGTGTTTCCCAATGATCTGGTTGCTACCAACATAAATGCAATTTTTAAAAGGATGTCATGACTGGGCTCAGTACGGAGAGACTTTCCTGAAGCATAATTTGTTAGGGGAGATCGGGAATGGTTGGCACCAGTTGGATGTTTTAACTTTTTACTCAACTCCGGTTTAGTTTTGTCCAGTTTGTTTGTATCACTGGAAACTACTTCTACTAGGATACATTGTCTTTTTAGTCGTTCAGAGACGATTAAAGAGTCAAACATTCAGAGAGATTAAATGTCATTAAATCAAGATTGCACTTGTGAGATAGGTTGGGATAGTCCTTAGAGTAGGTTGGCACTATCTTGTATTGGTTGGCACACTTCTGCCGCGAGAGTATAGAGAAATAAATCAATGTTTAAATGAATCACTATTTTAATCGGGTCTAACTCGAAAAGTATGCCTTATAGGCACTATACACCGGTTTTTAATTTATCAAAGGGGCCTGATTAAAGTTCTTTTAAATCAGGGGTTGCCAGCAGGGTCGGTATCGACCCTTGGGTGTCAATGAAATTTTGAAGGGGATTAGTGATTATTAATTCTTTTCTAATAAAGAGCAATGAAACATATAATAATACATTGCGAATTCGCTCATCTTGTTTTGCATCCGTCGTTCATTCTTAGGACCGAGAGAGATGACACAGGGCATCAACTGATACCACTGCAGGCCCTCTGACCGGGAGTTCTAGGTTCGAGTCCGGGCGGGTAGCAGGATTTTCAACACTAGCTTGTCAGCTAGGTTGAATTCACTGCGTGTCTGGAGGAGAATTGTAGCGGTCGGCTGCTCTGATCGGTAGTTTTCCGTGGTTTCTTCGATCAGTACCAGGCAAATGCCGGAGCAGTACCCTAACATACGGGCCACGGACCGCGCGCGATCTTTCCTTCCTCTTCCTATCCTTACCTCTTACACACGCTTACAATAACATGCACTACACTACCACATATGCCAGGAGACCGGTCGGGAGCTTAAAGCTTGTCCCGGCTGGAGCGGTGCCCCACTAGTGGGAGATACCTGGTTGGGGAAAACGGTAAGTCGGCGCCGGATGTCGCCGTACAGCGGGGAAAGACCACCGCAATCTCCCGATGAAAAAACATGCGCTACACGTACGGGACTAATGACCCTAGTAGTTGCCGCGTCCTGAATCACTAACAATCAATTTATTTATTTATTCTTAGAGAAAAGGGAATAGATAGGCTGGTGCAACTGCTGCAGCGCATCGGTTTCCGGAAGTAAGGGGATCCTCGCGGGCGGTTATTGGGAAAAAATAAAACAAAATGGTTATTGCTTATTTTCTCCTTTACATCCGCCATACTGTCAAACCAATTAGATTTAAATTCTTAATTTCACGGTTATTGCAGATAGGGGACTCATTTCGATTTTTCACCTGGACATTTCAGAACGTGGTCACGCAACTGCTGAGGTTATTTAGATGACTCAGAAAAGAATAACTATCTATTGTCAACGATATTCTATCGTGATAAAAAAAAACTCCCAGCAAACGCAGTGTAGGAATGTGGTCAGAACAAAAACTTTTATTATATTTTTGATGGATTAACTCTGCTGAGTGTACTGTGTGTCTGAGTGTACTAAGTGTCTGTACTCGCGTGGTCAGAAACGTGCAAAATACGGAAGTTTATTATTTGTCGACCAGAAAAAATTGTTCTGGCTGGAGTAGCTGCACTACCCCTAAAAATATACAAGGGTTGGGGCAGAAGTCGTGGCAAATACTTCTCTTTCTAAAAGAAATGTTTTATTTGTCACGTGAAAGAAACGCTGTACTAACGTGTGTTCTCAATACATATGTGAGTGTCTCTATTAGTACACAGAGGTATGTGAAATCAGCTCTCTGACTACAGTCTCGCGAGAAGAATGTAACCCGTTAACAAATAAAAATTGTTGCCATGATTTATGCCTCAATCCTCGCTCAAAGTACACTCTGTTTCGTCCATTCTGGTTGACATTTACTGCGTATTTTTGGTTTTGTTTTAGATTGTTATTGACGCGAATTACAAGTAGAACAGAGAATACTTCGGTGTGTTTATTTTGTATATTTTTCCGACGGTCAAATTTCGTGAGAAATACTAGCGTTTTGACATTTTTTCTTCAAAACACTATAAACGCAACTAATCGAAGGACAGAACAGGATTTGTGGGCAGCGTGTGCTATTAAACAGACCGGCTATCAGGTCGGCATTTTGTAAACATCTCCATAGTTTTTAATGTCGACGTTCGCACGCCAGTGATGGGAGGCAAAGGATACAAAGTAAGCTGACCCCGAACTCGGGTGTCTGGAGGAAAATAACATCGTTAGTTTCAGAATTGAATGGGTCAATAATTTTTGTGATGGATTAATAGAATTAAATTATCTATTTGATATTACATACAATTTAATCGCAAGTGTCTAATATTACATTATTCTGTTTCTTTACCATCGGTTAATAATTTTAGAATTAAATGCCGTAAATTAAAGATGTTTTCTGGTTTCAAAAAATATATTTTGCTAAAGATAGTTTCGATCGCATAGCGGTCATCCTGAGGAAGAAGGTATCTACCTCACCAGAGATCTAATTAATTTTAGAATGTTTATCCAAGCACATTACAGGGTTCACATCACGTATATATGTTCCCCAACAGTTCGAACTTGGGTTCCATGTGGAAGCCATTTTCATATTAAAAAGCAATGAATGCAAAGTGCTGAATGTTTGCACGGGTGCAACTAGCATCCACTGTAATGTACTACATCATTTAATAAAAAAATAGGGATATCTCTATTTCCATAAATACCTACATGTTTAGTGTGTTTCAGATCAATGTCATTGGGCTATAACGTACGAATTTCCTTTAGGAATTCACCGACATCCTCCCTCTCTTTCGCCTCCAGAATCAATCGCTGTTCTTTCCCTCCCTCTCTTTCGCTCCACTGAGGTTCATGGACCCATTACCTCTAGGCCCTACACAACGCATGTGCATGTGATTCAAGAGGACTAAGAGTGTTTCTAGTCACTAGTGTTTCAGATGAACTTGTATGTGAATACAATGAAAAGTATCCACACAACTCATCAGCGATTTCATGAGAAAGGAAGCAGAGTGATTGGCGCGCCCTGTGCAACCCCGTTGAGAGGCGAAACCGCTTGAGGTGGGATACGGTTGCTTTTTATGATTGATTTATTAGTGATTCCGAGCGTGTCAACTGCTAAGGTCATTAGTAAGTGTAGCGCATGTTTTCTCCTTGGGAGGTGGCGTTGATCTTCCCCCGCTTGATGTTGAGATCCGGCACCGAGGTATCGTCGGCTAGCGAGGTTTTCCCGAACCAGGTACCTCCCACCAGCGGGGCACCGCCCCAGCCGGGAAAAGCTCTAAGCTTCCGATCGGTCTCACGGCCCCAGCGGTAGTGTAGTTCTTGTGTGTGTGTACAGTAAAGGAGTGAGGATAGGACAAGTAAGGGGAAAGAAAGATCGCGTGCTGTTCGTGACCCGTTTGTTAGACATTCGCCTGGTCATTGATTGGAGAAACCACGGAAAATTTCCAATCAGAGCAGCCGGCCGTTAGCATTCTCCTCCAGATAGATAACTCTTCGTAGCTCTGTAGCTAGTGTCGAAAGTTATGCCGTCGTCGGGACTCGAATCTAGGACCTCGCGGTCAGAGGCCCTGTAGTGACATCAGTTGATGTCCTGAGCCACCTCTCCATGTGGCGGGGGCTGCGAGCCGCGCGCGCGTGCGTGCTTAGCCCGCGCCCGCCGCCGGAGCACTCGTCGCGTCGAGCAGAGTGGGCCGCGTCGCCCTCTGTTTGCTTTGCTGTCAGAGATTGCTCGCCCGCGGGCGCGACGCTTCCGTGGACCGGCGAACACACTTTCCAGCCATTCCGCCCGACGCCCCACCCTGCCCCGTCTCACACCCGCGACTTCGCCCGCCGCTACCCTCTCTCGGGCCCAATCCTGACCTGTCTGCTCTGTTCTGCCCTGCCCTCTCCTGTCTCGTTCCGCCCCGCGCAGCACCCGCAGCTTAGGCCGTCCCCGTTTCCCCCTCACTGCTCAGCTCTTACCCACCCGCCCCCACCCGCCCCCACCCTCCCCCACCCTCCCTCACCCGTCCCCACCCGTCCCCACCCGTCCCCACCCGTTCCCACCCGCCCCCACCCGCCCCGCCCGGCCCCGCTCAGCCCCGCTCAGCCCCGCTCTGCCCCGCCCTACCCCGTCCCTTCCCCACCCCTTGCCTCGCTCTGCCCTGCCTCGCACTGCCGCGCCCCGCCCTGCCCTGCCCTGCGCCGTCTTTCCTCGCCCTTTCCAGCTCCGCACGGCCCTGCCCCGCCCTGCCGGGCCCCGCACGGCCCCGCCTGACCCACCCTCTTCCTTTCCTCCCTTCTCCTCCCCGCCCTTCTCCTTTCCGACACGCCATGCCGAATCTTGTCCCTCCACGTTCCGCCATGCGCGCCACATCCGTTGCTTTGTACGTCCCCGCCTCCCACTCGCGTGGCTCGCTTGCGCAACCCTCGTCTCTCTGCCCGCCCCGCCCTGTCTAGTCCTGTTCCACTCCACGTCGCTTCGTCCACGCCACATCCGCAGGGCGTCCCTCTCGCGTGTCATGCTCTACCCCCATCTCACACCCACGGCTTCACCAGCTATTGTCCTCTCTCGTGACTGATCCCATCCTCCGCCCTGCCGCCCCACCCCACGCCGTGGGCCGCCTCTGCCATGAACTCGCGACCCCGCCCCTCGCCCTGCTTATCTCCTTCAAAGCTCTCTCCTCTCTTCTTCACTGGGTTGATCGTAATGATCGTCCTCTTCCGCTCAGGTACTAATTTTTTGTTTATTTCTGTCAATAATTTCGTCATCTTTGGCAATCTCCTTTATCTCCATTTTCGTGTGTAGCAATTAATTTAGGAGCCGAGATTAACTACATAGAAAACTGAATTAAAAATAGTACTTCTACTAGTAATAAAAATTATATAGTTTTAGCACTTTACGGGCACGTAGACCAAATGCAATCTACACAATTCAGGACACTGAACCAGTCTCGTACTTTTAATTGAGGACAACTGCTCACTAGCGAACCTAGCGAAACTAGTGATCTGAAAAATCAGCGACTAATTCAAACTTCAATACATATAAAATAAGTTTCGAATCACTCTGCGAAACGTAAGTAAACATAATCCAGTAAAGTAAAAATGTTTCATGTACTCTACGTACTTGGTTTCACAATAGTTATGACAGGTCCAGCGACTAGGGTTGTTACTTTCGCGTGACATATTTTAAAAACTTTGTTTTAAATGTGAAAATGGATTTATACGAGAACCCATCTTTGAGACCGTGTGCGTTGGATCATGCGTGGCCGGTAACTATTGTGCGTGGATATGTATTGTAGGTTTGCTAATCGTTTATTCACTAAAAATCTAGAATCCGTGCAATTAAACTCGAATGAAAATTGAAATCTGTTTAAGAGGCTATTTTTTTCTTCCTTAAATACGTTGCCTCATAAACAGATCAAATGAAGCACCTATTGACGTACTTTTAGATCCTTCGAAAGCCTTTGACATAATTGACCATAATATTATGCTTTCAGAATTACTTTTATAGGGAATTCATGGTATTTCCCTAGATTAGATATCATCAATCGCAAATTGATGGCAAAGGGTAGTAAGGCCATACCGTACGAACGAAAGAAAAGTTCTCATTTCATCTTTCCAATTGAAGATGCTTTTCCGTAAAAACGGCTTCAAATTTTTCAATGAAAATTTGCATATAGTACAAGAACTCTTCTGTAATATTCTTAAATTTATATTTCTGTTCTGCAATCAGGCGACCGAAAAATTGATAAAATATGAAAGAAAAAAAATTCTAGGCGTCGATGGGTAGCAGCTAGGAAGAAGGTGTGGCAATACCGAAAATGCTAGCCCAGACTAAAGAGATTCGTAAACTAACTATCGCGAATAAGGTCTGTGTCTGTGGTGTGTCTGAGTCAAGTCTGTGGTATTCTGTAACATAATTTGTTCCAAGAAACATATTCTTTAAAATTTGATGTTTAAATAAAGTCAAGTACACCTTTCAAACTTTCAGTAGTTTTCAAGTAATATTGAACTGTTTTTTTTAATTTTAAGGTCGCGTCAACATATAGGTCATTAGAGACCACTATTGGTTTTAACGTTATGGATAACTGTTAACTACATGAAGTGATATTGTGGTGATAGGGGTTGAAAGGACGAACACTAATACAACCATGCCCGAGGCGACTCTCCAACCCGCAATCCTTCGCCCCGAGATCGCTATGGCATTACTACCTTAACGATCTCGGCCACCGGATCGGCAATTTTTAGTTTATTGATGAGAAAGTTTAAATATTTTTCTAACCTGTGCCTTTAATATTGAAGTTAGAGATTTATTTCTCAGTGCAATTTACTTCTCAATATTCTTTAAATGTTTAAATTTGTTTAATGAAGTTTTTTTCGAAATACAGGTAAATTTCTTTTTTAAGGAAATTTTCTAAAATGTCATGGTGAACAAAGCTCAGTTGATTGCTGGCAGTACAAAGGAACACTATTCAACATGCTTTCGTCGAGTAAGTAAGTACGCTTATAAAAATGGTACAAGTCATCATTAAAACCTATGAATTTTGGAAAACTGCAAATCTTAAAAAAATTGCAAATTTTCTTTCAACAAAATTCTTTTGTTGCAGAGAGTCTTCCGCAATATAGGTGAAGAGTGATTTGCATAACATTGGCAATATTATAATACTAATATTACATATCCATTACTGATTAAACTATAATGTGCTTTATGTAGCTTTGGCGTATTAATAGTTTTCGTGTGTATGTGACAACGGCTGAGTTCATATCAGGCCGAAAGCAAATGTAAACGTAGGGATTCGAAAGTTTGAGAAGTGATTCTATGAATGTCATTACAATTTGACAATTTCTCCCTGCCTAGAACGCATTTATGGATTGTTCAATTTGTGTTGATTTAGCTTTGAAATAAACAAATGTATGAAAAGAAACATTTATACAATCGTTTTTAGAGTGTTCCAGATACTGTATAATATTTAAATTATAAAATGCAATCGATTTGTAACACACTTTGTATGAATTCAAAAGTTAATACAATACTCTTCTACAACTTTGCAATCCTTCTAGAGTTGGAGCTGTCTTTGAGTAATCGAGGCAAGTTTGTGATAATATTATTCGACCTTATGAAGTCGTGCACATACTGTTACAATTGTGATTTAAATATATTTGTTTATCTTTGTAGAAGGGTATTGGTAACGGTTCTTGGCTGTAGATGAAATTACAGATTGGGATCTTGTGCTCTATGTTTGGTTTTCCTGTAACGGCTGATATGCTTATGGAGACAATTATACTACTATAGTATTTCATAACCGTTGCTGATGCGAAAACATTCCTGATATTGTAGCAATAATAGTGTCTCGTACAACTCAAATGTCACAAATTTAGAAAAGGTTTGTGGTGGGATATTACATTATATAAGAGGAAGACAAAATTAACACTGAAAGAAAAAGTAAAATATTTCTTGCTATCTTTCAATGGTTAGCAAAATGAAATATTAAAATTAAATTTTTTTCACCATTCTTAAATGTAAATTTGAAAAATTGTTTGTGAAATTTTGCATACAAAGTTTAACATTCTTTATGAATGAAAAATATATTTAATATCAATTTTCTGTCTCATTTTTCTGAGCGAAAACTTACTAACAATGTAAAAGTATGCCAATATATTCGTATGTTTTCCTATTCAACTAATAAAAATGTAATTAAATGGAGATAACGTGACATATTTCTCGTCGATAAGGTATATCGGTTTAAGATTCATCGAAAAATGACTCCCTCCGCGAAACAACGCTGAAGGTTCGTGTTTTTTCGATTAACGCAGCAATCGCTGCTTGGCAATTTGACTGCGGGTGCGAAGTGAGGGCGGGGCGAAACAAGGGCGACGAGGACTGGAAGAGCGCACGGAGCCGTCGCTTCCAGCACGTGCAAGCACATACATACTCTATCTCTCTCCTTCTCTCTCCCTCTGTCTCTCTCCCTCTCTCTCCCTCTGTCTCTCTCCCTCTCTCTCCCTCTGTCTCTCTCCCTCTCTCTCCCTCTGTCTCTCCCTCTCTCTCTGTCTCTCCCTCTGTCTCTCCCTCTGTCTCTCCCTCTGTCTCTCCCTCTGTCTCTCTCTCTCCCTTTGTCTCTCCCTCTCTCCTCTCTCCTTCTCTCTCCTCTCTCCTTCTCTCTCCTCTCTCTCTCGTCTCTCTCCTCTCTCTCCCTCTGACTCCTCTCTCCTCTCTCTCCTTCTCTCTCCTCTCTCCCCTCTCTTTTCCTCTCTCTCTTCCTCTCTCTGTCTCTCCCTCTCTCTGTCTCTCTCTCTCGCGCTCTCAATCACTCTCATTCACTCACGCATTCCTTCACGTAGCACTAATTCACCCAGCCATTATGTAATTCTAAACGGAATAAGTAATAATCAGGGGAGCTATTGTTCGTAATATTTTTATTTTGGGAGAAATTCAATCCTCTTTGATTTTTAATTGGAACTATATTTTACTTTCTCGCAACGTCTCATTTTGTGTACGAGTCATGTTCGCCTGACCCCTTGCGGGGTCTCTTCGAACGGTGGTCTTCTGGTGGTGTTTTTGTTAAGGGTTTTTGACTCCTCTCCCCCGTACGGGACGGGGATCGGGAGTCTGGGTTGTTTTCGGAAGGGTTAGGTTTTCTGTGGAGAGAAGGGTTATTTCATTAAGGTTGTGGATGACGGGGGGAGGGATGGGGGAGGACTGGGATGGAAGGGACTTTCTCGTATATTAGTACGTAGTATAGAGAAAGTTATGTAATGCGCAAAATTATAGCAAATCGAAAGATAGAAACGTGTTTTTATTTGCATATTAGTGGACTAGTGCAAATGCTTCGCTATTGCAATGTATTACACTTCATATGCTACTTATCATGTGATTGTTAATCATGTTTTACCGAACGCTCTGAAAAAATTTAATACATGAAAGACTTTCTCGCGAGTATGGGTTTGTTCTATGCTCTGGTTTGGAAATGGTTGTCAATTATCCTCTTGTTAAAATGTTCTCCCTCAAGTTTGGAAATGAATTCGCTATGACACTATCTTGGAGAAGCATGTTTTACTTTTCGGAGACAACGTTCAAGTAATAATTTCGATATTTCACAATCGATATTTCACAATCGTATTAGGAGAATATGCAGCAAATACGTGTTTAAACTCGAGGGTGTGTCGAGTTGGACAGAGCTTTTGATGACGGGCGCTTGATTCAGCATAAACGCATAAAATAATCAATAACGTCCTTATTTTAAGTCTACGTGCGACACACATACATTTACTTTGTACTACGCCTATATTCTTTGCGCAAGTGCAAGCAGAAAGTTGACAAAGTGTTATCTCATTCGGATGAACAGTACGGCAGCGCATAAAATATGAACAAACACACATTGATTTTTTCCCGGTGACTTTTTAACGGTGTAATATGCGTAGTATAGGGAAAGTTATGTTATGCTGCGCAAAATCGATTTCAAGATTTCAACGGAAATACACGTTTTGGGGTCACCTGATACCGAAAAAGTGATTTTTTTTCTTCAAAACATCCGTCCGTCCGTCCGTCCGTTCGTCTGTCTGTACACACTACTAGCACCTAAACCATTTGTTAGTGTTTTTCCAAAATGGATATTCCCGGTCGATCTGGCTCGACGAGGCGATTTGATTTTGAAGAACTTTCTTCAAAATATGGGGGTACTTTACATGAAGCCCACTAGACATTTTCAAAATTTTCTCAAAAAGGCTCCAATTTTTTTCTTTAAATTTTTTGTAAAAGTAGTAGAGTAAAATGCACTTATAAAGGTGGCATAGGTCCGATTTTCAGGGTTAACTGTGAATTTTTGAAAAATAGAAAATAGAGATTTTTCCTTTAAATAAAATTTTGTTCTCCGTAGTGAATTCTTTCATGAAAGTCGTATACATATTTTTGAAAATTTGAGTAGTTTTCGCGCAATAGTTCTGGCAATGTAATCAACTAAAAAGCTAAGTTTTATAAGCAAAATTATTTTTTTCTTTACATTTTTGGTAGGAATAGTGCTAAATGCACGATTCCTACCAAATAATAAGATATAAACTAATAAGATGACATAAATGCCATATTACTTTCTTCTGGCTACCCTTCGTGAAGAAGAAGTAATTTACTATATTACGTATAGCAGCAGGATTTATCAACTTTTTCATTGTCATGACCCGGCAATTAGTTAACGAGTTTTTGCCGAATATTCCCGTTTTCCGACGCATAACGATCTCTTCTTACGAAGTAAATTAGGGAGTAAAAATGCAAAGACTTCGGGGAGCACAGGGGATCTAATTTTCGTTACACACGCTATTGAATTCCAAGAACGCAATATTCTCCAACGACTCTAACAAATATCAGAGGAACTAAATCGGATTCCTCAATGAAAATCTATAGCAGCAATCATAAATCCTTTTTGTACGTATTGTGCTAGATGCATTGAATAAAATGACAAACGCAATATTACTGTATTCTTTTTTTTCAAAAATTACAGAAATGCATTTTTTAAATACCTCTTACATAGTTAATATTTGTATATCCGGCGATTTGTATATTGCTTTTGTGGGTACAAATGCTACAAATAATCTGTTATGTTTCTGGAAAGCTCAATTCCTTCTGTAAAACGAGCTCAAAATACATTTTCAGAGACGATTAAAATGGTTATTTTCTGAAAAACGGCTCCAATTTTTTTCTTTAAACGTTTTGTACGGATAGTGCGAAATACACTAAATAAAATGACAAAAACGCCATTTTAATTTTTAAATTACACAATTGATTTTTTTGAAATATCTCATATACTCTAAATATCTCTCTTACTACTTACATTGCGGACATTTTTTTTTATACATTATTAAAATTGAGAATACAAGTGCTTCAAATTATTTATGATGAAATTTCTCGAAAACTTAAATATTTTCTGTGAAAGTAAGCTTTAATTGCGCATTTTCAGAGAAACGCGAACGAATTTTTCTTCAGAACGGCTCCACATTTTTCAAAGAAAATTTGCATGGAAGGCTGTTTCATTCATCTGTAATCTGTTTTTAAAGACATATTTCCAAAATACTATTAGAGGATTAAAGATATGAGAAAATGTAAAAAAAAAATATCGTTTTGACGCAATGTGGTTGCAGGCGCAGTATGGTGCAGTTGATAGCAGTGTGGAAGAGGATGCGGCAACACGGGAAAGCTAGTTTAGACTAAAAGTATTATAAAACTAACGAATGCCAGAAAGTTTGTGCCATTCTGTATCGTCACTAGTTTTACTAGTAATATTGTATGAGAATTATCATTATGTTTTTATACTTACGGTTTTTTAATGCCCTTACGGATGGTCGATTTTGAATTTTAGTTGCGAGGTCAATGTAAGAAATAAATATTCACTCTTTCTGACACTATGTAATATTGACGTTTATTTTTGTGTCCTTCCTGCCAGGACTTTGTTTGCTGTAGTTTCCCCGTTCTTCCCTCCCCAGCACCCCTGCCAGCCTAACGGTCTGGCCTACGATCACGGGGTGGACAAGGCCACCTGCCGCAAAGGCGAAGAGTATAAATATTGTGCTCTCTGATGGGATATTTTCAGAATGCGCGCAGCATGTAATACGTCAAAATTATACTACTTTTACTCTATAATACTCTTAAAATATTGCAAATCATGTATCAATTTTTTCTTCCTTTTGTTATTTACCATTTACAGGTTTTACTTGTTCTATTTAAAAACATAAAATATCACTCATTTTCTCCAAAACTCAAAATATTACAAACAGTAGATTCACGGCAAATTACTTGCCCCTTTCAGTGTTGTTAGGCGGAAACTGCATTTTGATACCGCAAATCGTTTAGAATTAATTACGGGTGGTCTGTATTTGGTGGGCCTCTCTGTATTTATTCATCCGATATTCTTTTGACACTGCAACCGCAGCGCATTATAGAAGGTAATTTGGTCGTTTTCAATCAACGTGAGGTCTACAAAGAGATTTGATATTACAAATAAAATGTAAACTCATAAATGTCATATGCCCTAGCGAAATCGATAGCGCTTAATAACTCGGAAACCGCAGAAACAACCGTCACACGCAGAAGCGACCGCCAGGGAAAACCGCGGCTGTGAAGGCTCGCCCCCCCCCCCCCCCCCGACAGGTGGGCGGAAGGGGTGCGGCGCGATGGAAGCGGAAAGTGCAGGGGGAGGGGGGAGGGGACACTCCGAGATTAGATAGGAGAGGGAAAGTGCTGTTGGCTCGCACGCAGCCTTTCTGGCACTCTGTTCCCTGGCGTAAGTTTATTTATTCTGCGATAACGCGGCGCGTAATCTCGGGGCTGCAGTAAATGGCCGACGCCTGAATGGGCCAGTCGAAAATCGACTCCAGAACCAAAATGATGAAGCGAAAGAAAATAGGACACCGACGCTGGTGACACAATGAAACTTCCTACAGGTCACTCCACTGAATTGAATATAGCAATCTTTCTTTTTCTTCAAAAATGAATTTAAATATGTTCCTAGAAATTATATCTAATACATAAAATTCCTTCGTTTTTGCTACATTATACCTAAAATAGAATACCTGCGATAATGGGAGAGGTTTAATTTGGCGCGTCGTGAACCCTGGAAGAGTGATGAGAATCCTTTACAGTTAACCCAAAAAGAAGAGAATCCTTGACAATTATTGTTGTAATCTATTTCTGTTGTTGTTTTTCTGGCAAGATCCAACGGCAATACATACGACACCATTATTTCGTTTATTGTGATTCGATCACATGATTCAATCAATCATCTGTAGTTACTGTCCCTTGATAATTGCGAGATGTATTTTGTTCAGTATTGTTAATGCGTAAATAGTTCATGATCCAGTATAGTACAATTTTGAAGCTGAAGCAGTGTTTCTCACAAAGTAATGTGTGATCACATAAATAAGTGAAAGATAAAGTAAGAAAATAAAGGTAAATATCAGTTGACTCAATAAAACTCAAGAGTCACAACAGGTACCCGAATGATCAAAATGCAGATGCGAAATTCGGAAAGAAACACTACAATGACTTTTAGGGATTCAACATGAGGTTAATTACAATGAAACACGTTTTAACAGATTCTGAAATGTTTAAGAGAAACCAAGAGTTTATTCTTGGTTGAAATTATGGGGAACATCTTAAAACTGTGGATATGCAGTGTCCACTTTTAAAAGATTTTCATTTCGTTTAATGAAACCAAAATACATTACAATTTTCGTCCTCTCTGTCGACTTTTTCGTTATGAAGACCTCATGTGATCAAGTGAAAGAACGAACTGATACCTGACCATTGCGGTCATCCTTTTTTTATTGAACTATGTAACAGTATAAAGTTAAGCCACAAGGTGATTGGCCAAGTCATTTTTTACCAACAAAATGTGAAGGGGGCAACTTGTTGTCACATCCACGGTTAGATGAAACCTTCAACTAAGGTTACTGAGAGCATAATTAGAAATATAGTTGGAGGGTAAGACAGAGGTTTAGAAAAGAAAACGTTAAGTGAGATAGGTAAATGTAAGAAATATTCTATCCTTATCTAATGTCTGAGAGATATTGAAGAAAAATATGAAATGGGAGCCTGTTTCTTAGGCAAAAAAGTTGGGGTTGATCAGCTCCTATTTCGTAAGTGACTGCTCCTTGAACATTACTTAAATTACTGTAGAAATTATGAGCCAGTTTCGTAAAAAAAGAAAGTAATTGGTCCTCTTGCAAGAGGAGTGGTCGGTATGGAGTGTCGTATTGCTTACAAATCAGTAGGAATATACTGTTTTTCGTAAGATTTTGTTATGAAAGATTTGTAATTTATTTAATGTGGTTTGGGCAGCCGAATCCACCCAGGGAACGCGCAAGTTAACATTGGGCGAAGAATAGATTTGTATATAGTTAAGGAGGAATGGAATTTTAAAGAAGATATGCGATTGAAGATCGGACGAAAATAATTAATCGTCTATTGGGTTCATTTACTTTGGATGGGATGTGACTGTGCTAATTTAATCTTGTGTTCATGAGAACTCCGAGATAACGAATAGATGAATTTAGCGGGAACCAAGGATTAATAGAAGAGTATAGAGTTAAAGGGAAGGGAAAGGCTGGATACTTAAAAATAAATAGTTTAGGTATTGATTTATAGGAATTTGTTTTGATTTTCCATAATTTTGACCACATTTCTGTGTTTTTTAGGTGACATTGAATTACACGATATGATTTGTTGAGGTTTTGGTTTGCGCAAAAGAGTCAGGTTTTGTCTGCAAAGATAGCAGTGTTAACTGCATTACTGTTAGGAATATCTGCGAGGTTCAAATTAAATGAGAAAGGAGATAAATTTGATCCTTGTGGGACACCAGCAAGAATGATGCAGAGAGATGAAGAAATGATATGAAACTTGGTATGACGTTATACTCGTATAGATATACTGGTATTCCAGTTTTCCTAAATATGAATGTTAATCCATCATGCCAACCTCGATCAAACGCCTGGGAGACGTCGAAGAAAACTGCTAGAGGTGAAAAACAGATTGAAATGACAAGTGAATTTGGTCTAGTAATCTTATTAACTGATGAGTTGTTGAGTGGTGCCCTATGAAGCCATTGGAGAGAAGGAAGCACGTTGGTTTCGGGAATGAATATTTTTAGTCTTTTTAACACAAGTTTTTCAAATATTTTAGACAAAATTGGGATTAAACTAATAGGTCTGTAAATCGAAGCAATATTTCAATTTTTGTGAGACATCGCAAGAGATAGTGTTTCCAAGAATTACGATAATACCCTTGTGACAATGCAGAATGAAATACATTGTTGAGGTAAGCAAGACCTTGTCGAGGAAGTTTCTTTAAGATATTTGCAGTAATTCTGTCGAGGGGTGGTCATTTTTTGTTTGGCAGATTTTTAATTAATTAAAAAATTTAGTTGCGTCAAATAAAAGAAATTTGATTTGGTACATCAGACTTTGATGACCGTACAAAAGTGTTATTGTACGATGTCCAGTATCTTTTACAACATGCTGAGTGAAAGTAGTCTGTTAACTGCTCAGCTTTTTCAGAAATCGTGCAATTTTGCCCAATGTGCAATTTTGTTGTTACTTTTTAATGACGGAATATTGATTGACTCTCTTAGCAATCGACGTGCTACTTTCCAAAAACACGAGTCCGACGAATTATGATTTGAAACATACCTTTGGTAACTTTTCAATTTGAACATTGTAAGGGCATTCCGAACCAATTTAGATACATGTTTTAATGCAGATTTCAAATGAGGAAGGCTATGTTTTGTCCATAAAAGTCCTATTTTAATTCTTGTGAGATATTAAATTACGAAAGTGCTCAGGTAGCGCATATTTTAAGAGCCCTCGGTGAGAATCGATTAGCGAAATAGATGAATAACCCATTGAATTTTTGATGGTATTAGTAAACAAAAGAGTACCACGATTTCTGCTGGAGATTTTAAATTACACAACTGAGGAAGAATGAGAACTCTGAACTCATACTTAAAAAGTATGCCAATTTATTTTGTATGTGGATAAATGCAGTGGAGAATTCGGTAATGAACTGATTAATTTAGAGGTTGCAATCACTGTGTTATGGTCTGAATCGAGTTCGCAGATAGAATACGAATGAAGTGGAACAAATTAAAATTTGTTTGCGCATTATCTAGAATATAGGGAAGGTAATTCACATCAAAAGGAAAATAGTATGTAGGATAAATGGGCGCAAATCAGATTATTTTGATATTAAAAGAAGCAATCGTCTTTTGATATTGTTTGCAAGATTTACGAGAAAGGTTCCGGTTGATTAATTTATTCTGCATTCCCAAAGACTATTTTGTGTTTAAATCGCCAAGTAAGGTAATATAAGCTTTGAGTTTAAAAATGGCTTGAAGACATGTTGCAGTCATTTGTTTATAACCTGAAATTAGTATTACGTTATTACCATTCTCAAGGTTGACAGTTATCGCTATTGTTTCTAGCTCTTGTGATAATGGGAGAGATGTCCAGTGTGGAATACCTGATTTGACTAAAATTAATCCTCGGAAAATAGAGCACAGAACTGAGGTTTTGATATTATAGATTAAAGTTGGTAGAAACAATTGAATTAATTGACTAACGAAGTTAACAATGTGACTTGCTAGATACTTAAGTTAAAATTTCCATTTGAGTTCTTAGTTGAACCATTTCATTGAGGCATCATTAACATTGATTGAGGTAGGAAGGGTATTTTGTGAATGAGTAGATGGAATAGGATTAGAAATTTCATTTCTGGGAGATAGGGAAGGAAAAGTCTTAGCTTGAAAAGTAAAATTAATATTATTGATTGTACTTGTATTAATACTTGCCTTGACGTTATATTTAATTTAGATTTTGCAATTTTGTCATTATGTGAACAAACATTCGATCTTATATTTGCCCTGTGACCGTTAGTTTTGCAATTTATGCATACTGGAATAAAGTTATTCAGTTCCTTACAATGTTTAGTGAAACGAACACAAAAACACACAAACAGCATTGTGAGTTTTTCTACTGCAATAGTTTTTGGCTTGATTAAAATCTTGGCATCATGTGCATTGTACTGTCCCAGGGAGACATTTTCACAGTTCGACACGAACAACTGCATGGCAGTCTGTCTAATTTGAATACATTTTGCCACCCATTTTCTTTCACATTTATCACAGACACGACGGTAATTGGCTGAACTTCTTTATTATAAAGTCAATTCACTTTCACAACTTCAAAGTTTTTCGATTTAAGTCCTGCGGGAATTAGTTCCTTAGGAAAGAAATGACGAACATCTTTTATTACAATAGATAATTTTTTGGATAATGGATCCGCCTAACTATGGAAATATTTGTTGTTAGTATTTAGTATATTTATTAATAGTCTGTAGTCTTCACTCTTTGCCGAAGCGGTAGAAATATCACTTTTTAGAGCACTTTTTAAAGGCCGAGAATTTCGGTGAGATTATTAATGTTATACATAAAAACTGGAGGACGTTTTTTGAGGAAGTAAAAATGTTGGCAAGTTGGAAAATTCAGGATAAGGTGAAGCGGTTATTAGAGGACAAAGGTGAAAGGATCAGTGTGGTTGATAAATACGGAAAAATGTATGTTTTGTATATTTTGTATGTATTGTGTATATTATGCATATGTATTATTCAACTGTTGTATTTTTACAAAGTTGCAAAAATAAATTCATTCATAAAATTGGAGGGATTGTTTTGTTTTCCTCTGAATCTTGGAGATTTTTCTAAGGTGTCGAAACGATTGTAAGTGTGAATTGAGTATTCTACACTTTTATCTTCACTGTTTTTTTTTCGCATACCCATTTGAGTCACTATTGCTACGCTGTATCTTAGACGAATGAACTAGGGGTGAAGAAACATTCGTGCATGTACTTGCCTGAGGAGTCGATGTACATTCACTCCTCAGAATGAATGTTTCTGTGAATCAGAATGAATATTTCTGTTGCAGAACATTCCACTTTGTGGATAGAGTTCTGAATCTGTCGAAATGTGATGTTGTTCATTTAGATGGGGATGCATGTTTTGTGCTGCCGTGTTTTGCTGATAAATTTGTTGATGACCAAGTGATGATGTTTGCGGTACATGAGTCGACATCAAATAATTTTGTGTGACAGAATTCAATATGTTGAGAGATTTCAAAATGCACTGACCTCTGCCAGCGCATGAAGGCCGGTCTGTAGCTATTTTTAATTCCATGATTTATAAAACTTTGTTGTACACCTGTCATAAAAAACACTGAATAGTTTAATAATACATGTTGATATAATCACAGACAAAAGACTTTGCACATGGAAGATGGAATCGGTACTGGTTTGGCCTTTCCGGTGCACGCAAAGGTGAATTTTGATGCAGTGATTCTTGGAACAACTGATAACTGCACGCATGTTTTGAACAATACATTTAATTGAAAGTCAGTGAAGTGGAGATCACGAATATGAGGATCGTTATCAACGATTTTTCAAAAGAGTTTTGGGGATGAGATGGTGCTCCTGTGACTTGTGCAACACTGTTGTAAGGTGCTGTGGAAAAAATCTGATTCGTTTGAAATCACTCTTTCATGAAAATCGTTTGTCTAAGGAACTACAATTAGAGAATTTAGACAGCGGTCGTATTGACACTAGTGATCGGAAACGAAGGTTCACCAACTGATTATATGAACTTGAAATGCGAATGAAAAGAGTAGGTAAATCAGTGTAAAATATCTCTATGATGTAAATCGTAAGCACTATGAAATACGAGTTCACACTCCATTAACTGAATTTTAGATATTAAGACTTGAAATCGAATACTTCGCAAATAAGCCAAGTGTCGTAGAAAATAAATTGAAAGAAAACTACCCTAGATAGTAGTCAGAAAGCACACTCATGAGATGATGAGTATTTTAGAATCAGTTTTGCCTCGAAGCTTAGGAATGTGCTTATCTTGGCGTGACACGGCTTGAGAAAAACTTTTCCATTTTATTTTCCTGATACTATTTGAGGAAATAAATGTGAATTTTTCCTTTGGTGTCATCGTAAATAACATACTTCCTGTATTCTATTTTTCCATCTCATTATAAATTGCCTATTGAGTAAATGTCAAACGGCACAAGAAATAGAAAAACAACCGGTTTTCTTACTATCAGAAAACAATTCAAATCATGAATGAGTTGATTGATAAAATTCGTGAACTTCGAATGTGTCTTTCGTTAAAAAAACCTTCAATTCTGCATTCTACATGATCACATTTTATAAGTACTATATTTTCTCAAATTAACTTATTTTCAGGAATTTAATGTAATATTCAGGCTAGCTATATTTTTCCCTTCACTCACCCCTTTCCCCCTTCTCTCTCTCTTTCTCTCTCTCTTTCTCTCTCTCATTCTCTCTCTCTCTTTCTCTCTCTCTCTCTTTCTCTCTCGATCTCTCTCGCTCTCTCTCGCTCTCTCCCCTCTCTTGAACTTCATCTGAGACGTTCAAATTGAAGAATGATTTTTATCTTATTTCAAGATATTACGGGAATGAATTTAATCTAAATCATAAAACCTCTGATTTTTGGCGAAATTGCAATTGGCCCAAAACCGATTAAAAGATAAAAAAACATAGGCACACATATTCACAAGTTTCGTAAAATTAATAAGTTCTTTGTAGCTTTTACTGAGCTGAATCCGAGATTTCGAAAATAAAACTATATTTTTACTCACAGGAGTAGAATAAATAAAGGAGGTAGGTGTTTTTGCATAATTTTAAGCATCAAGAACTGATCCACGAAGATTGTTAAGCTTGTTACTTGTTAATTGGTCGCTTTCAGTTCAAGCCTCCTTCCATAAATATTTTTGAAAGGCTTAAAAATTGATTGCTTAAGATAAATCAATGAATATTCATTATTGAAATATTCCTTTAGATGTGATGTGGTGCGATGGTACGCGTGTGCGGTCATTGTTGTAAAAAGTTAAGTAATATTATATAAACAATGGTGGTGGGGGTATGGTCTTCCCTGGATCCGGTTCATCTTTTTTCGAAAATATAATTACTCTTATTTTTTTTCTGTTTTTGAGAGGCATTGATAACGTATTGCCTTTCCCTAATTTGGTGCGACATTAAACAAACTTAATATCATTTGTTGCAAAACTATTTGGATAATGGTTTTAACGTGTTTGTGAGTCAATAATTCATTGTAATAAGCTAAATATGACATTGTTTCCTAACTTTGGGCCTAAACTCTTCCCAGAGATGAAGTACAGAAAGTACTTAAAGGGATGAAAAAACCAAATAGGTTTTCGATATTTGTAAAGAAGTATTAAACGAAGTATTCTTTTTACGTACACGTTACTACGATTTGAAATACCTCATGGCTTTTGATAAATAATAAAACCGAAAATAAAAGTGAAAACCTTATATATAATTCAATATTCATGTTTATAAAATCGATCGTATAACTATGAATACACGAGTATTTCTCAGATTTCTTTCAGATATTGCCTTTATTCAAATTCTAAAAGTTGTTTGCAAAAGTTAATAAGTGAAGTCATTAGAAGATTGTTGTTGTATTATATTCGAGTGGTTCCCGGCACTTAAACGCGGTCATCAGTGAGAAAGTAGATTTTTCCGGTTTTGCAATCGGAATAGTGAGTAACTTCTGTGTTAGAAAACAGATTACTAATTTAGTGCTGAAAAACACATCAACACTCGAAATCTAAGAACCACCAAAACATAAATAACGCCAGGACGTCATCGATAATGGCTTAAAATGGATTTTTCTGTAATTTTTACAATACATTTTTTGTGGATTGAAATTCCGTGAATAGTGCGGAACTGAGGATATGTACGTGACAAGTACACACGTACGTACAAGAATTGTGTTTAAAGACAAAAGTGAAATCAGTATATTGTAAATCTCCTAAAATTGGTATTTCGAAATACAATTATTTTTTCCAAAGATTTCATAAATTCTGCAAATGTCGTAGTATTTTCTGTTCGAAAGGCGTCATATTTAATGTTACCAATGTAATTAAATGTCGTTACAAGTTGTTGTAATAAATTTAACCTAAAAAAGTTTGTTCCCTTTTCCAGAACGTTTGAAATACATTTTATGTCATTTATAAAAACGATTGTTGATAGTTCAACACAAGAGCAGAACCATGATTGAGATACGAGCAAAAGAATTTCATCGCGGACTTCTGTCACTGCAAATCATTTAAGACATGCGTAAGGCAAATTGCCTGCTGTAAACTATTCAGACAGTACTAACTAGCAGAGACATCTTAAAATCAAATCGTTCATTGGAAACTGGACAGTTGGTAATTTCCAATGTATTTGTATTATATTATTATTTTCATCGAATAAGAATATTCTATATAATAGGGTTTAATATAAACCAATGACTAATTTAAATCTAAATGAAATTAATTTTGATTACAAAACCATGCGGTCAATTACGTCAAATGCTTTCGAAAGATCTAAAAGTGTGTCGATATGGTGCTTCATTTTATCCATTGATGAAGCAATGGCGAGACTGTCATTTGTCATTTGTCTTCTATAGGAAGGCCACGCTATCCTGCAAGTTCTGACTCGCCATATGTCCGACGACTAACCATGACGCTGTTTGACGACGAATGAAGTGATGGATATGATAACTCTTCCATTGTTAGGCAATGTAGTGGTTTACTATTACTAGAGCCATTTTTTCTAGGAAGTTTGTTATTATTTGTTTGTTTCTTTTTTTATTGTTACTTTTTTACGATTTTAACAATACAAATAACTTAAATGGACTTTCTGAGTTGTTTTAGTAGATTTTTATTTTGCCTTTTTTGATCTATTGTAGCTTTTACGCCTAGTTTTACCATTTTGCCTTATTTTTGCCTTTTTCAGCCTCTTACGGCTTTATTTAGCTTTTTTTCTCCTGGTACCCATCTCAGTCAAGATATGTTCTTTCAAGCCTGGACAACACGAAAGAACGATCGCGTTTTGTCTTTCCGAGGAAGCAGAGGCTGTGTCAAAAATCTAAATGAAAAAACAGGATTATACCAATCAATATTTTTGATTTTTTTCATTTATGCCGACGAGCTTTGTTTGCTCACGAGGAATTCTATCCTATATTTTTAGTAAGGTTTCCAATCCTTTTTTTACAGCTCTCAGTGTGTGATATAACAGCCTCAGTGCAAACGATTATACAAGTGTGAAGAAGAAAAAAATATAATTCCTTATTCACTTATGCCATTTCAAGATTCAAATAGGAGTCCACAATATAATTTCGGAGAGACAGTATCGCGAATGAAACAGATTCGTTGCAATCAAACAGAATGGTCATCATGAATACAAAGAAAATATTCTTTACCTACCCGTTAATTTTAGTTAAAATAAAAGTGTGAAACTTTATAAATATTATTTTTTTAAATAATTCGTATAAAATGTTTTGAGTTACCGTACTGCGATTGGTTCATTTCTTATGTCTTACTTAAGAACAAGCACAGAAGCTTGAAGTTTGCAAGCATTTAAGTTAACGTCTTAGTTGTTATGCTTATGCGAACGCATTGTGAATGAGTCCGCTTATGGACGTAGTCCTACCTTTTATGATAATGTCATGCTTACGTTTATGTTTGCAATGTGAATGGGCCTTAATACGTAGCCCGTGGATCACGCGTGATATTTTCATCTTTATTCTTGTCCTCTCCTCTGCTCTTTCATGCTCACCCACTTACACTTACATGCACTACGCTTTCACATACGTCGAAAGACCAGGCGGGAGCTTTGAACTTGTGCATACAGGGGCGATACCTGAACGGGGAACCCCTAACCCGACGTATAGGTCAACGCCGAATCTCACCATCCAGTAGGGAAGGACGCCCGCTTCCTCTCGAGTTATAACATATACTACCCTTGACGGGTCAACTGAACATCGCGCCGGAAAACACGAAATGATCAGTTGCTTCCCTTAATTTATTTAGTCTTACAAAAGATCGGTATGTTTTGAGATTGGAATTAAACTACTTATTGGTTTTTTTCACTATCTAGTTTCAAATACAGCAATTTATACAGTTGCTTGTAATTAAATTATTGGTTCTAAGACAATCTTAGCACTGAAGCCTGCTTACATAACTCACCAGCTTTTTTAAAGTATGGCGAAAAGCTTGTTATTCTTTGTTATAATACAGAATTCAATATCACATCCAAAAATCTTTGGAAAATGATTGTTTGAAAGTTGTTAATCTCATAAAACAGCAGGAAGCAAAGCAACGTAGCTTCCTCTCAGTGTACAATTGCACCGTTTTTGTGTACCGAGTGTGTGAAAATAAAGGTAACGAACTTCACTTCTGGTCATGAACATGTGATGAGAAGTCTCTAGGGCTGAAGGGTCCCGGTTTCGATGCCCGCCCCGCGCGTGGATGTTTGTGTGCGTTCACGTTGTCCCTCTGAGTTCCCTTACAGCTATCGTGAAGTTAAAAGGACAGTGATCAAGCAGATAAAAAGCTACCTTAAATTTGTTTAAAAAAAATGCTTCCCAATCAACGTCAAATGTATGATGTAACTTTGTTATATCAGATTTATCACGATACATCCATTGATTAAAAGCTATCAACTGCGAGTCCCCTAAAGGTATGTAAGATTTATTCTGATACATCTGTATATAATATATTTCGTTTGTTAGTGTCGTGTAACTGTCGGAAAGTGAATGTAATTATCTGAATGACTAAAATTGGAGGATCAAAGTAATTTCATAGATAAAAGGGATGATTAAGATTTTCCTTTTTTATAACGTGAAAATAAGCGAACTCCTTATTCTGTTGGATCTGTTCGAAAAATATTTACGTACTTATTTCTAATTCATCAATCTCATTTCAAATGTCAATTGTACGACCCAACGATCAAGTCATTTTATATTGTATTATATTCTAGTTGTTTAAGTGTCTTGAAAACTACAGATTTTGAAATTTTTTAATCCTTCGGAGTTGATGTTTTGAAATATAAATATAATATAAAAATTAATAAAACATATTATGAGAACGAGTAACAAAAAATAAATATAAATTACTACCGGGTCCAGTATTCCATTGCACTGGAAGCAAATCTCTTCTCTCAGTCTGCATTCATAATTTTATTTTACTGTGACATTTAACATTACATTTCATTCTCAAAAAAATAAGGTTTGTGCAAAGTAAAATATCGGCAAACCTGAGACCCAGAAAACACCTGACGCTTAATATTAATTTTAGTGTTTGAAAAGTTTATTTACCTCACACAGATCATGGTATTGTGACGTTTCAAGATATATCCAACTTTTTCATTACCAGAGCACGACAATACGAGATTTTCTGTCGAAATATCGCCGATTTCCACCGCAACATTACAATTTTTCCTTTGACTACGTACAAGAAAATAAAAAGGGTGTGAAAGAGAATGAGGAAGATAAAAAAGATGAGAGACAAGGGGTGAGAGAGACGATGTATTAGAGATGGGGAAGTCGAGAAAGGGGGAGAGAAAGGAGGGGAGAGAGAGGGGGTGAGTGGGAGTGAGTGAGAACAAGGGGGTGAGAGGAACGGGTGACAGAGAGAAAGGGTGAGAGACTAAGACAGAGACAACCTTATTTTTCTCTTTAATTTTTTTAATCATTCTCTTTATTATTTTCTTGCTGCGCGCTATCTGACCCATTTCGCCAAGTGTGCGCTGTTCCGCCCACTCGGCCAGGGCGCGCGCGCTTTTTCTTTCTCGTCCTCTGCGTTCTGCTTCAAATGCCGCCAGCGGACCTGCTTCACAGCGTCCGAGAGGAGGATATGAGACACCGAAAGTGGGTCATAACGCAGACAAAGCTCTGACATTGAGCCTCGGAATTAAAGAACGAGGCGATGACCAAATAATCTCGCTTGCTAGCGCTCTGCGAATCTTATCAGAAATGTCAAACGAGCGACCCGTGCCCAGAATTCAACATCTTGTAAGAATATTTTCACTATAAAGTCGCGCCTTGTAAGCGGCAATGCAGCTTGTGAATCCGAATTCTCGTAATTATGTGGGGATAATGACGTCAATAAACTCGTATAACTTTCATAATTGAAATATTTGCAAGAGTGGAGAGTTGACATTAGTCTTCAGGGCATTACTTTTCAGTCTGTTTTCAGTCCTCAACTACGGAATAACATTAACGAATGCAAGCAATGTTTGGTATGATCTAGAGTCCATTAGATTTAATGAAACATAATCTCTACAGATTAAAAACTTCAGTATTTATCATCAGCTGTGCATCCAAGGGGGGGGGGGCGTCTTAAACCCCGCGAAGCCGATGATACACATTCACTTATACAGCTTTAGCTCATGTTCTGGAGTAATGAAAGTCATGCAATATGCTTCTCAGAAAAGAGCATTAAACCAATTAGACCAAATATCTAATTTGTGGGAAATGAGAAAAAACGTTCATCTTCCTAACTCAGCAAGATATACGGAATTTTATTTTGTACAGAAATATTTTTACACACCATGAAACATAAAATGCTGTTGTGCGTGAATAATAAAATATATTTCACAAGTTACAAGAAAAAGACAAATGGACATTTGCTTGAAAATTCCATATTACATAAATATACAATTTTCTCTTACGCTTATATCAGAAAAACACAGTACCAGAAAGTTGGAAAAATAACATTAAATGTATTTTACATATCACATTGTTATTCTTGCGTACGATGAAAACAATTGAACCTCCAACAAACATTTTACCAATGCGTTTTTTACATAGTCTACATTAAATAAATAACCTGTAATAAACGCAATTCAAATACTGAAAGGAATTGCTGGAAGCTGATCATTCAATACACCCACTGCTGTTATCTTCATTTGTCCATGGCTAATGCTGTCCTTACCGGAAACAATTTGGACGTATGACGTGAACCTTGACTTTCTTCCGGAATCACCTGTTTTTCTTCGGGA
This sequence comes from Gryllus longicercus, assembly GCA_038098605.1. Classification (NCBI taxonomy): domain Eukaryota; kingdom Metazoa; phylum Arthropoda; class Insecta; order Orthoptera; family Gryllidae; genus Gryllus; species Gryllus longicercus. Next base: position 2,384,145 of record JAZDUA010000143.1, on the reverse strand, counting down.
CTAAAGCACATTAGGCTGAGTCGATATTATCCTCTGATGCATAAAAGTTCACACTACAAGGTGACTCCACTAACTCCATTTTCTTAAGTTATAACTATAAAGCAAGAAATAAAATATTTATTTTATATTTAGCTTAAATAACTAGTGTTGCTAAAACAGCACGAATTGCTCGGCTGTACTTACACAAAATTACGCAAAATGTTCTCAAGTTTTCGAAAAATTGTAAAATACCTTATTTCAAAATCAATTTAAAAACATATTTCATTAAGGGAAAAATTCTCTGTCTTCATTATTGAAGTTGTTGGAAGACGCAGGTTTTGAATTTTTACCATTTTCGAAAAATCAAAGTTTTCAACGAAAATGAGAAAGGCACTATTCTCTTAAATGTCTTTCACACTATCCAACAACAAAATTTAATAAAAAACTATGAATCTATATTTTTTTTAAATTGGAAAATTTTCCAGGGGCTTTATGTAAAAACCCCCCAAAAATATATGTTTCAAATTCAAGGGGCCGCGAGATCAGTCAGATCGATTGGGGAATATCAATTTTGGAAAAAAAATCGGCTGGACGGTTTAGCCGCTAGCGTTGTTGACAGACGGTAAGAGACGTTTTGTAGTCAATCGATTTTTCGATACAAAGGACCTACAAAACATGCATTCTGCCTAAACCACGTATTAGAGGACTTTTTTCTAAATTTAGCAACTTGATTAATCCACTTTTTCCTAATCAGGGCCCTGTAATAAGTGGGTTTTTTGTCGAACTTTCCCAGTTTTTTTTTTTTTTGAGAGAGAGAGAGAGAGAGAGAGAGAGAGAGAGAGAGAGAGAGAGAGAGAGAGAGAGAGAGAGAGAGAGAGAGAGAATTATATAACTTTCTCTCTACTGCGGAAGCGAAAATGTAAAAAATAATTATTAGAAAACTTCAATTCAGTTGGGCATTGAATCGTTAGCCCTCTCCTCACAGGAACATTCTGCTTGGGCCATTATCTATCATCAACTTTGAAAAGAGGCAAAATTGTTAAACAATTTCAGGCTTAATTATGCAAAGGTGAAGCGAAGCAACGTGGCGCTTGACCCCGAAACAACGCCTTGATGAAAGCGAACACTCTTAATGCCCACGCTGGAAGTCAATCAGCCGGGCGCCTCCGGCCGACCGACGGTTGCCGGACGCGGTTAACGACGCCCGGAGCGGCGCCGGCGGCTATGGGAAGCCGGCGCGGCCGGAAATTTACTCGGCGTCGCCGGGGGGTGGGGGGCGGCCGGCGCCGGCGCCCCGAAAGGCCCCCGCGGAGGCGGCGTCCATGGGGCGGCGTCCTCCACCGTCCCCGCGCCGCGCCCCGCCGCGCCCCGCCCCCGCCTTTCGATCGGCGGGCCGTCGCTGCGCCGCGCCGCCGCCGCCGCCGCCGCCGCTGCTGCCATGACAACCGGAGCCTCACGTCGCCGCCGCGGCGCCCGCCGGCCTGGCCCCGCCCCGCCCCGCCCTTCCCTTCATGGCCTCCCCCGCCTTTGTTTCGCAAAGCGGGGACACTCACCGGCGCGGAGGCGTTAGAGTGATTTTGGCTTGGCGAAATTTTGGATTTCTTGGTCTTCTTTAGTTTTCTCTTTCTTTTTCCTTCTTTTTTTTCATTGATTGATGGTTCCAAGCGCGTCAACTGCTAAGGTACTTTGTCGCAAGAGAGTAGTACATGTTTTATCGCCGAAGGTAGCGGTGATCTCGCGCTGGATGGTGAGATACGGCGTCGACCTACCGTCGGCTAACGGAGTTTGCTCCATGCAGGTATCTTCCACGCGCATGGCACCGCCCCAGCCGAGACAAGATCAAAGCTCCCGCTAGTCGGTGTAAGTGTGTGTGTGTGTGTGTGTGTGTGTGTGTAAGTCAGTGGTGAGGATAGCACACGGAAGAGGAAGGAAAGATTGTGCGCGGTCTGTGGTCCGTGTTTTCAGAATTGGTTTGAAGGTCCTTCAATATTTTAAGCAGACATTCATTCACATAATAAATTTTTGTTAAATTCATACAATTAAAAAAAACAACTTATTATGTGTAAGAACGTCGGCCTAAAAAATTAAAGGACCTTCAAACCAATTTTTTAAAAAAAACAAGAAAGTCATTCTTATTTTCATTGAATAACTTAAACATTTTCTTTCAAAACAAATGTGGTCTGTTTTTTAGGGAACTGCTACGGCATTCGGCTGATATTGATCAAAGAAACCACGCGAAGACTATCGATCAGAGCAGTCGACCTCTAGAATTCTCCTCCAGACAACGTAGACAAAATTCGACGTAGCCGTCTATCCATTGTCGGGGCTAGAACCTAGAACAGCCCGGTCAGAGAAATTGCAATGGCATCAGGTGATGGCCTAAGTCACCTCTACCGGTTCCTCCTTCCTTCGTTTCTTCTTTTTTCTTCCTCTTTCTTCTGTTTCTTGTCCTAATATCATGTCCCCAACGAGATGTTAGCGACCAAATCCAGGGATCCGCTTCTTGGCCTACCACGGAAATTATGAAGTGAATGACGATATTAGAGTAAAGTAATGATTTGCCTTATTAAAAACGCACTTTTTAAAATTGTTAGGGATGATCATCCAAGAATGACCACTCATCAGCGATGATCGTAGAATCTGAGTCGTTGTCGACCATACTTAGAGTACACGATATTAATCATGCTGTTGTTTTTTATTTCAAATTTAAAATAGTGATTCTCAAAATCCACAAGAAGTACTCAGAAATTGCAAAATTAAATTATGTTTCAAGATTTTGCAAATAAAACAGTTCGCAAAATATCCAAAATCTAATCTCAATATCTGAAACAGTAGTTCCTGAGAGAGATAAATGAAATTCTTAACTCGATGTTTCTTCTTCCTTCATAACAGGCACTATATATGAAATAAAAAATAATTATCAGCATAGTGACGAGACTTTCTCGTAATTCATATAGCGCCTAGATCAAATTTCGCTGATGTAAATATATCAATAACGTAATATACATTTGATTTGTTCTATGAATAATGTTCACTCATTTCTATCAACCTTTTGCCTAACGTAACTACTTAAAGATGAGTCGAATTAATTTTTTATTCCTTTAATCAGGAGTATTTGACATATTCGTGAAACTGTATTTCACTTTCATTTGTGATACTGTATTTTCATAGCCGCGGAATCTTGTTTGTGTTCGATTCATCAACCAACACGTATACTTACAGAAACAGTACCTTCGTATTCTTACAGAAACTGTAAGTTCGGTAATGCCGCCATGAATTTGCCAGTTTCTTTATTGATTCTCATTTTTAATAGTTTCAAACACTTTAAGATGGAACAGCACAATATCATTTAAATCAATAAATATCAATAAATCATCAATCAATAAATGTTACTGATTAAACATGAGTATTACGGCACTGATATTAAAGACCTTTTATATCTCCTAAATTGATCTGCTATTGTTACGGCTTTTACCGTGTAAGCTCATATTTTAGAAATTGCTGCTTTGAAATTGACATAAAAAATATTGTGTCGAAAAAGACATTACACCTAATATTCTTCTTCTTTTGAGGCCCCAAACTAAAAAATATATATTTACTGTGGACTGCTCCATTCTTCTTCTTCTAAATGCTTTACGCGCACTTGTTTGATGAATATCTGCCTAAAAAGGGTGGTCGTCCAGATGGATGTAGGTCTGACGCTAGAACTGAAATGGCGTTGGCCATATTGGCCTCATATTTGTCCTAGCAGAAATAATTAAACATGAAAACTAATGGTACTACAATAGCACGTACTTTCTCGCATTCGTAACTGTTGCATAATATTACAATATTGCATATTCTCTGCTTACTAATATCAGTCATGACTTCTAAAAATTCTTCCCAAATGTAGAGCATGAGGTGTGAACCTTTAATTACATCGGTAGCCAGAAACAGTTACCATTCCTCCCGTATATACAAAACAATCAAATGTGATTAAACCACAATTGTAACAGTATAGGCACATTATACAGATAAGTAAGAATAATTTTCACAACCTTGCCTCGATTTCTTTGAATACAACTACTGAAGGGTTAGCATTTAGCCAATACTTTCTCTGAAAGAAAATAAGCTCTAGTAAGTGCTCTAGTATGCGAAAAAGTGGGTTGCAAGCTGTTTCAAAAACTGGATTTCATTAATTTTCTTGTTTTGTGACTAGTTACAAACTACATATTTAGACAGAAAACAACTGCTTTAAAGAATGTACTTTCCTTTCGGTTAACTCATGTGATTGGAAAAAAAATGTTATTCATCCTGAAAAGTACCGTACTTCTGGCTATGGGCATGGGCGTAAGCCTTCACCCCTACGTGCCCTCTCACCCCTACGTGCCCTCTCACCCTTACGTGCTCAGCAATGGCTTTGGTACTTCTCACTCACTCGCCACGTTTATAAATCGAGGAAGCACGAAATTCAAAAAAAGCTTGATCACGTGTCATAAGTGAAATATCATTTGTAAATCTCCAAAATTTAATGGAATTGTGCAACTGGAGTGGTCACGGGGTCGCTGGCAGCGTGCGTGGCCACGGCGAAGAGGCGTAAGCGCCGGTTGGAGACGTGAACTGCGCGTTAGTGGCTTGGAACCCCTTGCTTCTCGCAGCGCTGCTAAAGCGCCCTTGCCTTCGTTAACATACTTTTGAAAACAACTCTCTGCTGCCTTGCGAACAGCGCTGTTTTCTCTTTAGGACTCCTCTCAGTGAAAGAAACAGACGATAGGCACGTAAGAATTTGAAGTAAGATTTAGAAGTGGCACACATCCTAAATCACTATTGATTTTCGCTGCTATTTGTATGTGGTTATCCTTAATCCCTTTTCCACTGTAATGCCATTTTTAAAATTAACTTATTTGAATTTGGCAGCTATTTATATTACACATATTTTGACAATAAACTTTGTGAGGTTACTTATTTAAAGAGTATCACTGTTTATGGTACCAAAGTTGATGAGCACCGTAAGTTTGAGAAGTAAAGAGAAGTGTAAAAATGAAAGAAAATTACGTGCTCCACATACGGATAAGAAGATGAGGGTTTGTACCAATAATTCTGTTTACACATACAGTTCTGTATTGCCGGCATTGAAAATCAGAAAACCGTCATGCCGTATACAAGTTGCAGAGAACTCTTTTTAGTTAAAACAACTGAACAGACTCAGAAACGGTTTTACCCCTCGACGGAATCAATAAACGATTTAGCTCTCAAAGGAACAAGAAGGGAATATGAAAGATGTGAACTAACGTGGGCCGTTCATTGCAGCACGCTTGGCGAGCCTATTTCGCCCCAAAAATAATTTCGAGTAAAAATTCGTTGGAAATTGTTTCACAGAATGAAAGTTATTTGATGTAAATCGCGGAAGCCGAAGATTGAAACGTTGCTACCAACGCGGATATGTCAATCCAAACTAATAAAATTGGTCGTACGTAAATCACGTACGCATATAGAATTTTTTATATATTGTCCTATTTATTGGTCTACTTCCTTGAAGGGGCTAATAGATAGGGATGTTTTGAGATGGAAATTCCTCATCCAGTTTTTCGAAAACTGAAAACTTCTTGGTATACACGAAAGAGTGTCTGATAGACCTCGGGCATTCATCGCGCGTTCTTTGAATGCTTTTTGCCGGAAGAGGTGGCTAAGGACTTGACCGGATGTCACTGCAGTACCTCCGATTGGGGCCCTAGGATCGGGTCCCGACACTGGTAGGATTTTCGACACTAGCTTGATGTATGGAGTTCATTCGCTCTCTGGAGGAGAATTCTAGCAGTCAGCTGCTAGAATTCGATTTTATGTTAGTTCGCATCTAATTTATGTTATGTTAGTCGCATATAATTTTGCTGATGATATAATTTCATTAAATAACATGATTTGATTTTGTTACTTTTGTCGATTGTCATTTTCCTTCAAAACCAATTCGTGAAACCCAAAGATTTGTAAACACTTGACGATTTTAGACATTCCCATATATTCCAATTCATACATCTTCACTTTTATCGGTAAGAAATTGTATTTAGAAAACTTAGAAAGCAAGTTTTCATCTTAAAATAGTCTCACCTACCTGCTTCAACGACGAAGACCAATAAATATGGCCCCTGTTTGAGGAGTGCCTCACATAAGATATTCCCTTCGAATATCTCCTGAACATTGAGATGCGGTTTCCACTAAAACGAGCGTATGCGATGGACACATAAGATGTATATTTATTTTGCCTATGATAACGCGTATCCACAGACGAGTTCATAGACATGCATTATAGTTACCCTAAGTTACATAATATATTTGAGAAATGTGTCTTTACGATGCATACAGCGTATTAATATTCCGCCACTACCGACAGGAGCTATCTTAGAACGCGCTGGCTCTGCGGGGTGGAAAGATCGCAACGCCTAGTCCGGCGCGGGGAGGCCACACATACGTGCAACAGGCGCCCCGAGACTATTCCTATACGGCTTGAATGCAACGTATTAACTCACAGAAGAATAAACAATAGTTATTTATGCACCAAGAGCGCTGTAAGGGTTCTAATGTTCGAGCGGCGACAAAACACCCCAGGGCCTTTGGCTCGAGGGCTTGTTGTTCACCGTGATTATTAGAACCAGTAAACGCCCAAGGTACATGCATACTTTTGTTTTTAACCTGTTTTTATTGATTCAGATTTACTAAATTCATAGATAGATAGATAGATAGATAGATAGATAGATAGATAGATAGATAGATAGATAGATAGATAGATAGATAGATAGATAGATAGATAGATAGATAGATAGATAGATTAGATTCATAGATTCATTAACTAGATATTAACTCTACTCGGTTTGTCTTTTTCATAATTCCCTCCTATCATTCCCTTTCGTAATTCTCTCTCATAATTCCCTCCATAAGATAACATGTAGCATCATTCAACTGTTTTCAAATTTCTCTCGTAACCACGATCCTCTCCAATCAGGTAAGTTATGCAGTGTGTATCAAGCTCCGTGTCGAAGGCAATAACAACTATAACGTATCAGTAAAAAATAAGTGTCTTTATTGGTAGCAATAATCTTGCACGTGTGTCTTTAAGAAAAATGTTCATTGTTTATAATTGCACATGTGCATTACGTTTTTAGCTTGAGGTGGTCAATAGAATTACCTGCTTTAATCTACTGCAACATTCAGGAACATATCCTGCTGAAAATAAAACATTTCAATCGCATTTTTTTTTAATTGTTGAATTCTGTGTTCACAGTGAAAAGATATTCTCCGTATTATTCCAGAAAACATAAACATCCATATTTCAATTATTCTTGGAGGGTAACTATTGAACGACATGACACAATAATATGTGATTTTCGATTTTCCTGGTAATAATAATAATAATAGTAATAATAATAATAATAATAATAATAATAACTAACGACCGAGAACCCGAAATTATACGGAATAAAGCATTTCATGATACATTACGGAAAACGCATGTACAATTATTTGCGAGATGACGTCACAAGGAAACTTGGATGAGGAAAGTTGCAATTTCTAAACGTAGGAGGCTTATGGGCGAGGTAAAGTGCATATCCTTAAAAAAAAGAGTTGCTATATATTTCCTTTACTTGAAGCTGTTTCAACGTTTACATTATATGAGAAGGTTTTCAGTTTGTTAGTTAAGACATATGTAAGTCCTCAAGAACTATATTTCTTGCATTCTCCATTCTTGCAGGTTAGCGACCACTTTCCCCATCTTGACTCTGTCATGTGCCAGATGGAACAACTCAGCTGCACTCGAAATACCAATTTACGAATGTTAGCCAACCAGGAAATCTTTTTCCTGTCTGCCCCAAACTTTCCCAGTCATTATCAGTGGTAATAGATCATAATTTGTGTGTCTAAGTAAATGTTCAAGATATAGTGTTTTTATAATTTTGAATAATTTTCAATATCTCTCGACGTATATCATTCTGTTCTAGTGCTTAGTCATTACGCACTTTATCAATCGAGGGAATTCTCACTATTACCCTAATCATCCACATCTTGAATACCTACAATATGTTAATAGATGCTGTTTTCAAGGTCCACATTTCAGAGCCATATAAGAGAACAGCTGTCACGTAACATTTTGACATTCTCCATCTGACAGTAAAATGCAAGTCATTAAAAAATCATTAAAAAATCCGCTCCTTGTTGAAAGTTGATTTTGCTATTTCAATTTCCGTTTTACCTTATTTGAAGACCTGACGTCCATGATTAATTTATAATTGGTCCAAAATATTTCAACTTTGAAACCTATTCAATGGATTGATTATTTATGAACAGTCGAAATGGTATCGCCCTTCTCTTACTAATGAATATTGGCTTTGTTTTGCATACATTTACTTCTGATACATATTTTTTGCTAGATCAATTTATTTCTTGCATATCAGCTGTACTATCTGCCATGATAGGTGTATCATCGACATAACGTATATTATAAATAATTATTCACTTTACTTCCAGATTACAATCTTCTGAGGTATCGTTGAAAACGTGTTCTGAATACACTTTAAATTGTAAAGAAAGCAGAATAAATCCTTGTCTGACTACTTTTTTCACAGCCACTTCTTCAAAAAGGTTCTTATCAACTCAGACTTGTGTTGTTTGTTCCCAATGTAAGTTTGTTCGTGTATCTATTAAGTCCAGATTAGTACCCTATAGAATGTGTATAAGCGAATAATGTTTCACATTAACAAACGCTTTTTCAAAATCCATAAAACACTAGCGGACCCGGCAATGCTTCGATATTGCAGTGTATTAAATAAATGCAAGTTCAAAATCAATTTATTCATTGAAGATTATTTATGTATTACGTACAATTTAACTACTTTCTAAGTATTAACTACAGTACACTTTAATTACACTACACTATAAGAATCAAATATTTACATAATGCTGTGAAGCCTCAATAATTGGTCCACACTTTCTGCTTTCTAGATCGCAATGATATTCGATGTTATGAGTCGGAGAGAGGTGTGTAGTTCAAAAAAATATTCATCGATTGCTATTCAAGCAAGGTGATCTTGGAACACCTTAGAGTCCACTTCGTCGATTAACTTTGCAAACTTGTTCCCACATGTCCCATTCAGTACTCGCCTGACCGCTGTTGTGTGCGGATCGTGCCCGCTCCGTAGTGTCTTACCTTGCTCGCCCGTGAGGGCGCCAAGATAAGGAAAAGTCTAGCGATAATAACCAGTGCGCACTAGCTCTAAGTGAACAGTTACAGTTGTGAAGCATAACGGTGTTTCATTCTCTTCATATTCAAATCAACCTAACAAAAGATAACATATACTAAAACTCAGTCGATTACCGAAGTATTTTCGGGTAGGATCAGTAGCATGTAGTGCGATTGCATGCTACTGACACCCGGGAAGCTGTTTACTTCAAGAAATGTCATCCGAAGAATCAACAGGCAGCGACAGCAACGGCATGGATCATGATTCATCTGCTCCCGTCAACCTGACGCAGAATGTATGGCAAATATACACACCAGCTCGGTCAAAGAGGCCGAACCCTGACGTCCTCGACCCTGATGCTAATAGAAGGGTAAGGCAAAAGACAGCGTCTTGCGATAGTAATACTAGTGTATATACAGTTCCCACCAAGAATCAATACAGTGCTCTTGATATAGAAGGCACAACAGAAAACAATGAGGAAACCTTTCCAAAAACCACTGTACCTCCAATTTTCGTGCCAAATGTGAATAATGTTCCAGCTATGATAAAGTTTTTAAAGGAAGCCTTAAAAACAGAAGATTTCGAAATAAAATCTCTAGCAAACGACAAAATTAAAATAACGCCGAAAACTCCTAATACCTACAGGGAAATAATAAAACATTTATCAGCCAACAGTCACGTATACTATACATACCAGTTGAAACAAGAACGTGCGTATAGGGTTGTCTTGCGACACATACATCATACGGTAGATGTAAAAGATATCAAGGCTGCGCTTCTGGAAAGGGACCACAAAGTTAGAAACATTATAAATGTCCGCCATAGGCTAACTAAATCACCTCTGCCTCTATTTTTTGTAGACCTTGAGCCCAAACCTAACAACAAAGAAGTGTTCAAAATTAACCGACTGTTAAATTGTGTTGTTGCTTTCGAACCACCACGCCTGAAACGCGAGATAGTACAATGCAAAAACTGTCAGAGATATGAACATACCAGGTCGTACTGTGCATACCCGTATAGGTGAACACGACCCAGATAAGTGTTTAAAAGAAAAGCAAAGTCAACCGACTTGTGCTCTGTGTGAAGGCAATCATCCCGCCAACTACAAAGGTTGCAAAGTATACCAAGAAATACTAAAAAGGAAAGGGTACAACAACTCAAGTAAACACAGAATGTTTCAACAAGAGATGCATGTGCAGACACAAAACAGTAACATTGAAACTACTTATTCTCACGAAAACTCAAGAAGCAGACATGTAAATGCAGGAACATGGGCCGATGTTGCGCGATCAAAGCCTGTAGAAAGACATGAACACAACGACGATAGCCATTCCATTATGAAAATTATACAGCACTCCTTTGAGAGGTTTGAAAACATACTAATGCAGCAAAGTCAACAAATAAACTCTCTCATTAACCTCATAACGTCGCTTGTCTCCAAACTATCTAATGCCTAAATTCCTTCGCATTGCAGCTTGGAACGCCAACGGCTTGGCAAATCATCGCCAAGAAATCGAAATATTTCTCAACGAAAACAAAATAGACATGCTACTCATCTCTGAATCTCACTTCACAGAAAGAAGCTACTTTAAACTGAAGAACTACACTTTATACGATACTAAACACCCTAGTGGCAATGCCCATGGTGGCACAGCAATATTAATAAAAAGCACTATAAAACATCAAGAACAGGAAGCTGTACAGGAACAGGATATTCAAGCAACGACTGTACAAATTATGGACTGGAGTGGACCAATTACCATCAGTGCCATTTACTGCCCTCCAAGATTCAAAATAGACAAACAACGATTTGAAACCTATTTTAAGTCTCTAGGAAATAGGTACATGGTGGGAGGAGACTACAATGCCAAACACACGCAATGGGGATCCAGGCTCATCACCCCAAGAGGGAGAGAACTGCTGAAAGCAGTTACCTCACTTCAGCTAGAAACCATTTCTACAGGAGAACCTACCTACTGGCCTACCGACCTAACCAAAACGCCAGATGTAATTGATATATTCATAACAAAAGGAATCCCATCCACTAACTGTATCATAGAATCTTCCCACGAACTGTCCTCAGACCACACTCCAATAATTATCACAGTCGGCAAAAAAATTATTCTACAATCCCCTCCCGCGTCACTAACGAACAGAAAGACAAACTGGAACTTGTATAGAAAACAGATATCTATGAAAACAAACATCCGATTACCACTAAAATCAGCTGACCACATAGACGAAGCGACTGAGTATATAATACAAAATATTCAAGAAGCAGCTTGGACCGCTACACCGCAACTTCACTACACCCAAGGCTGCGTGAAATATCCAAAAGTTCTTTTGAACAAAATAGCCGAGAAAATAAGACTAAGAAGAATCTGGCATACTTCAAAATATCCTGAAGACCGTACCAACTACAACAGAGCAACTAGGCAACTAAAACGCCTCCTAAACAAATTCAACAACAACAGGTTTCAAGATTTCATAACCAACCTTACCCCAACAGAAGATACCAATTACTCCTTATTTAAAGCCACAGGGAAGCTAAAAAAACCGACCAAATCAAATCCCCCAATCAGGGACGAAAACAAGTGTTGGGCAAGAAACCCCACAGAAAAAGTGTCTACCTTTGCCAAATTCTTTGCTAATGTATTCCAGACTCATCCCATTATAAATACTAACCAAGAGCAACAAATCAGAGATTATCTTAACTCCCCAAACCAAATGACTCTTCCAATCCCGCGCTTCACTCCCAGAGAAATTACCAAAACCATAAACGCCTTATCAAACAAAAAAGCTCCTGCTATGACTTAATTACAACACCTCTTCTCAAAGAACTACCACGAAAAGGCAAGACTATAATTACTGCATTGTTCAACAGTATTATAAGAACAGGGCACTATCCGGAGCAATGGAAAGTAGCCCAAATTCAAGTTTTTCTCAAGCCTGGGAAACCTCCACACGAACCCTCCTCCTACTGTCCCATCAGTATACTTCCCATTCTATCCAAAGTATTTGAGAAACTTCTTCTATCAAGAATACGTCCTCACATTGCAACCAATAACCTAGTCCCTGATCATCAATTTGGTTTTTGACAACAGCATTCTACCGTCGAACAAGTTAATAGAATCACCAACTACATTGAGAATTGCTTCCAAGAAAAGAAATACTGTTCAGCCGCCTTTCTAGACATGGCCCAAGCGTTTGACAAAGTCTGGCACGATGGACTCTTATTTAAACTCAAGAATTTTCTACCGTATCCCTTCTTCAACATTATCAGATCTTTTCTATCCCACCGCACCTTCCAAATCAAATATCAAAATGAATTATCTGAATTCCATCCAATCAAGGCCGGAGTACCACAAGGTAGTGTACTCGGCCCTATCCTATACCAGCTCTATACTACTGATATACCAAAATCAGATAAAACAACCATAGCCACTTTTGCAGATGATACGGCCATATTAGCTTCGGATGACGACCCTAATGACGCATCAAGACATTTACACGAACATCTCACAATGATTGAAGATTGGATCAAAAAGTGGAAAATAAAAATCAACGAAAATAAATCAGTCCATATAACCTTTACCCTGAGAAAAAACAAATGCCCTACTGTCCACATCAACAACAATCCAATAGTACAGGTGGAAAGTGTAAAATACTTGGGAATACATCTAGACAAACGGCTAACATGGAAGCATCACATCTTAGCCAAAAAAACACCTTCAACTTCAAACAAGAAAACTATACTGGATACTAGGATACCACTCAAAACTATCACTGGAAAATAAACTGCTGATTTATAAAGCTATCATAATTCCAATATGGACCTACGGTATCCAAATCTGGGGCACAGCAAGCAAGAGTAATCTCTCGATCATACAGAGATTTCAATCCAAGACCCTAAGAATGATCGCGGCAGCACCATGGTTCATCACAAATGCAGCACTGCACAAGGACTTAAAAATGCCCACTGTCTTGGAAAGAATAGAATTTATCAGCTCAAACTATCTCCAGCGCCTTGAAAACCATCCAAACCACTTAGCCCTCAACATCCTAGACAATAGTGCAGATATCCATCGTCTAACCAGAACCTCACCCCTACAACTCCCATATAGATTCTCAACAAATAACTGAAACATTACCCTCATCTAATAAACTATCCCACTTGCAGCCAACCCAAAATAATACTTGCTTTTTATTATAGTATGAAGAAGTAGATAAAGAGTACCGATGGGATACCTTCACTGGAAATCAATCATTGTCATAACAATTCTACAACAACATATTTACTGATTATTTTGTAAAAAAATAGATTGTAAATTTTTTGTTATAAATAAAAAAATGTCCCATTTAATAGCACTCCTTAAATAGTCCTGATGTTAATAAGAACAAAGTGTAAAATTTCAGCGAAATCGGTCGAATAGCTTTTGCAAATATATTCTACAGACAAACCCATTATTTATTAATAGATAAGTACACATCTCCATCTTGATCCAAACAGTTCTGAACTAAACCTTGAGAGGCAAACGGACTGCGTTCCCAATGCGTTTCGAATACCAAATCGTGTATTTCCTATTTCTACTTCCACGTTTCTCTAAATACGAGCATGGAAATGCGTACGTCCCTCATTAAACGTGAGTAAAATTATAAGTACGATTCTCATTAAACATATTTTTCGAATTTCCGAAAAGGGTCTGACTGTGAGTGACGGACAAACGGACGCAAACTAGTCACTCACACACATACACACGCGCACACACACACACATACACTCCTTTTTAACTATTAATAATTAATTATTTATATAAATTATTTCAAATTAAGAAAATATTTCTCTCACTCAATCATAGGAATTGAGGAGATGGATTAAAATGGATGGATTGTATTGCACTGAAACTATGTGATGTATTTGGTGACAAAAGCTAATGATTTAAATATACAAATTGATAACAAAATTAACAATTTATTTACTGTTTGAAAGTTCACTGAGGGTGGCAGTTGGGAAAAGAGAAGCTCTTAAGAATTGTTTAACATTTAATTTTGGACAATATTTGCCTAACATCCCATTGTGAGAATCATTCTATTTTCCTTTTGAAACTAATGATTTTCTACGAATCGTCCAATCATTCATCTGCCAGAAATGTTGAGAACTACTCAAGAAAGCGAAGAGTTGTTGAGTGGTGAACTTCATGACCTTTTCCGGCCCTTAAAATATATTTTTTAATTATTCTGCTTTTGTCTTCTGGATCTACTCAGAGTCAATTATCTAATTAACATTTGCGATCTCCCGAACTGTTTTGTACGTTTTCTTTTGAATAACGAGGAATGTTTTATATTTTTCAGACTTTCAGAGTGAGTTTTTTTTTCTTTTTCATTTTTTCAGAGTGAGCGAAAGGAAGAGAGGGAAGAGGGGAAGAGAGGGAGGAAGATAGGGAAGAGGGAGAGAGACGGATAGGGGGAGGGCTAGGGAGAGAGAGGGAAAGAGAAGGAGAGAGAGAGGGAGAGAGAAGGAGAGAGAGAGGGAGAGAGAGAAGAAGATAGAGAAGGAGAGAGATGGAGAGAGCAGAAGAGAGATAGAGAGAGAAGGAGAGGGAAGAAGAGAGAAAGAGAGTAGGAGAGAGAAGGAGAGATAGGAGGGAGAAAAGGATGAGAGAAGGAGAGAGAGAGGGAGAGAGGGAGATAGAGGGGGAAAGAGAAGTGGAGATAGAGGTATTCCGTATCTGTACTCCGTTCTGTCACGAAAATGCATACAGAGATGTGAATGCTGGGGTGACCCGGCGAAGATACTAATTGGCGCTGGTCCACCGCACTGGCTGCGTAAAGGCCTGCGAATCGCAGAGTTGACAGGCGATGCAGAGAGACGTCTTGATGGGATCTTGCAGCTAAAACGAAATAGCTAAGTGCATTTATAACAGAGAGAAAAATACGAGAAAGTATGTGTTTTTGTAGCTCCATGAGTTCAATACTTGTTAAGGCAATTCACAGAGAGATGGGATGAGTAGACAGCACATGACCTTATTTTTTAATGGGCTGCGGACCTATGGTCCATGCGTCGTGTTTCCGTGATTTGAGCCGGAAGTCCAACTAACCATTATGAAGTCGTATTTCTTTACGATGTGTAAAATGTTTCTGAAATAACTGCGACGAGCATAACGATGGCAGGAACTGCCTATCTTATTACTTATTCTGGAAAATGAACAAAATTAGTTTATTTGAATATATATGTGTGTGTGTGTATATATATACACGAAATTTGATCATATGCAGCGTTTCAAGTATTTGCCAATGTTTAACCAAACGAGCAGCATTGAAACGGGAGGTCAACTTGAAACTGAAGATGGCGCTCTCAAGTATCGAAAGCGCGGCTCAGAGGGAGCTCAACCCCAGCGGGTGGGTGGTTGGCACGTCAAAGCTTCAGAGAAGTCTCCTTCAGCACGATGTGAAATGAGACACACGTTTGTAAAGCAAGTATTGTTTACAGGTCTGCGTTATGTTTTGTCTTTATTGAATACTACATGCATTACGAAATGACAGCAAATAAACTCGATTAACGCACATATACATATCAGATTCATCATAAAATCATATAAAGAAACAGAATTTTAAAAAGTTTCTTTAGAGATATCGATAACAGCTTAGGTGAGTTTGTCAATTTTTTCAACAAAACTTTAGCCTGTTCACAAAGCGTTGAGTGATCCTTGAATAACGTATCAAGCGGGGAAACAAAGTTGTTTTCATTTCGTGAAAGCTGATACAGTTACATAAGCCCTCAATGGTACCCTATTGTTTTGTTGCTCGAGATGTACCAAAATGTTCAAAGACAATTTCTGTGTAAATATTTTTGAAATTCAAGGAAATTAAAATCAAATTTTTATTTAATAACTTTCATTGTAGTTTGAATTTAAAAACTCAATGAGATTTTAATGACAATTGAATGTGAGCAGTTTGTGTTCAGTTTTTGTCTGTAATTCATTCTCGAACAAAATAATGAAATTATGAGTAAATAAATGTACGTATATTTGTATATTACGTGCATCGTAAAACAATAATGAAATTTGAACTAGTATTTGAGTGAACAACATTTTTCTTTTTGAATGTTACAATCCTAAAGACGCTGGAAACACGTACTTTTTAAGCAGAATTTTGAATTTAATTTCTTTAGGACTAGAAAATTGTATTTCTTGCGCTGTCTTCAGGAGATGCAAGGTAGGTATATGCTATCTTTTGATCTTTTCCTTCATAATTGCATTCATTAAAATATTTGGAGGACGCAGATGTTCTCTTGACGCACGGTTTCCAAACTTTCCAGATGACTCTCCAGTTGCGGATTCTGCGTAGCCCAAACAAGGTCTCTACTTCCCAGATAAACTCGTATTATTAAACTAGTGGTACAACAGATTGAGACAGACGCAGATTACCGTTAAGTCGACAATGACATTATTTTCTCGTATAGGTTTCCTACTCTCTTGAGTCTGGGCTAGCACTTTGATCTTGCTCCATCCTCTTCCAAGCTGCTATCTTTCGGCGCCTAGAACACCTACAAGCGTCTTTCGCAGTAACTACCGCCCCTCTGCTCACATTCCAAGTGCAAAATTCCTGTGCGCATTCCGAACTCGCATACATATCGATTCTGTACCTCTACCACCTACTAATGTTTGTCTAAGTTATACATACCTTTGAATGGGTTCTTGTACCATTGTTCTGGGTGTAGGAATCCAGTCCCTCATTTACACATACAAATTGTACTCACAATTGCCTCTCAGACCAATAGATTACACTGTTCTACATTTTGAATTTTTAAATGTTTTTATTTTTGAATGTCCTCCCCCTAATGTTGAAGTGCTCATTCTAAATGTGTTATCAGTTTTGATCCATCCCGACCAGTTTTCTTAAAAAATGAAAACAAAATTTACATATTTATCCATCACCGGTATGTATATTTATACCTTTCTACAAGATGATTGTCATGATTAAGAAAGTGGTGTTTATCAGAATTATGTAATCATAGAATTGCAAACATGATGCACGTACATTTCATAAGAACTACCAACAATTAATGTAATTGATATTATTTTACAGGGAAATATTTTCTCTTTGAACTTCTTCCATAATTATGAAAACTATTTTACGTTTTCAGAGACCATCAGTAATCTGTCATCATGTTCACTGTCCAACAACAATGGTATCTTATTTCAATGTCTTTCAAATCTTGGCGAAAACGTTTAAAATGTTTCCTGCTGTGAAATCCAATACTATCTGAAAAATACTCAATGAGAGCATGTAGGAATCTTATAACTCATGTAACAGCTTAGCTTTTTTCAAATTTTTCAGCATGGTGTTTACAATGTTTTTGTAATATGAATTCCTCATGCTTCCTACGAAACAGTTTCCTAGGACTTATGTTTCCTAGAAATCTTTTATATCATTGTAGCTTGCCTGACTTGTTTCTGTGTCTCGCTTATTGTATTCATAAAATTTGGATCACACATTAATTTCCTGATCTGAGATCCAGTAAAACACCTTTCCGCTTATCTAGTCATACTGTACGAGTCGTAATAAACACTACATATGTACTTAAAACACTCACTGTCTTGTCTACGGCACGTACAAATGGGTGAAAATCATAAAAACATAAAATTGTGTAGTCACACTTTCACATTAGATACTTTCCATACTACACACATGAGACACACATTTGTAAAGCAAGTATTGTTTGCAGATCTGCATTTTTTCATTGAATACTACATGCATTACACAATGAGGGGGGAAAATGTCGATTAATGCACATTCATTCATCATCAAATCATGTAAAGAAACAGAATTACGATGGTATGCAAAGAGGAAATAATATGAAAAACTTGACGTGACAGAAAAAAAACAATTGCTTTATTAAACTCAGCACAAAAACTTCATTTAGGAACACGGATTATTTCGAAAACATTTGTGCTACGCACAGCGGTTTTATAGAAGGTTTAAGGTACACATGAAATAAATGAGAAATTCGGATTGCCCCACACCACCAACACAAATTACAAAATTCATTCTTTCCACGGGCGTCGAACCCAAAGCCTTAGTGTCTACGTACATGGTCTCTCGGGTTACCCATGTCTCACGAGGAAACTCTCATGATAGTGCTAGTAGAAAACATAACCTTTAAGTAACATTATGTAACATATAACGTAGTTATGTGAGTCGGTCGAAAACATTTCAGCAATTTTGCAATGTCAGAGTTAATAGTGAAAAACAGACCTATCTCGTTTTCATAAGTGTATTTCGATCTATTTTTATAACATCGCTGAGACAGATGGACACTGAGACAGATGGACACTGAGGCAGATGGACACTGAGGCAGATGGACACTGAGACAGAAAGACACTGACACAGATGGACACTGATACAGATGGACACTGACACAGATGGACACTGACACAGATGGACACTGACACAGATGGACACTGAGACAGATGGACACAGAGACAGATGGACACAGAGACAGATGGACACAGAGGCAGATGGACACGGAGACAGATGGACACAGAGACAGATGGACACAGAGGCAGATGGACAGAGATACAAATGGACAGATAGGTAGACAGACAAATCGACAGAGAGACAGATAGACGGAGAGACAGAGAGATAGACAGAAACAGATAGAGAGAGAGAGGGAGAGATAGAGAGACAGAGAGACAGATACATAGACAGAGAGACAGATAGATTGACAGAGAGACAGATTGATAGACAGAGAGACAGATACATAGACAGAGAGACAGATAGATAGACGGAGAGACAAATAGATAGACAGAGACAGGTAGATAGACACAGAGACAGGTAGATAGACACAGAGACAGGTAGATAGACAGAGAGACGGGTAGATAGACAGACAGAGAGACAGATAGAGAGAGAGACAGGGAGACGGATAGACAGTCAGAGAGCGTTACAATGTCTGCCGGGTTCCGCTAGTAATGTATACAAATCGCCGGTAATGTCAACTTTTACAACGGGAGAGGAAAATTACATCTCTGTAGTTTTTGGAAACACATAAGAATACAACACAAATGTGATTATGTCATTCTATACGATGAATTTCAAAATCCCTCATGAACAGTTTGAAGACAAAAATGGAGCCGGTTTTCAGAAAATCTTGTTTGTTTTTAATATATTTTTTAATATTGCACTTATTTTACTCACAATTACAGGAAAACAACTATTTTTTTCTAAAATATGTATTTGGCATTTCTTAAAAAATGAATTGCGAGAATAAATTGGAATTAAAGAACAATTTCTATTTTCAATATTTATTTTATGGAAGACGCCGAGAAAATCTAACTTTCGTAATTTTCGAAAGTTCAGGGATAGCAATAAAAATGGAACTTATGTGATATTTGTAAGTGCATTTGACTCTATTCCTACTGTAAATATAAAGAAAAAAATTTAAGCCATTTTTTGAGAAAATGTTGAAAATATCCCAGGGGTTGCATGTTAATTATTCTGGTGAAAATCCTACAAATAGTTCAGACGCTAGTGTTGTTCTTTGATTATCAAGGTGTATGACAGGCAGGCGGACAGACATTTTGAATAAAAATAACCTTTTTTTATCAAGTGACCCCAAAGAGTGTATTTCCGTAGAAATCTCGAAATCGATTTTCCGCAGCATTACGTAACTTTTCTATATTACGTTTATTTCTCCTCCGTACGTATGTACCTACGTACGTTTGTACAGGAGAAATAAATAATACCTCAGTGACTTGACATGTTAGAAATTCAAACTAAGTACTCGCTTTGAACTGTTCATTAGTGTACTCTGGCGCGAAGGCAAACTTCTCTTTGGTGCGACCTCGCCTTTCTCCACTTCCCTGTAGAGCGCGGCACAGGCGCGCGAGGGGCGGTGAGGCAGGACGTGCGCATCCTGTTCCGTCGGGTGATGCGCCTACATCATTGTGCGATGCCGCCCGCTCAACAAGATCGCTGGGTGGGTGGCGTGCTCAAAAGATGAAGGCGCACCTGCAACACGTTCTTCATAGGCCGAACAAATTTGTTCTGCGCTGTTGTGTGCTTTGTCCACAAACTCTTAAAATGATGAGGTGGATTGAATTTTTGTACACACTACGCGAGAAATATGGAAAAGTTCGTTTCAGAATATTATAATGTATTGGTGGATTCATACAGTGAATAATAATTTTCTGTGTAAATGGTAATTAACTATATTTAACATTACTAATGATCTAGCAGTAAAAGCTTATCAACTGTAGAGCGACACTTTCAAAATTTCTTTACATTAAAAAAATGTAAAGAAAAGACTGGAAACTAATGCAAAATGTTCTCAAAACAAACAAAAAACACAATATAAATGTTCCTTTAAACGTTTTATTCGGATAGAGCACAATGAATTTAATTGCATGACATAAGACCAAAGTTTATTAAAACATAATTAAGAATATTTAGATGTGACAGACAAGTTTTATTTTATTCTCTCATGTCATATTTATATTTACATTATAGAGGTATGGCTTGTTTCAATACTTTCCTCAACATAGAAGCTTCAATTGATGAATAATGAGCTTGAATGATGGTTCTTCAAAATTCCCAATGTTTTACAGCATGCATAATCCAAAATTATCGCATTTTCGGTAATATATCAAATTTTCTCGAAAACGGTTGACCTTTTCCTCGAAAATATCCATATTAAAATTCATGTCCCTACCGTATTCTAGAAGTCTCATTTTGTTTCAGCTATTAGGCGGCTCGAAAAATAAAAGATGTATGTGCAATCAAAAATAGTATAAAAAATAACTATTTCACAATAACGAAAATAAGCCATCTTTGATGTGAAAATAAGCTATCTTTGATGTGTTCTCTAAATATTGTCTTATAACAAATTGTGAACCGTTTGTAAATTTTAATTAAATTTTTTAAAATATTCTGATTTTGTTTCACAACAGATACGTCATTAGTATCCCATTGCAGTAATTCAGTAAAACACTGGAATGTGCAGATGTGCGTAGGTGTGTAATTCCGTCACTCGCGGCTAGACCACTTCCCGTGCAGCAGTCGAGACATATTAAGTGTCTTTCAATGTGTCTCGGTTTCTTAATGGGGAACTGATAATTTGTGTTCGGATCCGGCTAGAAGATTCAAAAAAAAATTTCAAAAACGTGTTTTCTCATCGTCGTTGCAATCTTAGTGATTATGCCAGGAATTTAACCAACGCCTCCTACATCGATTTAACACCAGTATCCAAACGTATTCCTCGCACAATAC
Organism: Gryllus longicercus; assembly: GCA_038098605.1. NCBI lineage: Eukaryota > Metazoa > Arthropoda > Insecta > Orthoptera > Gryllidae > Gryllus > Gryllus longicercus. The sequence continues at coordinate 2,362,690 of JAZDUA010000143.1, read as the reverse complement.
TCCATTATTATATTTCAACGTTGGCAACATTGATGTTGACATCTTTAAGGGAACAACGGAATGGTAATTCTAAGTAAATCTCGCTGCAGATTGATTTCAATTTAAATTCAAATTATCGTATTTTTAAAATTAACTTTACGGAAACAGTATTACGTAGGAACTTATTAAATTTGAAGAATTTTAAGTGAATACGGAGAAAACAAAACGGTGAGTAATGCTAGAGAATGAATGAACGTTATGTTCGACTTCTCACTTTTAAGTTCTTACATAAGTGTGCAAATAACTATTTTCAAATTAATATGACCCACAATGTATTCTTATTGAATTTAACTAACACTTTGTTCACAAAAACATACAAAACAGTTTCCTTTAAAGTTACATTTGGATACAAAATTATTAATAGAGCAATTGCAGAAGTAGAAGTGAACACATATTAGAATGCGTTTGTGAAGTTATAACCTTTTCAAAAATCAGGGGATAAAAATATGGAAGTGTTAAGGAAATCCGGTGAATAATCAAATTTACTTGTAAAAGACGTTGCGAGAAAATTGTGGGAACTAATTGGAAATGATCTGAATGTTTGCACTTAGCATTTGTGCGAATACAAATGTGCTATGTGCATATTTGTGCATATTAGCAAAATACTGTACTGCACTCTACTAGTACTACAATTTAACTATTCATCAAAACCTAAATTAATTGTTTCGCCGATTATAATTTTGAAATTGCAATAAGACCTGTTTATATTCTATGTGGAGGTAACTTACAATGCCATTGTGTGTTGGGAACTTTTGAACAGGAGCTTAACATTGTCAGATACTACGATTCATTGGTTAGTCCAATGCCAGATACTGAAAGAACGTATTTGAAGAAAGCTGGGCATTAAAATAATTTTCAATTGTTTTTAAAACTGTTTATAACGTCGGCGACGCCACATTTGACTAGTGTTTCAATAATTTACATTGTTTAATTTATTTTTGAGTCTCTTTGTTTTTTCTTCAAAAATCTTATCATGGGTCTCTCGGATTGTATAAAGAGTTTGTTAAGAATTTAAAATCTATTGGATTGTATTTCATATAAACTTTTTGTCAATATTAAAATGTGGTTTCCGTGACTTCGACCAAAATGTGGATTTTGTGGTGTAACGGTTAGCGTATAGGACTCTTAGATAGGAAAATATACCCAAGTTTCGCGGTTCAAACCTGATGGAAGTCATGAAATTTTAAGGACGAAAATATCCTTCGTACGCCTTCCTTCGGAGGGGAACTTAAACCCACTGTCCCATGTGGTAGATTTATTGTATGCAAAAAAAGAATCCTCGATCCTAAAAGAAGCCTCTGAGCAAAATTTAAATCGCCTTTTTCGTCGGCCGATTGAACGCCTTTCTCTGCCAATCGGTGAATGGAGCGCACGGAACTAGCGTGATCAAGCGGAAAAGGAAACCTGTTGATAGCCTTAGCCTCGCCACGGAAAATAAGACGTAATTTAATTGAATTGAAAAGTCCTTAGGGTATAAAACTACGAGTGTTTTGATGTAAACATGTTAAAATCACCTGGCCAACCAAATCCTAACCATCGAATAGAGAAATATTGTTTTCTCCTGAGAGCACATGTACCCGCTAATCAATAAAGCAAGATGATTTGCCTAACAATCAGGGGCAGCAAGTGTCGGTGTAACTTCCTGGTAAGGAATTTTCCACCACATCTTCATTGGGAAAAGTTATCATTGACTCCCCCTATATACCTTAGAAACTTGTAAAATTTATTCTGAAACTCTATACTAGTGCGCAGGGGGAAATGTAGAAACTTCAATTTTTTTCTATCCATATTGTTCTACATAGAAAATCCCTACATAAAAAAGCTCGCTTGTAGAAATAGCACGGATCCTATTACCACTTAAATCTAAGTTTCTAAAATTAAAATACATTACAATTAGACTTCCTCATACAACTACATTATTGAAGATAGAGATTCCTTTTCTGAATGAAATTTGTTCCGTTGAGAAATTTATGTTTGCCAGGTGATTTTAACATATTTTTAACAATACATCCGAAGGGTTTTTACTTCAATGACTTTTAATACTAATCACTTTTATTATTAAATGGAACCTAATAGTTTTTAATATTTTTAAGAATAATTTTTACAATCTTAATCGCAAGATTTGAATTTTGAAACTCACCACAATAAGAGTCGAAAATAAATTATTGAAAGGTAGTATTTAATAGGTCTGATTTGAAAAACAGGGCAGAAAACTCGTTACATTAAGAACGAGAAAACAGACAACATATTCCTTTTGAGAAAAATGTATATTTGTGTGTGTGTGAGTGTGTGTGTGTGTGTGTGTGTGTGTATGGGCGCGCGCGGGCGCGTCCGCGTGTGTGCGGACGTGCTTATGAATTGACAGTTGAAAAGATCACAAACCGGTTATTAGAACAAGAATTTTGGTTAAACACCTGAGAGCACATTGTTTATTATGGACGCCAGGCTGCAATGTTTGTTTTCATCGTGTATCAAACGTATTACTGAATGTCCCTAGCGCAGCTCATGGACTAGATTCACGTACGAGGTGAGATCCTGACTTCGATTCCCGTTTGGCGCTAAAATCGAGTTGTAGCTTTCCGCAAAAATCGTATCTGTTTCTGTAGCTACGTGACGAAGGCGGCGGCGATGGTGTAACGGTTAGCGTTTCGGACTGTTGTACCCAAGTTGGCGGGTTCGAAGCCGTGGATTTTTCAGGGCGAAAAAATCCTTCGTACGTCTTCCCCTTCCTTCGGAGGGGAAGTAAAGCCGGCTGTCCCATGTCAGTAGATTTACTTGCATGTAAAAGATCCTCAAGCCTAAATGACGCCTCTGAGCTAAATTCAAATCGCCTGTTTCTCGCCCAAGAAATACCTCCTTTCTCTGCTAGTTGGTGAAAGGAGCGTAGCGAAATTTACGTGGTCAGACGGAAGAGCAGGCCTAATGGCCTGAGTCTCGCCACGTAAAATAAGGCATTATTAATTCAATTCAATTCAATTCAAGGAAGTCTCAGGCAAATCGAGTTTGCTAGTTCCGTTGAAGGGAATACGTCATGTTTGCCACATGCCTCTCTTACCCCCCCTAAGCGCGGGAATTAAACTAGGCCCATGCGCGGGGGACACCGGAAGCTAGCCGGCAAAGTCGGATAACTCGACCCAAAATGCCAAACACATACAAACGTATTACTGAAGGTTAATAGTACTCGTATTAATTATTTTATTTCTTTTTCAGTCTCTAATTTTATTATTGGGTGGATTAAGTATGTTTTACGTAATTTCTTTTACGAAGCAGAGGAATGGAATAATGCTTCATTTCGTAAGTAACGTGTAAAATTAAGCCAAAATCAAAAGATTTCGTAAATTTGCGAACATGAGTGAGTTCTTGAAAATCAACTTCAATAATTCCGTATCATCTCGTTTTACTAATATGCTGATATATGCGGGATGTGCTGATGTATACTGGTATTGAGAAAGTAATGCTGCAAATATCCGATGTCAAGAATTTCACAGCAATGAACATTTTACCAAAAATGTGTTCTTAAAATATTACCTTTCCGTCCGTCCATCCTTCTCTCGTTCAGTTGGTGACATACAGTAGCTCGTGCCAAAATCGAACCCAGGATTTTCCCAAAAATTATTATTCTCGGATTAAACGGACCCGACTAAAAGCCCTGCAGATTTGAAATTAACCATTTAATTTTCCAAGTTCTTTTCATTAAAAAACATTTAAAACATTTTCAATTTTTTTAAAGTATGGATAGCCATTTATTATTATTTTTGCTAGAAGAAAAGTCTTGCAGGAATAAAGCAAATACCCTTAGGAAAACTGCGGAGTTCAGATTTTAATTAAAACCTCTGAATTTCCGAAATTATAAAATCTTTAAAATGTTTGAAACTTCTCCATCCACTACATTATTGAAGTCAGGTGTTTTGTTCCCAAATGAAATCTTTTCTAATAAATTCATTTATTTAACAGTTTAAAATGTTTTACCTTGATAACATTTTCCTTACCCGAAAAAGAAATTACATCATTTATTATATTTTTATTTTTTTCCTCCACTGTTCTTTCTCTTCCCAATCGCCCAATCTTTTAATTTTTTCTCTTTTATAATTTTGCTAACAACATTCATCCATGTAATTGCTGGTCTCTTCTTCCTCTTCCCTGTCGGCAGCCATTCTAAAATCCTGCAAGGAATTCTCGTTTTTTCCATCCTTCGAACATGCCCATACTATTCCATCTGTTGTTTTTTTATGAAGTCCAATAACGTGTATTTCACTTCTATTATTTCTTTAATTTTCTCATTTCTAATTTTATCAATTTTTTGAAATTCTTGTCGAACGCCTCCAAAAGTCCATTTCAGTTGCAGTAATTATATATGTCTGTTTTCTAATACTTTTTTCCCATCGTATCCCTTTTAACATAGCAATAGTGTCTTCCTTTAATTATTCTTTCCAAAATTTCGTTTTCATGAGAACTACTTTTGTGAAATGTAACGCCTAAATATTTAATTTTATCACAACTTTGAACATATCCTCTTTCTTCTTCTAAAATTAAATTTCGAGATATCTCTTTAATCGCCATATATTCGGACTTATTTAAATTAATTGTTAACTAAATCTTTCGTATTCTTCCACCAATTTTCTCGACATTAATTCCAAATCCTCATAATCTTGAGCTATTAAAATTTGATCATCAGCATATAATAAAGAATAAATTGTATCATTATCAATTTTAAGCCCCAATTTTTAGCACTTTCTACTCCATTGGTTTATTGTCTTTTGTATATACATTGTAAATAGGGTACGTGATGAACTGCACCCTTGATATAGTTTTTTTTAATGTAAAAACCTTCTGCCAATTTATTATCAGAAGACTTTCACTTTAGATGTATGCTGCAGAAGGTAACCTCGTGGCTAGCTCACCTTACCTCTATGCGCCCCGGGTTCGATTCCCAGTGAGGCAAGATTATAGCGTGCGCAAGATTATAGAGTGCGTTTTCTTTGCAATGTCCCAGTATACGCTGCTGTGGGATGATAAGAAAATTCACTTCTCAGGTTGAGAAGACCGAAACACGGCGTGGGGATGTCTACGTGCTAACCACACTTACCCACTTAACCCACGACCGCGAGGCAGGGACGTCGCCGATAGGCCTGAGCTCGTTCATGGGCTGTCGCGCCAAGTACATACATACATGCTACAGAAGGTATTTGTAACTGTTATTCCTCTGTAATTTTTGCAGTTATCTTTTTTCTTTCCTATGGATTGATGAGTACAATATTTTAATGTGGTGACAATTCTTCCTTGTACAGATATTTTTCAAATAGTTCTCCTAGAATTTCATGCAATTTCTCACTACCATTCTATCACATACCAATATATTTTATTAATTCATTAGCTAGTACATTTAAGCCACTACATCTCTAACATTTCAAATATTTTATTACATTTTTAAATATATCAATATCCAGTGCAATAACTTCCTGATTCAAAAAATCTGTTGAATCTTCATTTACAGATAAAAACTCGATCCTATTTTCTGTTAAATGACGTTTAAAATATCTATCATTTTTCAATTTAAATATAATTTACCTTGCAACTTTCCCTATTGTAATTTTTCAGACCTTTCAAAATCCTCCATGCTTCAGTACTTTTTCTACCGCCTAAATAACGTTGTACTTTATAGCATGCGGTATTCCAACACGGATTCTTTTTTTCGATAACCATACTTCATATTCTAGCTTGTATTCTATTTATTTCAATTTTATCCTGAAAACTCTTAGTATTCCACCATTTGAGATAAAACTTATGTCTAATCTTAACTAATTTGTTTATTTCTTCATCCCAGTAATACAATATTTTATTTTGTTTCTTATTGCCTCTTTCTTCTAATGCTTCCCGAGCTCTTTATACTGATCTTCTACTGCATTTCCAAGTGTTATATTGTTAAGTTTTTCATCTAATGTTTTATTATACAGAAATGTTTGCAGGATCATTACACTATTTTCTATATACTATGCATGTAATATGCGAGAAAGTAAAAAATGGCCCAGATCGCATTTTCGTTGAAAATGGCAAACAATATAAATAATACGACAAAGCATGTGCTGTAGTGGCGGGATTATTTTTTTATATAAATAGGATGATACATTTCTTCTTTTATTTACCTCACAAGTGTATTCTTGTTGATCTTCTTGTGTGATTGTTCTTTTCGCCATTAATTCTAGTTAAATGGTAGTAAGTAAACGAATATTCCATCCCGATAACTACGAGATAATTAGATAGACCATCTACAGTTAATATTTGAGGATCTCGAAAAAATATTATTTTTTGTGACGAATAGACTTCAGATAGTGAGATTCAACTATTCAGCAGCATTTCCGGAAGTAGTACTGGATATTCACTTTTCTTGTTTACGTGAAAATCATTTAAAGTGAAAAGAGCTACATATTTAAATAATAAATATATTGTAGCTCGCCGAACTACCTTGTAAGCAAACTCAGCAAAGTTGTCCAGTTTCTATGCACAAATTAACGATGCACTGTATAATTTTGTAACACTGTCCTAATCCAAGAAGTATTCTCAAAATTGAATTACAAAGATAAGAACTAAATGGAAAGTTCTATTCCTCATAACTTAAAACACGCTTAATGGACAGATATCTCTATTGTCGCATAATATGTTCTGTTCGAGTGAAAGGAGTATCAGCCAATTTTCTTAAATGTTAATTGCTACATTTTTACGTAATCTAACAAAGACATCTTTTCCGAAAGTGCACTGATAAATTCGTACAAATCAAAATCAAATTTATAATAATGATGAAATTCATAAAGAACTATGTAAAATGGAGAGTTATTAAGTGATGAAAGAAGGGATGGATTAATAGAGGTCGTAATGATGTGATATATTTATTTTTTGAACAGTGCTATTCCCAGTAATCGTATTACGCTGAAAAGATTCCTCAACAGAACTCTCCAAATCTAAAATAAGCGATGACTAACGGAAAATTGCCGCCCCGTTTCGATATCCTCCCACATCGCCCCCGAGGAAGAAAATCCAGCGCGTGGCCACTCCACTCCCACTCCCACGCCGTCGCCGGCGCGGCGGGGTTGGAGGCGGTGGCGCAGGCGGGGGCGCCCTGCGTGACGTCATCGGCATTACGGTGCTCCACCCGGCCATTACGTCATGGACGCGGCACGACGGCGCGGCGCGGAGCGTGGAGCGCGGGCGCGGGGCGCGGGACGCGGGGCGCGCGCTCTCCTGAGAATGCAGATGGCAGCGGTGGGCGGCGCAGCGGTTGGCAGCGACCGCGGCGGCCGGTGGACGCGGGACTATTCCGACTGCATCCCGCGAACAGGAGCGTATCCCGATTGCAACCTTTCATAAGGCTTTCACCTACTTCCGCAAAACGGAAGCGTCCGATTGCATCCCGCGTACGAAAACGTAAATCGATTGCAACCTTTCATATAAGGTTTTCACCTACTTCCGCACAAATGGCAGAGCCTGATTGCATCCCACGTACGGGAGCCTATCCCAAGTGCAGCCTTTCCTAAGACTTTCACATTCCCCAAAACGGTATAGCCCGATTGCATCCCGCGTACGGGAGCGTATCCCGATGGCAACCGTTTCGAAGGCTTTCGCCTAATTCCTGCAAATGGCAGAGTTCAATTGCATCACGCGTATGGGAGCAGATCCCGATTGTAACCGTTCCTACGTCTTTCACCAACTTCCCCAAACCGGCGGTCTGATTCTATCGTGCGACCAAGAGCGTATCCCGATTGCAACCTTTCGTAAGGTTTCCACCTACTTCCGCAAAACGACAGAGCCCGATTGCATCCAGCGAACGGGAGCGTATCCCCATTGCAACCTTTCCTAAGACTTTTACCTTCCCCAAAACGGTATAGCCCGACTACATGCCGCGTACGGGAGCGTTATCCCGATGGCAACCATTCATAAGGTTTCCACCTACTTCCGCAAAACGGCAGAGTCCGATTGCATACCGCTTACGGGAGCGTATCCCGATTGCAACTTTTCCTAAGCTTTTACCTACTTTCTGAAAATGGCAGAACGCGATTGCATCCCGTTTGATTTTCCGCTCCATGCATCCTCGCTCAGATTTTAGTGCTTCCAAGGTAGATCTTTGCAGAAAAGTATCTTTTAATCTTGTTGCTTTTGTCTTACTGCTGCATTGTGCTGGTCACATAGGAACTGTTAACGAAAGCTGGTTATTTTGAAAATAAATTGTTTTGAATATTCTTAATTAATAAAATCTGATTTTGACGTCCTCCTTGGGCTGCTCCGAGGAAGAGTCAAGATTGTAATTGTCTTTCCTTAAATATATGAGGATTTAAAATAATTGTATTTTAGTTAGATAATAAACACATTTCCCACGACTCTGCCACATTTACTTACGATCGAGGTTTTCTCTTCACAGGCGTGAGAACATCTATATTCGATTCTCATGAATGAAATCTTAAAATCATTTCTTCCTTCCCCCTCCTGACGCTGGCCGGGAAACAATCGGGCTATGCCGCCTGAGGTAGCCAAAAGTGAAGGAAGTGTGTGTGAGGGGACACCTGACGACGGGATATAATCGGGCGATTCCCGTGGGCAGGTAGCGGAGCGAGTGGTGGGGGCGCGAGCCTGCAGGAAGAGGTGACGGCCGTGGCTCATAGCGGAAGCGTCTGACGAAATGCACGTGACGGGAGGAAAAAGGAGTTGCCCAACGCGCGGACGACGAAGTCGCGGCCGTGGTTCAAGTGGTCGGGCGGAGGGGAGTGTTTAGCAGGCGGTTGGCGGTGCTGGCGGCAGTGGGCGGCGGGGGCGGCGAGGGCGGCGGGGGCGGTCTTGCACTCTGGGAGGAGGAGGGGGGTCCGTGCGTACCTCGCCACCCGCGCGTGAGAGATGCGCTGGCCGGTATACGTAACCGTGATGCAATGCAGTGCCGACTGGGAGGGGAAAAAGTCGTCAGACCTGTTACTTCAAAGTCTGTTAATGTCCTGCGAAGTTTTTAAACGACGATGTGTGGGAGCTATCGCTCTTACTTTTATTTTTACTTTTTGTGGTCAGTAACTGTTGCTGCTTGGAGTTTTTCTCTAATTGCTTCTTGCTAATTTTCGGAATTATAAAATATTCTTTAGTATTACGATAGGATGGTCTTTTCCTGCAATGAAGTATTGTTCTGTTTAGTATGAATCTTATAATAAACACGTTAAAAGAAAATGGACTCTTCAGTATTTGTATGGGTGAATGTAAAATTCCCAAGATCGAACAATGGCTAACAGACTCTTTTTATGTAGTTGCTGTTCCAAGATAGCATATGTTTATGCAAAACTTTATTATAACTTGCGAGTCTACTAGTTTGGAATTTTTATACAAAGAAATATGGAATGGGGAAATTAATCATAACAGATTATTTGTCTTAATTGTGTAACAAGACAAAACACATGACTAGTAACTTGTGAATCGGAAACTGCTGTCAATCCTGTTTTGTCAGCATTTACTGAAGATAAACCACAAAAAAAGTTCCAGAAAAAAATAATCGATTTGGGTAGCAAACCTAACAAACCTCGCCCTTGCATAGGGTTGTGCAAGATAGATTTGGAGGATAATCCTTCAAGGAAAACGGAATTGAGAAATATGTTTAGAAAGCGAAGCACGTCAGGATTGTTTCACGTCATTCAGATGACCTTTTAATTTACATATAATAGCAAGCGTTCCAGGTGACGCTTTTTTTCCCAGAGCACTGACATGCAAAAATCTGTCAGCGAATTTCAGAAAGTAAGAAATTCTGACTGATTTCAACATTACATCCTACTATCAATTCCAAGTTGGTTGAATGGTTCGTCATCACTGGCCTTTTCATTGGGCAATAATAATCTCTAACGTTCTATTTATGAAAAATATATTAATCCTGCGGACCGATGATTAAAAAACAAGTCATTCTGTTGAAAGCACAATTCTGCTGCCAAACCCCTCGCCCATGTTGTTCAAATAAAGTAATTAGGTAAAAAGTGTACAGATTGTAAGTGAATTATTAAGCAGAATGGTGATTTGAGTTACCGACAAATGCATTCAGTTTGCGGTGGCCGAGGCGTTGGAGGTCAATGCAATTTCACCGCCACGGGGGGGGGGGGGAGAGGGGGGATTCGGTGAGCGTTCGCGCGGCCACAGGAAGAGCCCGGCTCCTGTTTACCGCTTTCCGACTATTAAAGTGATCGCGGGAGCGGAACATAGCGATGCGGCCAGCACGTATTCTTTCAATTCAAACTCGGTGTACGAAGGCTCAAAACTACCCGTGTTAGGACACCAGTCGAGAGCTTAGAGTTTGTCCCGGCAGGGGCGGTGGCCAGCTGGCGAGAGATACCTGGACGAGAAAATCTTGCAAATCGACGTGCAAATCAGCGCCAGATCTGGCCATCCAATGCGGTGGCCAGCCACGTGGGGTGGAATTTGCTGAAAATAAAGTGCATTCTTAGCAAATTTTTTCGGGTCCATTTTACTGGTAGACTGATTATTGTAGATTGATTATTTTCTTTCTCCGGACGCGTCCACTGCTGTGGTCATTAGTACCGTAAAGTGTAGTGCACGTGTTTTATCACTTGAGGTGGCCGTGATCTTCCCCCGCTGAATGGCCAGATCTGACGCTGATTTACACATCGGCTTGCGAGGCTTTCCCGTCCAGGTACCTCTTATCAGCTGGCCATCGCCCCAGCTGGGACAAGCTCTAAGCTCCCGGCTGGTCTCCTACCACGTGTAGTATGGTAGTGCATGTAAGTGTGAGTGTATGTCAGAAAGGAAAGAGAATAATGCAAGGAAGAGGAAGGAAAGATCGCGCGAGGTGTGTAGCCCGTTTGTTATGGCACTGCTCCGGCATTTGCCGTCATATTTCGTCCGTCACCTTTATAACAGATACATTAAATCGTACAGCCACATCATGTGTGGGGGATTGTGGGGTAATGGACAGCTCGTGCACAATATTTATACTATTTATACCGCTGGAGTCAAGTTGAATCCCCGGCCCCCCATATGTGCAGTTTATGGTGAAGAAAAGTAACTATCTGCAGAATTTCTCGTTTTTTCCCGGTTCCCCTACCTGACAATCCTCCATTCACATAATTATTATCGCTATTATGTGCTTATTAGATCATCTCATGAATTTCAATGCAAATGCTTCTAAGCACTCTTGAAGTACACGTAACCCCTCCCTCCTCCCTTTCATACTCACAAAACACCTGCTATGGTCACAGCCGTACTTGAATCATAGCGAAGTTTTTACGTCGTTGTCAGTCTGAAATCCGAGTCGGTTGCCTACGTCGAAAGTGCGTACACCGTCGTCCAGCTGTCATTTCGAGTCGCACCTATAGAGCAACAATGTTTGTGTTTGCTCGTTCATCTTCATAATGGTTCATTCATCTCTAACAATTGACCTGTTGAGCGGAAAAACTTTTACCTGGAGAAGGCTGTAATAAGTTGTCTACAGAACATTTGAACCACTGGTCACGTGCCATTGGATTCACTGTGTCCTCAACGCCATGAATATTGTACACATTGTTGCGAGAACCGAAAGGAATTAATATAATTAATTACAAGTCGAAACAGAATAAAGGTGTCACATTTTTAGGGGACAAAGGTAATCCCATTTTGCCAATGAACATAAGGTGGGAAATCTTACATAACAAAGATGTACACGAGGTATTTGCCTCTAATTGGTAGGCAAGACATTTTTGCACCCGTATATCACAGTTACACATCTTTCTGCTTGTGGCAAAACTTAACAAACGTGTATCTGTCAAACGTCAGTACACGTTGGGTTTGTCTTCCACTCCTTATTCACACACTTACATGCACTATGCCACCACAGATGTGGCAGACTCTCAGAGGTTTACAGCTTGTCCTGACTGGGGGAGATCCATAGAGTAGGAAAACCCCGTAAGCCACCCGTGCAGGTCTGCACCGGATATCACTTCCCAGCTGAGAGGAACTCCGTCACCTTCCGTGTAATATGCACTGTACTTACGGAACTAAGGGCCTTAGTAGATGACACCCGGAAACCAGAAACACACACTTACTCTATAAGCAGTATGATCATCTGCTAATATTTCACTCATAGTTATTTTCTGTCATTTGATTATGTGACTTATATAGAGGTTTTCCGAGTTGGACACGTCGAAACTTCGCAAATAAGCTCTAAAGACAATTTTAATCATATTTTGTCTAATAAACTACTTGGATATTCCAATCGGCTAAGCCCCTATAAGCACTCAAAATTGTTTTGAATAAAATCTTTCTAGGCACAAATTTGCATTCCGAAACAATATAAACACTCTAAAAACATATAAATTGTTTATTATGTATTTACAAAAGAAATGAATATAGTTATTCAGAAAGAAAAATTAACCCACAAATAAAAAAGCAGTCGAATTGTGTAAATTGAGTACTTTTTTATTTCTGTGTTAATTTTTCTTTCTAACAAATAAATCAATTTCTTTAGTAAATAAACAATTTACATGTTTCTAGTGTTTCCATACTTCTGCAATGCTAATTTTTGTCTAGAAAGCATTTTTTCAATCCAACTTTGGAGTACTTATTGCGGCTCAACCATTCGGAATATCCATGTAGTTTATTAGACAAAATATGCTTTAAATTGTCTTAAGAGCTTATTTGCGAAGTTTCGACGTTTCCTCCCCGGACACCCTGAATACCATATATGACATATCATAGAAATAGCGATTGACGCCCTAATACTGGGTCAAGGTCTCTATTAGTATTTAAGAGTATGCAGTCCCTATCTAATATGACGTAGAACCATCCCTTCCCCGCCCCCGCGCTGAACACTCGTGCGAACGTCGCTCTAATTCCGCAATGTGGCAGCTTAAAGTATTGACTTTTTACTGATACGTTATTGCTTGTTATTGCCTTCGTCACAGAGCTCAATGTTTGCTGCATAGCTTACCTGGATCGAGAGAATCGTGGTTACGAGAGAAATGTGAAAGCAGTTGAATGTTGCTAAGTGTTCGCTTATGGAAGAAGTTATGAGAGGGATTATGAAAGGGAATTTTGGGAGGGGAAAATGAAAACACAAACTGTGTCAAGTTAACAACTAATTTATTACTAAATGAGTAAATCTGAATCAATTAAATTAGGTAAAAAATAAAATCGGAGATGACTGTTATTGGTGGTAGCACAGGCTCGAAGTGGATGCAATGGTATTAATAGGAAATAAAGAATCAGATTTTATAATGAAATTTTATCGCTTTTCACAAATAACTTTACTTCGTTCGTAGAAATGATACCGTTAAGTAGAAATTTAATTAATTATGAATTTACGAAAATTGGTCGAACTAAAAATCGAAGTTGCCAAGTGTTTGTCTTCTGTTTTTTTTTGTTTCTTTTTTAAAATTTTGATCCCGAGATGCCAAAACGTCGTACCATCGCGCACCGCCAGAAATCACGTCCTAATATCATCTGTTGTGCATATATACTTTAAGCAATAGAACCATAAGGTTAATGCCTTACCTGAAACAGTACCCGGTTATTCAGAACACTAAAAATAATTTACTCGAACAGCAGGGAGCATGGCAGTATAAATAAAATGCACACTGCATTCTGCTGTAAACCCAAAAATAGTTTATTCCATGTTTTCCTTCATTAAGGATAACTTACAGCAATGATAAAATGTTTCGGAAAGATAAGAAATATTGTTGTAATAAATATTTTTCCATGGCTGTCCTCAGTCATTTTCATTATTGTATTCTTCAGAACTGTCTCTCAAATATCGAACGATTTCATCAACTTCTAGAACTTGTTCTACGTCGTTCATCTAATCTTCTTTTATTATTTTTCAGTGTGCTCCACATAATAAGATAAATTAAACAACTAAATGCATATTTACAAAAAAGGACCATAATTGCTAGCAACATTGGCAAACTATCTCAACACAATCCAAATGAATATCTTGACTGTTGGTGGGATATACGGAAGTAGTATTTTTTTTGTTTTGCAATCTTAAGTATAAAAAAACACTTTTCACTCAATCACAACATATATAGGGTGATTATGTGAACCTTGGCAACGGATTTTGTGTGTGTATGTATGCATGTATGTACTTTGGCACAACAGCTCTTTACGAGTTAAGACCTGCCAGCAGCCGGCTTGCGGCTATGGGTTAAGTGGTACGTGCGGTTAGCACATAGCCATCCCTACGCTGTATTTCTGGTATTCTCAACCCGAGAAGTGAGCTTTCTCTTCGTCACACAGCAACAGATACAGGGACATTGCAAGGAATGCGCACAACTATTTTTTGCCCCGACCAGGACTGGAACACGGGGTTGCTCCGTGGAAAGCGAGCACACTAACCAACGAGCCACCGAGGGCCTTGGCAAGGGCTTTCACCAACGCAAAATGAAACAAAACTACTCTAAATCGAGTGTGGATACTGGCTCTCATACGACAGCGATTTTTCAAAAGACCTGTTTGCTCGTCTGGTTCGTCGTCCAGCACAATAAAAGAGCGAGAGCAGGATTCACACGCAGCAGCTGCGGAACTGTGACCACTGTGCGGGAAAGGCTGTCGCAGCCCCGCCGCTCTCACCGCGCGCCGCTGCAAGGCCGGCCTTGCCCTGTACGCACGCGCCCGATGACGTCAGAATCCCGCTTGGCGTGGCAATTGCAATGTTGCCGAACTTACCACAATCCTAGGATTGACATTCGAAAATCCAGAGGCGCGGAGAAGTGGTTGTTTCTCTGGACTTCGCATGGAGTGACCACTCCTTGACATTCGAACGAAGTGTTTTCGAGTTCTGCGGATTCCGGTGACTTCATTTTTCGAGTTATGATAGTTTATTTCAGTGGAGTTTATCGGAATACATCATGTTTTACGTCATGATATTCAGTGGTGTTGCTCCGCTGGCGGGAAGCTCTGTTTTCGGTAGATGTTCAAGAAACACTTACCTCCGCATGTATAGATATATTTTTGTAAGAAGGGATCGCTTTGACAGCTACTGCTTGGCTGCCGTTGACAATATGTCTGCAAGTTATGTCCATGCACTCAATTCGTCTGTGCGTTCGTTTATTTAGCTCTTTAGTAAATGGTTTTCATCACCATCTCTCGCAATGCCATCGTTTTAATGTCATTCAGTTGTTTCCCGCCCTGTCAAACTGGTTCCTTCTTCGTGTAACTCCTTTCAGCACTAAGTACTGTGTTTCGCTTGACAGCGGCCCCGCTATCCTGATGTTTACGTTTCAGCTGACAACTGAAAACATTGGTGTTCACTTTGAGAAGCGGGAAGAAGTTGTAGAGGACTTTTGTTTTGGTTGCATTCTAATTTTATTTAGCAAAATAATTCGTTTTTAGAAATTTAGAAATTGTGATTGCAATAAGGAAGATATGTCTTCTTCTTCGTATCCGCTGAGGGTGTTTATTTTAAGATGGGGTCGTTAAAGTTTACCTCAAGTTTCTGATATTTCCCCTCAGAATGTTACTTTGCAAGAATGGTTTTGTCTCTTTCTGACCTCTAATTGAAGAGCTTATTTCTAAAGTGACGTATCTCCATGAAACATTTTTTATTCCAGTAAAGAAAGGTGGTTCAGCCTTGCAGTTCAAGATAGGATTCATCTTTTTCGGAGCCGTTTAAAATAGGAGAATGCAATTTTTTAACATAACCTTAAACAGCATGATGGAAAAGCGTCTTAAGAATATAATGTTTTGTAAAAATTGAAAACAAACAGAAATGGAGACACGTCACTTTGGAAACACGTTTTTCAATCCCATTTCTAGGACAGAATTAAGAACACTGAAATATGATAAGAAATAATACTTTAGTACTGAACATTATCTATGGGAATAACTTAGAGAAGATGGATTTGATTATTTTTTATTAACAACTTTCAGTAAGTCAGCGTTTTTTCGTTCCGGTCTACACGGTTCCGAGTAAGGCTAAATGAGAAATATTGTTACTAGTTGCGGTAACAATTCTTTAAGAGTACATTACATCCTTTCTCAAGAGCTTTTCTCCAAAACGGAAAGCTAGTGGTAGTACAATTGCGCGTGCATTATAATATGTTTTTATTATATGCATTATTTTTAATGGTTATGTAACATTTTAATGCGTCTTACTTATACACCCCATCCATTAAAAAACGTCCATCTCCAAACGAAAAAGAAATTACGACTGAAATCAGCAAAGAAAACTAAAGTAGAAGAAAAGAGATTAGAAAACGAAAAATACATAACTTTGATTTTTGAAAATTAATGTTTTCCTTAAAATGGCACTCGAGTCACAAAATTCAGTGTATCTGTTGGCCTAACCTAAAAAATAATTCAAGAAGAAATTCAACGTGCTCTTGGAAAATCTTATTAATATATTTTTGGAAAATTGCCACGATTTGCCTCAAATAATTGCAAAAAATAATAATAATATTGTTAAAAAAGTACTTTGAAGCTAATACGAAAAAGTTTCTGCTACGTTGTAGTATCACATGCATGAACTTACTTGATACTTTACATGAAGCCCCTGGGGCATTTTCCAAATTTTCAAAAATATGGCTCCAACGTTTTTGTTTAAATTTTGTTGTTTGATAGTGTGAAGGACGTTTAAGAAAATGGTGTAGATCTCATGTTCGTTAAAAATCTTGATTTTTCGAAAATTGCAAACGTTCAAACTCTTTTCGGAGTCTTCTCTTAACGAAATCTGTTCTTTAAAGATAAATTTTGAAATGAGTTTAGGTACAATTTTTCGAAAACTTGAGTACTTTTCGCGTTATTTTGCGTCAAAATACGGGCGAGAAAGTTCGTGCTGTTTTAGCACTAGTTCCTCTAAATTTAGCGTTGCTTCGTTTTGAGTAAGAAAAAAATTTGCTTAGAGGGCACGGGCACGGCACTTTATTTCAAAACCATTTAACTGTAGGAAAATGAAACTTTTCCTCTAAGACGCAAAAAGTTGTTTTTATGTTCGAGGTTCGTAACAACATTCAAAACCTAATAAATAACCATTTCGTCAGTTAAGGATAAATATGTTTACGTTCTCCTCTTAAGAAAGATTTTTAAGACTGTTTTCGTTTGTCAAAAAGAGGTTTTTAAAACTAGGCCAGTAAAAAACAGCTTGAATCTATATAACCAACATAAGAAAAACAAATATATAAAGGAGAAGGAAAATATCTCACTTCTAAAATCTGGTGACCTGTGATTACATAATACGACTATATATGTTTGGGATGGAAAACTGGACATCGTCAGCAATCAGTTACCTTCCCCATTTTCCTCACTCTTGCAAGTTGGCGTTTGTTGGTTTGCAATGGACTACGTAATTGAATTTCAGATATTATCTATCTCTTAAGTTAACTAAACGTCTACATATCAACATTCTTGTCAATTTGTCGGCAAATTAAAAAAAAATTCGCTGTTTTAATCGATAAAGACTTAAAGTAACACAGAAACCCAGCGTGGCATATTTTATGCTCTCATACGTAACTTTTAGTGAGTCTAAAATTTGACCAACTCATGCAATGATAGCATAGTTGGCAAATTTTACCATCAGTAAAAATAATGTTTGCGTTTTGTAAATATTTGAAAGCGCAGAATGTGCAAATTAGCGGAAGTGATTTAAGATGCCCTTGGCCATGACTCAGGTGAATGAGTATATTTAGTGTTTCCAGGCGTAACACTTGCGTTGGTCATTAGCCCCGTGAGTGTAGTAACATGGCAGGTGGTAGAGATCCTTTCCTATAAAAAATGTAAAATGTGAGCCTCTGGAACGTGAGATTCGACGCGCGACCAACACGTTGACTTGGAGGAAATGCCCCTCACTTAACTCCCCCAGCGGGGTTCCGCCTCGCCCGGGACAATCTATACCCACCCTAATGGTCTGCCGATATGAGTATGTATGCTGATATGATATGTAGTGGAGATCATGTGAAAGGACATGAGGGAGCTAGGGACAGATATTGGGAAGATTGCGCACGGTCCGTGTCCCATTTGTCCCCCCTCTCACTACTCCGGTTTCCGCCTGAAATTGTCAAAAAACGATCATGGTGGTTGCTAGAATTCACCTCCTGATGGAGGTTAAAACCTATTTTGCTACGTACCGTCAGGTCTAGAACCATAGGACCTCCCAGTCAGAGATGCTGCAATGAAAACAGAGACGGAAAACTCGTCAGAAATTATTTAAGGAAGTTATGCCCACAAATACATTAAATTATAAAATACATCGGTTATATAAAAATTGTGTGAAGAATTTAAAACCATTACGTGCGTGTAATTTATTAGAAATCATATGTTTTAATAAGAATTGTATTTATGTCATGTGATTTAGCGCATTGTGATCTATCCGTACAAATTATCGAACTGGCGTTCTACCGACCACCAAACTACCGATCAGGAGTCTAAGTATAATCTAATTTGTTGTATATTTCATTTATACTACTTTATAAAAACGACTTCAATCATCTCACTCATCTCAGTGATGTACATTTACAGCCATCGCTTGCGATATAAGTTTTTTTTCTTGTAAATCTCCAGAGTAAGCACAACATTGCATAACAATTTACAGAAGCCAATTAACTCGTAAATCTTGACAGTGATGTCGATAGCGAGAATGACTGTACTGAAGTTTTCATTGCGTTTTAATTAACAGTATACCATTAATAGGCGGTTTCTCACAAATGAATTATTAAAATGTTCAGCAAACATGTTTTCCAAGTTGAATAAAATTATTAATAAATCCATTTTCACCTTTTATAATTACAAATAAAATTTTATACATCAGTGCGAAAACCAAAGCTAACTGCTGCCACGAAAGGTAATTAAGTAAATGAAACTATTAAAGGCAATCTGTAAAAGAAATTGTCTTCGCAACATATTCTCTTCGTTTACCGTGCGACTGAATTCTTAATGTTAATAGAAAAGAATTAATATCTTCTGATTATTTATTTTATTGATTACAAGACGAGTTGAACCAACATTTTCTATGTCACAACATGTTTACAAGTGAGGATTGCACGATTAAGGGTAACAATTAACCTTCGTGAGGACTAAATGGCAGAATCGCATTCAGTCCTGAAGAAGACTGACAACTGACGTGTTGAAGATAAATTTTCCGGAATGGTACGAGGCCGTGGTCCAGTTTGCATTGAGGGGCCATTTCAATGCTAACTGGGCCTCGGACTACCAGTCAGGAAAATTTATCTTCTATTGACTTCGGCCGTGAAAGCCTACGAGACTGACATGTTGTCAGTCATGCCTATATAAGTAGAACGTGTCGATTCCTAAACAACCAAAATTCCGGCCGCAGAAGCCTGTATCATTCTTCTTTTTCCTTACGCTGTTACATTTGAAAGGCTTGATGGAAGCTCCTGGTAGAGTATTAATGATTTTCTTACGAATGTAAGTCTTTTAACTATAGGGACATATAGTTGAGCTATGGATATCTCCTGACATTCTTTAAATCATTGAACACTGTTCTAGAAAGTTCTTTCTCTAGCGCAGCGGTCGTCAACCTTTCGAACTAACAAAACCATTAAATTCATAAATTTAAATCCCATGGACGTTTTATCTGGATTTAAAAATATATCACGTGTATTTTTACAATAACAATAGGAGAACTTTCAATGTCTTAATCCCAAATAACACTGTTAACAAAAATAAGGTATAAATGCTTGTTTAATTATAGGAAAATCTTGAAATGTTGTATCATTGTTACAAAAATGTGATCAAATTATTAAAATTTGTTTGATTATTATGAAAAAATTGAAGTTTATTGATATTTTGTTAAATTCAATTTTTAATGAAATATTCCTGCTTTTTTAAAATTAAATGTATGTTTTCTGCTTTATTTTTAATACAACAACAACACAAATGCGATTACCATATTTCTTCAAACACCACAATTTGACGTGAATCACCAATGCATTAGGAACTTGCCTAACGACCGCTCTCAGGCGCATTATTTGATTTCTTATTTTATCAGTTTTAATGATTCTCTAGAGGTTCTCAAATAGTGCGTGGCAAAAACAAATTTAATAAGATAATATGAACACTTAAAAAATTGACAAAGCCATGGAATCATTACTTTCCACGAAAAGTAAAGACGTGTATAAATGTTGGAAAGTAGAAAAACGATTCCCTTCTGACTCAGGAGTTTTGCTGGCGTACTTTTCATAAACGGTGACTACAACTAATGTTTATAATTTTTACATTTGTTATATGCTAAGACCAAATGTTTTACGTGTAATATACTTAATTTACTTATGTTAAATATATGATGTTGTTCCATTAGTCAGTGTCAAACCAACATATGGCCATATTTGTCTATGCTGATCAATGGGTTGCGTGTGAAAGAGAGAACCATTTCATGTTATAACAATTTAATTGATTTTGTAAAAATTCCGGAGATAAACAAATCCGCTCTTCCTGGGTCGAATCATGTTCGAATTGGTAAAGTATATATTTCCGAACAATTTACAGCGTCTTCTGAATCAGGTTTATTGATGCCAAATATGGTCATTTTATTTTTGAATTTGAGTAATTGTTCTATAAATAATAATGTCTTCAGTGGTAAGACTAGTAATAATTATTTGGTAATAATTCTGTTGTATTCATTCATTGTTTATATGTTGTTCATGTGTGTAATCTGTGATGTACACTTTTTGTTTGTATTCCATGGCTGACAAGAAACACAATACTGGCCACATCTGTGTTATAGTGACAAACAATTTTACACTTTTTCTGAGTTCTGATTCGTAGTTTTGAAGTCAAATTGCACGGCGGAGTTTTGATTGCAGTCGTTCAATTAATTTGGTGATAATTAGGGAGCGCATTTTTATGATTTTTCAAATTTCGATCCGTTGCTCTAGGGCAGGCACGGCATACCGCGCTTGCACGAGCTACTTGGCCGCCTCGGAAGCCCAGCGCTCCTACGGGCACGGGCAACTTCCCCTCACTCCGCACTCATTTCCCCTCCAAATCCAGAAAAATCCAAAGGGAGGCTCACGCTGAAGCTAAAGCGGCGCGAGGCGGTGAATAGTGGCTTCACACGAAAATATGTTTGCCAGAGTTTTTCTATCAAATCACCGAGAAATATATTATGTACTACTTATTACTTCACTACTACATATTCTTCACTACTTATTACTATTTTATGTTTATTATCTTACTAAATTCTCCTTTATACAAACATCTTTGGTAAGTGACCGGAATATGTTTAAATGGCGAATTCTTTCCCTGTTTTCGTTTTGTGTTGTGATATTAAATCATTCAGTTACTTATTGTATTTACCAATAACGTAAAATAAAATAACAAGTCTCTATAAGTTAACAATTATTAAAAGACTAGAATATTAGTGTGTTAAACCTTCTAAACTGAACATAGAAAGTTTAAGCTTTGAAACCACTCTTAGGTAAAGAGGATTACAAAATGAAGATACATTAAATTCATTTTTTAAAAATTTTATTCTCAACTGAGCATTTTAAATCGGACTGATGTATTATTTCAGTTTAATGGATCATTTCTTTGCCTTAAAGCAAAAGGAATTAATATAGCTAATTTTTTAACAATTTGTAACGATAACTGTCAAGGAACGTCTTCCAAAGATTGTCATGGGCCAGGCATCCAGTGGCCATTCCGCAGCATTTGTACAACCGTTACTTTTAAATCTCGCGCTAATTTCTTCTGACGCATGCCCGCGATCCCTAGTAGAATACAATAGAATATTTATTTTGCTACTTGGGAATTCATGGAATATTTCCGGTGGTAGCGTTTTCTAAGTAGTTATTTTAAATATCCAACACAAACAATCAAAGGAACATTTACATATTACTTAATACAATTTTACAATGTTAGTATATTAAACCTATCATGCTAAAGCTGACATAAAATAATAATAATTTCAAAAAATAATGTTAATATATTCCAAAAAATTACAATTTATTTAAATAATAATAATAATAATAATAATAATAATAATAATAATTTCAAAAAATAATGTTAACATATTCCAAAAAATACAATTTATTTAAATAATGTTTTTTATTTTATTTAAAAAAACATTTTATGTCAACTTTAGCATTTAAATTCTATGTTCTTCTTCTTCTTCTTAATTCTAATATTCATTTAAATTCTATTCTATTCTAAATTTTAATTCTATTTAAATATTTCTAATTTTAAAATGTTTGCCATTCTGAGGGAGAGTCTCCAGCACTGTTGCAGGCAGTAAGCTTGTTCCCTTGCCCGCGATCTTGAAAAGCCTGCTTTAGGGTTGAGCTAATTGGAATTCTTGATATTTAGTTAGAATTGGATGTTATGTAGATTAATATGTTAGTGCTTATTTGTGTATGCTTCGACGATTTTTCCGGTTGGTGCATATGCTTGAGATAATAGCATATTTTGCACATTTTGTTACAATACTCGAAGAGACTTATATATAAAGCTTGTCACGATTTAATAGAAACTATTTATTTCTGAGCGTTTATTGATTAGAAAGAGCTTGCCACAGTTAGCGATTTTTTTCTTTCCTAAAGATTATTAAATATTTGTGCAAATGTAGGATACTTCTTGATATCATATTTTTTAAACCAGACAGGGAACTTGAAACAAGACTTACAATATACTTCAACTAAGACCCCGCGATTTCTTTAAGACATCAATTTCATTGTTCATTATCTTAGTTTTAAATTCTTTAAGTATATTAGAAGTTATCATTTTTTTATTTTTTGAACAAATAAACACGTTTCGTTAACAACTTCCCCTCTTAATATGGAAAAGGAAAGATAGGAAAGAGGGTGGAATTTGACATGCGCGAGAGTTCTTGCACGGGTACGCTAATATTTTCATAATTTAATGAGCATATGATGAGAAATTATAGGCAAACCCATCCCTAATTCTTCAGCCACAGTCAAGAAAGTAATTCATTTTTTACAATTTGCCATTTATCAGAATATTATTTTTCGCTAATCACATGTTTGAAAACCGAAGTATGTAGTTTAGACAGTATCTTCCGAGCGTTTGAAGTCTAAAGCATACAGATTTGCTTCTGTTCTTCGGGTGGACCGCAATGTTCCCTTTGACTTTAGTATGCCGCGTGCCGAAAACGGTTTGGGATACCTATCTACATCGCCAATATCCAATGCGCGCAGAAACTGACAGAAAACTAACAACCTTCGGCTTTGTGAGAAGTATCTACAATTTTAATAGATACTCAGAACTTCGGGGAAAACAAAAAGCAATAAAAAAATCCGATTTTGACCGATCCCGACGATGAATGGCTCAAAGGGAAAGAAGAAGAAGATTTTGACTGAAAAATGGAAATATTTTGTTCTTGTTCAACCCTATTCTTATTCTGAAAGCAAGTTTTTATGTCCAGTGCAGCACTTCTTACGACACTGCAGGAGTCTTTAGACTACGAAACTTAAAGGAAGAATCCAGTTGACATTAAATATTTGCTATTCAGACTTTGCGTTACCGAACAGTAAGTTTTTTTATCTTCTTGGTGTGTAATGAACTGTTGTGCTGTGTAATATAGTATACTATGTTATTGTAGTATTCGTTAAGACTGTTTTTCTATTATCGAATCAAATGGGTATTGATATTGATATAATGGGTGTAGTTGATGGTAGAAGATTTATATGGTCATATCCAAAGAATGACGTAAGCCGATGGCCTAAGCAAATTTTAAAATGAAAAGAAAAATTTTAAAGAAACAGGAAGCGTGTCAGACCAAGAAAAACATGAAAAGCAGATAGAAAAGACAATGAAGGAACGAATCTTAAAGAGGAAGAATGGGCAGATCGAAGGACGTGGCGACTGGGAAGCTGCGTCAGCTGTAGGGAACCTCCAGAATAGTACAACTATTTTGTTGTTTTTTGTGCTATTTAATTTTTTGCAGTGTATCATATTTTATTCCTGAGCAATGTGCTTGCTACTTTTTTGAAAATTATTTTGTGTAGTTTTGATAAGCACCGTGTTTGCTGCTGCGGGCCACTAGTTCGATTAATAACTTGCAAATGAAATGCACGGCGTTATCGGGGGGAGATTTCGTGGCCGAGTGCGCGGCGGAGCGCGGGTGCGCTGTGCATTCGTGTGCTGGCCGCCGCCGCGCCGTGTGTCGGCGGGGCGTGGAGGGACGGGGCGGGCGGTCGCGCCTGGAAGGACGCGCGGAGGAGCGATCGCTGGGATTCCCGCAAGCGCGAGGCGGAGGGCGCCCGGCGGAGCAGAACGGGACGGGACGGGGCGGGGTGGAACGGGGGGCGGGGCGGGGCGTTGTGGGACGGAGCGGAACGGGTTGGGGCGGGGCGGGGGTGGAGCGGTGCGGGGCGGGAGGGGAGCGGTGGAGGGGACGGGGTGAGGTGTTGTGGGGAGGGGAGAAGCGGGATAGGGCAGGGCGGAAGGGGGTGGGGCGAGGCAGGGTGGGGAGTGGTGAGGCGTTGCGGGGCGGGGTGAGGTGGGGTGAGGAGGGTTGGGGTGGTGCGGGTGATTCTGTTTCGTGACTTACTCGCACCAAATTGAAATGACGAGTTGGTATTGACTGTAAACATATCAGTCCTCTAATATATTAACTGCGTAGTGATTTACATAGTACAGATCTGTGAACGTTTTATTTATCAGAGCTATTCAAAAACAGTTTTCCTCTGGGAAAAGTCGATACACCTGCGGCGAAGTGCCCGCTTGGGGTACAGTGCAAAATATATTTAGCAGAAGTGAGTGAATCGTCCAGCCATAACAGTTGTTTCGACGTCTGACCAGAGACAGAGAACAAACACCAAGTGTCTCTCGCTACCAGAAGCGGTGTCATCGGCCTTGGAGTTACTTAACAACCATTATGCCTTTACGCCACATCATTTAAAGTTTCCTGGGACTCACCAACAACAGCTATACATGTCTAGCCAGCCCATCTACCAAGATCTCGCCCTGCAGACTTGGCCGCAAATGGGAAGTTCTCAGCATGCAGATAAGTAACAAGCACGAGCCTGCTCTAAAGAGGCCAAGAATACGGCTCCAAGAAGTGTTCCCTGCATATAACCAATCTCAAAACAACCAGCTCTCTTCTACCTTACTCCTGACCCGACGGGCGATGACACGGGCGATGCAATTTCTAATGAACCCTCACACTCAGAACAATTTAAAATACGCCAAGTCTTTACCCATGATCCACCAGTGGACGCAGAACTACTAGGAAGAATAAAAGATCGATTTAAACATTCAAATTAGTCATAAGACTGACAGACACTACTCACTGACTAGACACTACTACGGTCCTTATGCATAGTTATGATCTCAAAAATGAATGCCGGAATGGACATATACAATCTGTAAAACCTCTTTAATGCAGTAATCTATGTAGAAGAACGACGTCATAGACCAGGACAAGGACAGAGTCGTCAATGCCCAGTTTACGGTCACACTAAAAAGAACTGGGGATTTTCCCCATTGTGCGGTAAGTGTTCAGGCCTACATCTCACAACTGACAGTTCAAACGACCTACAAAGCGTCTACATTGTGTAAAGGCTCATTATTAGTGATGGTAGAATTTAGCTCTCGCAATTTAAAAAAAAAAATCGCATTTTGAAAAGAAGGCTGTAGCATTATATAGCATTATAAAAATTAAGATTTAGCATTTTGTAGCGTTTCTTGAAAAAAATATTATTAAGGTAGGACTCTTTGAAATTAAAAAAATGGATGGTATTTAGATTTTCGTATTCACATAAGTAAATACGGGAAAATAATTTAATATTTCTCCATTTGTGGACTTCAACAAATATAAAAACAGAAGCGGAAAACGTGTAAAAAGTAAAGCATGCGCCGCAACTGAGGAGGCTGAGACTCTTTGAGACGATCGTGAGCGCTCAGGCTTTCATCATAAGTTTTTTAATTATTATTATTATTATTATTATTATTATTATTATTATTATTATTATTATTATTATTATTACTACTATTATTATTATATTATACTTCTTTTAATGAGTTAAATCTTTATTATAAATTAATAAACACGGCCACTTTCAAATTAAATATTTTCAAGCATCGATGTGTTGTCAATGTCACATCCAGAGTTTGAGAGCGAACATGAAGGAAACCATAAAATTATATTTAGCAAATTTATAGCTGTTTTATAACCATTTCGCACTTTCTACGTGATTTCACATTTTGCAATCAATTTCGCATTTGGCGATCAATTTCATTTTATTGCAGATTGAAAAGTTCCAGAAATATACTGCACGAACCGTCAAATATACAAATATTATTTTTCTGAATGTGTGGTAACATTTCGCATTTTTCGCAGTTGCTAAAACTCTACCATCTCTACTCATTGTATATTCAGTCACGAATGAGAATCATATCAAAGAATGCTAAACAGAAAAACACTTTTAACTCACTACCTAACCTAACAACAACTCCTACAACCCTGAAATCCAGCACTCTCACTACAACAACTGCGTTCTACCCCTCTCCCCCCACGTCACCCCCCCCCCGACATCAAAACTTCAAAAAGTGTTTCTCTAATTGACCTAGTACCAGCACTATATCGACCAAATTCACGCCCATTATATTCAGAGTTCTTAAAATCTACTTATCACCCAACTTATCCACCCCAAATCACGCAACTGATCACTCAACAAACAGAATACGTCCTTTCCAACCTTATAAATATAATTCTCCCTGCTCTCACAAACTCAATTCTTCAATCTTTGAAATCGTACTAGTCACAAAGATATGTCTTATAATGGTACCATCCATCTTCTACTCTGTAATATAGTGAAATGCAAATTGATTACGGCCTAACGTTCACACATCAGCCCACTTTATAATATAATCCATGTAGCATTTATTCAAGAAACAGGTTTGACACCCTGGATAAGAATTTTCATTCCAAGATAAGTATTTTAATGGTATGATCGCCCAAGAAATCGGCGCAGCGGAGCCACTTTGTTTGATAAAAACAACATAACACCACGAATTAACAACAAACTGAAGCAATGCTTTCGAAGATGTAAGTGTAATTTTGCAACAGAAGTCACATCTTGCACTCAAAATAATATCCATTTCCAAACCGCGAAATTCGAGTAGCTTATACTGGTCAGATGAAATCGACACACTAGTTATTTCCAACGAATCAACCGACATAGTGGGTGGTTGGAACGCGAAACAAATCATTTGGGACAGAAGACTACGTTCACCGACTGGAATACACTTCTTAATGACGTGCAAAGGCTGTCTGTCCGCTTATTGTCCTTATTATCCACCAGTTCAGGCAGACGTTATTGACTTAGTCACCTTAAGAGACATTAGTTGTAATATTCACATCGAAACCATAACTCTTAATCAGATAATCGCCCACTCTATTTCTTTCTCAATCTATCACTACGTGAAATTCGAACACACCCTTATAATCTCCAAAAGGTAAACTGACCTCATTATCAATTTGACTACCAACTCCTTGCATCACTCAATACCACACAAGAAATATATCAAGCAATCCATTTACTGACACCATATTAGATGCGTTAGATTTAATCGCCCCACAATAAGCCTCTAATTTTCACGTCATCCCCCCATACTGTTCTTCAAAAATTGATTCATCACAAACGACATGTAAGAATTAATTGGCAGAAGCATCGATCTCCATTCCTAAAATCATACCTGAACCTTCTTATCAAAATTGGGAGACACCTCCTAGCCATCTCCCAGGTTCATAAGGTACACTTTAAACACAAGCGGCAAAACCATCAGACCGCACGTTATGGAACATTGCATGGTGTATCCCAAATGAATCTATCAATATACCGCCCCCATTATGGATATACTTTGCTTCATCATTCACGCCTAACACCAACAACTCAGAACACGACAATTTCATCTCAAAAGAATTCACAAAACCAATAATAACTGTACCAGAATGTCCCATATTCATCGTCCCTACGGAAATCATTAAATTTATTTTTCTCGCAGTATCAATCGACCAAATCTCAGCGTAATTTCTCAAAAAGCTTTGTACAAATTACAACAGTATTAAATGCAGACCTGTGAATGGCATACTTCCACCATAAATGGATATACGCACTTATCACCCGCATCTCCAAGCCCGGAAAACTAAATCCAGTAAGCTACTGTCCAATTATGAAGTTTGTTATCTTCTATGGGAAAATTATTTCAAAAGTACATCTTTACTAGAAATAAAACACACCTCACCACACTAACTAATACCATCACATCAGTTTGACTCCCAACCTCTACTTCCTACCCACGACGGAATATTAGAATTAACCAATGACATTATCGAAGGATTCCATGATCACAAACAGACAGCAGCAGTTTTCCTTGATATCGCAAAAGCGTTTGATAAAGCATGGCACCCAAGACTAATATTCAAACTCCGCAAATTATACAATTCCCCGTATCTCACAAGCATATTAAGCTTCCTTAGTTAACATACATATTCAAGTGTCTTCCTGGAGCTCTCTCAACTGGCGGAACACCTTGGAGTATTATTCGACAAATAACCCACATGGAGAACAAATATGCACAGAATTGCACTGTTCATTAGAAGAATACATTAGTTATATCCCCTCCTCAAGAAATCGTTCCCACTTCAGTTAAACATATCCATTCATCGCCACCAATTTGTGATTCGACCAATATTAACCTACACATCTCTAGTCTTAGTATCCAAAACCAATACTCTCACAATCCAAACCTTCCGAAATAAATAGGTAAGAATAATAACAAAAGCAGCCTGATTTATTCCAAATTCCCAGCTCCATTAAAAACCCGGCATCATCCCCATCACAGTAAATTTCTCTCTTCTATCTGCAAAATATTATAGCAAAATGCCTCTAATATCGTTCACTTCAAACTCGGAAAACAGAACCATCGGAAACATTGAAAAAGAAAAAATGCCCAGGTAATTTTTTGCCCCAACTTTTTAGACTGGACATAATTAGACCCTTAGTGTAATGTAATAACTACAATGAAAAACACTCCTGAATGTAATAAATTCAATGACAAACATTTTAAAAAATTCTACTACGTAAATCAATCAATGTATCGGGTGCTGAGGGCCACGGAAAGCTGAATGATAAATGAATTAAAAAATGTTTTAAAATAGGACCCGGTAGTTTCCCCGGTAATGTACCCCCCCCCAAAAAAAAACGAATAATGTAACTCCGACTCCAATAGATTTGGAGTTAAATTATTTTTATAATTTATCAACGACAAAGCTTCCGCGTAATCTCAGGCAAATACATTTCACAAGAGGCAGACATCCACCGTCCATTGCGCCTTACTACGATTGAAAAAAATTAAGCGTTCGTAAATTAGAAGCTTATTTGTAGAGACGAGGAAATATTTGTCTTTTGTTTTATTGACGTCTGTAGTATCACCGGTCGTGGGCTCTGGCAGACGTCACTGCGGCGATAAGCCTCTCTTCTGAAAGGTCCGAAAACGGAACGGAATAGCTAGGTCATGCAAAAAAGACAGAATACTACGTGTATCACGAATCGCTCATTTACATCCAACACGTAACCAAACATTTTACAGAAATTTAAATTGAATACAAATGTATTTATTTGTTTCAAATGTCCTTTACGCATATGTCAACATGCGAGAACACAAGCCACAAATTTCTACTGCCGTCGTTTAGATTAGCACCAGCCCCATGAACACGCGCGACAACCTTCAGCTTGATTGGTTCATTAGAGAATCCGGGAACGATAACCACATTCCTTAGTACTGTAAGTGTAGTGCTCGTTTTCATCGCGAGTGGTGTCGGTGTTCTTCCTCCGCTGGCTGGCGAGATCCGGCGTCGACCTACGCTGGGTTGCGAGGATTGTTCCCAACCAGGAATCTCCCACCGGCGGGGCACCGCCCCAGCCGGGACTAGCTCTAAGCTCCCTACTGGTCTCCCGGCATGTGTGGCAGTGCATGTGAGTGTGTGTGTGTAAATAAGGGGTGAGTCTAGGACAAGGAAGAAGAAAGAAAGATCGCGCGGGGCCCGTGGCAGTCTTTTTACGGCTCTACTCCTGTTTTCACCTGGTGGACAACCTCTAGCGCTTCGGCCAGTGGTCACATGCCACTTATTTCTTGGCGGCAGAGAGAACTCGTAATACGATACCGTCAACATTTTTTCTGGTGATGCGCTCTCCTCTGCACACGTGTGAGCCGGGAGGTGTAGAAAGACGTGGTGTGTGCGGTGCCACCGATTTGTGTATCTTTCGGTGATCATCCGAGCTGCAGCACTAGCATTCTCCAAATTTGTGGTATATGTCACAGTACTCAGGTACTGCATACTCACAGAATACTCAGATAAGCACTCAGAGGTGGCTCAGGATATCAACTCATTTCATTGCAGTGCCTCCAACCGTGAAGACAAAGTTTCGACACTAGCTACATGGCTACGAGGTCGAGTTCAGACGCTTTCTGGAGGAGAATTTTAGCGGCCGACTGCTCTGATCGTTAGTTTTCCGTGGTTACTCCAATTAACAGCAGGCGAATGTCGGATCAGTACCCTAACAAACCGGTCATGCACCCCACGCGCCATTTTCGTCTTCCTTGTCCCATCCTCACCCCCTTCAAACTTACATATGCACTGCACTACCACACATGTCGGGGGACCGATCGGGAGCTTAGAGCTAGACCCGGCAGGCCGGTGCCCCCCTGGGGGATATATCTGATTGGAGAAAACCGACGGAAGATCCGCGCCGGATCTCGCGAATCAGCATGGGAAGATATCCGCCACCCTCCAGTGATAAAACATGTACTACATTTACGGGAATAATCAACGCTGTCGACGCTCGGAATTAGCGTCAGTATTTAGTGTACGAATACGGCGCCGCGACCTACTTTAATTGCTCGACAAATGTTCGATGATTTACAACTTCAAAAGCTCAGTGACCTAGCGATGAGGGTAGAGATGCTTGCCAGCAACAATGCTAGTAAAGAATCTGAAAAATATTTCCTAAAAAAATAGTGTTTTCCGACCTTGGTTTAAGCTTTTACACAATCATTTTATATTATTATTATTCGTCATCATACCATAAAGACTATAGTGTTTTGATGCGGGTAAGTCTAGTCATTCTGCGTTCAATGATCAAATCGTTTTTGTGGTATGCTGAAGAGTTGTAGTTAAATTCTATTTTTCATTTTTCACTTTATTTTTCAGGACTCAACGTTTTATTCATTATTTAAGATTCTGCAACATCAGTAATTAATGATGTATCGTTGAAGCTCAGGGATTTCCAAGAAAACAATCGTAGTTAATGCAGGCGTCATATTCATTGGTCTGATACTTTTCACGACCGCGAATGAACTAAATCGTCAGTTGCGACCCCAGACATTTGACGCGGAAGTTGGGTGACTTCAGAATACGTCGCGGACGACAGTTCAGCGCGTTTGAGCATCGCACTTATGTGTACATGATAAGCATTGTTGGCCTCAAGGTCACTCTTCCACCTTTCGTACTAGTTGTTACGCTATGGTTTCCTACAGCCCCACAGCAGTCTCGGCGAAGTCAAGTTTGCAAGCTTAAGGCGCCATTGCGGATGATGCTTTCGTAAATGTGGAATAGCACAGTATTCTACAAATAATATGTAACTTTTCTGAGAGGTATATCAAGGTGATAAGCAGAAGAAGATACCATTTCAAGCGCATACATTCTAATTGATGGGTCTTTGCTTCCCTTAACATCCACTCTCACGTTGCTGGCGCGGTGATCACAGGCCTTTTGGAATTCAGGTGCAGTTTGCACCGCAAATTGCTGGAGGAACCTAGTGGCAAACGTAGTGCATGTTTTACAGTTTGTGAACTTAATTGAAATAAATTACCCATCGGAATAAAGTTAAATGCCCAAATGAAGATAAAAAAGCAATTACTTTTTCTATAATAGTTTGCTTCGCCAACGTTTGTACTAGGATCTTGATGGCGTATGATATATTGTTGAAAAATGTTATGGACATCGGCCAAAAAGGTTAATTTTAAAAACTATAAACATTCAAAATATTCAAGAGGTTAGCGTAGAAAATATATTAATGTATTCTGGGTTTAAATTATCGATTGTATCCTTTCTTTAGTCTGTTTAAATAGACAAAAAGTAATTAAAATGTTAATTCTTTATTTCACCAAAACAGCTGCTATCTGGCCTCTAAAATATTATGAAAAAATGAGAAATGGTACAAATAAAAATGTATGCTATTTTAAAGTAACTGTTAACATATTCTATCAATATCTATATCAGTATCTATATCATAAAAACGGCACAGACTAGTTAGTAATCAAGTTTTTTAGAAAAATCATAAATGTTTTTTGTTCATAATTGGTATGTTAGTGTCCTGACTTAAACTGTCGTAACTGAATGCATGCGCAGGGGGATGAGGATTTAAGTAAGAAGACTTAACTGCATGGGCAAAAGCTAAAAAGCACATTCCGCAGACTATATATTTTTGTTCATATTTTTGTTTTGTATTAGGACGCAGCCTGATTGGTTGCTATGCCTCGACTATAGTTCCCAGCTATAGCTGCAGACTGCAGGATACTAGACTGCATACTAGGCTGCAAAGAAAGGCGTATGTAATTTGAACAAAAATCACTCTACAAGTCATATCAAATATTATCTTCAAATTCCAATTTGTGTTTTCAAAGCCATCGTGTATTCAAATTCCTTTCTACTGGCTTAGGTGGCTCATGTAATAAATTCGTGTTACTGCAGTACCTCTGACTAGGAGGTCCTAGGGTTCTAGTCCCGATGGTGGAAGGTTTCCAAAAGGTCGAAATTAACCGCGCCGCTTCTTGAAGACTTCTAACGGCCGGCTGCTCTGATCGGTAGTTTTCCGTGGTTTCTCCCATCAACACTAGGTGAATGCCGGAGCAGTACCTTAACAAACGCGACCGCGCGCGATGTTTCCTTCCTCTTTCTTGTCTTATCCTCGCCCCTTTCTCACACTTAAATGCAATATACTATCAAACACGCAGGGAATTTAGAGCATGTCCCGGCGGGGGCGGTGCACCGCTGAGAGAGGATGTCTCTTTGCGGGAGAAAACCCGCGAGCCGACGTATAGGTCGGCGCCGCATCTCGTCATCCAACGGGGAAGATCACTGCCACTTCCCGCGATAAAAAATGAACTATACTTACGGAACTAATTGCCTTAGCTGTGGACGTGACGGAATCACTAATCATCAATCAATAAAAATGCTTTCTAGAATTTTTTGTATCTGTGTGATAAACTTCAGTTTTTAGTTCTTATATTTTTTGGTAAAATAGTGTTTGTGATAGGAAGCACTTAGTACCCATTTACATTATATTTTATGTTTACACATGGTTAAGCAGCAGAGTGAGTCTGATGACCGAGCCTCGCCATTTAAATAAAAGCCACTATTATTAAAATAGCAGTCTGTAGGATGTCAAGGGTAACGCATTAGCTTCCTGTGGTGTTATCCCGGGTTCGATTCCCGGGCGAGGCAAAAATAGAGCTTTCCTTTGAAGTCGTGTCAGTTTCTGTAGCTGTGTGACGAAGAAAAGCTCAGGCAAGAGGAGTTTGCTAGTTATGGTGAAGGGGAAACGTCATGTTCATCACATGTATCTCTTGCCTCCCAAGCATGGGAATTAAATTAGGTCCAGGCATGGGGAACACCGTTAGCTGGCCGGAAAAGTCTGACTATAGACCCAAAATACCAAATTCATACATTAAAATTGCAGTCAAATTGCAGTCACTAGTTTGCCGTCTCAAAGGATGCGGCTGATTCCAGGTTCCAATACTAAGGGCTGCGCATTTGAAGTCCGCTCTTTCATCTGATGATTATACAAAGTAGAAAACATCTGCAATCTATCCTCTTCCCCCATATATCTCACAGGTACCGCCTTTTTTTATTAATTGTCTTGGAAAGGTAGTGTTGCTTGGGCTGTTAAATGGTCGCTTAATTTCTGTGGTCCTGTATGACTGGTGCCCAAAGAACAACATAATTTTCTACTTTAAACTTTCAGTGTAAAATTTACGAACAGTCTTCTGTATTTTGTATTCGTTGAAAACATTTTTTGACGGAGCATATGATGAGAAAAGCATTTTTCTGAGTTGAGTAATAAACGAACGAGGTTACAGAGCTCGCATTATGCGCTGATCACTCGTTCATAATCAAGAGTAGAGTAAAACACTGTTAGTCCCTTAAGCGCTTTTTCGTTTACTGATAACTAATGCAAGTGCTAAAACCTTACGTACATTTTGTGCATAACGGCCAGTCAGCAGATATTTAATCTCTCTGACACACGCGTACTTCCGGTTTACGTGCAGATACATAAATAGGGTGCGGAGAACAGGGGACTAGTCTCTTCCGTTCTGTTTGAAGCGTGCAGTGATCCAGTATTGGAAGGTGCCACGAGTTGATCGAGGAGAAATCAATGTGATTTAGTTAGATTATCATCATGTGATTGGAACTGTCATCTCAATGAAATGAAAAGAAGTTATTCAATTATATTCTTATTTATCAAGACACGTTTTTTTTCATGATGTTACAGTTATTGAAACTTGTAAATTCGTTACGTTACATGCTAAAACAAAGGAATAACAAGTGATGCCATAGAATGGTGCACACGTTTCCGTACTAGTTAAATTCCTAATATCTTTAGTCCAAGTTATATTTTCCGTTTTGCACGCACCCTTTTCCCAGCAGCGATCTATTAGCGCTTATTTTCCCCACACATTTTCTCAATTTTTCTGACCCCTAATAGAATAATTTAAATTTGACTCTAATGATGTTATAGAAGAGTAGAACACGAAGCTATACCCAAATTTATACATATTTGGAGTCGTTTTTGAGAAAGCAGTCTGAGCGTTTCTGAAAATGCGCAATTTTGAGCTCAATTTCATAGATAATTTTTGATTTTTCGCAAAACTTTATAATAAATCGTTTAAAGCAAATGTAATCATAAATGAAACAATGAATGAAAACGCCTGTAATGTAAAAGTCAAAGAACAACGACGTGAACGCTATTTCAAAACAAACACTTGTGAAATTTTGGAAAATAAAAATAAAATGAATATAAAATAAATTTTAGAAGATTTGATGTTAAGAGTAAAAAATATATCTTTGCCATCTTTGTAAGTGTATTTCTCTGTATGCTTACAATATTTAAAAAAAATCGAGTCATTTTTCAGAAAACGTTGAAATAATGTCCTGGGCATCAGCTGAAGTAATTACTTGATCACTAGTTCCTCTGTCGAAGAGTCGCCGTTTTGCCGAGCATCATGTAACCTTCTCTAAACTGCATGTATTAGTCTGTACTACGTTTACGAGAAAGTAACTATTGGTGTTACAGAATGGCTTCCTTCCTTGAAGGTACCAACCGTGCAGATTTAAAAATGGAGCCAGAGAGTGGTGGTGTTGTGGTTGCATGCGTCCTTGATACCATGTGTTGGATGTGTAATACTCTTCAATATTCAACCATTAGGTAGGTAGTAAGGAGAGTTTTCATAATATAATCTAGCATAAATTAATTTCATTTTAATTACAGCCTCTCTTTCTCATGTATATCTCAGTATACCATTTTTTTGTTTTTTCATGTACGAAATATTACATCGAACTTGGTAACGTATTACCAAGTAAAAACACAGGTAATTTATCAAATTTCTATGTTAGTTACCAATTAACTTTCATAGTAACAGTATAATTATGAGTCCCATAGCCTTGAGGGGGGAATAATAAAGTTCCGAAACGTTGGAAAACTAGGAGTTTAATTAAGTGACTATTACTTGAATTACTCCACATATACGTACGTAAATGAGAAAGTAAAAACAATTGTGTAGAAGATATTCCACCTTTTTATCGCTTTCGAAGTTCAAAGAACTTCAACGGAAAACTTGTCCTTGAACGTTTAACAGAAATGCTCTCTTTGCGATTCTTTGATACCTAAAAATATTTTTACTTTTCGCAAACTACTTACGTAGTAGTTATTGAGGATGTAATGCTGCGGTAAATAAAGAAGATTTTTCGACAACAAAAGTCGTATTGTTGGTCCCTGATACTATACTAGTGGATACATTTTGTTCCGATATGTAGTAAATTACTTCCTCTGTCATGTTTTGTTGTCAGAATCCACGTTTTGTGTGTCTACGATACGAAAAAAATGGTTAAAGGCAAAACGTCTGACTGTCCGTCCGTCCGTGAATAAAGCTACCCGCTAAACCGTAGGCAAGGATTTTCACCAAAATTGGCGATTCCAATCGATGTACCTTTTGTCGCGGTCTCTTGAATTGAAAACGGATACTTTGATATTTGGAGGTACTTTACATGAAATCTCGACAACATTTATGAAATTTCTCAAAAATAGCTCCAAATGTTTTGTTCATTTTTTTCGTAAAGAACAAAAAACGACTATGAAATAGTCGCACATCTCTTTTTCGTTGAATTATCTGAATTTACGGAAATTACAAAAGCTCAATTTTTCTTCGCCGCCTTACTTTAACTGCAATATTCCAAACAGATTTTTTCTCGAAATGAAATTCGTTCTCTGCACTTAGTCCTTTATTTAATGCAATGAACATTGTGTTGATAATATTAGTATTCTTCACGTAATTTTCAATGAAATATGGGTAATGTTAAAACTAAAATTTTCTAAAAACGGTTAAATATTTTCCATTGGGCTGCTTATAATGATAGTGCTAAATGTATTGAAAATTATATTTTAATGTATTCTCTTGATTTTCAAAAATTACACAAAATATTTTTTTTAAATATCTCTCTCGTCGTTAATATTTGCATTATGGACATTCTTTGTTCGTTATTGGACTTGTGAGTACAAGTACTTAAAGATGAGTTTTTTAGTTTTCTGTAAAAATGAGGTCAAATTTACGCATTTTTAGAACCGTCCCAACGGCATTTTCTCGAAATGACATCAATGAAAATTTGCATATAGGTTCAGGTTTTTCGCTTCTATCATGTTTTAATTCTACTGTTAGGTGACCGAAAAACTGAGTAAATGTGGAAAAAAAAGTATTTTAGGCGTCGATAAGAAACAGGTAGGAAGAGGTTATGCCCAAACCCGAAAAGCTAGCTAGGCTAAAAAGATTAGGAAACTAACTAGTACAAGGAAGTATGTGCCATTTGTACCACTAGTTCCATAGAAAATATTTCGTCTTACATTCTGTATCATCTTAAGGTCTAAACGTTCAATTCATTAATTTCAATTTGATCACAAGGAGTAAAATCGACTTATTTTTCTTATTCTTTTATGTATAGAGAAATTAGATGTTTCAATAAACGTATTGTAGTGGATTAATTTTAATAGAAAAAGTGTATCATATTCTTAAGCGGGGAAAATTTAATTATGAGGAGTCGTGTTTAACGCAAGGTAGCGTATAATTAACATTTCAACTACAAATGTTTTATAAATACAAGTAATGTCAGTAAAACCAAATCGATTTTTTCTATGAGTTCTTTCTTTGAACCCTTGCTAACACATGTTACAAAGATAGCAGACAGCACAGGAAGAATACTCCTCTCTGACGTATAAAGTTACGACAATGGTAAAAATATATGAAAATAAAATGAAAAAAAAACAAATATTATTTAAATTTAAAAAAAATTCGTACATGAAAGTATCCATAAATGTGGCATTTGCAATATGAATAAACAGTGTATTATGTCTTAGAACACTGCATTTTAACGACAACGTTTGAGCGACTTAGCAAACCTTCAATTTTCTACAATATCAACGTCCTTATCACCGTTCAACGGACTTTTCAACACTGACCAATTTTTGTTAAAAGACCTAAATAAACAAGGCATAAAATAATACAAAGGCCAACAAATTGAACAAGTGTGTTGGAGTTTACATTGACCTTGGATATTACAAACACAGTTACTAAAAAGGAATTGGGGTAAAAAAACCTAATTACAGTTTTCTGTAATTTAATAATTTTAATATTTATCTCTCAATACCCTAGTATTCCGGTCTTGCTACTTACACTAACCGTAGGAAAACTTACGTACGTCAAATATATCAAGGTTTATAATTTCCACAGAATATGTATCTGTTCCAACTGCAAGGTACATTTTGTACGTCCATTATTGGTGGAGCATTATTTAAAACAAAACACACACACGCATTATTCTTTTTTGTCAGTGTAGTATTCATGATTTAATGTCTAGAAGTGCTTTGTAAACAAGAATATATGAATACATTTATTAATATTAGGCAATACATATGGTAGCAGATGTTTGTTTAAAGATGTTCATAAATTCTTCTGTATGTATGTGGAGTGCTACTGAATCTCGATTTCTTAGTTTGAAGGGCAAAAGGAAAATTAGTTATCGAATATCTGGACATATGGAGGTTTCCATTGCGCAAAATTGTGGGCACTGGGAAATGAAATATATTCCTGATAGCAAGCGATTCTAATCATCCAACATACAGTTATCAAGGTTCTACAGTACAATCTTCCCCTGTGCTGGGGGTTTTCCTTGGATGTGTCATTCGCTCTGGTTTCCGTAACTTAGCTGAAATGAAGTCCCTCTGTGGAAAGAATAACAGAGGTCGATAGCGTAGAAAGTGGCATAGAAAGGTTTGTAATGGCTTGAAGGCCTTCGTGTGGTGATGAAGTATTCGTATTACATAGTAGTATTTTTTAGTGTTAGTAATACTAGTCTCCCCACACACCAGGAATGTATTTAATGTTATATTGAAGCTAGTGGTCCGTTTCTCTTTAAGAAACCTACCCCCTTTCGCGGAAACCAGAAGCGACGAGTCACAGGGCAGCTCGTCCAGGGGTGCGAGATATCGTGGGGTGGGAGCGACGCCGAGTCGGCCGAGTTTTGGCGTGGGCGGAGACGAGGGCGGAATGGAAGGGGGAAATGAGGGCGAGGGCGCGAGCGACGACGCGGGCGGGTGGAGGCGAGGGCAGTGGTGACAATGAAGGTGTGGGTGGGGGTGGGGGCGATGGCGGGAGGTAAGGGGGAGGTGACAGCAATGGGGGGACGGGGGAGAGGGCGGGGGCGGGGACGAGGGCGGGGGGCGAGGGCGGGGGCGAGGGCGAGGGCGGGGGCGAGGGCGGGGGCGAGGGCGGGGGCGAGGGCGGGGGCGAGGGCGGGGGCGAGGGCGGGGGCCAGGGCGAGGGCGAGGGCGGGGACGGGGACGAGGGCGGGGGCGGGGGCGAGGGCGGGGGCGAGGGCGAGGACGGGGCAAGAACGAGGGTGGAGGCGAGGGCAGGGGCGATGGCAAGGGCAGGGGCGAGAGCGTGGGCGTGAGCTGGGGCTGGGGCGAGGACTGGGCTCGGGCCCTTGAGTGCCGGGCGGGCGGGCATGGGTTGGCGCGCCGGCAGCGACGGCGGCGGCAGCGCCGTGTGCGCGCGCAGGCAAGCGGCGCGGCGGCGGCGGTGGCGGCGGCGGCGGCGGCGGCGGCGGCGATGGCGATGGTGGCGGCGGCGGCGGCGGCGGCGGCGGGGCGTGCGCGCCCGCCCGCTCCCGCGCCCGCTTCAGTGCGCGCTAGGAGCTCGTCCGCGGCGCGTGCACAAAGTTCTCTCACGCGGCGACGGCCCTCTGAGGAGCTGCTTCTCCGCGGGAGAGGCGCGTTGGAAAGGCCGTCCTCTGGCCGTGCGTCGGCATCTCGATCCTCTGGCGGACGAGCAAGGTTACAGAGTCTAGTGCTGACTTGGGTTGTGAACTGCAGTGATCCAGCGAATTGTGATTGTGTTGAGTCTGTGACAGTTACCAGAACATCTGACAGGGCTTGCGAAAGAATTCGCGTGACATTGTTGTCGGTGTTGTGTCAACTATTAACTGTAACGTTCAAATTCTAGAAGACAGAATCTGATGGGCGTGCTAGAGTGAACGGTCATCCCGATTCCGAGACCTGTCAGAGCGAAACGCCGGTCTTGTGCAAGCCGCTGGCGTCCTGTGTCCCTGGGAGCGCGTGATCGCTGCCCGTGCGTTCTCCGCCCTCGCCGCGCCTTATCTTGAGTGGAGGAGGGCTGCAGGCCGGGCCCGCGTTATCAGCGCCGCAGGCACCGCCGACAGCGCCCGCGAGCAAGCGGGTGGAGGAAGCGGCTGGGACCGCGTGCCGGAGCCACCAGGTGGCGGGCGGGCGAGCGGGCGGGCGGCTGCAGGAAGCGCGGGCGATGCGCGCAGCCCGACCGCATTGAGGAGTTGAGCAGCCGAGCGCGACTGGAGATGGTAGCCCCGTGCGCGGAGACGGTGCCGGCGGTGGCTCCGGTGCCCGACGTGGTGGAGAGGTAGGTTGCGAGCGCTCGCACGGCCCCGGACGCGCGCTGCGTAACGTTTCGCAACGCCCCGCCCCCCTCCCTCCCTCGGCTACCCGCCCGCCGCCGGG
The DNA here is from genome assembly GCA_038098605.1 of Gryllus longicercus. Lineage (NCBI taxonomy): Eukaryota > Metazoa > Arthropoda > Insecta > Orthoptera > Gryllidae > Gryllus > Gryllus longicercus. Next base: position 2,322,377 of record JAZDUA010000143.1, on the reverse strand, counting down.
CGCTGGCTCCCCTCGCGCGGAATGTGATTTTCCAGTGATCGCCCCCGGTGTTTCCGCGGCGCGTCACGTGCTGTTCGCAGCGGGAGTTCGCGAGTTTTGTTTCCGGGAGATGTTAGATACGGACGGAACAATGTTAGTGTTCGTCGATTTCGGATATTTGTGTGGCAGGTTATTACGCTCGCTTGCGTAGTAATGAGCGTTTCCCAGTGGTTGAGTGATGTCATGCGAGACCAATATCGATTCTAAAATAACACGAAAACCGATGCGGCATTGCGCTTATCAAACTTGTGTGAACAATCTCTATTCGTCTACTATTAGTCTACATAGACATTATTCGAAAACACAATTTTTTCGAACGATATTTTTGTTCTGAAGTTGTGATGAAACAGAACGGAATGCTTAAAATTCCAACGCCTTTGGAATTCTGTATTTATTTTTGAAACTAAATTTTCTTCTTTTTCCGGAAAGAGCCAGGGACGGTTCTCCTCTGTCCAATTGGACATAAAATGCCTACCCTATAGAAGACTCGCGTAAGCTCGACCTAAGCGTTGATACATCGGCAGCTCCCGTCCTGTCATTGAAGGCGCGCGCGCTCCCGTTCATTCACGAGCAATCCCCTTCTGCGTCTGAATGGGCGGGCGAGTGCGGCTCCGCCATCGCCACCACCTGTTGGCGGTGCAGATGCGGAAGGCAGCGTGCCCCCCCCTCCCCCCTCGCCGCATGCAGTCCCAAAAGCTCCGCTCCGCCGCGCGCCGGCTCGGCCCGGCCCAGACCGGCCTAGCCCCAGCCACAGCCACAGCCACAGCCACAGCCACAGCCCCTGCGTCGCGTCACGACGCTCGCGCCGCGCGGCGCCGCCCACGGCGAAAGGGTGACGCAACCGCGTGCTTCGGAAGGATGGATGGGCGACACTCGGTTCCGGAGACGCCTTATTTTAACCGGCCATGCTAGTACGACCACTTTGAAGTAGTTTCACGTCCTACGGTTAACTCCGACAGACGGCGCTGTAATAACAGTACTGTAGATATGATCAATACAATTCGTAAAATTACTTTTTATTGGCAATTTATCCAGTTCTATTTCTGTTCAATTTTATTTTTAAAGTATTTGCCCGTTACTAATTTCTGTGTGAAATGTCAAGTTCAATTACAAATGTCTTCAATATTACAAAACACTTCCGACAATACATGTAAATATATAATTTAAGTAATATATTGGGTTAGGTCAGATTCCCCCCTCTTCTCTTCCTTTCTCTTACGCAATACTCCGGTGCTCGTCACATCCATCGCCAATTTCCTGGCATGTTTGTGCGTTACGTCAATTATTTTGTTATAGCAATCTAGCCGCACTCAACAACAATAATAATTTATTATTACTATTATTATTAACAATTTAATACGACAATTTTCTTCATTATCAAATAATTTAAGTAATATAATACGTAGATATTTGTCAATACTAATTTTATTTTTCGAAAGTATATTATGGTCATTACTTTGCGCAGTGGCAATGTCATAACCAATGTAATATATTGGCTATTTTTACGTAACATAATCAATATAAATCTTGCGTTTAACGATTTGAACATTTGAATCTACGCTTCATATTCTAATACTGCCTTAAACTAAAATTGGAAAATTTTCGAACCGCTTCACCTCCACGCAGTGTTTTGATAATGATAATAATAAAAAATGAACAAAATTTGTGGCAATTGAAATACATTTCGTTTTACGGATTGATTCTATAATGTTCATTTCGTTATTGGAAATTCTATCGTTAAAATAACTGTTAATGATTTGTTACGTATATTGTCAAATGAAGATACTGTTTCGTATTATAGAAACCGTACCTTCCAGTGACGTAATATCGCTGAAGAATGTATGCGCTCTTGCGCTTTGTAAGTGGTTATTCCAGTTGGGTTAGGTCAGATTCCCCCCTCTTCTCTTCCTTTCTCTTACGCAATACTCCGGTGCTCGTCACATCCATGGCCAATTTCCTGGCATGTTTGTGCATTACGTCAATTATTTTGTTATAGCAATCTAGCCGCACTCAACAACAATAATAATTTATTATTACTATTATTATTAACAATTTAATGCGACAATTTTCTTCATTATCAAATAATTTCATGACATTTTTTTCCAAGTTGTTATAAGTCATAAAAGCATGCATACGTATTTCGAAAAGATAACTTGTATTCATTTTTGCTAGACTTAATGTACTAAGCTACTACGATATTTTTATGTAGTAGTTTGATACTTCTTGAAATTGGATTGACTATTTTTCGTGGAAAGTCCTGTAAGATTCTTTGCAATTGAGTCTCATATGTCTTCATATTTTGATGAAAATGTGTTTGAAGAGATCCCGACATAAAAAGAGCTTGTTTTTGAAAGATTGAATAAAACTTGATGTACTTCGCATCAGTGTTACAGAATGTTCTTTAATTTTATCTAGCATTTTACTGATATTTATCGTGGTTTCTTTTCGTTGTAATTGGATTTTCTTCGTGACTAGGTGATTGTGTGAAGGCAATTTGCTGTTTATAATTAAAGTGTAATAATGAATTATGGGTGCGTTTTCTTCCTGATCGTAAATGAAAGTGGTATGTAAAGCATAAAGTTAACTAATCAAGTAATACATCTTGTTGAACAAAACGTCGAAAGAAAACGCCCTAACATTTTAACGGAGTCGCAAATGAATCGTGTACGATACCTAGAAACAGTTTGCGTAACACGTTCTTTAATCACGTTTTTATCGAAATTTATTTGCCACAGAATTCATATTTCCTCTCAGTTGTAGGAAAGACAAGAAACAGCGTTTCATGAATAATGAATTGAAAGCCAGTGCGTAACAAATCATATTACAAAAAATGATCTTGTACACCCATCCCACTTATAACTAGGGGCTGGATTTTAATAAAATGTCATAATTTTTTTCACGATGCCTCTCAGTACAGAAATTCATTTTGTTATGACCAAGGGAAATGACTCATTTTGTCATTTTTTTTTCCATTTTTCGTCGATTTCGACTTAAGTCATTTTTAACCTTTTCTCGTCCATTTTTAATGCATTTTTTCGAGGATTTCGATTTTATCGTTTTAATGGTACATGCTTCAAATAATATTTACGAAATGCAACAAACGTTGTTCAGAGAATTCCTGAGTGGCCTATTCAATTTCTTCGCTCAGAAATTGTAATGCCAGCAGTTGTGGGTATGTGATCTAAGATTTCTGTGACGCCTTCAGCACCATAGAGGGTTAAACGATAACTAAAGACATATTTCCTAGACCAGTGCAAACTAAGTTTGCAAGATGAGTTCACTTGAATGAAAGAAAGAAACCTTGATTACATCATTAGCATATCCAACAGCTTGAGGTGTTCATATGAACTGGTTTTGATCAAAATGTTTACGTCATTTTCCTTTATTTTTAGGGCTTTTTAAAACATTTTAAGACCATTATATAGATCATTTTTGGTGATGTTTAGGTTATAAAAATCCGCCCCCTACTTGTAACTCGCAAACTCTGCTGATGAATTACAGATTTTGAGGAATCAACAAGGACCGATTAATATTATTTTATTTATTTTATTTAATAGGTAATTATTACAAACAAATTAGATTACTTGATCCTATGTGGCTAGGCCGAAGGCCTTTAAGCCATTACAATACCTACATCCTTTCGCGTTCTAATCTTTCGAATTCTGGTATTCACCCCAAATGGTCTCTCCATCGCATCAAAGCCGCGGAAAAGAGACCATAAGCTACTTCGGTCGGTATCGGTCTTCGGTTAGATTAGACCGATTAATATATTCAGAGACCCTAAGCGCAAACGAACTGAGAGTCCCGTAAGGATATCTAAGTACTGAACATACATATTCTAAAATGTTAAACGTTAAGAAAATTTAAGAGTCCAAAAATAAACTCTGACCCGTTTAACTAAAAATAATAATATTCACACATTCAGTACTGGACACACGTCAACGCGTGTGAGGGCGAGAGGTGGGGGAGTGTGTGTGAGGGGGCGAGAGGTGGGGGAGTGTGTGTGAGGGGGCGAGAGGTGGGGGAGTGTGTGTGAGCATCGGTGACTCGAGCAGTGGTCGGCGGCCGCGTTGCGCAGCCAAATGACCTGCAGCACCCGAGAAGAAACCGCGGAGCGGAGTTGGTAAGAGTGCAGAGGAAAGCGTCACACGTCCAGGGATGCGAGTTACTTCACGAAGTATGCTACATTATGCAATGTAAAACCTCTCACGATATGTATAGGGAAAGGGGGTCCGAAGAAAACTCCAGATAATCGAATTTTTTGTAGTTCAGATGTGAGAGTTGAGATGAATGAGAGTTCAGAATGAAACATACTATATACTATAATTTGCAAGGTTGCAATGATGGATGCATTAAGTAATTCACATCTATGGCGTTGTACACATTACATTTTTATTAGCAAAACACATTTCTCCCTTTATGACTCCAACTCCGAATAAAGGAAATTTCACTGCCCTGTATTCTCTCATATGTTTAAAGATAATTGTATATGTAAGAAACTTATGCAGAACCTAGAGACCTCGACTTCTAACCATAACCAAGCCATCATTGAAACCATTTACACATTGCTTTCTTAGTTTTATTATGACCATTCAAGATAAAGGCAGAATCTGATACCTTTGTGTTTTTTGATTTGAGGACGTGTTAATTCAATGAAAATATTTAAATATTTCTCGTGTATAATTTTGCAATAGATTCAATATTCCTGAAGGCGCTGTTGCATTGCTTTTTTTGGTTTTTATTTTGCGGTTCACTTAAACTTTTGATAGGCATACTGTGTTTTAAACAATTTTAACGTAGTTAATCTTTGTATTCTTAAGATTCACACGATTAATGTAATCATTATATTACAATCGTATTATACTCCCGGAATACATAAAACTATAACAATAAAAAGTCTATTATTAGTCTGTTCAATTCGAGTTTAGTCTGTCCTTATAATGCTCTCTCTCACTAGTCAAGAGCGGTTCCGTGGGAGCCTAGCCCCTTCCTATTCAAAATGTATAAAGAATTATAAATTAATTTAAAGATGAATATCCTTCAAAATATTTGAGTTGATTTTAATGATATAACAAAAAACTTATTTTTAAACGTAGTTATTTTAAACATTGGTACAGTGCTTATATTCAAACTAATTCTAGTAGGCAGTGTGTTAATATTAAAACATTTACGTTTATAAATTAACTATACAAATTGAAAGAAAAGTATAGTTCAAGAAGTTGTTGCCCCCCTAAAGGATCTCAGAAGCCCCGTCGTCACGTGTAGAATGGGCCAATGCAAGGGTCCGCGTGTGAAGAGAGCTGAAAACGTAGCTTTAAATGTGCGCATGGCCGCGAGCGCAGCGCTCGGGTGACGGGCGCGGGCGCGGGCGCTGCGTGGGCGAGAGGAGTACCGAGCCGTGTGGCACCGCCGCGCCGCGCCGCGCGTGGGCTGGGAATGAGTGGGACGCACACCTTCTGTCGCTTCTCGTCGCCCCGCTCGGCCCCGCCCCGCCCCGCTCGGCCCCGCCCCGCCCCGCTCGGCCCCGCTCGGCCCCGCTCGGCCCCGCTCGGCCCCGCTCGGCCCCGCTCGGCCCCGCTCGGCCCCGCTCGGCCCCGCTCGGCCCCGCTCGGCCCCGCTCGGCCCCGCTCGGCCCCGCTCGGCCCCGCTCGGCCCCGCTCGGCCCCGCTCGGCCCCGCTCGGCCCCGCTCGGCCCCGCTCGGCCCCGCTCGGCCCCGCTCGGCCCCGCTCGGCCCCGCTCGGCCCCGCTCGGCCCCGCTCGGCCCCGCTCGGCCCCGCTCGGCCCCGCTCGGCCCCGCTCGGCCCCGCTCGGCCCCGCTCGGCCCCGCTCGGCCCCGCTCGGCCCCGCTCGGCCCCGCTCGGCCCCGCTCGGCCCCGCTCGGCCCCGCTCGGCCCCGCTCGGCCCCGCTCGGCCCCGCTCGGCCCCGCTCGGCCCCGCTCGGCCCCGCTCGGCCCCGCTCGGCCCCGCTCGGCCCCGCCCCTCCCCACTGCTGCCACCAGTGGATCTGAGGCAGGAACAAAGGGACAGCACATCAACGTTTTCGGGCCCTCTTTAACTTTTGAATTTTACTTACTCATGACTATTTGTTATAGAAAATGAGTGAATAAAACATACGAGAATTAAATTTTAACTTTGATGAAAAAATTTACAAATGCAGATTATCTTACACAGTTAATTTTATGGTAGCCTCAAGGCTTAGAGAGCCTCTTCGTTGATTGTCGAATAGTAGTATGCGAAATTGACGAGTTAAAAAATAGAGAAAAAAATCAGGTATTGAAATCGGCAAGGAAATTAAATACTGTATTTCAGGATGGGAGTGGTGAGCGTTCAGGGGCGAGGGGGGTCGCGGCCTCTCTGGACCCCATCGTGCGCGCGGCTAAGACAACCACCCTCTCTCTGTCGCTACCGACAAGTACACCACATGCGTCAGGTAAAGGCGAACAGTCGCGAAAAAAAAACTTTGGTAGATGGTACGGAATGAATAATATATCAAAAGAATCTGCTGGGTATATTAGCCTCTGATCCAAAGGCAGGTAAAATGTTGCGTTGACTACGGAGTTTACGCAGCCCTCTTGTTGTTTAGATGATCAACTTTCGTGCTGGTGACTAAAGAAGATGAGACACAATTGTACTAAGAATTTGAATGAAATGTCTGAATTATTGTGGCTTATCTCTTTAAATGTTAGAATTACAGAAATAATGTCAAGGTTTATATTTGCAGTAAATTCAAGCCTATTCACTATTGTGGAAATTAAAGTCTTTCTAAACTGTAAGTGTGTGAGTATATTTACTATTATTCCATTATTTTCTTGTTTTATACTACCAATTAATACGTTTTCTCTTTTAAAGTAAAAACTTGAACTTTACTTAAACTTGTTTTTTATTAGTTTCACGTAGAAAAAGGTGGCAAGTGCCTGGCCACAAGTTATAAAATGCTGAAATGATGGAAGCTACATAAAAAATCGATGCTTCATAAAAGTAACTATTTAGTTGCTGCAGAGTGTATTTTCCAGCTATTGAATGGTGGCAATCCGACCATTTTTCTCAAATGAAAAACATTATCTTCCCTTCTCTTGTAAATTATGTTGGTATGGCGTCAGGAGAATAGACGCTCCATTCTCAACTCTTCCTTTACAATGTTATTCAGTCTGCTTTGCTACGACGCAACAAAATGATCAATCGACTCCAAATATTTCACTGCTCATACCAAATTCGTCATTAGCGTCACTCCCTCTCATTTGTCACCGTTGTCATCATTATGTGTATTCTGTCTGTCTCCGTCGCTGTCACTGTCGCTGTTCGTCCGTCGCGCCGTCTCGCTGTGCCTGGAGAGAATCCGCCGGGTGATGTCAGTGCCGCGCCCATCGCTCTCCGCGCAGCCTTCGCCCTCCCCCGCCGTGCGCGTCATCACCCCCACCCCTCCCCTCTCCTCGCCACGGCCGCTGTCCTGCCCACACTGGCCTGCTCCACCTCCCTCGCCCCGCCGCGCCGTCACCCTCCCATCCCCCAGCTTGCCTCTCCTCCACTGTCGCCTCTCCTCCACTGTCGCCTCTCCTCCATTCTCGTTCCGCCCCGTGCCTCCTCCTCATCCAACGCTCACGCCCCATCGCTGGCTTACCCTATCCTCTCTGCCCGACCTGCTCCCTCCACCACCCTCGCCCCTAACGCCATCCCCCCTTCTTCTCTTTCCCACCTCCACCCTCATCCTCAATACCATCCTTCCCATCTCAATCATCACTACCATCGCCCCCGTCGTCTTCCTCCCCTCCTCTAGTCTCTTCTCGTCACTGTCCACCCCATCCTCCCTTCCCACCGTGTTCCATTCCCCACCCTCGCCCCCTTTGCCACCTTAACCCCTTGCAATCTTACCTCTTGCCACCTTAACCCCTTGCCACCTTAACCCCTTGCCACCTCGCTTCCACCCCATCCCCCACTCGGGCCCCTTTGCGGTCCTAAACTATCCCCTTTGCCCGCCCTGCCCCCACCTCCACCCTCACCCCAAAGCCATCCTTTTCGCCATCTCCTCCACCCACATCGCCCCGTCACCGTCCTTCCCCATCGTTCTAAATCTTCGCGTCGACCGCAACCCACGCCTCGGCTCGCGGGCGACATTCCACAGGTGTTTCGTTCAAAGCGGGGTCTTCATCTGCCAGCTCGACTTTTTGCGTGCTCGGCGGACGTAACCGCCCCCGCCTGCCCCACTCCTCCGCTCTCCTCTCCACCTCCCCACCCCCACCCCCGCCCCCGCCCGCCCCACCAGACTCTGCGCCGTCTGCAACGGATCGCGGCGACCGTCCAGCTGTCAGCGCTCTCTAAAGTGCCCCCGTTGTTTTGCAGCAGTTTGGGGAAACCGCTATTAACACATGTACTCAAGGAGGCGTGTGTTCGGTTTCGCTCTTGCGCCGCTGCCAAGAACAAGAAAGCTACACTTTCCTAAACTTGTTTCTTTTTTTTGCGTTGTTTATTTCAAGACCTGTGTCGTTCACATCAACCGAGAGACTGGAGATTTATTCAACTCTTATGATTTAATGTTTGTTTCCTTGAAACAACACGCAAGTGCTAGACAGTACATAAAACACGGCTCACATTCGAAATTTTGCTCTGACATAGTTTAATATGTTTCTTTCACAATTCTATGTTTGTTTAAATACAATATTTTATGTTCTGATTAAAACCATAGTAACCAATACTAACCTTCACATTACTCCAAAGAATAAAATTATTTGTAAGGCAATATGAGCTCGAGCATAAAAAACGTGTTTCTGTCGTATTGGTTGAAAAAGCAACGATTCTCGATGTGACATTGATTTGAAGAAATAACGTAAAGTTCAAAATGAGTGTAAAAAGTATCTATGGTACAAATATAGCTTGTTACTAAATAATGTGCAAATATCTAGATAGTGTAAATATTGTTGCAAATTATTGTATTTGATCATTTCATCAAATATAAAACAATTTTATAAAATGTCTCTAAGAAAGACATTATGTTTAGAAAACAATTACTTTTAAGGCACGTGTCATGTTCAAAGATAGCAATAAAAAAAGCTCCGTACTGATCTCATCAAAGTGTCTTTGTTTCGCCAAAGAATTTATGTAGATGAACAACTATTATAAAAGTAATGCAGTGATTAATTGAATTATAACAAACTTTAATCTATTACAATTTTGAAATAATGAGTTGTCATTGCTAACAAGAATGTTTGTTACAAATGCACCTTTCTATGTCTTAGACAACATCAGTTTTCTGCTGTATAGAAGCCACAAAACGAATATTGTTGGCAATAACAACTCGTATAATTATTTCATTGTAAATGCCAACGAAAACTCTTCACAATACAAATATTACAATTTTGTTTGAAATACGTGATGCGAAACTTATTATTGCGATTTACTCTTAAGCACTACTTATTATGTAGTGAACAAGGCGGAACTCGTTAGATTCACAAACCTAAAGCATTTAACTTAATGCTTATAAACTTAAAGATGTCGACAGGCAGTAATATTGCCGAACAGTTTGTTGTCAGACTTAAAAAGGTTTAAGAATTTAGGTGCTCCTAAGTCGAACACTGAAGTTATGTTAATTCTGACACAAATAGCTTTGAAGTGAAAGACGAGAAAGAATGGCTTACATAAAATGGTAGTGTTGTTGAAAAATTCAGACAGATACATTCCTAAGATATAACGAGAAGTTCTTTAAAATGGATTCAACTGAGCAGTGTTGTTCTACCTATTAATATTCTGTAACTATTTTGAAAGAAAAGTAATTTTATGTTTTCTTTAATGAATGATTCCCCTTGAAATGAAATTCAACTTGAATTTCCCATTCCTGTTTAATTGCATCTAAAACGGGTTTGAGGAGCACTTACTGAGCTCGGCCAACAAATTGAATATAATTCTGCCTCGTACTGTGATTGAGCAAGCGGTTTGCGTGTTATGAGCAGGATTTGCATTTAAAGCCACCTATCTATTGTCAAATTACAAAACGGAGCAAAAATGAAGGTTAGAAGCACAAATGGTGTGCTTGGGGCAGGAAATTGCGACATTTGTGACACGAAGCACATCGAACTAAACCTGTATGATATCTACGTCGATCTAACCTTGGTGAATTTACATTATGAAACTCCATGTACCTCATTACGTAAATTTTAAATGCTTTTGGAGAATTCTATGGAACACTTGGATTTTACCAGGAAGATGTGTTCATGCTCCACATGCTTGCATTCATTTACATATATAGTTTCAAAACGCAATGTAGAATAACCAATTATTTATAATTCTACAACACCTGCATTGTATCATTACGTTATCTCAGACAATAATATCCTCATAAAATTGTGTTAAAATTGGAAAGAATCATCAGAAAACTCCAGGCCTTTCACAATTCCAAAATTTTAAAATATCACATTTTCTCATACTAGGTCATATTATTAATATCATGTTATCTATAGTGATTTCAAGAGGAATGTTCAACTTTTTGCAGGAAATGTTGCTCAATAATTTCTTGCGGAACAATACTACCCGAATGTACTGTCAACAATATCAATATCTATACAGACGTCACAAATGCCACTAGTACCATATGTAGACATGTGGTTTTGAAATGCCAACCAGTATCTTATTACAAAACAACAACAACAACAACAACAACAACAACAACAACTTGTGAATAGAGACGGAACGGAGGGCCTAGTGAATCCAGAAGGGGGTTCGGAGGTTGTTGCCTTTCAGTTGTGGAAAGAAGGAAATGCGTGAATGAAACCGTTAATATGCACAAAACCGAACTTAAATTGTTAATGCAAAATTTTCTGAAATTGTCTGAGTAACACACTTGTCATATTAATTTCCAAGAGTCCTAACAGTCGTTTTATTTATAGCAACAGTCATGACGCTCCGTATATTTCCGTCAGGGAGATTAAAGTCCCTTGTAGAATTAGAAAGTAAATTCCAAAACTATTCTGTCAAACGGTTCATTTCAGAAAGGATATTGATCTCCACTCTGCATCAACTGCGGGATACCTCGCACATTTCCCTTCTTGTTCAGATTCGTTCCAAAATACTCTTCAACACAACGAGGTTAATGCTGCTATAATCGAACAATATTTACAATCACAAATAATTGCATCTTTATGTGGGGTAGTTGGTAGACGCAGCGACCATATACAGGGAGCGTGGACTGGCTAAAATAGCTCAGAACAACTGTTGTCACTGCAGAATCTCTGACCGGGAGGTCTTAGCTTAAGTCCCGACGGTGGCGGATTTTCAACAATAGATAGATAGGTCGAATTCGGCCGCTGTCTGTGCGATCATTCTGCGCGCGACTGCTCTGATGGGCAGTCTCCGTGGTTTCTCCTATTAGGCGAATGCTGGAGCAGTACCTGAACAAACGGGTCATGAATCACCGGATCACTACAGAACATGTCGGCCTACGTGTCACTAATTGAACTGGCGAAGATATCTGGAGATGGGGGGGGGAGGTTTAGGTCGGCGCCGGATTGAGATTTGGAAGGTTAGGACCACTTGTACCTCAGAGAACACATCCATACACTACACTTAAGGGACGAATGTCCATAGCTGTTGTCGCGGCTGGTAACAAAATCATCCATCAGTTGTCGTGGATTCGACTTTCGCATAACCTGAAATTAATTGCAGGTTATGCAGTTTTGCGTTCGCTTATGGCAAGATAGCCTTTTCACAACCCCATGTATATCATCCTCTGGGGCAAAGCATCAATTATCCATTCTCATGCCCGGTTTAATAGGGCTAAGATAAGCCTAAGAGCTATCTCGTGCACCCGATCCGGGATTGGCGCTTACAGCCTTCCGAAATATATTTATGGAAAGAGGTATTGGAGGATTTATGGTATAGGTATGGGGAGGTGCTAGAGGTTGGGAGTTGTGTTCGGAAGGGCACCCGTGTCCCGGGAAGACGGGAAATGTTAACCTTCGAGGAGGTCGCTTAGACGTAACGGTAGTTCGACCTAGTAGACTATTGTAATATAGAATAATTTTTTGTAATATAGAATAATTTTTTGTAATATAGAATAATTTTTTGTAATATAGAATAATTTAATGTAATATAGAATAATTTAATGCATTAAATCTAAAATAATAAAAAGGTAAGTTTAAATTAATCGCCCCTAAACAAATGTTAAGTAAATTGTCAGAGTACGAATGGTCCGTAGCGAACTAGTCCGACACTCAATATTTACGATTCTACGTTAGATTTATGGTTCAGTGTTCGTTGGATGTCGTGTCCACAAGGATACTTCTGCATCTGAGGAGGAACCTCAAGCCCCGGAATATTCTGATGGGAATTCAAGGATTTCTGACTAAATGCCATCTGCAAATACATTATTGTAGTGACCCCTTTGCCTGGGTTTTTGTCGATATTCTAAATTAAATTGTTCGTAATAAAGGTAACAACACATCCCAACTCAACAAACAAACCTTAATTTGTTTGAAGGTTGGTTTAACGATGGATTTTTTCAGGGATGTCAGTATTTTATGTGAACAGATTTGTATCAGGTGTAAGCGTAACATGTTGAATCCTATTACTGAATTAGGTTGAACACCCAAATTCACCGTGCAACGACTAGATAACAATCGTTCGAGCAGCGCTGAACAGCCATTGAGCGAAATATGTAGATTCTTTATGGATTAAATTAAATGTTAAACATTCTGTGTATTGCTATGGGGAGCTCATCTTCAGTTCTTCTCACGAATAAATTTTATTGTGAAGATTTCATTATCTTTAGGCAGGCTCTAAGCCGCTCACATAAGCAAGCCCAGAAATTTCTGAATGCTAGATGTTGATTTAGTAGTTATCTCTAGAGCACTATACGCTGCTGGCCAGGGCAGATTCGTTTCTGGTGACCGGTTCGAATCTTCCTTCGAAAATGCTAGGACTCTGCTGCTCTTGAAGCTGCTCTACGTCGGTGAATAAGGTGAGGACTGTTACAATGGTTTGGCGTAAAAATGTCTACTTTAATAATAATTATGATTATAATTATAATATAGTAAAATAATGTAATAATATAATGAAATAATATAATAATTATAAATTAAATAAATATAATATATTATATTATAATTATATTAATATATATTTTAATGTGAATAAATGGGACGAAGTTCCTATAATGTTTTATTCTATTTCAATAAATTTCTAAACATTTTATGAGTATTAGGATGAAATTTAGTAAATTTGCAGAAGTTGCACATTAGATTATTGCATATTATCCTCGTTCCGCCCCTCTCTGCCCACCCTGCCGAAACGTCGCCCCGGCGGCCGTCGATGACGCGAATTTCCACAGCGCCGCATTCACGGCGTTGAATTGAATTGAATTAATGCCTTATTTTACGTGGCGAGACTCAGGCCATCAGGCCCGCTCTTCTGACTGATCACAAAAATTTCTCTACGCTCCTTTTACCAACTAGAAGAGAAAGGAGGTACTTCTTGAATTTAGCTCAGAGGCGTCATTTGGGCTAGAGGATCTTTTACATGCAAGTAAAATCTACTGACATGGGCCAGCCGGCTTTACTTCCCCTCCGAAGGAAGGCGTACGAAGGTTATTTTCGCCCTTAAAAAAATCTACGGCTTCGATCGGGTGTGAACCCGCCAACGTGGGTATAACAGTCCGATACGCTAACAGTTACACCAACTTGGCCGCGTTCGGCGCGCGACGTCGTCGTCATCGGAATGACGTCGGCGCGTAATTGGGGTCCGCCAGCGGGGTAATTACCGGAAGAGGCGGTGTCCGCCGGCCGAGGGCCTCCGGCGGAGTAATGGAGTGCATTAGGGCAGCGGCGACGCTCTTCCGATAGACGGCGAGATAAACGCTTCTGCACCGCCGGCGTTCGGCGCGCTCTCCCTCCCTCTGGGGCCGTTTTGCTGGCTCGCGGAGGGCGCTGAGTGTGTATCATCGCGGTGATGAATGTCGGTCATGAATGTCGGTGATGAATGTCGGTATTCGTAGTCGTGTATCACGAATACGAGCAAGTAGGCTACTGGGATCGATGTTGATACAAGAAAGTGCGAAATAAAATAATTTTTTGGGGAACAGTTTTTGGTTTTGAGAGATTGTTGTGGCTATAATGGAGCCATTCTATCGAAATTTGTGTGGTTTTACGTAGTGCAATTGCAATGAGATTTTGATTTGTGAAAATCTTGGAGAACTCTAAAAAATTTACGTTTTTTCTTGTGACTAGTTGGAGAAATGGTGTGCAGTATGTGTCATCTGTGCTGAATGCCAGTCACTGCTTTCGGCTTGTTCGGTCACAGGTTTCGGCAAGAGCTGCGGGTTAAAGAAGAGAAAGAAGAGAGAATGAACACAAACGGAAGTGTAGATACGACACTCCGGAAATATGCGCTTCAAATTTGCAATGCTGGGAAAACTAAGAAAATATTTAAGTTTACTATATAGTTACAATTCGTATTTAGTTGTATTCAAATGCTATGGAGCTCGAACTGACCCCCCGCCCCCATTTTCTGAAATCCCATCACTGAGCAACATGATTCATAAATGATTCATAATTATTACTGTAATAATTACTTTAGATGAATGTGAGAAGATAGATTTTTTAAATGTGCAGTTTAGTAGGAATGTTTCATTGAGCTTGAACTATGTCAAATTAATATTTTTAAACCATTTTGAATAATTTATTTTGTGTAATTTGTTCACTATTCCTGTTGGCTATTGGTGTTTAAATATTTGTGCATCCTTTACAAAGGGTCATTAATCATAGTGCCTAGTCAGCCAATAGCCGACAGCTGATCTGACACATACCTTCCTGTAAATAATATATATAATAATAATGCATTAGTATTAAAAAAATAATATATTTTAATAAAGAAATATATAAATTATACCAAAGGGTAAATATTTTTATAATCGATATCTCAAGTTACTGAGTGTTCGTAAACAGGCTGCCTAGCCGAGATGTTCCAAGAATGTTGGTTTTTATATGAATTTGTGCAGATATGTTTCAATTCAAAACGGCCAATTGGAGAGTGTTTTTCTTGACATCTAAAGGTTGCATTTCGAAAAATAAACTTCAACCAATCCCAGCTATTTACCAGCAAAAATAATCAGTTTTTCTAATTTGTGTAATTCACCGTACATGCAACTGCTTTACTTTCAATATGCAAATAAGTTTATTCATAGATAAGCATTACAGCATTATGAAGCGTTTCTCCGATCTTCATTTTTAACTATAATTGAGGCTTGTGTTCTACAGAATTTCTTATCATAAGGAACATTCCACAATATTATTTACAGATAAATATAAAAAATTATTCCATTTTTACGTCAGTTGTTAGCCTGGGGGTATGGAAGATGAAAATTTGATGATTATGAGGGGTGGGAGGATGACACACACATACGAAGCCAAATACACCCATGCCCGAGGCGTGACTTGAACTTGCGAGTTTCTGGTCAGAGACCACTACGGCAGTACTGCCTTAACGATATCTACCATCTGACCGGTGGTTAATTAGTTTAATATTTTTATATATTCTTTCTACCAATTTTCAATTAAGATTTAATTAGTAATAAATAGTATAAGCGAAATGTTGAGTACTTCATTTCATGTGTAGCTATATCTTCCATTGTTTTATGTTATTCCTGGAAGCAGTGACTTTAAGTTGTTCCATCATTTACTGATATCTGAATTGTACAATACGTTTTTTGTCGTATTTGTGGTTTTAATAATTTTGATTTTTGTTAATACATTCATCTTAAAATAGTTATACTAAATATCACACGTGCATGAGGAATTATGTATGAAAGTATTTAATAACTTCGATGTCAAGTCTGAACTTAGTATCTTTAGATACACCACAACCACCCAAACAAATTTCTACTTATCATCGTAACGGAAACGTACAAAGACTTGCGTAACATTCGAGATATGGTAAATTACTGGGAAAAGGTGCGTTACAAGTCACATGAGGAAATGACGGCATTTCCTGCTTACATTATGCCAGTAGGATGTTGGCTTTCTGAATACTGTGCCTCTTAGAATGCACCTATTAACATACATTGCCACTGGGCTCCCAAAGACTGTCAAGCGAGTTAACGACCGTCAAGGAGAAACCTAGTTTCACTGAGTCATGGTTGTGTGAAAATTAGAACGTCCTTGAAACCACCCTCTTAACAATTCAATTTGTTTTTTAATGAAATATTGGAAAAAGTAAAGCGTTTTAAAAAAGAGTTTCGTCGCGAGTAATTTCTAAACCAAAACAAATACAAATAGAAAAGTCCCATTAGTAAATTGGGGCACAAAAGCACTTCAGTTGTGGCTCGATTTGCTAATCAGCCACCAGTGATAATGGAACGATACTGTTGCATTACTTGGGTGTGAGTCTTACTTCGAAGACGTAACACGTACCAGTGAACGTGAAGTGTTTACCCTCGCGATTAGATGGAAACGTGAAGCACCTTAATCTTGGAACGTTGAAAGTTGCATGTGGTTCCGCGCGGCGCCGCAGGGCTCTGTCGCTGCTCCTGGGGCCCCTTCTCCGCGAAGGGCGGAAGACGGCGCGGCCTCTGCTTCCGGCGGGAGCCGCTTCCGGAAGTGGTCGGGCAGACGCTACTGACATTGCTGCCAGACGGCAAGCGATTGGTAGTTTGCACATTCTATAGAGATGGAAGGTTTAAGACTGCTTTGCCCGCAATTCAGATGTGTGCCGTGAGAAAATGACATGCAGATGATGATGATAATGATAATGATAATGATAATAATGATAATGATGATAATGATAATGATGATAATGATAATGATGATAATGATAATGATGATAATGATAATGATGATAATGATAATGATGATAATGATAATGATGATAATGATAATGATGATAATGATAATGATGATAATGATAATGATGATAATGATAATGATGATAATGATAATGATGATAATGATAATGATGATAATGATAATGATGATAATGATAATGATAATAATAATAATATTAATAATAATAATAAAATATTATTATTATCACTTCAAAAAATTATACAAAATTTATCTCGTTTTTTACCCAATAAAAATAACAAAGTAGAAAATATACATTGTGCCGACGAGTACATTGTAAAAATTTTATCATACAAAGTTGTGACATTAATTTCAATATTTAATAGAAAGTAAAAAATATTTCTGATTTAATATAATGCGTAAATCAAATAGGTGGGCTTGTAAATTTTTGCATGCAGCAGGTTGGAAACCCTGCTGTGAATAGAAGATTTTTCTTTTGTAGTGTTTAAGCGAATTACAATTGGTTGCTAAGTACATTAACTGGGATGTGGCCACCCAGATCTGCTTAACGCTTTACGGAGTCTGATCCATCTGCAGATGTGACTTGCTTCATAGTGATAAATGAGAATGTATGCTTCTTATTACGATAATTAATTAAAATCTGTTCTGAGAACAATGAGCGACAAATAATAGATATTAATGTACAGAAGCTATTCAGTCACACTCTTGTTATTCTAAATATTTACTCATTAACGCCACGTGACGATGAGAAAATACTAAGCACTATTCAAATAGACCACTCGTGAATGTCCGATGAAATTGCATACCCAAGTAACAGAACTTAAGTGAAAACAGCTGATAACAAAAGTGTTGGTCGCTTTTTATTTGATTGGTTGATGTTTCTATCAATCTCCCACTGCTTAGGGGATTGGAGCATCGGCCAAGTAACCTGGTAAGAGCTCGTATACATTTTAAGGTAAAGGTATTTTCAGTTTAAGATACTGGCGTGAAAGAAAACTGTAAATTGCACTGAACTTCATCGTATCATCTGTTAATTACCGAGTTCATTAAGAATTTTTCTATTCAATTATACCATTTTTATTTATTATTGTTTGTTATTATTATTATTATTATTTATTATTATTATTACTCTATCTATACACGTTACCATAATGACCTTCGAAAATGTTCAAACTGGTCATTCGATTTTCAAGAAATTTTGTCCTGATAATCTGGTCTTGGGATAGATATATTTTCATTTCGAAATTTCGTCACTTTTTTTGCAAAATTTGTGACAATGCACCTAGGTATTGCAAAGAAGTAGTGCGGTGTGGGTGCATATTTTGGGTGCAGGATCAGAATTAAAATTAAAAAAATAAAATAAAATAAATATTACTTTCCCGTGGAAATGTCTTATATTAATAATAAAAAATAATAAAAATAATTAATAATAATAAAAAATAATTAATAATTAATAAATAATAATAATAATAATAATAATAATAATAATAATAATAATAATAATAATAATAATAATAATAATAATAATAATAATAATAATAATAATAATAATAATAATAATAATAATAATAATAATAATAATAATAATAATAATGGTGTCTGGCAAAAAATTGTCTAGATAATAGTGTGAAGACGTCAAGTGCAATGTACGTAAGTTATTTTTGTTTTCTTCAAAACGTCGATTTAGAAATGTAAGTCAGACTTCGGTAGGACTATTAAGAACGTGTGGCACCCCATTTCTGACCAGAAAGGAACCAGCTGATATCTTTACTCCCTTTGACTTAAAAGAACGAATGTGTTTCAAAATCCGTCATCGGTTGATAGACGTCTCATACAGTTTCTCGTGCGGCCGATGCAACGGTTCCACCATAGAAGGCGGGGAGGTCATGTAAGGTCCTGATGCAAAAGGTCTCTAAAACTTTTTCTAATATTTCATAGCACAACAAAATTAGACATGTGGATTTTGCATTGTATTGTAAAAGCTAGGGAAAATACATGTGAACATGAGTAGGGAGGGCTGAATGAGTAGGGAGGGCTGAATGAGTAGGGAGGGCTGAATGAGTAGGGAGGGCTGAATGAGTAGGGAGGGCTGAATGAGTAGGGAGGGCTGAATGGGTAGGGAGGGCTGAATGGGTAGGGAGGGCTGAATGGGTAGGGAGGGCTGAATGGGTAGGGAGGGCTGAATGGGTAGGGAGGGCTGAATGGGTAGGGAGGGCTGAATGGGTAGGGAGGGCTGAATGGGTAGGGAGGGCTGAATGGGTAGGGAGGGCTGAATGGGTAAATTGTTTATATTGTACTATCCTTAAGTAAAAGTGAATACGATTATCTCAGATAGCTTTGGCAGTAAGCGTGGTCTCTTTCCCACTTCGGAAGTCCTTGGCGCTTCGCAATTCGACGGCGCTCTGCACGTGGGAACTGTGCTGTGTGCACTCGCCCTTATTACTGCTTGCCTTCACCTTCGCGAATTATTTTTGGATAAGAGTGAACAAACAAGGTAGTACATAAGCGCTAAGATAATGAAGAACAGACGTGGGTGTCGTATAGTTTTCCTTTGAAAGTCATTTGCAAAAGCAACTCTTAAAATACACCTCTTGAACTCCTTATGAATGGTGGGAGAATACTTGCGGATTTCTATGGGAATGCGTACTTACGCAATAATTGCTCAATCTAGTCGTTAAAAATGTTTTTAATTCCCCAATTATATTTTGCGTTTGGAGTAGTTCCTAAAGCCATTATGAAACTTTTTCATGCTCACTTCCAATTTCAATAGGTTTTATATCATGTGTTGCGTCGTCTCAACCCTTCCTGTTGTCAGACCGCCCTGTCTCTAGTCCAACCCTTCTTGTTGTCTTACCTTCCGCCTAGCTTCAACCAAACTGTAGGCACATTTTTTAGTCACTTTCCTGGTAATGTAGACATAGCAATCAAGTCTTAGTGACTGTTATCAGGAGCTCATGAGCGTCACCAGCACCAAATTATTGAGGCAGACAATTCAGTACAGGAAAGATTACCAGGGGGTTCCCTCTAATATACCCTGGACTAAAAAAAGTAGAAATGACGGGTCACTCACAGTTCCGCCTGGCGGTGATGCCCAAAATAAGGCCACCACCTAAAGGAGAGGATTCATAATATCCATCTGTTCCCTGCTGTCGTGACGTCAGCATTCACCTCCATCTTCGTTCGCTATTTCGCTTCCCAATTAGTCTTGAACTCCCGAAGAGCATTTCCGCCGCCGCGGGGGAACGGGGCTACGTCATCGCCATTTTCGCTGCCACATCCCTACACTCGCCGCTGACCTCGCTCCCGCACTAGCGCCTTCATCTTCTTGGGCCTGTGCATTTGTGCCTCCGCCTCTGTTACTATGTGTTCATGTGCCTGCTCATACACCCACATGCTCCTGCACTTACCTACGCCCACGCCCATGGCATCGTCATCACTATCTGCCATTTTCACCTATTCAAACTTACGCAGCTTTCACTCCTCCACTTTTTCTCTTAACTCACGCGCCTGTTTTTAAGTCGTCGTCTCGTCACTCGTTCTTAGGCCGGGACTCTTCTGGCTCTTAAACCGCAGTCTCCCTAGCCCTCACCTTCCGCTTTGGCGGTTGCCTCCTCCCTAGTCCCTCACCGTCCGCTTAGGCGGTTGCCTCGTTCCTAGTCCTCACTAGTACCTTAGGCCGCCCTGTCTCTAGTCCTCGCCTGGCTCTTAGGCCGCCCTGTCTCTAGTCCTCGCCTGTCTCTTAGGCCGCCCTGTCTCTAGTCCTCGCCTGTCTCTTAGGCCGCCCTGTCTCTAGTCCTCGCCTGGCTCTTAGGCCGCCCTGTCTCTAGTCCTCGCCTGGCTCTTAGGCCGCCCTGTCTCTAGTCCTCGCCTGGCTCTTAGGCCGCCCTGTCTCTAGTCCTCGCCTGGCTCTTAGGCCGCCCTGTCTCTAGTCCTCGCCTGTCTCTTAGGCCGCCCTGTCTCTAGTCCTCGCCTGGCTCTTAGGCCGCCCTGTCTCTAGTCCTCGCCTGGCTCTTAGGCCGCCCTGTCTCTAGTCCTCGCCTGGCTCTTAGGCCGCCCTGTCTCTAGTCCTCACCTTCCGCTTAGGCGATCGCCTCCTCCCTAGTCCTCACCGGGCTCTTAGCCCGCCGCTTCCCTAGTCGTCACCTCGCTTGTACTTCCTTCGTCCTCGCACTTATTCTCAATCTTCGCTCTCCCCCCTGCCGCCTCCACCGGTTCTCCGCCCTCGCGCGTCGGCGGTGGTTCGAAGCGTCCCCCGAACAGTCGCCTCCACGCCCCCGTTGCAGTTGCGCAACCGCGGGAAACACCCGTTCCGCCTTCTTGCGGCGGCCAGCGGCAGGTTCTTCCTCGCAGGTCACGTGAGCGACGCGCACGTGACGCCGCCGCCGCCGCCGCCGCCGCCGTTGGGCGACTCCAACGCGCGGTGACGCTGACGGGCGGCGCGCAGTGGGGCCAGGCGAGGAGGAAGTTGGCAAAAAGCCCAAAATCAAAATACGCTTCAGAAGCTCCATTTCACATGAAAGGAGTAGCAAAAGTCTCCTTCTTCGTTCTCCGGTCAGGAAAGGAATGGGGAATCACGCCACTTCTTGCAGTGCAAGTTTGAACTTGCACAAGTGTAGCGCTGTGTACTTCTTCGCTTTTACCCTAAAGTGAGAGTTGTTGTTTTTTTCGCTGTAAATCGTTTTGCGCACTCGAGCAGCAGAATCGTACGTGCTATGGATACGATACTTTGAGGTGTGTACTTTAAATCTGTATTAGTGAAAAACGTATTCCTTAAATAAAAAATTGGTAATTCCAAGAAGAAACTTCGTGTCACAACGGAATGTAAATTTTTATCCGGTTTTTCATATTGTCTTTTAGTTACCTTCCGGGAATTTCCGGACTGTAATATTAACTGATCTGATTCTGGAATTCATAAAGTTTTTAAAACATTAATCAAAGTTTGCCCATGTTTGCCCCATTTTGCGTTAAGGTACTTTGTTTATAGTGATGCACAACCTAGTTTTGTTAGCATTTCTACGAACAAAATTCTTTTTTTATTCTTCCAGCTCTTTATTAACATGGAGGGGCCTGTGTGATGTTATTCAACACACTGAAAAGAAAAAAAGAAGAAAAAATATAGAGAAAGTTCCACCAGAAAAATATCTAGAAAGCAAACTAACAAGGAACTGCTTTGCAGGGTGTTAATTGCATCTGACCCACTGCTTTCAGGAATTGAATGGAGAAAAATTGTAACAAAGGCATTTGACCTAGAAGTTACACTAATGTCAATACCTTTAAGTAGAAATTCACTTCAGGAAGAAGTCACATGATGAATGTTCTAATTCTGTGGTTATATAAATAAATACTTGAAGGTTAAAAAATTGAATAAGTCATTATTTCATTATAAAATGTGTTTATTCCCAAAAAAAATCTCGAAAACGCTTAAAAATACATTTTGCCAACTTTTCCCGTCTCTGGCCCCAGTGTGCGGTGGCCGCTGCTCGCGCTGGAAGGTCACCGGGCCGCCAAAGAACAATCGCGAGAGCCAAAGACATGCAAGTCAACGCCGAACTTTCCCATGCGCTAAATCAGCCATCATTCTTATAAAAGAGTTTAATAATTGTAATTTTCCAATCTTCTAATTTGAATGGGTATTAACGAAGTTAGTAGTGATGGATTCATTTGAATTCACTAATGGGTATCTGGATTTAGCATTTGTGGGCCAACACACACACTTTATTAAGGATAAAAGTATACAAATTAAGTTCGGTATTCAAAAAAATAATTTCTCCGAAACATTGGATTTATAACAACAAATTATGTTTGAAATATTGAAGTGGTGAAGCCAACAAGGAACGAACATTCTAATTCAGATCACCCAAATTATTCATAACAGTTTAGAAACTCTTATCGAATGATGAATAGTCATAAAATAATGTTTTGCTGAATTAAAAGCTGATCAAGGGCTAGGAAATAATGTTCGCCACACATGACTTGGACAAGTCATATTTTTTGCGATCACTCAATCATTCCTCCGTCGCATTGCGGTAGAATGAATCCGCGTGCCGTCGCTCTGGGAAATACACTCCAGAAAACGGCGGTGCTTGGGTGAAAGAAGTTGTTAAGTCATTCAAGCTCGCAGACCGGTTCCGAAAACGTTACTTCGCTTGGCAATGCTCGCGGAAAGGGAAAAGAAAACAGTTAGCACGCGCCCATAAATCAAAATTACATTTCGCTCGTTGGTATGACATTGTAGTACGTAGTGTTTGCTTGAGTTATTAGTTGTATTATGCGATTTCGTCTCAAAAGATCTTCGCCAATGACAGGAAAACATTACTCTTTCTCTATTAACTTTTATATTGGTATTTAGCATAGTGTAGATTTAAAATGTGCGTGCAGAATTATCTGTACCCGGACAGCATTCGTCAACAATGTTCAAACTTAATGTTTTTGTGCGCGATCATTTATCAACCATCCGAATTCAGGATGGCCCATCTTTACAAGCATCTGAAACAAACGTCTGTTCATCATACTCTATCAAAAAATTTCGAAATATTACTCATTAAATGAAACTACTAAATGTGTTACGGAATTTGTTGACTCGTCTACCATTGTTGAAGTTTTTGTGTCTCAGTTCAATTTATATAACCAGCTTCTGTAGAACATTTAGTTTTTAAATTTAATTTAACGTGTTAAGATCGCTAAGTATCAGTACACTTGCGATGAAGTACAATAGTGTTTCTCATGTACTCTCCCTCTGCTTTTTCTTGATCTTTCTCCTAAATTTTGCACTAGGGTTCAGACTTGAATATCGGAATAATAGTGACTGAAATCTCATAAACTGAAACACTCCTCATTGAATTTTTGGTTGTGCCATTCTGTACTGTATGGAGTCAGCAATTCAAGAATTTTCAAGAAAGGCTCTTCTCTGAAAGAAATAATAGGGACTGTTACATCCGAATCTCTTTCCGCTTTTAACACTCCGTAAGAGAAAAGTATTGATGTTAATATATTTTTGTATATTTATGTATGAAGGTGCGTCTCTGCTAATAAATATCGTAGTCATTAAATTTCAGTAAAGTAGGATTTTGTTCAATCAGGTGGTAGATTAAAAAAAGGGTTTTGCTCCCAGCTAAGGATTCAATCCTGGATCGTATGTAATATAACAACAAATTATATTAAATTCGCATAAACACATTTGTCTATTTCAAAAAAAATTCATCCCCGAAAGTTGGCAGAAGCCTGCATAACAAGAGTGCATAAACGGCATCGAGATTCACCGCCGCATTCGGAGTGTCCGCGCTGGGTGTGGGCCGCTCGCTAATTGGGTTAGCGGCGATGCGTGTCGGCGCCTGTGAATGCGCCGGTGACACGCAGGCTGGCGACGCTTGTTCTGCGATACGCCTGGCCGATGCCTTTTGTGCGCTGGCCTCCGTCGCCGCCCACGCCTCCGCTCCCGTTCGCTTCTGTGTCCGCTCCCCGTTCGTTTCTGTGTCCGCTCCCCGCTCGTTTCTGTGTCCGCTCCCCGTTCGTTTCTGTGTCCGCTCCCCGTTCGTTTCTGTGTCCGCTCCCCGTTCGTTTCTGTGTCCGCTCCCCGTTCGTTTCTGTGTCCGCTCCCCGTTCGTTTCTGTGTGTCCGCTCCCCGTTCGTTTCTGTGTGTCCGCTCCCCGTTCGTTTCTGTGTGTCCGCTCCCCGTTCGTTTGTGTGTCCGCTCCCCGTTCGTTTCTGTGTGTCCGCTCCCCGTTCGTTTCTGTGTGTCCGCTCCCCGTTCGTTTCTGTGTGTCCGCTCCCCGTTCGTTTCTGTGTGTCCGCTCTCCGTTCGTTTCTGTGTGTCCGCTCCCCGTTCGTTTCTGTGTGTCAGCTCCCCGTTCGTTTCTGTGTGTCCGCTCCCCGTTCGTTGTTTGTGTGTCCGCTCCCCGTTCGTTGTTTGTGTGTCCGCTCCCCGTTCGCTGTTTGTGTGTCCGCTCCCCGTTCGTTGTTTGTGTGTCCGCTCCCCGTTCGTTGTTTGTGTGTCCGCTCCCCGTTCGTTGTTTGTGTGTCCGCTCCCCGTTCGTTGTTTGTGTGTCCGCTCCCCGTTCGTTGTTTTTGTGTGTCCGCTCCCCGTTCGTTGTTTTTGTGTGTCCGCTCCCCGTTCGTTGTTTTTGTGTGTCCGCTCCCCGTTCGTTGTTTGTGTGTCCGCTCCCCGTTCGTTGTTTGTGTGTCCGCTCCCCGTTCGTTGTTTGTGTGTCCGCTCCCCGTTCGTTGTTTGTGTGTCCGCTCCCCGTTCGTTGTTTGTGTGTCCGCTCCCCGTTCGTTGTTTGTGTGTCCGCTCCCCGTTCGTTGTTTGTGTGTCCGCTCCCCGTTCGTTGTTTGTGTGTCCGCTCCCCGTTCGTTGTTTGTGTGTCCGCCCCACGTTCGTTGTTTGTGTGTCCGCTCCCCGTTCGTTGTTTGTGTGTCCGCCCCCCGTTCGTTGTTTGTGTGTCCGCCCCCCGTTCGTTGTTTGTGTGTCCGCCCCCCGTTCGTTGTTTGTGTGTCCGCCCCCCGTTCGTTGTTTGTGTGTCCGCTCCCCGTTCGTTGTTTGTGTGTCCGCTCCCCGTTCGTTGTTTGTGTGTCCGCTCCCCGTTCGTTGTTTGTGTGTCCGCTCCCCGTTCGTTGTTTGTGTGTCCGCTCCCCGTTCGTTGTTTGTGTGTCCGCTCCCCGTTCGTTGTTTGTGTGTCCGCTCCCCGTTCGTTGTTTGTGTGTCCGCTCCCCGTTCGTTGTTTGTGTGTCCGCTCCCCGTTCGTTGTTTCTGTGTCCGCTCCCCGTTCCTCCCTCGCGGTGTGGCTTTCGAACGAAAGAGCTCTGTACATATTTTAACTTTTAAAACTATTTAAAACATCCCTTTCGCTTTCAGTTCTTACACACTCTTCGTGAAATAGGTATTTTGAAATGTTCAACAATTTTGTTCGAAGTAAACGGGGAGAAAAATGCCATAGTAAAATAGTAATCAGCGACTTAATCTGCTGTATATTTACTATCAGCTTTTCGTACTAATATTCTCTAAATAACTCCTTAATATCGTCTTTATAACAGCACACCTGTTCCTGAAGTAGTCGCTATGAGTAATCTTTTATCGCTAGGCCGCAAAATGATACACAATCGTTGGTCCTTGAACATCGTGTGTGCTTCCATGTGGACGTTTCCAGATTTTACCGCTTCAAATTATTCATGCGAAGAGACGCCGAACTTGGCACTTTTTGGTTAGCAAGCAATGTTATTTCAAAAGGGATTGTTTTATGAGGGAAGCGAAAATATGAGTTGTAATTGTTAAGATACTATTGTCAGAAAAATGTTCAAATAAGAAATATTTGCATTCACCCTCCTCCGAAACTTTCTAAAATAGTGTCTGTTTTCGTCTTGTAAATTTATTAAATTAGTTGTATGGCAAATGTGAGACGAAGAAAATACATCAAAAGTATCAAAACTAAGTACGTAATGCATTTTTATTAGTGGTGCATCTAAGGGGATGTGGGAATTCGACGTCAGCCCCCCAGCCCTCAAAACTAATCATACATATTCAAAAATATCGATTTTATTAATGTTCTTTACTAACGGAAGTCATTCAATACATCAGTTAAAATCGTTATAAATATTAACAATACGTCAACAAATAAAAGTATATTTTAAATTCAACATAAATGGAAAAAATATTTTTATGAAAACATAATGTTGGCTGGACAGTACATCTGCAGCTTCCCACTCCCCAAGAAAAACTCTGGTCTTCACAATTTTGTGTTTTTCAAGTTTTTCAAGAGCAGAAATTTCGTTTTTTTATTTAAAATGATCGCTGATTAAGTCCGCACCGGAAAAAGATTTTTAAAAAAATATATATTAAAGTTCTATAACTATCAATAATTTCAAAATTCGTTCATAAAAAGGTAGGAAAACGGTTTGAAATACTTCAAAATCGAAACAGAAATTATTATTACAAATCAAAAAATCTATTAACCGAAATCGGAGTCGCAACATTATTTTGTATGATTGAAAGAAATAATTTTTGTAGTGTTAGAAAAAGAAATAATTGAAGTAGCATTCACGTACGTTGCAGAAACAAAATAGTGTGCACTCCATATAAGAAGCTCTCGCCCTTAAGCAATAGCTCTGCTAACAGCCCAGTTTTAACAATTACCCCCGTAACATCATATACAATGTTTTGAAACGTAACACTTCGATCGATGAAGTATATCAAACCCTTGGAGATGATCCTGTGGGTTTTGGACAACTACTATCTTGACAGGAGAAAAATATTTTGTAAAATAATAGAAAACATCAAATAATTATCACTGAAAATAATTTGATCATTATTATTTCCAGTTTCAAACCTTTTGAAAATATTGTTGTATAGCACGTAATGACTCTTAATTTTCTATGACATATAGCAACTAGAACATAACGTAATAGATTGCAATCCAATAATTTTAAAATTCTTTCCGTTGGCTTCACTAATCGATCGTGCATTGGCTTCACGCTCGATCGTGCCGTGAAGTTTTTGTCCAGATAGAAAAAAAGGAGAGAGTGGAAGCCTGACCTCTTATGAAATATTGAAGGGAAGAAAATGGACATTCTATTTAAGAATGACACACGAAAATAGAACTGGATTAAGGTAAATATGGTGGTAAAAATAAAAAAGGGAATAAGTACATTTTAAATAAATGATCGATCTGGTTATGAAGTTCCCAAAATATAGACAGCGCGAAAGTAATCAGACTGAAGTGGGGGCAAAGTAGGTGAAGACATCAGCAGGAATGACGGCACACACGCGTGTGATTTGAGTCCTCGAAGGAGGGGTGAAGAGAGATTCCGGGGTGAAAAGAAGCCTGTAAAAAGCCGAATGTGACGAGATGTTGGGCGAGCGAATGGAGCTTCCGAATTGGCGTCGCTGGGTGTTGGCGCGCTGCTTTACCCAGCACTCCCATCCCATCCAATCCTTTCTCTCGCCTTCTGCCCCCCCCCCCCCCGTCCCCCTTCGATCCTCCATCAGCGGCGCCTAGGCCGCGACACCTCGACACACCTGTGGGAGGGCGTCACGCCACCGCCGCCTCGTGGCGCGACGGCAATCACTCAGCCCTATCGATCTGCACTGCCCGTCGCCCTGCCCCCGCCTCGCCCTGCCCCACCCACGCCTGCCCCCGCCCCCCTCGCCGGCGCCCGGACATTGTTGGCAGAGGTCGATGGGCCTCCGCCGGCCCTCGCGCCGCCCCTCCTCCCATCGGCTTCGGAGGTAATGGGCCGCCTGGGCCCCACGCCCCACGCCCCACGCCGTTAACCTCCGACACCTCGGGCTGGCTGGACTCAAGGAGCCCCACGTGCACCTCGCAAACTTTTCGGAACCTAGTTTCGGTCACAGACCCCTTTTGGAAAAAGGATCAAAACCTTTGGCCCCCTTACCCTAAAATTAAATTACTTACTAAATTGATAAAGTTACGTAATACTCTACATCAAAATTTGATGTAGAGTATTACGCATATTATGATAATGCTATTGAACATTAAATGTTCCACATGATAAATATTATAAACTAATAAATCATTTGAAAAGTTTGAAATGTTGGAACAAATAGCATTTTCGTAATATGCAATAATAACGAAATGTGCATTGCCGAAAATTAAATCACAAAAATACGAGTATTTAATTACTGAAATGAAATTAAAATTAAAATAATTCAACAAATAAAAAAAGTTAATTGAAAAATGTCCATATCTGCAGGCATCTTAATTTCGTGCTTCCAACAGTTTTCTTCCCCAATTTGTTTGGCTTCGTTGGAATTGACAATGTGTGCCCAGTCGTGAAGTTTATTAATGGCGTTGTTTCATGTAAATCTAGTATGTTCCTACGTGATACACTTTTGTCCGTGTAGCAAACGCAATACTTGTAGTTGTTTATGATGTGAGTGCTGAGTGACTATTTTGCGAATAGGAATGGTTGCAACACGAGTTCGAGTGACGCAATTCTACGAACAAAATAAAATCACTTTTACAGCGTGTCATACGCTATTTTTTAAGCACCCTGAATGACTTGCATATTATTTTGGTTAAAGTATACAAATCACTTAATAATTCGTTACGGTCAGTGGTAGCTGATACGGTCAGACGTAAGTATTCGTTTTGTTGCATTCGCAAATTTATCTCAACACTTGAGCGTACTCTTATTTTAGTACTGTTAAAAATTGTACTTTAAGTAACCTCCGAAAGACACCTTTCACCAGTGGCTGTCCAAAAAAATATATTTTTAATTAATGTTATAATATCTATTGAAATTGCATTGTACTTAACAACAGTAGCAGTATTAATAATACAAGAAATGATGGTAATAATTCAATGAGTAACCAGAGGCTAGGGAAATAGTTTTTTAATGAAACTATCTACCTCAAGGAAATTGCAATCCACCTTTGGTGGTCGACATCGGAGAGTTTGCAAATGGCTCCTCTAGGCGAAACTAATAGCGATTTTTCACAATGCATCGCCAACATAAGCAAGAAATAAAGACCTGAAGGGTTTTAAAATCATTCAATTTATTTAGATGGTATGGTTTGATTAATACTTTCAAGAATTTTTCACAGTTAGTAAAATCGGCATATTCTTAAAATATTTTGTACATGATGACATTGCTACGTGTATAAGAATCCCTGAACACTTTTTACTCATTTTCTAAAACTTACAAATTAAAACGAACAAAAATTACGTATACCCTTGACACTCAAAGGAGTTTTAGTTTAAAATTATATCATATCTTAGAGTAATTGAGTCATTTGGCATGCTCACAGCAATTTTACGTTCGCAAATATTGTCATATTTCATACTACACTGAATGACTTAAAAAGAGCAGAGCGCGTAACGTATTAGTAGTAGTAGTAGTAGTAGTAGTAGTAGTAGTAGTAGTAGTAGTTACAACACACATTCCATTACGTAAGTCATTCATGTGTCTGTGACTAGAGAGGTTGGTTCAAGAAACAAATAAATCACAAGCTGACAGATATTTTCATACATAGAACGTTCATCTAAAATTAATTTACGCTTGTCATGAAGAAACAGACATTATTCGTTGTATCCAAATGGTACAGGGTAATTGTGTGTGATCGAAGCGATTTCACAATTACACTGTAGCTACATTATTTGACAAGTTGCCATCAAACTCAAGTCATATTGAAAAACTCCATATTTTGTTCTGTTGCAATCGCGTTTGAGGTATGTCTCGAAAGCGCAGCAGTAAGCAGTTAGTCGTGATGGCGACAGGTGGCAAGAAAGCTTATGTTGTTCTTGAATTTCATTCACATTAGTTTGTCGGAACAGTGCAACGACACTTCTATGATTAAAACAGCCGTTTGACCTTGAAAGGACAGAGGGTACTGTCGTCCACTCGGGAACTTCAATGCAAAAAATTGAAGTCGTAACAAAGCTCACGATAGGATGACAGCGTTCCCCCACTCCTGCTAGCTCGTGACCTTGAAAGGACTTATTGTTTTAATCGGAGTGTATGGCGAAGTTCAACAAAGATCAACAACTGCCAAATCCATTCTGCGATGGTATGCGCAGTTTACAGCATCAAGATGTCTCTGTTCCCTGCCTGGATTGCCGAGCTCGCTAAGGCAGTTGAGCCGTAACTGACTGTGCGTGAAGGGTGGCGTGCTCGGTTCTCGCCCGGAGCCTGGATGTTAGTGTGTCTTTGAGTGAGTTTTGAATGTTACTTACAGTGGTTGCTATATGACCTTAGTAGTTGAAAAGCGGCATTAAGTTAAGTTTAAATAAATGCCTCTGAAAGGGGAAATGGTCGATGTACGGTAACTGAAGAAACAGTTGAGCACGTGCGGGCATACAGGTATCATACTCTGCCCACGGAAGCCGACGAACATAGCAAGCCGAGACTGAACATTCCACAAACGAAGGTTTGCAAGGTCGTACGAAAACTATTCAAGCAGAAGTCTTACCGCTTCAATTCCCTCATTCCCTCAAGCCTTGATGACCGATGGCAAGGTCAGGCGCTTTGAATTTTCGGTCGTTACAACAATGTATGAAATAGGATGGGTTTTGTGCGAAACTCTTCCGTGATGAAGCAATACATTTTTTGTGAACGGTACAGTGAACGCGTACAACGAAGAACAGAGAATCCCCTACATATCGTGCAGATCATTCGAAATACTTCAAAAGTTATGCAAACAAGGAAGCTTGGTTATTTATAGGGATCGGACTTTTGGGTGCTAGAAAACCGGGGACATTACTTGTGTTCTTAAAAAGTGAAAAAGGTTTTAAAAAGGACGAAAATATTTATTAGTTGTGATAAAACATCGAATGTGTTCCGTACAGTATCAATGTTTAAAGTTAATGGACAATTTTTCTTGTGCAAAAAGACCATTACAGTTCACGTGTATGTTGACGTGATGGAAAATTGGCGCATGCCACAGCTGGAGACAGATAGTGTGGACTTTATCTACCAACAGGATGGGGCTTCACCCCACTTCCATCACGATGTTCCTGAATTCTGAATCAGGATGAGCATTTCCTCTCTTAGCCCTCCCATGGCCTCCTCGCTCTCCACAATGACATGCGATCTTTTTGTATGTTGTGTGAAAGATTGTGTTCGCTCCTCCTCTACTAATAAACAGACCACAACTGCGAGCTCGCGTCAACAGTGCTTTTGACGGTGATTGCAGATTGAAAGGGACATGCTGCACCGAGTGTGGACTTCATTGTCGACTTAATATCTCCCAAATTAGTAGGAGACAATGTAATATTTCAACAACAACAACAAACTATTTTTGAGAGTGTCAATGGATCTGTGAAGTCGCGTGACAAAAATAATATAGCGACTGCAAATCTTCAAAATCGCTTCATTTATAATAACCCTGAATTTCGATATAGTTCTCATAGTTTAAAATCAATTGGACAGTAAAAGGAGGGAAGCTTTCCAACTTTAGACATAGTTTCAGAAGACTCTCCATTGAGTTTTTCCTATGTATCAGAAAATTATATTATTTTAAAGAGCAAGCATTTTTTAAATATTGTAGGAAAACGGTGTATTTTATTACCTGATTACTCGCACTGACCTGTAATGGCATCATTGTTGCCATCCTCTGTTTTCTAGGATTACTTTTGCATCCTAGATAATTATATTGCATTCTAGACATTATGCTTAAAATGCATAAATCATCCTTCTGTAACAACTCGATGTTAATATTACATCTCTAATTAGATCAGTTCGATATAACTTCTTTTATGAACATGAACATGTATGAACTTCCTAATACTCTATTGATGAGATGAGTTGCCTTGAATGAGGTTTTACCTACATAGCAACTGGGTCAATATACTGTTGACTCGGATATGGCAAATAATAATTTATTAAATCACATTCATTTTATTTAATATTGTGTGAAGAATATTTTTGTAGTAGTTTTGTAGCATTTCGATTATAATAACTGGAAAAATTGTGTCGTCCAATTGTAGGCACGATTTGATGATATTATTATTATTATTATTATTATTATTATTATTATTATTATTATTATTATTATTATTATTATTATTAACATTTTTTTTCACTTGTTTCTCACATTCAATGAATTATTTCAAACAACTTTGCTTAGACTTTCGTTTGCTTATAAACGTCTTAGACGATAGAATGAATCTTACATAGTATGTTCTCACCATTTCAAATGCTAAAGTTCAGATCCATTCAACATGTGCTTTTACTTTCTCACTCTTGTAGGTAATAGGAAATTGTTAAAAACACAAGAGTAGTGAAAGTACTTGGAATACTTTATGATGGGAACTCATTAGTTTAATTCTTAATATACTTATTTACGAATGTATTCTCGAAACTTTTAACGTGAACGTCGTTAAAACCTGTCCGGGTGGAGGTCATTTGGTAAAACCGAATGCAACGAAAAACATGTTATATCTCTCGCTTGCATCTTTGCAACAAAGTGTACCGGCGCGCCTTAAGAAACCATTGTTCGATTGCGCATGCACAGATGTCGCGTGCGAAGATGGAGCCGTTTGGACTCCACCTATTAAGCAATAGGCGCTATGTTGAGCTTCCCGCGTGACATTCACGAAATCACAGTTCGGCGGTGCATTTGTCGATCCGACCACGTGTTTCCTCCTTCGAGAGAAGCCACCATGTCTTACGCCGGTTCAAAGTGAATCTGCGGCTTATCAACATAAACATGAGACAAATTTGGGGAACGCAACTACATTTCTGGCCTCACTTATCCATTAAACTTGGTTATTTATAAGGCTCGGACTTTTGGATGCTAGAAAACCGGGGACATAACTTTTGTTCTTAAAAAGTGAAAAAGGTTTTAAAAAGGACGAAAATATTTATTAGTCGTGATAAAACAAGGAAATAAATTATAATACATTAAATTGCCTCCGTTCTAGTTAGAACGGCTAGGACCCCAGTCACTTCCCGAGCAAAAATATGCACGACACTTATGGGATTATGACCCTAGTAGTTGACGCACCCGGAGTCACCAACTCGGTCATTCAATTAATTAATTAATTAATTAATTAATTAATTAATTAATCTGAACCATCTTCATGGTTACCAGTTTCCCGGTTATCACAGGTCTTGGAGAGTCTGCGTGGAAAAGGATACCATTTCCCCAAATTGTCAGTTTAAAAACGGGAAAAATTGAGAATTGAACTCGTTTAAGGGAATAAAATTGTATTACGTAAAGCAAGGGGTCCGTTTCAAAATTTTCAGGGGGTACTCTGTTGCCCTGCCCCTGTGCGCATACCTATGCTTTTCAGGGGTTACGAAATATAATGCTGAAAAAGAAAGAGAATTTTACTGATATTTTATCGTTCTGTTATGGAGCTTCCGTATTCGATTTTACGGACCAGATACAGCGTGAAGAGACACAACTCAAATCGAATTTGTGTTACTTTCTCGTCTACTACGTATTTAGAAAAGAGAAAGTGTTGCATTGCTGTGGCATTAAGTGACCATTTTTCGTCAGAAAAGCTCGTATTGGGTGGTCCTAATATCGAAAATGAATAAATCTTATTCCTATACGTAGTAGATTATTTCCTATAACACTTTGTGTAAACAAAATTCATGTTTTGTGGGTCCTAGATGCCGAGAAATTGCTTAGCTGCGAAATATCCCATGGTACGTCCCTCTGATTGTGGTTAATGCAATAGCCCAAACTTTTTTCCAAACGATTTCCTCCAATATAGATATTCCCCATTTAATGCGAAATAACTCGAGGCTCTGCAAGATTGAAATGGATATATTTTGATTTGGAGCGGGGAATATTTTACATGGAGCATCTACTTCTTCCACATTTTCTCTAATATGGGCTCCAGTTTTTTTTTATTAAACTTTGTCCTCGGATATCGTCAACGCTTGAAAGACTTGCGCAGGGCGAATTTTCATGGAAATCCCTTAGTTTTCGAAGATCTACAATATTGAAGATAGATTTATCCTTAACAAAATCTGTTCAAGAAAAGTATTTATATAATACATGTACAATTTTTTTGAAAATGTTAGTAGTTTTCGGGGAATTTTGCCTGAAATATGAGTTTTTTTTAAATATTGTCTTTAAAAATGCTCTCTCCCCTTTTTCTTGAAAAGTTTATGTAAATGGTGCATGGCCCATTTTCTGTGAACTCGGTATTTTTGAAAATAATAAGTAATTAATATTGCAACAGTACAATATTGATGACTTCCTTGATGATTGTTTCCGTGATGAAATGTGTTCTAAAAACTTGGATATTTAAAGGTTAATGATGTTTTAAAAGATATTTTCATGTAAATTTTCAAAATCTGCTCCAAATGTTGTCTTTAAAATTTTACTGGAATATAGCTAAGACCGCTTTCAAATTGCATAGATCTAATTTTTGTTGAACGTTTTGAATTTTTCGAAAATTTCAAAAGTTACGAATAACTCAAAGTATGTGCAGTTGTGACACAAATTTTTAGTTAAATATATTTAGAAAATGGTCTACATTTATGATTGAATATTTAATTTAGTTGACAAACTTCTGAGAGAAAACTTCCGTTGTGAGTGAAGTATCCCCCTGATTAGATTAAAACCGCCTTGCAAAATGACTTACTCTGATAAGTTTGTTGTGTACCGACGTTACATAAAGCTCTATAGCTGCTGATCTGCTTGTTAGCATTCTCGCACAAGTTATCAATTTCTACATCACACCAGTGTCAAAATCTGGGTCCTGATTATAAGAATTGTTGTATTCCAGCTTTATAAAAACCCTTTTCTGTTGCAAGAAATCGTTCATAATTGGGCATTTTACGGCACAAATGATGACTTATTAGATTTTATGTCACGAATGATTGCGTCATCACACATTCAGCCAATCGTAGCGAGAGAATCGGGGAGGAGGTAGAGCTAAACGGAACAGCCGACCACAGTTTACTCGAACGATGTCAAATACCACAGTCGTCACAGGGAAGTTGTTTCGCAAAATTAAGTTTGATTCTCTTATAAATGTATAATTCTGTTATACAAAAGAATATAGTACGCAACTCGTTTATACTGTTGCTTTATTACATTCGTACAAATTTGAAAACTCGCTCCTAAAGTCGCTCGTTTTCAAAACGTGTACTCGTGCAATAAAGCTTAACATTATAAACTAATTGCATAAACTACTATAGTTCGTAGAGTAGAACGTAAGTTCCAATATTATTCTAAGAGACCTTGGATACATTCAGCATTGACGTCAATCGCAGTAGTAGTTGGCGTGTTCTGGGTGCAAATAACGCAGGACTGCGAAGTAGTAGGTTGTATGGCCATTCCTAGCCAAGTGCCCCAATGACGAAGTTAATAAAGGTCACGGGAAGAAATCACGTGATAGTGGAGGAATGAAGCGAGCGAGAAGAGACAACAGATTGTTTCCATCTGTGTCACCGAGTTAGGCACTGTAATGTCTATGGTCGTCAAACCTTAATGAGTGGTTGCTAAAACATCGGTGTATTTTTCTTGATATTAGAATAGATGAGCATGTTAGAATATTATAACACATCAGAAATGATGTGTCAAGAGTGTCTTTACTTCGTATTTAAACCAATCTACGAGAGAAGGATAGTTTGTCTTGTTTTATTGGCCATCTTATTTAAAATTTGTGAGTGTTTAGATAAAATTTTAAAATTTTGTTAAATTGAAAAAATATTCGATACTACGTAACTTCTATAACAACAATGCAACCCTACATGTATTAAATTTTGAGTAAAATATATTTTTATAGATCATGCTACAAACAAGTTTCAAAGAAAATCGATGCTGACAGGTTGATGGAAGACATAAAATATCGATTGTGAGCTTCAGTTTTTGCAATATTCGGAATGATTCCATTAATCGAGTTATGACTTATTTATCAGAGAAAGAAGTTTGTAATTCCAAACATTTCATCAAAATGAATTTAGTTTGATTCCGATGTACACGCAGTCTTATCAACGTCGGCGGTTGTTAAGACAAATCGAGGAAACAAAAAGAGCTTGGCAACACCCAAGGCACAGCCTACCAGCCTTGACCGCAATCCCCGACAGACAAATTAACGTTTGACCGGCCATTCCTCGTTCAATTGCAACCGTCAGTCATCAATATTTTCTCCAAAGTTCATCAACAAATTTAATTCTATTTCGAGATCCTCGGATGAATAGACAATAACTTACTTGCTTAAAAAGAAAAATCATAATGTTTCAAAATCATCGTCCTTCTTATTGTTCTTGTTGTTTGCTTCTTTTTTTCGACTCTCAAATATTACTTACACCGGCCTAAGGAATTTCATTTAACTGATTTCCAATCTTCTTTTATCTACTAGTGATGGTACTCTACTCTCACGTTCTTAAAGCAGAATGGGAACTAATACTGCTTTAAAAAATTTCAGGAGGGTACCTTTATTTACCAGTTTTTTTGAGAAGGCCATTAATGAAATTCTCTCTTCTATTTTCTTTCCCGTATCACTCAAACGACCGTAATATTGCATACAAGACATTTTTAATATTTCTCTCTTATGTAACGGAGTTTTCAATATTTATTTTATTACACTAAATATTTGACGGATTCATCGGCCTTAATCATCGTTCCAGTTGGATGCGATCATTTGTGGCGATTTTTAAACATTTTGACATTTTTGGCTTTTGAATGTTCAAACAATTCCCTGTTGACTTCATTTTCTTCTGGGGAAAAGACACCCTTCCATGATTAGCAAATGTTCGCGCTTTCTCTGTCCTATATTTTTTACTTTCTCGCGTTACTTCGTAATAAGATAAAGTATTGTAATTGTCCGCCGGAAAATGGCGGTTTTTCTTTCCTGAAGTTAGTAGGAGTAGTAGCTTTATTGAGAAAGAAATCTGGCCGTGGAACCCGAAAAAGATGGTATTCATAATTCAAAATACAGCTTTTTTCAAGAAAATAATGTTTTTTTTTATTATTTAAGCAGTTGAACAGTGAATCACACAAAAATACTTAACTAATAAGTACTAATTATCACACCATAAGTAGAGACAGTACGCAAGTATAACACAAAATAGATGTTCTGAAAATGTCTCTTCATTAGTATACGCTGGTGAGATGTCTGACGATAAGAAACGTTTGTCTTAGAGATAATTCATCTAAATACAAGATAATTTGACGATTACGAGTGTGTGTCAACTACTCCTGAAGGAGAGTGAAGTGTATCCTGTTACTCATAACTAATTTACGTGTTTTTACTTTTTTAATAAGGTGATTCATGAGATCTGACACACACGATCAGGATAGCTAAAATGTGGGGTGAAAATTATGATTGATTTTTCTAATGTGGTATATTTCAAAGAAATAAGAGTAAGAAAAATCTATCTACAGTATGTCACAAACTTCGAAATAGACATAACTTACAGCAATTCGAAGTGTATTTTGGTACTTATAGCCAGTATTTTTAATATCTTCGTATAATGTGCTTGTTTTTGTATACTTTGTGCCAAACTAAAGGCAATGAATATATACGTAAATGCAATTTCAACATTATTCCTACTTTTTTTACAGGTTGCTTAAATTCTGGCAAGAAATATTATATTTTGTTCATGAGCAATCATATCCAGTATTACTTCTATTTACACTGTCGACTTTACGAATGACGTCTGGAAGTCATTTAGAATCTGAGTAGTGTTAGGTATCACTATGATGTCATTTTTTTTTCATTACCGATAAACCACAATTTAAATACAATTTGATATTAGTGTCTGCAAATACTTTGAAAAACAAAAGAAAATGAACTTCAGTATCTGCAGGTGAATATAATTGTTTTTGTATCATCTTGGAGACAGTTTTCAGCTCGTGATGCTGACTTAAATGCGTGGGCGAATAACTACGCTATGCAGGTAAATTCTACATCATGATCACATCCGTAAATACCATCAACGGCCAAGAATCTGTTAATGTTCTTGGTCGCGTTGGCATTAGGAGGATATACTGTATTCTTTATTATTTCGACCTTACGAGACCTATTAGACCATACCTCATTTTGGTGAATGGTTACTGTGATTTGAATAACGATGGTGCAATGGAGGAATGACGGCAGAGGAAACGGGAGGACCCTGAGAAAATTCGCACCGTAAACGCCTCGTGGATCGTCCTATTTTGATCCCCGGTACACAGAGGCGGACATTGAGCGGCGTTTCCACTGCACCCTACACCCTACACCCTACACGAAGGACATACTAGAATCGCCCGCTCCGTCCCGCACTCCTCGCAAACACAGCCTGAGGGTCTGAGGCCCTTGAGTAGACCGGAAACGTCCTCCTGGACCCTAGTTTCTCGGCGGCACTCACGTCGTTAGCGCCAAGATAGATGCAGTGAGGAAGCGCTGCTAAGCTCCTAGTTACTCGGACTTGCCCGATAACGCATCCGTTGGGCCCGTACCTGTCGACCTTCGAAGAATTACTTATAGGCTGTCCGGGTGACGCCGCGTCGTTGGCAGATAGGCCAACGTTTCGCCTGTCATGTCGCAAGCTTCTTCAGGGTAGTGATAGGGTAGTGACGTCGTTAGTCACTACCCTGAAGAAGCCTGCGACATGACAGGCGAAACGTTGGCCTATCTGCCAACGACGCGGCGTCACCCGGACAGCCTAGAAGTAATGGACTCGAGCCGCGGAAGCTTACGTGTACGACCTTCGAAGAAGGACTCAGAGCGGTACATGGTTCCGCACCCACACACAGAAGTCCGAAGAGGCCCTTGAAATCTACACAACCAAATTCATGTGTGTGTCGGCGAATTTATACGCTACTTCTTGAATGCCAAAATGATTTTTCTCTAAAATTCGTAAATTGTATTTGATAATTCTGTTGGAGCAAAAAAAAAAATTGCAAAGAAGTGTAGACAAACTTGCTTCATCAATTTCATATTATTATGTCCTCAGCACGTATGACAGATTGAAAGAATTTCTTGTAGATTTTGGCGATACGTCGTTAGTGTCAAGGGTGTGCAGTGAGTAGAAGGATTGGCGCTCAGAGCCAACAATCCAAGCTTTGACCCGTATGGCTCCGAGTGGGTCTCTTGGCTTCGTCGTGACTGTACCTGAAACTAATGGGAATTGAGTAGGCGAGTGGTGCTAGACCGGACATCTGGAAGCCCTGAGCCTATGCAGGCAGGATGGCCCATCCCAGGCTTAATTGGGTGCTGCGTTGCGGAGTATCCAAATGGTACTCATTCACCTGCGGCCAAAAAGTCCAGGTACTTACACTTCGGGAGTAAATCCTGCTGGTAATAAAATTATGAGTGGATTAGTAGTCCACACGAAGGTATCCGTCTCATGAGTGTGAGCTGATGGGAGAGATCGGTTCGTTGAACCGCCGCCGCCCCGGCGCGCGTCTGCGAAGTGGGCGGAAGAGCCGCCGTGAGCTGCGCCGCTGTTTATCGCCCATTGTCGTGTCCCCGCCCGCTGGCCCTGCCCGCCTCCCGCCGCCTCCGTCACGTCGAGGGGTCGCGGCCCTCTTAATGCTGCAATCCGCCTCTCGCCCTCCCGCGGACGGGCTGGCGCTTTCGGCGTCACGCCTCGTCTTCCCAGCTCCAGTGAATGCATTACGTCTTCTCGTCTCATTCAGGCGCTCAATTCAGGACGCTGTGTTTGCAGGAGGCTGAATTGTCTTTTCGTCTGGGAGGAAACCTTCTAAAGTGAAGTGCCCTTGGGATTTCGGCGCATCTGTGATCCCAAGGTTTATATACTTTTAAAACATATTTTGGGTAATAATTTTGTCACAAAAATATGAAAATAAATGTAAATTTTAAATTCAATTCATGTGCGTGTCCGCGAATTTATACGCTATTTCTTGAATTCCAAAATTTTCTCTACACCTGAATTGTATTTGACAATTCTGTTGGAGCAGAAAAAAATTGGATTGAAGTGTAGACAAACGTACATCAGTTTTATATTTTTATGTTCTCACGACGTATGACACATTGAAATAATCAATATTGACATCTGCCTGAATCCGTTACAATTCACGAAAAAAATCTTCACAGATCTTCGTGTTGCTTTGCGCGTTTATACCTTGCGTAAAAATTGCGAAATGACACGTTATCGACAGACTACAAATATTTGCTAGCACTATCTGAAAGAGAAGGGAATGAAACTCAGAAACCAGGGTATCGTACATCCTTGAAAATGCACGAGCGGCGTACATGCGGCGCTATCAGTAGATTTCATGAACCAGTAGTAACTTCTCAAAGAAATAGAAGTTTCCTGTTCGATGAAAGTTGTTATACTCGCTAAACTACTTCATACTCGCTTAGAACCTTATAGAGAATGAACTCTTAAACGTGTAGTATATTCTCTTAATCATTCTTGAGTAGTTCGTTTTACTGGAAGCGTAACGGTTTAACACGCAAGTAATTTACTGGCTTCTTAACAGTGTCATAGCAAAGCCATTCTAGTGCCCGGAGCACAGCAATGACGTGGGTCAACGGCGAACGCCAGAGTAAATCGCAATGTAATTGAAGGGACATTTATGTATTTAATTGTGCATGTAAATAGAAATATATTACAATTTTGTGCTTGTATGTGTTAGCACATTTTCAGTTCCGAGATATGGCAAGGGCCATATATGCTTTAAATATGTTCTGTACTTGTGATCCTTTGCACAGAGACACAATTAATACGTTATATTTCTGAAGAACTAGTTCAACATTCACTTAGATTGCAGTAGTGTTATTTTAGTATTGTTCAATGAGGATAAGATTTCAACATGATAATGGACATGCTGGTCTGTAAGAGGACGCTAGAGTTTCCACAAAGTTTTTATACAAGGCGACGATTTATTTTTTTTGTAAATAGCCGATGTGCGTTGTTCGACAAAACTATAACTAAGGATTCAGAAACGTTCTAATAATAAAAGTTGTAAATGAAATGGTAAATTCTTACCTAAACAAAGAGAGTAAATCTAGAGGTACTAGAGACTTTCACAGACTTTCTAGTAAGAGTTAGTTTCCTATTCTCTTTGGTCTGGGCTAGTTTCGTCCCGTCGCCTTCTCAGAGCTATGAATCTGCGCCAAAAGGCCTGCAAGGGACTCGCGGTGCCTGCTACTCCCCTGGGGGGCATTCCTAGTGAAGAGCACCTTCGCGCTCCCTGAACATCGCATAAGGCTATTTAGGTCCTGTACATTTATACATTTGCCCATGGTGTACCATGGCGGCATCTCCGTGCCACTACCATCAATCTCGCTGTAGGGATCCAGTTCGTCAGTTTAGTATACAGATTGCTCACACAGTTGCCTAAAAAGCCAAAATATTATGAAATTATTAGGCTAATGTAGGAGGGATTCAGAACGTCCCGTAAGCCACGAACACGT
This sequence comes from Gryllus longicercus, assembly GCA_038098605.1. Classification (NCBI taxonomy): domain Eukaryota; kingdom Metazoa; phylum Arthropoda; class Insecta; order Orthoptera; family Gryllidae; genus Gryllus; species Gryllus longicercus. The sequence continues at coordinate 2,280,774 of JAZDUA010000143.1, read as the reverse complement.
CTTAAAACACTCGTGTCTTACGCGGGTTTCCAAGCCACGTCATTGGTGTCCACTTGTAAGCTCGTCTCTCACCACTGATTGATTACTAGTGATTCCGGGTGCGTCAACCGCTAATATCATTAGGTCCGTAAGTGTATTGCATGGTTTTCGTCGAGAGGTGGTGGTTCTCTAACCAGCTGGATGGCGAGATCCGGCGCCGACCTACTGTTAGCTAGCGGGGTTTTCCCCAACCCCCGCGCGGCACCTCCCTAGCCGGGACAAGCTCTTGGCTACAACCGGCCTCTCGGCATTTGTACATAGCGCATGTAAGTGTAAGTGTGTGTAAGTTGAGAATGAGGATAGGACAAGGAAGGGGTAGGAAAGAACGCACGCGGTCCGTGGCCCGTTTGGTAGGGTATTGCTCCGGCATTCGCTTGGTTTTCATCGGAGGAACAACGGAAAACAATCCCGATGAGAGCAGCCAGCCTCTGGAATTCTCCTCCAGACAACGACAGAACTCCACCTAGTTATCTGGCTAGTGTCCAAAATCCTGCCATCGTCGGGACTCTAACCTTATGACCTCCTGGTCGGAAGCATTGCAGTGGCATTGGTTGATGTCATGAGTCACCTCTCTGTCGTCACTGAGATCAAATCAGTTGCCCGTGCTCCTTGTAAACGTTTACGGTTAATGAAACTAATATTCTCCGAAGATATAGACATGACGTGAATTAAACAACTAATTGTATAGAAAAAAAAGCTCATTTGAGTAAAAAATCTACATTTTTGATAATTTTGTACAGGGGTGTCAAAAAAATTAAACTTTGTAATTTTCGAAAATTTTGGTCACAGGCCCGCTCTTCAGTGCTGGCCATCTTTCTAAATATATTTCACTTTATTTTAGCAGATATTTAGCTTTATTAAGAGATATTTAAAGAAGAAAGTGATGCCATTTTTGAGAAAATTTGGAAAGTGTCCCAGGGGCTTCATGTGAAGGCCTCTTAGAATTCAAAAAACTCGTTTCAAATTCGTAACGCCTTGTCTCGGACTAGATGGACCAGGGAATATTAATTTTGAAAAAAAAGAACTATGTATGATTTAGGGGCTAGTTTCGTTGACGGGTGGACGTTTAAAACACACTTTTGCTGTATCAAAGAGCCCCACAACGTCTAATTCCGTTAAAATCTCAGCATCGATTTTCTTCGGCGTTACATAACTTTCTCTTATACTACACATACTACTCCGTGAATGCGTACGTATACAAGGAAGTAAAAGCGACGTTGATCCCCCCCTCCCCATTGATATGAGACTGTTCACGTGGTTCTGAAGTCCTACCAGAGTGTAGTGGTTATCCGATTTAATTTCTTATTCATGAAGTTTCTGTATCTATAATGTCTACGTGTTATGTATAGCCCATTAACTTCCTGTACTCTGTTTTATTTGTACTGAAGATTAAATACAATTCTATGGGCCAAAGCTAAATGTACTGATGAATTTTTGCCTTGCGACCACAGATTCAGACGCAACAGAACACTATTTTGGGGAGTACTCAGTGCTAGTAACTCGGGACGAGTTTGATGCCTGAAATTGCGTCACGTTTGCCTTAGAATCGTGATTTACAGACGGGAAAAACACGCATTTGTTGCAATGCTAAATTTTCACCGAAACTGAAAGTCTCGAGTTCGTACGCCGAAGCAGATTGCAAGTTGTGCTGGATGGAACAGCCGTCGATGGAAGTGCCGGAGAACGGGAATTGGAAAAACTCATTACTGGCCTTCCGAGACCCTATCGATTCCGCAGCCGTCGCGTCGCTGCCGGTTTCGATCTTCGATACAATGTACCTGGCGCCTGTAGTGCGCCTTGGCTGTAGGCAAGCGGCGACGACAGTGGCATTTCGGATAGGCACACAGAGGAATAGAAGAGACATTAACGTTCGACGTGGCAATTGTAGCTACATAGATGGAGACGATGAGTATGTCGAGGGCAAGGGCGTGAACGTACTATACCTACGATACTACAATTGTAGGCCTGGCAGATAAGAATATTCACTCATACGCGAAAGACAGCAATAGCCAAAGTACTGTTGCGATGGTTGGGTGAATATGAGAAGTTACAATTGCCATTTTGAGATGAAAACTAAAAGTATGAGCAGTAGGGAGATCAGTATGAGGAGCTAAGATTATGACGGAAGCGGAAGCGGGGCTGAGACGAGAATATGCATGTTGATGCTGGATCATGGGAAAGTGCCAAAGTTGGTAACAGTAGAAGACTCCGTCGGATGAGGCATCGAAGAGTTCTGAAGATATTCATTTGTAATTATAATGATTATTTGTGAATAAAATAAAAGATCTTCAGACCGCGCTGACACGTTGATTTCAATTGAAGTAGCAGATGTAATCATAAGAATGTTTGAGTAAGAAAAACGAGGTTTCCCCTCCGACGAATTGCGTGCGAATTCGAGGGCATTTTTAACCGAAGTGATGCAATGTGGGACCAATACATCGATAAAAATGGCGAATTTTAAGTATCTGTTAGAAATATCAAAAAAAAGGCACCGGGATAGAATTAATAAACGATGTTAACGGTGATGTAAACATTGTATGTAAACATTCATTCTGGGGAAACTGTTAGTGGTAAATGCATTTGAGCAATACATCCACCTCTCATTACAATTTTGCATGTTCGTATTTATTTACGTTTTCGAATGTCTCAAACGAAATTTTGCCAATAAAGAACGATAATTGATAATAAGGTTTAGAAAAAAATTATAAAACAGGGATTAGATGATTGTGGGGTACGTGATCACGTGAGGTACAAATCCAATCCTCGTCACTAACACAAGGTAAAAACTCCCCCCCCCCGGGGTGGAATTCGAAACCGTCTAAGACATCGCCTGCCGCCGCAGTACTCTATGCTATTTAAGACGTTACAAATTCAGCAATATTGAAAGGAAATATTTGCAGTAGTTGACGAGTTGTGGCCTCGAGAACGAGATAAGTTAATTTGACGAAAACTGCGGTAACTTACTACTCGTCGTGTGGAACTGATAAGACTACATACATATTTCCTGTACTTTTCCATTCGATATTAATAGAACACTACCAATAATGTGTTACTCGAACAGTTAGGAAGCGAAGTTTTTGATAATCTGAACGGGTTGTGACCTGAAGAGTGTAAAAAACCTGTAATAATAATGACTGCGCCAAGACGTTTGGAATTTATTGCAATATCGGAAGCGGGTTTCGAACCCACTATCCACAAAATCATCGCCCCAACAGTCTGAGAGTTAACATCCGACAAAATATGGTGAAATGAAATGTTGCGGATCTCTACGTATTATGCTCCCAAGAGCGTGACAAACGAGATTCGAACCCTCAACCCTAGCTGAAAACTGTTACCGGAAAAGCAGTGCGCGCTCTTAGTCATCATTCTTCAGAGTCATGTAGAAAGGAAATACTTGAAGTCGTCGACGGATCTGATCCGAAGAACGTGATAAGCTCTATTGACGAATACTCCTGTGGCTACGTGTGTCAGGAGGGGAAGGGGGCGGGTGGGGCGAGGGGAGAGGGGCAGCCGCGGAAGGCGTGCCGCCCAGGGCCACCCGAGCGCAGCTGCGGCGGCGGCGGCGTGTCCTCGCAGGTGGGCGGGTTGGGCGGGCGCGCCCGAGCGCTATCGGGGTTTCGATAAGCGGCGGGGGCGCGGGAGGGGGAGGGAGGGAGGGGGCGGGCGGCGCTCGGCAGATGGCTTTAGGCGGGCGCGTCGGATCCCGTGCGCTCAGTACAATTTGCGGCTGCGACGCGCGCGTTCGCGACGCCATGCCTCGCCACGCCATGTCCGCCAGCGAGCACGGTCACCATGTCGAGAGGCGCAACGCCAGGTGAGGCTCCGCTACAATCAATTGCTGCCCGTCGCGCCGCCCCCCCTCCCCCCACGCGCGATCGAAATGGTTGGTAGGCGCGCAATCACTATGATTGCACCGGCCGCCGGCGGAGTTTGTCGCCGAGAGCGCAGTGGTGTGAGAGTTCACGTAAACACTATTGTAATGCATGCGAGAGGAAACTGAAAGTTTTGTTGGATAGGGAAACTTGCGGAAGGAGGTTCTCTCAATTCCATCCGTAGAGAATTTGAGGGTGGCGTTGAAAATTCGTATCGTGACTTAATGTGCAATGTTCAATATTTGAACATGATTAAGGTTTACTAATACTCTTGTTTTATGGTTATTTTGCTAATTTATTTTGGTGTTTTTTTTGTTTTTTTTTAAATTTAGCATTAAACAAGTTCCTACAGTTTTTCCGAAACTAGTTTCTTCGTAACATGAGTTATATCTTGTAACAAGTACAAAATTTGTATTTTTTACAAATATTTGCCAGGAAAATAAGAATTCTGAAGCTTCATTGGGCCAAGAGGAGAGAGAAAACGCTGGCATATTCTTAGGTGTACTCGTAAACTTTAACGAAGTACTGCATCCACCATTATTAGTATCCTCATTTATTTTTAATACGTTCTTCAAAATAAAACAATTTTGTATTTAGTGTGTTTAATTCATATTATTAACTGAAGCTTCTAAAATTTAATCATTTACCTAACTTTGATTTGGTTTACTATTTTTCTATTGAACTGAACGTTCAAAATGTGTCATATTATAAAAAGGTACATAATAAAAACTTTATTTCAAAGCACATTTAAAAGAAATGAGATAAAATTGTGTACTGGCAATAGCTTAGTTGTATAATTATTACTGTCTTTAGGTATTTATTACAAAGGAAGAAATGACTAATATAATTATTAAAATGTATCCACTCCCTATAAATCTTAAAGATGAACGATACATCCGGAAAGAATACACTAATCCAATGGCAGAATCGTATAATTTGTCAGTCAGGTTTGCCATATCCCATGATGCAATGGAAACCTCCATGTAGTTTCATACTCTTCTACAGGGACGGCTCCTAGCCTATTTAGGCTGTTCTCACCGTGATGAATATGTTCTGTCTCAGTTCATCTTAGATGCAATTCAATTTAAATTACTCTTCAGTTTTAACGCTGTATACGTTTTTTCATGTGCCAATATAAAATAAACGTTCATCATCGTTGAATGTCCCATTTTCACGTTTCAAGAGCGTTTCAAGAGCGTTTCGAGTTCATGCTATGTTTAGTTTCCTCTCTTCCTGCAGCGTCTGGGTTGGCACGTTCGGAAGTTACCTCGCTGCGCGCCGAATTCAAAGAAAAGGCCCCGTAATGAGCGTAGCATACTTTCTCCACATTGGACGCATGTACACTTTTCTTACGTATGCTAAATTATTATACTGCCTGCCCGTAGGAAAACTTTGATATACAGTTATATTGGCAGCGGGACATGTGATTGTCAAATTAACAAACGAAGAAAGGTATCATTTTTTACGAATCATTTATTATATTATTTAAAATTGGAATGTTGCGGATTATCGGTGTGTGATCCTTGATCTTTTTTAGATATAAAACTATTTTACGTCTATTTTGACTATTTTGACTCTCTGACGATGTACGAGTAGTCTCATTACAAATTTTGGACAAAGTCGACCTATTCTTATGTTGAGTACCGTTATATATCGTGTTACCGTTTTAACTTTTTTTAAAAATTCTGAAATGGGCGATTCTAATAGTATTTAAGAAGAGGCCAAATTAAATTTTCATCTCCCTCTCATTATAAATTTGCTCAATAAAAATACAAGATTTTAGACTAAATTCTTCTTAAGTGTTCCCACTAGGGATTACCGGTAACTCAGAAATGTGATGCAATAAACACACAAAAATGGTTTTGAGTAAAATGTGTAAAATTGGATTCAATGAAGTCCTGGCTCTTATCCGCTCTTATGACGTGTCGCTAGTATTTAGCATTGCATACTACATTGCTAAAATGGTTACGCGACTGCTTTTGTGAACTAATTTTCACGACGATTTCGGTAAATATTTATTATTTATAATTATTACTTCAATATTTGTCAATAATGTGCATTAATTCATAGAGTATTAAATTACGTCAAAAACTTAGTGGATGTATTTTGTCAGATATATCCTAATATGAATTCCCAATGTGGTTGGCCACGTAACTTTCAAAACGAAATTTTGAGAATTATTGATCGCTGGTGTGCCAAAATCTTGGTAAAATTTATCGTATTTAACAAGCTAAATACATAGCTAATACGAGTGAGTGAACAAACTGAGTCACTTCTTTAAACGTATTCGCTCAATTCGAAGAAATCTAATGGGGAACGGGTTATTCTCTTAACAAACTCCTGATTATAACGTTTTGTATCTTAAACTACAAAGTTTTGGCTAGTTAGGAAAATAATTGTTACATCCAATGAAATTACGAATTACAAAAATTCTACTTTCAGCTAATATTCAATTTTTTTCTTCTGAAACGAACTGGAAAGCATTTTCAGACATTGTTTTGTAACCATATAGGCATCTTGCGTAATGCTGCAATCTAGTGATGGAGATAATGTTGAATTGATATTATGTCCAGCTGTTAATTCGAAGAAACTGTAAACATGTTAGATTCTGAAGATAAAGTGGAGCAGGTGTATTATCACATTGTGAATCATAATAGTACATCCGTTTTCCCTTATCTTTAAATTCGAACGGAAATCTCTTATAATTCTCTGCATTTCATCATAAACGAATTGCGAATGTGACGATTTAATGGTAAAAGCTGATCCAACAACTACTCTTTTGTGTAAAAACTCTACGAAAAATAAACACGAAAACTTAAATGCATCTGCATATGCTTTACATTGATTTTGGATGCTGTGGCTCCTGATATTTTCATTATTAATGTCAATTAATATTTGTCCATCAAGCGACGGTTCTTCGCAAATTCTAAGGTACATCCATAAATCCATCTTTGGGGATTTATTAGTAATTTCCAAAGTTGTACATCACTTCGCAGTACGGTTTGTGGCACTAAAATCATTAAAAATTGCTGCGTTACATTTTATCGACACAGCGACGTTCTTGATCGGGAGTAACACTAATCAGAGTCTATAGAAGAAGTTTTGCAAATACAGACATTAGTCGTACTACTGAAGTATTCATGAAATTCCTTCAGTTCTATTGTCAAGTTAATATCAGGGAATGCAATGTGAATTGGTTGTGTTTGTAGTAGCGCAACCACTCAGTTATAACTCAGTCGTGAATCTTATCGTATTCCCATAGTGACAAGAGCATTGGCGCCCATAAATCGCAAGCTCTTGCGTGTTTGTCAGCTGCATATATATATATATATATATATATATATATATATATATAACGAAACAATGTTCGCCGGTACCTGTTCAGAGCAACACAGTACGTACTTCCTGATGACATTTCCTCGCATGCTTTCCGGTGTTTTTAAACTAGCTATAAAATGGAGATAATGATTTCATATTCATTGTTAAGGAAGAAAAACGTAATCCTGATAAAATCTTTTTTTTTTTTAATTTATTTCTACCTGCTCGGCATTTCTGCCTTTCAGGGGTGTTCATTATACAATATTCTACACAATAACATTTAGGGATGGACATCCGCATGCGTTACCTCCTCTCTCAGGGATCTGATGAAACGTTGTACTTTGAGAAGAAACTGTGGATAACAGTTTTTGAAGTTATATGTGATAATTTTGAGGAGAGGGTGTAAGTGGGTGGAATTTTTGGAAAGTGGAAGATGGGTAGGTGATTTAAGGTGGACGAAGGAAGTCTTTAGGGAATCGTGATCTTATTCTTTTTGATGAACCATACGTTTTACCTAGCTTGAATATTGTTGTACTGCGCGATTGGGGAAGGGATGAGAAGAATTTATGAGTCATAAGATTTATATATTCGTTAATGGATGATATATTTAGTTCATTTTGGATTTGTATGTTGCTTATGAACCAAGGAGCTTTAATAATCTTTCTGAGAAATTTATTTTGTACTATTTCTATTTTATTTAGGTTTGTTTTTGCGGCGTTATTCCAGATCGGGCAGGCATATGTGAGGGTTGGTCTTATTATTGTTTTATAGATGATTAAGCCGCAGTCAGTGCTAAGTCCGGAATTTCTATTTATTATTGGATATAGTTTGGATATTTTTGCATAAGTTTTATCTGCTATAGATTTGATATGTTGTTTCCAGTTTAGTTTGGTGTCAAGTAGTACTCCTAAGTATTTTGCTGGTGTATTTCCACTCATCCATTCTATATTTGTGTTTTGGAAGCTGAGGAGGGGTGGTTGAGGAAGTTTGCGGAGTGTGAATATTTTTGCTTGTGTTTTAGATGCGTTAATCTTTATTTTCCAGT